>CM027880.1:11242934-11862934 GCA_016097615.1 Eucalyptus dawsonii | reverse complement strand
TTAAAATCTCCCATACAAATCCATGGGATGGAATTAGGAGGCTTAAGAGCCCTCAACTTTTGCCATAATATCAGCCTTTCGCCAAAATTTGTAGATGCATGAACAAAGGTTATCTGCATTACATTTCTACTGTCTGGATCAATGCATTCCACATCTATAAACTGCTTTGAACTGTCTTTTACTTTCAATGCCGCTTCCTCATTCCACATTATAGCTAAGCCCCCCGCTATACCTATTGGATTTTCTAGGAAAATGTTCTGGAATTGTAATTTTCTGCGTACTCCTTCCACCATCGTTGCTTTGTTTTTAGTTTCCATTAGAAAAACCATGTTGGGCCGTTCAAGAGCGACTAAGGCTCTTAGTTCTTGGATTGTCAGGGGGTTGCCCAGCCCCTGACAATTCCAGCTGATGATTTTCATGGCGTAGTGGGTGGCTTATTAGGGCTAGCCACCAAAGCCCACTCTTTGCCATCTTTGATCAGCTTAACTGGGGTCTCCATCAGGTCTGTGTCATCAATAAGGATAGGAGATGGCTCAGGTACACACTTCTGTTTCTTTGCCTTCTGCACCTTCATGTTCTTCTTGCTGCATTTCCCTACTTTCGAGAGAATAGGTTTCTGAAATTCAGAACACATGATCTGTTTGCCAGTATCCTGATTTGCCTTTAAACATGCTGCAGGGTCTGCCATTACCTCGGGTTCTTGAGAGCTTTCTGCTCGTTTTTTGCTGCATACTGCAATTCGCATGTCAGAGGCTTCTTCTCTGCCTGTTATGTCTATTTCACGGGTCCGGGTGGGTGAATCAGGTATGGTCTCTTGCACTGTGATCTCTTCTTCTATTTTACCATAAAATGCCTCCCAATATAGGCTATGATCACACGCTTCTGCCTTCAACCAGGAACCATATGGTCCAAGTTTATTTACTGCCCATGGTGATTGGTCATATGGAATCTCTGCACAATCACTAGCGTAGTGGCCGATTCTGCCGCATGAATAACAGTAATGCGGTAGGCGTTCATATTTAAATTCCACCCAAAGCCACTTGGTTCCAATGTCCAAGATGGCCCCTGATTTCAATGGAGCAGTCAGGTCAATTTCCACTCTGACTCTGTCTCCTTTTTGCTGATTATTACCTGTTGAGTCGGAATGGATTTCCAAGACATGACCAATTTATCTCCCCAGGTCATTAAGCACTTTTTCTACCCTCCAGCCAGGGGGAATTCCTCCAATACGCACCCAAAACGCATATCTGGTATAATCATAGCAGTGCTCTGGTATTTCTGGCACACACTGTTTAAGAACCAGCAAGTTGCTTGCAAAAGACCAAGGTGCTGATTTTAGTACTCTCTCTTTTTCCTCCTCCGATTAAAAGATAAAAGTAAATAATCCTGTTTCTTTTTGGACACAGGTTACACTTTCCGATTTCCACGCCTTCTTCATTGTGGAGAAAAAAGCAGGGAAGTTAACATTCGGTTTAGAGTATAATTTGCCGAAGAGAGTGCGGTTACATTCATCCCTTTTTTGAGGAGGTATTTCAGTGAACACTTCGACAACATCATTCTCGGACCATAAATGGCCGAGACTTTTACATAGAGCTGCCACTCTCAATTCATTCTCTTCCTTGCTCTCCATACGCTCTTGCAGCAGGATATATACTTGTCGAAGAGAATGTGCAGAGATTTTTTGGGGGCCAAGCTAGAAATAGAAGTGGCTTGAAGGGAGCTCAATAATAGTCATAACAGGAACCTGGAACAGTTTGGAATTTAGAGGAATGAGGGATAATGAAGAAGATAAATGATGCGAATCAGGTATTTATGCGTTCAAAGCTTCTTTTTTCTCCTCTTGCAATTTCTGCCGAAAGTCTAATGAGGAAGAATACCCATCTCTATCATCAACAGGAATGCACTCCGACAAAAAGGATTATGAAGCCCTTTGGAAGAATGTGAATAAACCTCATAAAGTATCGTCCAAGCTAGTAGCCATCCTCCCAACCCACAACAACAAAAATCCAGAATCCCCGTGAGAAAAGAAAGGAGGCAACCGAAAATCCACTCACATCAGCAGAAATCCATCAGCCCAATCTATCATGAAGAAGAGAATACCGAATCCCACCTATACGGAGCCGCATCTACCCGATCAGTCTAATGATGAAAATACCCATCTCTATCAACACCAGGATTCCACTACGACTAAAAGGATTACGAAGCCCTTTGGAAAAAGTGGATAAATATCATAAAGTATCGTCAAAAGCCAGTAGCCATCCTCCCAATCCACAGCAACCACAGATCCCGAATCCCAGTGAGGAATGAAGGGAGACAGCTGAAAATCCACTCACATCAGCAGAAATCCATCAACCCAGTCTAACAACAAGAAGAAGATACCGGAATCCCACCTTTACGGAGCCGCGTCTACCCGATCATTCTTGCTATTTATGTCCGCGGGAAGGGGGGAAGATTGCTGTTCTACTTATGTGAAAACAACTCAACATTGAACAGGATCAAAACTGGATAATACTTTCTCTTTTGTTCTGTTTTTGGGTTTTTAGGACGGCAAATAAAAAGGAAAAAGGGGGCTAAGATCTGGTTGGGTTTAGGGACTCTAAGCTAGATAGAGATTTTGAGCAAAGAGGAAATTTTTTTTTTTTTTTTTTTTTTTTTTTTTTTTTTTTTTTTTTTTTTTTTTAGCAAAGAGGAAATTGAAGTCATCATAAAAGATCGCAATACCTCGAAATTCTACATTTGCTGTCCCCTTGGCAGGCCATTTCGATGTTTGCCTTGATCGAATCCGATCTGCTCGGAAGCTTCGGGACTTTCTGCAGTCCGCAATACGTCGGCGGGTTTCGATTTTTCCTTCTTTCATTCGCGCCCACACTCAGGGACGCGCGTCGCTCTTTTTAATGGATCTGACTCGGACAACGGCCCCCATCATAAGTCTGCGACGCGCCTTTACACGCGCGCGATTGCAATTTTCGTGCACGTGCTCCTCCGCGGACATGCTGGGGGCGATGCACTAATGGAGCTCGTGGTTGGATCCAGGTGGGGGACTGACGGAACGAAGGGCCAAGTCCAAAGAGAAGTCAACGCCACGAGTCTGCGCATGAAATCTTCAAAACCGGCGGCGGTTCAGCTACTCGCGCCCCCAGCCCGCGGCGTTCGTCTCGGGAGTTTCTCATCTCTTTGCCTTAGCAGCGTCGCAGACAGTCGTCCACACAAAGGGGTGGACTCCATTGATAAAATTAAAGGGTTAATACTATCAAAATTTACAACTTGATTTATTTAGAATAAATTTACTTTAAATTAATTTTTTGATTATAAAAAACTCTAAATGAGTATACCTCCGACAAATTTAATTTTTTTATCACAAAAAACTCTAAATTAATATATTTTTTTATAAATTTATCATCCATTAATTTTCATTAAATTTTACAGTCAAATTATTGTAATAATTAACGGATGTACTAATTTGGAGATTTATTCTCAATTTGTTACAAGTATATCAATTTAAGATTTTCATTATATTAATTCTATTTAATGGAAACTAATAGGTATATATATATATATTTATAAATGTAACAATTTAGGATTTTTTTTGTGTAATAAATTTATCACATGTATACCAACTTAGTGTTATTGATAGTCAAAAAATTAGTTTGAAAAAATTTATTACATGTATACCTATTTATGATTTTTCATAGTATAAACCCTAAAACTAAGTGATGACTTGCCTAGTAAATTGAAGAATAAATTTCTTTACTAGCATGCCATTGTCATCTAATGAACAAGTTTTATGATAAAATTCCTGTAATTCTAAAAAGATTCATCAACTATTGCCCATAAATGTTTATTGTTTGGCCTTCGCGCTTCCAAGAAGCAGTAAGTTTGACTTTGCCATCTAAAATGAAAAGGGAACAACAACCTAACTTTAAGATCTTAATTGTAACTCCTAAATGACCTCAACTAATGAAATTCGTTACAAAATATTCTAGGTCACACAACATTGTTGGAATATTTAAATATCAAATTATACCTTCATATGCCGATTCAAGTTTTTAGAATAATTAGTAATGATCGCACAAAATCTTATAAACATCAATTAAAAGCTGCATTTCATATCCTAAATAATAATGCTTAAAGTTCGAAGCTAGGAAATAGAAAGGTAGCCGTAAAACGTACTCTGGAAAGATGGGTCCACAACGAGTATGAAGCAAAATCGAACGCTAGCCAAATCAATTTTGTGAATCAATTCGGTATGCCGATTCTGTAGCTCTAGGATTACTTCCCCAAGAAGGGAAATCCCGCGTAAATTGGCCTTCGTCGTGACCGTCGCGCGATGATTCCTTTTAACTGACGTATTTGTCCCCTAATCGAAAAGACTGCCGTTTTCACTACGGTTGCTAGCGACGACATTCTCCGCCGTCCCTCTTTTCCTGCAAAAGCTCGACGTTAAAAGCCACGAATCTTCTCCGACGCGGCTTTGTGGAAGAAATTTTATTTATTTAGTCACTATATAAAGCACGTCGTCATGCCCATCTTTTACCTCCATCTCCTCCTCCTTCAACCCTTTCGTGCACCGGAGAAGTTTCATCCCCATGTCCACTGCCAGAAGTTTCATCCCCATGTCCACTGGCGCCACTGCCTCCTCGGCCACCGCCGCTACCACCGCCTCCTCGGCCACCACCATCGCCACCACCGCCGCCCCCCTCCTCCTCTAGATCCTTCAAAATTGTCTTCCGTTCTATGCAGTCGCTGGTCCTCCTCGTTTTCTTGATCGGCGCGGTCATCACCGTCGCGTGGCTCATCCTGAATCCTCGCCCTCTAGCATTCCGGCTCGACTCCCTATCCCTCTCTGGCCTTCCCAATGTCTCCGACGCCTCATCCCCTCCTCCAAAATTCGACGTCGGAATCCGGCTTACCGCCACCAACCCCAACAAGAAACTCGGTGTGGTCATCGGGGACGTCAACCTCTGCCTCACACTAATTCCGAGCAAGTGCCAGCTTCGTCTCTCTAGCCACAACAACAAATCATCGTCGGAACATTACATCCGCACGGGAGGCCACGGCACCTTCGAGGTGAATGCAAGCCCAAGTCCTGGCCGCGGAAGGAGAAGCAAGAGATCATTCCAGTTCACTGTGGACGAGCTTCTGAGGAAAGGGTCGGAGGTGATGTCAGTAAAAATGGACGTTAGTGTCAAGTTCATGCATGCGTATTGGCCAAGCAAGCGAGGTTCGGTGGAGGTGGAATGCAAGGATTTGAGCGTCAGGCTCTCCTCGACACGCATCGGGAATTTAACAGATGGAGGGAAGGATTGCTCGGTTCGCTTCGCCTGATCAGCAGAAAATTAACGGGAAACCCCAAACTTCATCATCACTCGCAGATTTTCCAATCTCTTCATCATTCACAGCTTTAATTAATCTTCTCACGATCCTCATTTCCGTGTCTTTAAAGAACGTTGGTGAACAGTGCATGCATGGATCGCGGGAGTTCTTCATCCCTTTTAGATTGATGGAGTTTCTCTTCGTGTGGTAGTAGTTGCTTCTGTAGCTAGTAGCTCATCGTGTACCTTTTAGGAACAATCAATCAGATGAAGTTCATTTGAAATTATGCATTGACTTAGAACCCGTCATGTACCATGAAAAGTGGCCTTCTCTTTTTGTGTTCTTTTTTTTTTTTTTTTTTGGCTTGGCTCGAAGAAAATTTAAAATGTAACTATCAATTATTAGGCGATACTTTAGCAGCCAAATAACCAAAAAATAAAAAATAAAAACATGAGATTACTCGATCCACCTACATCCATTTTCCCTACGCAGAAAATCACTGCGAATACGTAATAATCAATTGTTGAAAATTGTGCAAAATAGATAATCGATATGATGTGTGCAAAGACCCCAACTTGATATCTGCCCTTAGAGATTGACTTCCACTACTTTTACTTTGATTAATTTTAACATTTATTTCGTAAGTTGTGACTATTATACTATTTGTGTTGACAATATAGCGTAGATTTTTTTTTTTCCCAACAAAAGAAATACCCATTTGCATTTGTATTGACGCAATGTTCAATGCTTGCTTCTCCAATAAGAATCCACCACATCATTTAATACGTTAATCTCGTTATGCAGGCTTAGCATACCTTTTATCGTTCTTGGGCAATCATACATCCCATGTGTAGGGGCTAATCAAACCGGCCATAACTACAATATGGGCAATTCATTGATCAAATGGGTCGATATAGACACTAGAAAGAAAACCTCTTAGTGCTCAAGTGAAGAATGAGAGGAACTCTATGTAGTTTTCATGCAAAAGCTATGAACCCGACCCGTATGTCATGGATAGTGAATTACGGAACGATATGGGCCGAAATCAACGACACCCAAAATTGATGTTCTGACATATGATGTGGACATGGATTCTAGGGCTATGAAGATACTATATTAATGATGGATCCGGACCAAAGGCAACTTGGATCGGGTCATTGCTTGGTCCGAACATGAAGTGCAGTGCACGAAGGCCAGATAGACCAACATGTCTCCCAACGTGTTCCACAATTTGCTATTTACAAATCTTGACGAGAGAGAGAGAGAGAGAGAGACGTACATTGGAAGAACCTACGAGGTAGAAATGTCGAGCGGGTGGGACATGCCGTTCGCCTTCTCGGTTCCTTCCTTCGCGGACATAAGATGATGCCATGTGTCGATCGAAGGAACGTAAAGCCCACTTCCAAAAGTAAGTCAACCCACGTGTGCATGCACGGATCTTCAAAACCAAAAAGCGGCGGTTCCAGCTCCTGCCCGCTTCCGCGGTCTTCATACGAGCAGTTTCTCGCCTCTCGCCTTGGTAGCGACAGATATTACCGTCCAACTACTCGTTTCATCCACCATAAAACGGCGACTTTGGGAAATATATCCCCAAACTTCAGCTTTAAAATTTCTTTTTTCAGCACGTCATTTGTCATCAGACAGACGAGTTTTCTATTAAATTCGTTTAATTTCAAAATATCCCGTTTACCCGTCTGCCCTCCGTACCTTCAAGAAGTACTTGCTAAGAGCCAGATTTGAGATACTACAGTATAAAACTCAAGAGTTTAAAGCTAAAAATAGAGGTGGTAGTAAAAATGTGATATGGAAAACAAATGAGTCCACCGTAAATATGATGCAAAATTGATACTAGCCAAATTATTTTATAAACTGATTTGGTATACCGATCTCCAAGATTACTTATGATTTACACGAGCATATGCCCAAAAGTGCAAGATTAAGTCTTGTCAATACAACGTCTTTTTTCCCCCCCAAGAAGAAAAATCCCATTTGGATTTGTTCTCGCCAACGTCATATTATGGTGATTCCCTTTTCACTTAGGTAGAAAACGTACCAGCGAGAATACACGTTTTCACTACATTTTGCTCGCGACGACATTCTCTCCCGTCTCGCCTTTCACACCAGGAGTAAAAGGGTTAAGAAGCCGCGAATGTTCTCAGACGTAGCGAAAATTTTGTTTGACCCTTTATTATAAAAGCATATCGTCGATCCAGTTTCTTCCCTCCATCACATCCTTCTTCACTACTCTTAGGCAACGGAGAAGTTTTCTCCCGATGGCAACCTCTGCCGTCACCGCCGCTGCCCCCACCTCCTCCTCCAAATCCTTCAGAATCGTCTCCCGTACGATGCAGTCACTGGTCCTCCTCATTGTCTCGATTGGCACGGTCATCACCGTCGCGTGGCTCGTCCTAAACCCCCGCCCTCCCGCATTCCGGCTTGACTCCCTGTCCCTCTCCGGCTTCCCCAGTGCCTCCGATGCCTCATCCCGTCCTCCAGGACCCCACGTTCGGATCCAGCTCACCGCCAACAACCCAAACAAGAAACTCGGCGTGGTCATCCAGGACGTCAACCTCTGGCTCGCAATACCTCACTGCAAGTGCCAGCTCCCTCTCTTGAGCCCCAACCACACAGCATCGTCGGAATATCCCATCAGCAAAAGGAGCCAAGAAGTCCTCATCTTCGAGGGGAAAACAGCCCTGACGCCTCGCCGAGGAATGAGGAAGAAGAGGCCGTTTCAGTTCCCTGTGGGTGAGGCAGTGATGTCCGTGAAGATGAAGGTTAGCGTCAAGTTCATGCATGCATATTGGCCGAGCAAGTGCGTGTCGGTGAAGGTGGGATGCGAGAATTTGAGCCTCGAGCTCTCCTCATCGACACGCACCGGGAAGTTAAAAGATAGGGGGAAGGATTGCTCGGTTCGCTTCGCTTAATCAGCAGAAAATTAATGGGAAAGCTCAACTTTTCATCATTACTCTCGGGTGTTCCAATGATCAATTTCCTCATGTCATCATTTCCTTATCTCTGAAGAACGTTAGTAATAGTGGATGCATGGATCATGGTGTTCTCCGTTCCTTTTTGAATGGATGGAGTTTCTCTTCGTGTAGAATTAGCTGCTTCTGTAGCTTGTAGCTCATCGTGTACCTTTTAGAAACTAATCGATCGAATGAAGTTAAGTTTGAGATTATTATGTATTGTAATAAGTAAGCTCAAATTCGTGATCATGTTTCAGTTGTGTTTACAATCATCAGGTGACGATCTTCTTCCTTTTAGCTTTCCAGTGCGCGTTGAGAGAGAGAGAGAGAGAGAGAGATACGTACGTTGGTAGAAATTAAGGTATAAATGTTGCGAGGGATGGAGAGGTCGATCGGTAATGACATGCATAAAGTCAACTAATTATTGAGCCATATTTTATGTTCTTCTTTGTCGTGACTGCAAAGGTCAAGGGTGGAACACGCAGGTTGGTGCCTTCTCGGCTCCTTCCTCTTTTAAGTCAATTTACTAGAAAATGCTCAGAAACGAACGACGTCAACTTCTTGCCCGAACCAGATATAAACAACGACGGATTCCGTTGACTTCTACGCCAAAAACAATCCGGTGACCTAGGTTGACTTGGATCCCATCATGTCTAATTAAAACCGGCTTTTTTTTTTTTTTCTTTTTGGCATGCCGTGGCTCGGTCTACTTTAGCATGTAACTATCGATTAATAGGCGATACTTTAGCGTCCAAATAGGCAAAAAGAATCAGCATGTTGCACGATCCAACTACATTTATTTTCCTAATGTGGAAAATCACTACGAATACATTCGCCCTTACAGATTGACTTCCACAACTTTCTCTCAAATAAAGTTTCACCCTTTATTCCTTAGGTTGCAACTCCACTACTATTTATGTCGATAGAGTATAGACCTTTTCATTCTAAACGAATAGAAATAGCATTAATATTTAACGAGACTCAATGTCCAATGTCCAATGCCCAATAATTTAGTAAGAATCCAACGCATCTTTAAATATGTTAATCTCGTTATTGAGACTTAGCATACCTTTATATTTATATATATTGGCTGATTTTCATTATTAGTCCTTTCCTAGGCCCATAGTATCACATATTGGCCCACGTGCTCAAGAAGCTCAACCATATAAAGATGGGCTCAGCCCACTTCTCTTTTTGCTTGTTCATGAGCAAGCAAAGAACAATTAGCCATCTTGGAGGCCGAGGGACCAACTCAAAAATCAACTTTTGATATTATCCAGCTTCTATCCTCCTTGTTTCCTCGATCAACGCAGTCATCGCCGTCGTGTGGCTCGTCCTGAACCCTCGTCCTCCAGCGTTCCAGCTTGCTCCCCCTCTCTCCCTTTGGCCTCCCCACGGTCTCCGAGAAGGAGAAGAAGGAGAAGAAGGAGAAGAAGAAGGATGAGAAGAAAATCGGCTTACTTTAGCATCTAACTATCAATTACTAAGAGAGAGGAGGAGGAGATTACTCAATCCAACTACCTCCATTTTCCCCGCCTAGAAAATTATGTAATAAAAGATTGTTGGAAATTCCGCAAAATAGATAATCGATATGATGTGTGTGATGACCTTAACTTGATATCCACCCTTATAAATTGACTTTCGCTAATTTTACTCTAATAAATTTCATCATTTAATTTGTAAGGTGCGACTCTTCTACTATTTGTGTTGATAACAGAGTGTGAACTTTTTTTTCTTCAACAAAAAGAAATGCCAAAGACGCGATGTTCAATGTCCGCTATTCCAATAAGAGTCCAACACATCATTTAATTCGTAAGTCTTGTTACGAAGGCTTAGCATACCTTTTATCATTCTCAAGAAATCACATATCACGTGTGTAGGGGCTAATCAAACTGGCCATTATAAAATATGGGCAATTTCATTGATAAAATGCGTCGATATAGACACTAGAAAGAAACCTCTCAGAGCTTAAGCAAAGAATAATGGGAACTCTCAGTAGTTTTTATGCGAAAGCTGTGAACCGAACCCACATATCATGGATAGTGAATTACGGATCGATATGGGCTGAATTTAATGGGAACCGAAATTGATGTTCCAACATATGATGTGGATATGGATTGAAGGGCTATAAATATACTGTATTAATGAATGGATTCGGACCAAAGGCAACTTGGATAGGGTCATTGTTTGGTCCTAACGTGAAGTACAGTGCGCAAAGGCCAGATAGCCCAACATGTCTCACAACATATTCCACTATTAACTTTTTCACAAATCTTGACGAGTTCATTTAGTAACAAGAGTTTACAGCATTTTAAAAATATATAAAATGCCGACTTATAAAATGCCGACTTGGGGTGTGTCTGTTTGTTCCAAAAAATAAAATAATTTGAAAATTATTTTTCTAAAAATATATGCTCATGTGGCTTGAAATATACAATCTTTGAACAATGTTTTCTTTATCAACAATAATTCATGTCTAAATATTTTGGGCAAACAATGAAAATAACTTTCATTTATTCCCTTTTGTAAGTGAACACAAGTGATCAATATTAAGAAAAAAATTTTTTCAAATTAAATTTTTTTTTTTTTTTTTTTTTTTTTTTTTTTTTGCGAAACAAATGAAGCCTTATGTGCTGTCATAAGTCTCTAATATTTGAAGAACTTTAGTGAACAGTGCAGGGATGGATCAAGGCGTTCTTCATTCCTTTTATAATGGATGGAGTTGCTCTTCGTGTGGTGGCAGTTGCTACTGCAGCCAGTAGCTCATCGTGTATCTTTTAGGAATTAATCAATCAGATGAGTTTCATATGAAATTATGTATTGTTGATAATTAAGCTTAACTTTGTGATCATGCTTCAGCCGTGTTTACAATTAGTTGACGATTTGATTCTTCTTTTCAATTATTTTCCTTCATTTCTTTTAGCTTTCCAGTGTGTGTAGAGAGTGCTGGGGAAAATCGAAGCAACAATTCTCTATGAATTAAACCCAATCCAAGATCAACATCTCCCCCAAAACTAAACTGACCAAAATTGACTTAACCTTAGCAACAATCAGCCAGTACAACACAACCTCACGATAAGTAAATATAACGAGACAAAGCCAACACAAATATCAAAGTTTTACGTGGAAACCCAATGTGAGAAAAATCATGGATTGTCCAAAATTTTTTATTAATCACTAAGGATAGTAAGATACATAAAGTGTTTTTCTCTAGTCACATACTAGAGGTTTAATATTAATAATATAACTGTTTTTCCTTACCACAAAGGTGGATTCACATAAATAGAGCAAGAAAATCCTAACTGTGATTAGAGAATTCATAAGAGGATTTCATTGAACAAAATTGATCAACT
Organism: Eucalyptus dawsonii; assembly: GCA_016097615.1. Lineage (NCBI taxonomy): Eukaryota > Viridiplantae > Streptophyta > Magnoliopsida > Myrtales > Myrtaceae > Eucalyptus > Eucalyptus dawsonii. The sequence goes on along the minus strand of CM027880.1, from coordinate 11,851,299 downwards.
CATAGCCAAAAATCTTACGAATAACATATTTAAATTTGAGCAAATTCAATTAATGGTTGGCCTTCGAATCAAGAACGGAAACCTCAATCTTCTTTCCCTCTAGCTGAGCTGGGCAAACATAGAGGTTGACCCAGCCGAGAGAGAGAGAGATAGATAGAGAGAGACGTACATTAGAAGAAACTCCGAGGTAGAAATGTCGAGCGGATGGAGAGGGCGATCGACAACGACATGCAAGAATATCGAGCGCGAGGCACGCGGTTTACCTTCTCGGCTCCTTCCTTCGCGGACATGCAACGACGCCCCGTGTGGGATCGAAGGAACGTAAAGCCCACTTCAGAAAGGAAGTCAACCCACGTGCGCATGCACGGACCTTTCTCCCCTTGGAAACCGAAATCCGGCGCTCCCAGCTCCTACTTTTGACTTTGTCGGCCAAACGAATAGGGGGCCGCAATCTAACTTCTAGATCTCACGATAACTTCTAAATGACCTTCATTGCACCAGTGAAATTTGTTGTAAAATAAATACTCCCCGTCGCTCAACACAACCTAGAAGCCACGTTTGAGATACTAAAGTATGAAGCTCGAGAGCTTAAAGCTAAAATTGAAGTGGTCGTAAAAATATGCTTTGGAGAACAAATGGGTTCGCGACAAATACGGCACAAAATCGAATTCTAACCAAATCATTTTAGAAACTGGTTTGGTACACCAACTTGGTACCCGTGGGATTACTAATAGTATAGGCCGAGCGCATGTCTGCGTTTCCGTCTTTTATAGTATGTGCCCCCAAAATACAAGATTTAAGTCTCGTCATGCGATGTCTTTGTCCCCGAGAAGAGCAAACCCATTTGGATTTGTTCTCGTCAACGTCATATCATACGCTGATTTTCCTTCTTCACTTGGGTAGAAAACGCACGAGTTCGAGCACAAGTTGTTTGCTCTACAATTGCTTGCGACGACTTTCTCTCCCTCCAAAAAGTGCAAGGTTGAGAAGCCACGAATCTTTTGAGACGCGGCTTAGAGAGAAAATTTTGTTTACCCTTATTATAAAAGCATGTCGTCGATCCAATTTCTTCCCTCCATCTCCTCCTTCTTCAGCACTCTTCAGGCAGCAGAGAAGTTTTCTCCCAATGGCAACCACCACCACCACCACCTCCTCTGCCGCCACCGCCACCGCCACCCCCTCCACCTCCTCCAGATCCTCCAGAACCGTCTTCCGTATAATGCAGTCAGTGGTCCTCCTGGTTGTCTTGATCGGCGCGATCATCGCCATTGCATGGCTCGTCCTGAACCCTCGCGCTCCCACGTTCCGGCTCAACTCTCTCTCCCTCTCTGGCCTCCCCAATACCTCCGACACCTCATGCCCTCCTCTGAAACTTCACGTCGGGATCGAGCTTACTGCCACCAACCCTAACAAGAAACTGGAAGTGGTCATCCAAGACGTCAACCTCTGGGTTGCACTAGTTCACCACAAGTGCCAGCTCCCTCTCTCAAGCCACAACCACACATCATCGTCGGAGCATCACATCAGCAAGAGGGGCCGAGGAGTCCTGTCCTTCCAGGTGGAAACAGGCCCGAGGCCTTGCTGCAGAACGAGGAGGAAGAGGCCGTTTCAGTTCACTGTGTGCGAGGAACTGAGGAAAGGGTTAGCAGTGATGTCGGTGAGGATGCAGGTTAGTGTCAAGTTCATGCATGCGTATTGGCCGAGCAAGCGCAAGTTGGTGGAGGTCAAATGTGAGGATTTGAGCATCGGGCTTTCTTCATCGAGACGCATCGGGGAGTTAAAAGATGCAGGGAAGGATTGCCCGGTTCACTTCGCTTAATCAGCAGAAAATTAACAGGGAACCCCAAACTTTTCATCAATACTCTCGGGTGTTCCAATGATCAATCTCCTCATGATCATCATTTCCTTGTCTCTGAAGAACGTTAGTAATAGTGGATACATGGATCATGTAGTTCTTCATTCATTTTTGAATGGATGGAGTTTCTCTTCAAGTAGTAGCAGTTGCTTCTGTAGCTAGTAGCTCATCGCGTAACTTTTAGAAACTAGTCGATCAAATGAAGTTCATTTGAAATTATTATGCATTGCAATAAGCAAGCTCAACTTCGCGATCATGCTTCAGCTGCGTTTCCAATTAGCTGATGATCTTCTTCCTTTTTAGCTATCTAGTGCCCGTTGAGAGAGAGAGCGAGAGAGAGAGAGAGAGATACGCACATTGGTAGAAATTAAGGCAGAAAAGTCGCGAAATGCAAAAAGTCAATCAATTATCAAATCATCTCTTATTCCTTCTTTGTCGTGAATGCGAAGGTCAAAGGGTGGGACCTGCAGGTCGGTGCCTCCTCGGCTCCTTCCTCTTTCAAGTCAATCAACTAGAAAAGCTCAGTAACGAACGACGACAACTTCTGCGCTGACTTCTGCGCCAAAAACAATCCGCTAACTTAGGTTGACTTAAACCCATCATGTCTGATGAAAACCGGCTTTTTCTTTTCTTATTCTTTTTTTTTTTTTTGGGTGTGGCGTGGCTCGGTTTACTTTAACGTGTAACTATGGATCACCAGGCGATACTGTAGCGGCCAAATAGGGAAAAAAAGAATCATCATGTTGCACTATCTAACTGCATCCGTTTTCCCCATGTAGAAAATCACTATGGATACATGGGGCCTAAATGGAGTACTCGATTGTTGGAAATCACACAAAATGGATAACCGATATGATGTATGCGACAACACTAATTTGATATCCTCTTTTACAGATGGACTTCCACAACTTTCACTTAGATAAAGTTTTACCTTTTATTCCATAGATTGTGGATCTTCCACTATTTATGTCAACGATAGAGTATAGGCTTTTTCTTTCTTAAAGAATAGAAATAGCATTAGTATTTAAAAAGACTCAATGTCCAATGCCCAATATTTCAGTAAGAATTTGACGCATTTTCTAATATGTTAATCTCGTCATATATACCTTTATATTTATATATATTGGCTGATTTTCACCGTTAATCATTTTCTAGGCCAATAGTATTACATATTGGCCCATGTGCTCAAGAAGCTCAAACATATAAAGATGGGCTCAGCCCACTTCTCTCTTGGCTTGCTTATAGGGGTGAGCATCGGTCTAGGGTCAACCCTGGACCGACCCTGAACCAACTCAACCCTATCGGTCCCGGTCTGGTTTCCAAGGAGACCGGGTCGTTTCTTGGTCCCAATCCTGGACTAGTACTGTGCAAATTGGTCATCGATTCTAGGAATTTAGGGTCGGTCCAACCTGAACCAACCCTAACTCTCTATATATTATTTAAAAAAATTTATATAGAAAAAATCTTAAAATAAATGATGTCAACAACATTAAACAACTATTTAGTGAGTAGTTCAAGTAATTTTACATTGTTCTTTACTAACTTAAATTTTTAATGTTTTTTATGGCGTCAACAGTCATAATTTACGAAAGAGGAAAATGTTTTTGTAAGGAATCTTTACAGTGGCCAAAAGGGCATAAACAGCTCCTTACGGTATCATCCTCTAGTACTCATTCTCTTCTATCTTATTTGTCTTCTTAGTCTTCAATTTGCCAAAATCGAGATAAACAACTTCTCTACTCACCACTCAACATTCACCTCGCTTGCTTTGGGTCACTCGTGCCGCTTGTCGCTCGATCCTCGCTTGGCTTGCTTCTCACTCGACACTCGATGCTCACCCCACTCGATCCTCACTGCTTGCCTTTCTTAGCTGACATCACTCGTCATTGAACCCATTGGGTCGGTTCGGTCTTCAGTTGCCATTTCAAGGAGTACAAAAAATGAAATAAAAATTTATTGCTTGATCCTAGGTTGACCTTAGAATCGGACCAAACCCATTGAGTTAGTCTGTCTTCAATTGCTTTTTCAAGGAGTATTAAAAATGAAATAAAAAATTATCAGTTGATTCCGGGTTGACCTTGGAATAGGACCGAACCCATTGGGTCAGTTCGGTCCTTGGTCCCAAACTCAATAGGATCGGTCATTGGTCCCAAAAATTGAGGACCGGTACTGTGTGGGTTAGTCCTAGGGTTAGGGGGTGGACCGGTCCAACCCGGACCATGCTTACCCCTACTTGCTTATGATCAAGCAATTAATCAGCCAAATTGGAGGCTAAGGGTCCAACTCAAAAATGGAGTTTCGATATTATTCAGCATCTATCCCTTAATTCCATAAATTAACACACTATAGAATTTGTGTGTATGTATCTCTTAAGGAATATAACTACGCATGGTTCACGTTTCAAAACAGATTATGTAGATTGGGAATATATAATAAGAGAATTGAGATAGTTTTAATAATGTCCAATTTCTTCTCCTTTTCATTTCGAACTCCATATATTTTGAAATTATAGTCAACTGAACTCAAATTGGACAAAGAAATGGCCTAAGAGAAGAATGGTGAACAAGAGTCGGGTAACTTTGATTACCGCTCGTGTCCCTTTTTCCATTTTCTCCGTGGTGATGTCCATAATTATCGGATATGCTTTTTTTATCCAAGTACTCTTGCTGCTCACGTAGGTTTTTTCTTTAGCCACTATTGTTGACTTTCATTCAAGTTTCTCTTCTTCACCGCCTCAGCCTCTCTTGGACTTCTTTTTATCTTCTTCACGTGTTTCCTATGCATGTAGACTTCTCTAGCTTGTTCTAGAATTTCTTCTTCAACTTAGCTTCCGCTTGCTTGCATTCCCACGTGAATCTTCTAGGTTCAACTAGCAACCTTGAAATTTCTCTTGTAATTTATCACATGCCTTTTATGTCGTCTTTGTTCTACAATCCCTTACTTTCTCTTGTCAAAACACTTGCACTTGCCTTTGAATGTGCATGTATTTTCTTCAACGATGTCCCATATGTCTTGGGGCATCAAAATGCTCTTAGTTGTAGTTGTTAGCTCGGGGCTCGAGCTCTGGCTCTCGTAGGCTCTAGCTTTGGTTCCGACTTTGGTTTTGGCTCTGGCTCCGACTCTGGCTCTCTTGGCTCTTGCTCAGGCCCTAGCCTTTGATTCTAGCTATAGCTCCGACTCTAGCTCTCTTGGCTCTTGCTCGGGCTTCGGCCTTTTTAGTTGAGGATGGTGATGACAAATGCTCATAACCATCTAATATGTCTAGCTCTAGATTCATGGTCCCTTACATCTAGATCAGTTACAAGCCTAGGCGAATCTAGCTTTGATACTATGTTAAAAGTTTTTATCTCGCAAAAGAAATATACCATGAACCTCCTGAAGAAAATCAAGATGAACTATTGCCAAGCAATTTCAACCCTGCTCATGATAAATGAGAAACTATTGAAGGAAGATGGAGCTGAAAAATCTGACACCTCTCTCTACAGAAGTCTGATCGGCAGTCTGCTATATCTCATTGCTACATTACCATATGTTATGTATACAACAAGTCTACTATCACGATTCATGCAAAGTCCAAGTCAAATTCACTTTGGAGCTGCCAAGAGAATTCTCAGATATTTACGAGAAACTATAGATTATGGCATTTGGTATCAGCCAAGTACAAATGCCAAGCTCATTGGCTACACTAATAGCGACTAGACAGGTTCAGCTAATGATAGGAGAAGTACTGCTAGCTATGCATTCACACTGAGTTCTAGAATATTCTCATGGGCTTTAAAAAAACAAGACTTAGTGGCACAGTCTACTACATAAGCTAAATACATCGCAGTTGCAATGATCGCTAGTCAAGCAATATGGCTTCGAAGAATTCTAGAAGACATTGGAGAAGCACATATGAAATCAACTCCGATACTTTGCAACAATAAGTCCACAGTCGCTATATCAAAGAATCTAGTATTCTATGGAACAACCAAACATATCGACATCATATACCACTTCATACGAGAGGTGCAAAATAATGAAGAGATCGAGCTGAAATATTGCAAAACTGAGGAACAAGTAGTAGACATCTTCATTAAAGCACTACCACTAGCCAAGTTTGAGACATTGTGGAAGAAGCTTGGTGTAACACGAAATTGGATCAAGGAGGAGTGTTGAATTGATCCAATTTCTAGAAACTTCAAGATTGATATTAGCTAGAAAAGTCAAGAAAAATCCTTTAAAAAGAAAATCTAGCTTAGGCGGCAATGAAAAGTATAGAAGCACAAATGTAGAAATCTCCAGGAGAAGAGGGACAGAGAAAAATCTCTAACAAGAGCAGAAGATTTCCCTTAAACAAGTCAGTTATATAGGCCTATAAAAGGCCTTGTGGTTGTGCATTTTGAGGGGCAGAACAAAAAGGTAAGCTCCTCCTCTTCCTTTGTACTATAACTAAATAAAAAAGCTTTCTTTTGTTCCCTTGTGATCCCTTGCTGCCCTTCTATTTTACACATTTTTATTATTGCTCTGCCCTTGCCCACTTTGTTCTTAGTTCATTAGCTCTCTTGATAATTCACATAGAAAACACTCCCTTGCACACACATTAAACACACGCTTCCGCAAATTCCAACATAAGCAATGAAGGTGAACTTAGTCTTTTGAACTGATCAATGAGCGTCATTTGGTCGATGAATTCAACCAAGGTTCTCCAAAACCCAGTTGCACAGCTCCTAGATTCTGGTAACCTTGTTCTTAAGGAAGGCAACATTTCAGACTTCGTTAACTACTCATGGCAAAGTTTTGATGACCCATCAGGCATGATTTTAGTCGGTATGACGTTGGGATGGAACTTTAGAACTAGTTTGGAACATCTTCTGACTTCTTGGAGATGCCTGCATGATCCTTTCCTTGGAGGGTATACACTCAAATACAAAATTGACGGTTTTCCTCAAATTTCGAAACCGCTAGCAACAGTTCCATCAAAGTTTATTAAACTGGGCCGTGGAATGGACTTAGATTCGCCAGTATTACCAAGGCGCCGACTACCGTTGTTGATCCCATCATTGTTTACAATAGAACCGATGCCTATTTTGCCGTTAAAACTTTTAAGGACGATGTCATTGCCAAAGTCTAATTAAGCGCGGAGGGTGTTGCGCGGTGTCTTCTACTGAAGAGGGTAAGCACGAAATGGGATGTGGTTTGCTCAGTCCCTTACGACCCTTGTGACAGCTATAAAAATTGTGGCGATAACGGCATGTGCCGAGTTACCCGAGGCCCCAGATATCTCTGCTTGCAGGGTTGTATGCCCAAATGACCAGGAGAGTGGGACATGCTTAATTTCACAGGAGGAAGCGTAAGGAAAATTCCATTGAATTGTTCTCGTGTCGCGGGTCTTATGAAAAATTGGGAAGCTTGACCTCACAATGCAAAGTCTTGGAGGAAGGACCCCTGTGTCGGATCCGCAAATCAGACTTGGGATGTTTCCACTAATTTAAAAGGATTAAAATCAGTTCTTTTTTTTTTTTTTTATAAAAAAAAAAATCGACGTGATAATACTTTGATAAATTCAATATCTTTTATCTCGTACCGTGCGAGTGCACCGGATGTACAACTCACGTGCAAAGTACGTGTATGAACACGTAACACCTTCTCCTCCAGAGAACGCACGATTTAATGTGGGTCCGCAGCATCAGCACCCACGACTCCCCCAGCATTTGAACTTTCCTAGCAATCGAGTGGAAACATTAAATGAAGGCGACAGAGACGAGGAGGAGGAGGTGGGGGCGGCGGTGTGCCCAATAAGTGTTAGCTCTAGTCACAACGAAATAGTTACTCCGTTTCAAAACCTTATGCTATGGTTAAGAGAAAATATCAAAATTAAATCTCACTTTTGTCCCCAGTGACCGCTTGAATATTTCTATTTTCATCGATCAAATTCCTCTCAGCATAGTTCTCAATTTGAAAAGACGAGAACTGCTCCTCCTTACAAGCTCATCTTAGCATCTTAATTAGGGCTATATGGTTTAATGTTTAGTTGATTTTCAAAAGTAGGGGTATGTAAGTGATCATTGAGTGAAAGATGAAGTATATTTCTGGTATTTTTTTAAATCTATGTTTTAATGGTGAGTTTAGTGTTAGGGACTGATGAATGGGTTGCAGCTTATTGGTCAAAGTTATGCTGTAAGGCAGGAACCTTATCTGAGATATTCCCAATTTTAATAAATATTTGATATAGGGGGCTCTAAAAATAATATTTTTTGCCAAAAAAAAAAACTATTCTTTTTTATGTAGATTATGAAGAAGATAACTAAGAGGTTAGACAAAACTATCCTGGAGTTCTTCTTTTCATTTATAACGGATGGAGTTTCTCTCCGCGTGGTAGTAGTTGCTTCTGTAGCTAGCAGCTCGTCGTGTACCTTTTAGGAATTAATCAGTCAGATGAAGTTCATTTTATTATGTATTGATAATAAGTAAGTGATCAGCCGTGTTTACAACATCATTAGCTGACGATTTGCTTCTTCTTTTCAATTATTTTCCTTTCTTCCTTTTAGCTTTCTAATGCGCGTAGAGTGTTGGAGTGAATCGGGGCAATAATTTACTAATAACTAAACTCAATCCAATATCAATATCTCCCCAAAACTAAACCCATCAAAATTGACCTAATCCTGGCAACAACCAACCAATAAAACCTCGCAATAAGTAAGTATAATGCGAAATGATAAAGTGATAAATCCAATAATAACACTAAGGTTTTATGTGAAAATCTAATGTGGGAAAAATCTCGGATCACCAAAAAACTTCCGCTAACCATTAAGAATAGTAGGATAGAGGATGACCCACCCATGAACTTTTCGTTCTTTTTGAAATTTTTGATCTTTTTCTTCCCTTTTTGTTTTGTTTTAGTCATAAATTTCTTCATTCAACATATCATTTCTCATCGGACAAACAGGTTTTCTATTGAATTCATCTAATTTTAAAATATCTCATTTGGCCTCCGTACCTACTTTTGACTCTACAGTCTAAATGAAAAGAGAACCGCAATATAACTTAAAGATCTCATGATAACTTCTAAATGATCTTAATTACAACTAGTGAAATTTGTTACAAAATAAAGACTCTGCGTTGCTTGACATAAACTAAAAGCCACGTTTGAGATGCCAAAGTACAACACTCAGGAGTTTAAAGCTAAAAAAAAGAAGTGGTCGTCAAATTATGCTCTAGAAAAGAAATGGGCTCTCGACAAATATGACGCAAAATCGAATACTAGCCAAATTATTGTATAAACTGATTTTGTATACCAATTTCGCAACTCCAGGATTACTTATAGTATCTAGCAAGTGCACGTCGGTGTTCCCATTTTTTATGGTTGGTACAGTTTACACAAGCATATCCCCAAAATTCAAGATTAAGTCTTATCAATACCACGTCTTTTTCCCCCCAGAAGAACAAATCCAAAGAAAATGCACGAGTTCGAGCACACGTTGCACAGTTTCTCGTGACGACATTCTCAGACGCGGCTTTGAGAGAAAATTTTGTTTTACCTTCGTATCATAGAAGCATGTTGTCGATCCAATTTCTTCCCTCCATCACGTCCTTCTTCGACACTCTTGGACACCGGAGAAACTTTCTCCCAATGGCTGCCACCACCACGTCCTCTACCAACCACAGCCGCCCCCGCTACCCCCTGCTGCTCCAAATCCTACAGAATCGTCTTCCATAAAATGTAGTCGCTGGTCCTCCTCCTTGTCTCAATCGGGGCGGTCATCGCCATCGCGTGGCTCACCCAGAACCCTCGCCTTCCCGCATTCTGGTTGGATTCCCCCTCCCTCTCTGGCCTCCCAACGCCTCCGATGCCTCGTAGCCTCCTCCAAAACTCTACGTCCGGATTGAGCTTACCATCACCAACCCCAACAAGAAAGTCGGCGTGGTCATCCAGGATGTCAAACTCCGGGTCGCACTAGTTTAATTGCAAATGCCAGCTCCCTCTCTCGAACCACAACCACACATCATCATCGGAATATCACATCAGCAAGAGAGCCAACAAGTCCTAATCTTCGAGGTGCAAACAGGCCCGAGGCCTGGCTGCGAGGATCTGTGATGTCGATGAGGATAGTGTCAAGTCCATGCATGCGTACTGGCCAAGCAAGCGAGCGTCGGTAAAGGTGGAATGCGAGAATTTGAGCATCGAGCTCTCCTCCTCAATCGGGAAGTTAAAAGATGGAAAGAAGGATTGCTCAGTTCACTTCGCTTAATCAGCAGAAAATTAATGGGAAAGCTCGATTTTTCATCATTACTCCTGAATAATCAATCTCCTCATGATCTTCATTTCCTTGTCTCTGAAGAACGTTAGGAATAGTGGATGCATGGATCACGGAGTTCTTCATTCCTTTTTGGATGGATGGATTTTATCTTCGTGTAGTAGTAGTTGCTTCTTCAGCTGTGTTTACATTCATTAGTTGACGATCTTCTTCGTTTTAGCTTTCTAGTGCGCGTTGAGAGAGAGAGAGAGAGAGAGAGAGAGAGACGTACGTCGGTAGAAATTAGGGTACAAATGTCGGAGCGGATGGAGAGGGCGATCGATAATGACGTGCAAAAGGTCAACTATTATTGAGCCATGTTTCGTGTTCTTCTTTGTCGTGAATGCAAAGGTCAAGGGTGGGACACGCAGGTTGGTGCCTTCTCGGCTCCTTCCTCTTTCAAGTCAATTTACTAGAAAAGGCTCATGTTGGAAGTATATCCGGAGATTACGATATTGATTATGTTTAAAGATTCTAGTATCAATGACGGACAAATTGATTTGATTAATCCGTGATTAGTCTAGAGAATAGGAAATTATAATTCTTCTATATATTTTTTCCTTTTTTATCTTCTTTTCCTTTACATTATAAAGGAACCGTGTACACAATACAATACAACACATTGGATATAATTTTCTGGTTTCTCCCTCTCTATTTATGTCATGGTATCAAAGCCTACTTTCCTGACCTAGCTTCCACACCTCTAGAATTGCCATCGGTTCCATATTTGAACATTATTCCGTCTTGCCAAATGATTCAACAAGCCAAATAGGAATTCAAAAATCGTTGTTATCTTGATACCATGGCTGAGAATTCATCAGTGGAGGAAACCCCTGTCTCACAAGAACAAGAACAAGAATAGATCCCTATTCTACCTTATGGTGATGACTAGAACCCAGTTGGTGTTACACATGGCTTGACCCATATGGCTGGCCCAAGTCAGTGGGCTCAAGTTCAATGATACCCAATCCAAGGTCAATGGGCCACTGGGCCAAGGGCGTGGTGCCAGTTTTCATATGGGATTCCTAGAGATTTAAATGCTTCTGGATTTGGGCAAGCCCACCTTCTATGTGGATCTAGCCCGAATGGTGAATCGAGCAAAGTGAATCCGGTCACATAGCCCGATCTATTTTGGGTCAAAGGGCAGAACCCTACATGACACCTCCAATAGCTTTATGCCTTATCTCCTACCTATTGGTAGGAGTGGTAGTAGTGGTAGTGGTGGCCACCCCGAATCCGACAACCCTCTCTATGTGTCGCTAGTTGATGGACCACAACTGTGCTTGATCAACATACAACTCATCGGACCAGAAAACTTCAGCACATGGTCAAGGGATCTCCAACAAGCCCTTGTCATGAAGGACAAGGACATTTTCCTCGATGAAGCCATTCCTTTTCCAACTGAAGACACTAGCAAAAGTGCAATTAATTGGTTTGTACGTGGATTGGGAACTCCCTTGCCTCCAACGTAGCAACTAGGCTTCTGCCAATTGAAGAGTCCCAAAGATTTTGGGAAAACATTCGAAAAATGTATGGGCAACTAGATTGGGCAAAGATGTTCACAATCACATAGGCAATCTCATAATTAAAACAAGGGAACCTTAGTGTCACCGCCATCTTCAATCGTCTCTCTACTCTTTGGAACAAGCTCAAGGCGGCGGAAGAGCAGTTGGAGGGTCCCAAAAACACTCTTAGACTGTACAAGGAGAAAAAGGAAAGGGAGAAAGCCATGAGATTTTTATTGATCCTCAATAATTTGTACTCCTCATTCCATTCTCAAATTTTGGCCATGGATCCTCCACCACCAATTGGTCGGATCTACCAATTGGCTATCTAAGTGGAAAGCCAATGGATAATTGCCGCTGACCATGGGCAAGTGGGTGATAGAGTCTCTTGTGGCGTTTGCAAGGACATATTCAACGTTTTTTCCTCCTAGCAGCACCTCGGGAGAAAAAAGGAAAGGAAGCCATCTCGTTTCTATAGCAATAGCGATGAAGAAAGAGATGGGAGCAGCTTACCCTAGATTGGATGGCCAGGATTTACATGGGTGATCTGACAGTTGGGATTCATGCGGACAATCGAACGGCTAGGGCTGTGCATTGGGTAGGATGGCTAGGATTCACGTAGGCGATCGAATGGTTAGAAGCTACGCTGTAGATCGAACGGCTACTAATCTCTAGGTGAATTTGACGCTTCTTATCAAGCCATGTCAACCCCAGCATACAAAGGATCCTATGGCTCCAAAAATTCCACATCATCACGGAAGGTTAGTGGACAAAATTCAAAACTCAAAAATAAATATTATGAGTATTGCAAGTGTCCACACCATACTGTGGAAACATGTTAGAAATTACATGGAAAGCCTAATGAAGAAAAGGAGATGGAATTAAATGTTTATTAGGTCTCGGCACATAAAATTGATGCCCCACCAAGCAATTATTCAAGAGCAATATGACAATATTGTACAAATTATGGGCCAATAGAAAACAAAGGACAACAATGTTGAATTCTCAAGTACCTCTTCATACTAAGAGAATCCACTTTCAGTTGATGCATGGATAATTGATATAGAGGCTAGTGACCACATAATATGCAATAAAGAATTCTTTTCTTATATCACAAAGAACATGATTTCCTATATTAGTTCACCTCCCAAATGGTAATAACACCCATGTTACCAAAATTGGCACTATACAACTTGGTCCAAATCTTATCTTCATGAATGTCTTATATATTCCTGATTTTGAACTTAACTTGCTCTCTGTCTCTAGAGTTTGCCAAGATAATTATTTTCGTGCCATATTAAGTTCTGAAAATGGTCTATTTTAGGACCTTTCGACGGGTAAGTTGATGGGCTTGGGTAAAGTTGCACAAAGACTATACTTTAGGATTAATTCCCTATAAGATTTAGATTTTTTGAGTAAGATTATTTATTGTAATGCGATTAGTAAGAATAAAAATCTTCTTTTTCATTAGCAATTGGGTTATAGTGCAAGCTTTCCTCACTCAAAATGTCCAATATGCCCCTTGTTAAATAGTCTTAAAAATCTTTTTCGCCTAGTGCATCTTGAGCTAACATAATCTTTTTCCCTACATATGGGGTTCTTATTATACTCCTCATCGTGATGGATCTTGATTTTTCTCACTATTGTTAATGATTATTTGTGTACTACTTAGGTATATCTTATGCAATCAAAAGCTCAAGCCTTCAATCACCTATCACAAATTATTCCCTTGATTAGGAATCATTACAATAAATATGTGCACAAAATTCATATAGATAATAGTCACGAATTTTTCACCCTTGATTGCAAAGAATTCCTATCTTTTCATGGAATAATCGCTGAAAGTACTTGCACTTACACTCCACAACAAAATGGAGTTATCAAGCACAAGCACGATCATTTGTTGAAAGTAGCTTGCGCATTAAAATATCAAGCTTCTATTCATGAGTCTTTCTGGGGAGATTATGAGGTCACGGCTGCTTATTTAATTAATCACGTGCCAACTTGGATTCTCAATGGTAAGACTCATTTTGAAATGATGTACAATAGAAGACCAACCAATGACCATCTTGGGGTTTTCGGATGTCTATGTTAAGCTACAAATGTGGCCCTAGAAGCAAAATGGATCCTCAAGCAACTCAGTGCGTGTTCATGAGATACCCCTTCTTTCAAAAAGGATATTGAGTTGCAAACATTTCTATAGGAGAATTTTTTTATTAGCAATGATGTTATATTTCATGAAGACACGTTCCTCTTCATGGAAATTATATCTTCATGAGAATTGACCTCACCATCTTCGTAAAGATAGCGACCATTCTTATCCGAAAAAAATCTACCATACCTTTGCCGCATCATTTTGTCTCATCAGAACCATCCATGGTAGAAGTTGTCCCAGCACTAGAAGACCTTCAAAGTGCTATTGAGGAATCGCAAGAAGTAGATATTTCTACTTCCTCATCAACCACGGGCATTTGAGAAGCTTCTTCTCATTTCTCACCAGCACTTGAACAAACAACAACTTAGCAATTTCAACGTTCCTAGTGACACATTCGTCCACCCACGCGGACTAAGTATTATTTATATTTTGTAATGAGTTCTCCAGTACACAAACAAATTAATTTGATTAATCCATGACTAGTTTAGAGAATAGGAAATTATAATTCTTGTATATATATTTTTTTTTTTTTTTTCTCTTCTTTTCCTTTACATTATAAAGGAACCTTGTATACAATACAATATAACGCATTGAATACAATTTTCAAGTTTCTCCCTCTCAATTTCTGTCAGCTTAGAAACGAACAACGTCAACTTCTTGCCCGAATCAGATGGAAACAACGACATAAGCTGCTGACTTTTGCACCAAAAACAGTCTGCTAGTTTAGATTGGCTTAGACCCCATCGTGTCCGATGAAAATTGGCCTTATTTTCTTTTCTTCTTTTGGCCTTGGCTTGGCTCGATTTACTCTAGTGTGTAACTAATGATCACGAAAAATTATTTGAAAAAGTCCTAAACATTTTACACTATACCAATTTAGTTTTAAACTTTTTAATTTTGCTCGTTAAGTCTTACACCTTTTGCTAATTTGCCAATTGAAAAAGGAAGAAGAAGAAAGGAATAAAAAAATAAACTAAAATTATTAAAAATCGTTCACGTTAGCATCAATTGTAACAATCATGGACAATCAAAGTTCATGTCAGCAAATTCCAACTAAAATTGATTGAATGGATTTAGTTGGCAAAATTAAGAGGTTTGGAACTAAATTGACAGAAGTGCAATAAATATAGGACTTTTTGGAAAAACTTTCCCTACGATTACTAGGCCATACTTCAGCAGCCTAATAGGAAAAACAATCATCATTACATCTATTTTCCCCATGTGGAAAATCACTATAAATTCATGTGGCCTTGTTGACATCCGAATTTTTGTCGACGTTCTAAGTATCTATTTCTTTTACAAAAAAATATAAAAAAGTAAAAATGATGAATTAAAAAAAATGAATGAATAGTTACAAAATCATGTAGGCTTGCGTGTCCGGCCTACTTAGCAAAATTCTCGGCCCTCTAAGCCCCTCCATCTATTAGTCCAGCCCATCGTTAATTCCCTTGGCCCATCTCTTTGTTCTTTTTTTAGCCCATCTATTTTATGTTTCCAAAGCCCATCTGAGACATAAAAAGGCCCGGCCCCTTTTGCTGGCCCTTTTTTTTTCCCCCTTCTTTGGCAACCACGCACGCCTATGAGAGGAGAGAAAAACGTCTGGGGTGGAACCAGACAGAACGGAAGCGTGGTCGTGCGAGTGCCTGGGACGCGAGGAAAGCAACCAGGAGTGACGAGAGCGAGCCCATGGTGTTCTAGAAGGCAGCTGAGCTGAAGAGAGGGCTAACGAAAAAGATTGGCTGAAGCAAGGAGACCATGCTCGACCCTCGCTCATAGAAGAAGAGAGCGTTTGGCCATGGCAAGGTTAGAGCTTGGCTGAAACGAAAACCAAAGAACGCCGAGAGAGCAGAGAGAATCGAGAGAGAGCTGAAGCGAGGGCCAAAAGTTAGAGGACCCTCCGGCGACCACCGCGCCTGAGTCTTGGCTGATGGCGCAACGTTTCCCCTCCGCGACGCACTTTTCCAGAGAAGGTCGAGAGCCGAAGAGAAAGAAAGGAGGCTGGCAAGAGCTCCTTCGAGAGAAAGGAGAGGAGCCTTAAGTTCGCCGGAGCTGACCTGCCGGACGTGCCCATCGCCGTGCCACCTCGGAACCAGGTAATTCGCCTTTCTTGTCCTGTTTCGGTCTGTCATCGTGATGCGGTGCGTTTGAATTGAATCTGTGAATTTCTGGACAAACCGTGCGAAAACGGAGCGAGTGCATGACAATTAGTGACATTTTGGAGATTGACACATCATGTGTTGGACTGAGGAATGCCTTAAATTTGAACCTGAAACTTGTGTTCTTCAATGCGTGCCTATTACTCGACATATTGCCTGAATGAGATATGAAGCGCTTAAGGGCACCGAATTCGAATGGAAAACTTCAAGTGAACCGTCACAAACTAAGAAGGAGCGGACACGAAATATGTTCATTCAAATCCTTATACATCATCTTTGACATGAAAATTGCATCGAATCTTCTCTGGAACACATTCTTTGGATCGCACATTAGTCGCTCAATAAAATGCTTGAGAGAAGGCCGAAACTCATTCATTGTTTAATTTTAAGATCAATATGCTTTTGCTTCTGTATAGGTTGAATCTAGCTTCACATTCGTGTTTTTTTATGTGGTTTTATGTCATTGGACTCCCTTGCCGGCGAAGCCCACAGGTCGAGGCCATCTTAGTTAGTTTTTCCTCCTCATCTTACTATATTAATGTGTGTTTGTTTGCTGGAAATCTAACGTTGAAAATGTAGTTGAGGTATGAATCTTTTGTGAAATCTTGTTAGCCGTCGAAGTAGACGGCTGGCGGTCATTGGCCTCGGTCAAAATAGTCGATAGGCAGGTGGTGGTGTTTCTGTGATGGTGGGGGTTGGCGATTGGCAGTTGGAGAGAAGGTGGCGTTGGGTGTTTAGAAAGAAGTTGCAGGCGGATGGAGGCCTTTCAAGGAAGGGATAATGACAAACAATTTCTAAATTTTGACTCAATGTGCAATTTGATTCTTGAATTTTTAATTTGTTTAATGTAATCTTTGAACTTTAACTTAATGCTAATGTGATTCTTGAAATTTTAATAAGTTAAATATAATTCTTGAACTTTTGGTATTTATTTATTTCAATTCTCAAATAGTATGAAGATGTTCAATGTAGTCCCTGGTCTTGAATAATTATGAAATGATTACATTAAACATGTTCATGCGATTTAAAGACTGGATTAAAAAAGTTTAAGGATTATATCAAACAAATTAAAATTTTAAGGATCACACTGTACATTAGATTAAAGTTAATGGATTACATTGAATAAATTAGAAGGTCCATGGAGTCTAGGACTATTTATATCAATTTCCCTCCGGGGAAGAAGAAGGTGCAAGGAAGAAGAGTGAGGGAGAAAAAGACAAAAAAGGAAAAAAAGAAAAATAATTAAAAAATAGGAAGATCAATAAAAATTCAAAAAATGTAGAAATATTTATAAAAAAAAAAATTGGTTTTAATCTAAGTCCAGTCGAGTCATTGAGTTGGATTGGGTAAACCTAGTTTGAACCCGTTCCTCAAATATTATTATAATAATAATAATAATAATAATAATAATAATAATAATAATAATAATAATAATAATAATAATAATAATAATAATAATAATAAAATCAAATATCCGTAAAAATTTAATAAAATTCTAAAAAATTAGAAAATTCTTAAAAAATTATTAAAATATTTTAAATTTGAAGAAATATAAAAATTAGTAAAAATTTAGAAAATCCAAAAACTAATAAAAAATTCTAAATTTTAGTAAATAACTAGTAATCAGTTGTGTAGCTTCTTGGGATCAATCAACCAAATAACTAAAGTTCGAAATTACATATTGTTATTTTGAACTAAAAAAACTACTTATTGTTACAAGTAACCTCAACATCGTGATCATGCTTCAACTGTGTTCACAATTATTGATGGGAAGATTTTCCTTTCTTCCAAGCTTTCCAGTGCGCATGAGGAGACAAACGGAGATAGTGATTTGAACGTTAGCAAAAATTAAGGTAGACATGTCTTCTGTTTAGAGAGGGCGATTGACAATGATGCGAAAAAGTCAACTAATTATTGAAGCAATATATTTTTCCCTCTTGGTCGTAAATGCGAAGTTCAAGTGTAACTATCAATTATTGGGCAATTCTTTAGCAGCCAAAAAAAAAAAAAAATCGTCATGTTACATGATGGGATTGGGTCATTCTTCCTCATATGAAAATCAGAAAAATTGTTTAAAAAAGTTCTAAATCTATTTTAAGGCGGCCAAGTTAGTGATAAATCTTTCAATTGTGCCAATTAAATCATAAATATTTTTTACAATTTGTCAATTTAGTCATTTCAGTCAATTTTATGCTTTAGTCAATGTCAGCAATCCTACATGGAGTAACTAGTACTAATATGGGTGGTTTTTGTTATTTTTTAATTCTTTTCGAATTTCCTTTTCTCTTCTTTCTTCCTATACCGGCCATCAACAAGGCCCTACAAAGGAAAAAAAATGAAAAAAAAAAAAGAAGAACAAATAACAAGAAAACAGGAAAAAAAGAAGAAGAAAAATTCATAATATTAAAACAAAAATTGCAAACTTGTCCATGATAGTACTGACTATCCTACCTTGGTTGTGTCACATGAGACAATTGTTACTGACTAGAGTACTTCATCAGCAACTTTCAGCCAAAATTGGCTAAAAAAACTAAATTAGCAAATTGTTAAAATGTTTATAATTAAATTGACATATCTTTAAAAAGTTTAGGATTAACTTGGCGCAATTGAAAGGTGATTAAATGAATCGCCGTATAATTGATTTAAGACATTTTGAATAATTTTCCCTAGGAAAATTGCTAAGGACACATGTGGAAAAAATTACTAAAAAAGTTCTAAACTTATTGTGATTTTTCTAATTTATTCATAAACCTTTTTTAAAAATTAATTTAGTCCTAAACTTTTTGTAATTGTGTAAATTCAATCAAAGTTAGCCAACCGAATGCCGGCGGCATAGGCGGACAATTTTTTAATAATATTTTAATTTTTAATTTTTTTCCTCCTCCCTCATTTTTCCATTTCTCTAATGACTAGTCAAAGGAGAGGGCCGTTCGTTGGCCAGTGACGAGCTCACCTCACCGTCGCTAGGCGAGAGCAAGCTCACCTAGCCACTAGCAAGGGCTTGCCTCACCAGTGGACGGCAAGGCTGACCTCGCCTAGATTAGGGAGGCAGGCCTCACCCAGCCACTAGGGAGGCAAGCCCTAGCCCCAGGACAACGAGGTGAGCTTGCCGAACAATTGGTTGGGTGAGGCTTGCCTCGTTGAATCTAGGCGAGGTCAACTTGCTATCCATTGGCAAGGCAAGCTCACCATTGGCTCGCCACCCGGCCCTCCTCTCTAGCTAGTTGCCAAAGCAAGAGGAAGTAGGGAGGAGGAAAAAATAAAAACAAAGAGAAAATGACAAAGAAAAGAAAAAATTCAATAAAATAAAATATTACTAAAAATGATCGATTGATGCCTACTAGTGTCCACATTAGCACTACCCAGCCACATTTGGTTAGATTGACTAAATTGATACAATTACAAAAGGTTTATGATTGAATTGGTTGAAAAAAAAAAGTTTAGAACTAAATTGAAAAAATTATAATAGATTTAAGACTTTTTTTGGTAATTTTCTCTGACATGTGACACAAATGTAATAATTGATTGTTGCAACTCACACAAACTACATAACCAATATAAAGGGTAAGACGACCCTAAATTGATATATGCCCTTTCTAGATTTGCTTCCATGACTTTTGCTACAATAAAGTCTCACTTGTCATTTTGTGGGATGCAACTTTTCTACTATGTTGATGATAGTGAGAATAGACTTGATCCAATGATTTGGTCATTATCTAATTTTCACTTAAAGATTTTGTCTAAAACATGGCTTTCTTGTTGTTTTAGAAAATGTCCTTCAAGACAATTAAAGAATAATATATGAAGATCACGTTTGTACATGTATTCATAATATTTTTCTTTGATCTGTAGTGCTTGATCATAAAAAGTGACAAAAAAAAAAGACGATTTCCTGATTTCAGTATTTCCTTAAGAGTATTTCTTATTATAAAAAGGTTCTAGAACATAAAGTTTCAGGATTAGTGTTTTGATTGTCTAGCATTTAAGAATATGTTGGTGAATTATTTGAAAAACCAGGGATTTCCAAATTCTGATAATTTCGTACTTGTTTTTGGGATAAATAGATCTCGAAATTCTATATCTATTATCAAGACCTTTAATACCAGCAATAGCTTTAGGATTATTAGAAGTACTACCTCAATAATTATTTTCGGATTAGAGGAAGTACTGCTATTATGGGCTGATTTTCACTATTAGTCCTTTTATGGGCCAATAGTATTACTTGTTGGCCCGCCTGATTTATGTTTTAAGAATTATATGAACCAGAAGCATATGAAAAGAGAAAATTGAGATACTTGTGTCCAAGTTCTCTTTTTCGTTTTATAACTCCATATGTTTAGAAGACTAAAGTCAATTAAATTTTTCGACCAAAAAAAAAAAGTCAACTAAATATTAATCGGACAAAATAATGGCCAAAGAGAAGGATAGGAACGAGGCTGACTTAGACTTTTTCTTCACCTGCCGGCTCCATAATTTTCGGATTATGTTTTTATATTTCCTAGAATCTATTGAATTACGTGGTAGCGTGAACGCAACGCAGCTAACAAAAAGTCTTTCGCTCTTTCTTGTTTGTCTTCTTCTTGACTTTTTAAGCTGTCCACCCATTTACTATTAATTCCCAAAAACGTGTCCTTTAAATTCTAAATTGGAAAAAAAAAAAAATCTAAATTGGAGCAAGAAGAATGTTGACAACTGGTTCAAGATAATATTTTCTTTTTGAAGGAAACAAAATGTAGGTATGTTTCAAATGTCGTCTCCCACATTTTCAATAGGTTAAAATAATCGTTGAGCATATTTTATCTGGATTTTTTTTCAAAATAATGAAATAAGAAACAAAAATACATTAAAAACTACGAAGATTTTTTATGCTCGTAAGGTGCCCATTGAATCCAAATAATCGGTAGCAATTATTATTCGTTAAAAGAGAAAAAAGGTAGTTGATATTCATAGAATTTATTTTTAAAAAATAGGGTTAATACCTTGAAAAACCCCAAACTGGTACACTTGTGACAAATTTACCCAAAACTATTTTTTTGACCATAAAAAACCCCAAACCGGTAAACTTTTGACAAATTTACCCCGACTGATTATAAAAAACCATAAACTGGTACATTTATGACAAATTTACCCCAAACTAATTTATTCGACTGCAAAAAACCATAAACTAGTAAATTTGTGACAAATATACCCTATGCTAAATTGGATTAATACCACAAAAAAATCATAAAAATTGTAAACTGTGACAAACAGAACGTAAAATCATAAATTAGTATACTGGTTAACTGTCACGTGTCATTTAACTTAATAATTTGAGAATAAAATTTAACGAAAACTAACATAGGGTAAATTTGTCACAAATATACCAGTTTGGGATAAATTTGTCAAAAGTATACCAGTTTTGGGTTTTTGGTGGTCAAAAAAATAGTTTGGGGTAAATTTGTCACAAATGTACCAGTTTGGGGTTTTTTAGGGTATTATCCCTAAAAAATATCGAGTCATTTAGATTTGGTACGTAACGACTACGGGAAGGTTGGAGACCGATCTAGGAACATTTGCGTGATGGATCTACTTGCTTGACCCAACTCAATCCAATCAGGAGCTCCTAGGACTCGCTCTTCACCAAACAGAGGTATTTGTCTCCTCTATTTATCTAGTTATTTACTTCATCTCTGCATCAAACGAGAGGGTCTGCAATGGTAGTTCCTCCTATCTTCAGCTTCTTCTGCACTTCCATCGTCGTTCTATCACTGTTGCGCATGTCCAGTGCCACAGACATCCTGAGTTCAGTTCAATCTATTAGAAAGGGAGAGACATTAGTTTCCTCGGGCCGAAAATTTGAGCTTGGTTTCTTCTCAACCGGAAGCTCGAGCAACAGTTTCCTGGGGATATGGCTCGTGGCAAGTCCTGAAACGGTTGTTTGGGTTGCTAATAGGAACAGTGCACTCACTGATTCAAATGGTACTCTGGAAATAAGCTACGAAGGTGATCTTGTTCTTCTAAATCAATCAAAGAGTGTCGTTTGGTCGACAAATTCAACCAAGGTTCTCGGAAACCCAGTTGCACAGCTCCTAGATTCCGGTAACCTTGTTCTTAGGGAACGTAATAGTTTAGATTCCACTGACTACTCATGGCAGAGCTTTGATTACCCATCAGACACGTTTTTGGTTGGTATGACATTGGGATGGAACTTTAGAACCGGTTTGGAACATTATGTGACTTCTTGGAGAAGCGCAGACGATCCTTCCCTTGGAGACTATACAGGCAAATACAAAATCGATGGTTTACCTCAACTTGAAATAGTCCGCAATGGTTCCGTCAAAGTTTATCGATCTGCGCCATGGAATGGAGTTTACATCAACGATATGTCCAGAGGGTCGACTCCTGTTGCTAGATCCATCTTTGTTCACAATGAAACGGCTGCCTATTTTGCAATTGAAACTCTTATAGACGATATCACTATCAGAATCACATTAAGCCCCGATGGTGTAGCACAAGCTTTTTACCTGAAGAGTGGAAGCACGAAGTGGGATATGACTCAATCTCTCCCTTACGACCCTTGTGACAACTATGGAAACTGTGGCGCTAATGGCGTGTGCCGAGTTAACCAAAGCCCAAGATGCCTCTGTTTGCAGGGTTTTATTCCCAAGTCACAAGCAGAGTGGGACATGTTCAATCCGGCAAGAGGGTGCATAAGGAAAGTCCCATTGAATTGCTCTCGTGGAGAGGGTTTTATGAGACTTTCACAGGTTAAATTACCTGACCTGATAGATTTCCAGCTATTCAAGAATATGAGCCTTAAGGAGTGTAAGGTTGAGTGTCTAAAGAATTGTTCTTGCATGGCTTATGCTAATTCGGATATTAGAGGACCAGGCTGCTTGTTGTGGTTTGGCAATCTCATTGATATTAGAAATATTAACAATGATGGTTCTCACCAATATCTCTTCCTACGGCTTCCTGCTTCTGAATTAGGTAAATACTAATATTATTATCTGCATTGGCTAATTGGTTTAGCAATTGCTTTTTCTTCTTTGTTCCAATCTTTCATTATATCGGTGCGTCCTTTGTCATTGTCAGACTGAGCTTAAATTCTGTCTTACTACTATTCTAATCTCCAAGTTTCTCTAATGGAGATGGATTCATCATCTTAGAGATGAACTCTATTTCTGAAATTAGTTACTTAACTTGCTCCTGTATGCTAGATTCATCGCATAGTCTATCCAAGAAATTGGTGACTATAACTGTGGCTTCAGCCATTTCGGGATTGCTTATTGTGGGCATGGCATTAAGCATAATTTGGAAAAAAAGAATGAAAAGCCAAGGTAAGCTAAATACCTTTATCTTACTTCTTCTGGTCAAAGTCCAGATTGCTTTTTTTTTTTCTTTTTTTTTTAAAAATATAGATTCTGGTATGGTTTGAGAAACGAATTTACATCTCCTGTAGGCTTCCCAAGTGGGATGGATGACATTGACTTGCCATCATATGATTTTGCTACCGTTTCTGTTGCTACTAACCATTTCTCTCAAACAAACAAGCTAGGAGAAGGCGGCTTCGGTTCGGTCTATAAGGTAATGAGTTATAAATCAGTCAGTTCAAATAATCACAGAGGCGCACACTAAGTAGAATTCATGTAGGGAACTCTTTCCACAGGACAAGAAGTAGCAATAAAAAGGCTTTCAAAGTATTCGGGACAAGGTCCTGATGAGTTTATGAATGAAGTCCTTCTAATCGCAAGACTTCAGCACCGGAATCTTGTTGGACTTGTTGGCTGCTGCATCGAGGGAGATGAAAGAATGTTAATTTATGAGTACATGCCAAACAAAAGCTTGGATTATTTCCTCTTTGGTCAGAACCTCTTGATCTTTCTGAGTTCCTTTTCACTCGAATCCTTGTGCTTTTATTTTTATCCATTGATACCTTCACCAAATAATACAACTAAACGCTAACAACTTGATTGATTTTTTTATGGGGTTGAGTGTATGTAGATCATGACAGAAGCTCCTCTTTGGCATGGAAAAGGCGATTTGACATTGTTTTAGGTATCGCCCGAGGACTTCTCTATCTCCATCAGGATTCAAAACTACAAGTGATCCACAGAGACCTGAAAACAAGTAATATTTTGTTAGATGCTGACATGAATCCAAAGATTTCAGATTTTGGCCTGGCAAGGATCTTTCAAGGAGATGACACAGAGGCACAAACAAGAAGAATAGTTGGTATATAGTAAGTTTCTCATCTTGATCCATTCAAAGCATGCACTGTCCATAAGTATTTGGAGAAACTGTAGCTCAATTTGCTTGATACAGTGGCTACATGTCTCCGGAGTATGCCTTTGATGGAAAATTCTCTGTGAAGTCCGATGTTTTTGGCTTTGGGGTGCTTTTGTTAGAGATAGTAAGTAGCAAAAGGAATAGAGGATTCCAGCATCCTGATCATCACCACAACCTTCTCGGGCACGTAAGTGGTAGAGAATTATTAAGACCCACCATTTCTTTTTTAGCTAAACAGGACCAGATATTATGTTTCTCTTAAAATCTCATCTCGTTCTCTCTATGTTCCCCAAGACACGTTTTCTTTTTTGATACATGGATAGTGGTTGATCATGAGTGGTTTAAATTGTTTAGGCATGGCTGCTATGGAGAGAAGGGAGGGCCATGGAACTCATTGATGAATCTGTATGCGCCTCTTTTGTTGAGTCTCAAGCAGAGAGATGCATTCAGGTAGGCTTGCTATGCGTCCAAAAGTTTCCTGAAGATAGGCCAGCGATGTCTAGTGTCGTCTTCATGTTGGCAAATGAAGGAGCAACCTTGCCACCACCAAAAGAACCTGGTTTCTTCATTGAGAGAAGTTCGGGCTGCTCGGATGCACATTTAGTTAGGGAAGAACCCTTCACAGCCAACGTTGTTACGGTTACATTGCCTGAAGGTCGATAGAAATGCCATCAAGGATGTCTCTGCAGAATGAAGACCTGCTTTCTCGGGTACAAGGGACAGAAGAAGCATACGATATTGTAGAGTTGAATGACAAACTCTTGCCGTGGCTTTTCCTTAGACTTACGCAGCTGTAGCTAGTAATTGGTCATGTAGCTTTTGGGAATTAATTAAACATATAATTTTGAATCCGAAATTACGTATTGGTGCTAGTAACCTCAATATCGTGGTCATGCTTCAATGAAAAAATTGCCAAAAGAGTCATAAATTTATTGTAATTGTACCAATTCAATCCATCCAGCCAATTTTGACTAAATGATCTTTAATGTGGACGTTGGCCACACAAATTCTTATAAACATCAATTAAGAGTCACATTTCATATAACACTTTGAGGTTTGAAGCTAAAAAATAGAAGATAGCTGTAAAGCGTACAATGAAGAAATGGGTTAGTGACTACTATGAAGCATAATCAAACGCTGGCCATGTCATTCTGTAAATCGATTTAGTATACGGATTCTGTAGCTCTCGGATTACTTCCCCAAGAAGAGAAATTCGATGGGAATTAGTCCTTTCAACTGTCTTCCGTACGATGTTTTCGCTTGTCCTCCTCGTCGTGTTGATCGGGGCAGTCATCGCTGTCACATGGCTCATTGTGAACCCACGCCCTCCCGCGTTCCGGCTCAACTCTCTCTCTCTCTCTCTCTCTCTCTCTCTCTCTCTCTGGCCTTCACAACGCCTTCGACGCCTCATCCCCTCCTCCAAAACTCCACGTCCGAATCCAGCTCACCGCCACCAACCCCAACAAGAAACTCGACGTGGTCATCCGGGACGTCAACCTCTGCCTCGCACCAGTTCATCGCAAGTGCCAGCTCCCTCTATCGAGCCACAACGACACATCATCTTAGGAATATGACATCAGCAAGAGGGGCCGCCCAGTGTTCACCTTCGAGGGGAAAGCAGGCCCTCGGCCCGGCAGCAGAACGAGGAGGAAGAGGCCGTTTCAGTTCACTGTGGAAACGGTTAGGATGAAGGTTAGCATTGAGTTCTGCGTATTGGCCGAGCAAGCGATCTTTGGCGGAGGCGATATGCAAGAATTTGAGCGTCGGGCTTTCCTCGTCGAGACTCACCAGGAAATTCAAAGATAGAGGGAAGGATTGCTCGGTTCTCTTCGCTTAATTTAGCGAAAATTAACAGGAAAACTTGACTTTTAATCATTACTCTCAGGTTTTCCGATATCTTAATTATCTGCAGCTCAATCGACCTTCGCGCAATCATCATTTCCTTGTCTCTGAAGAACGTTAACAAACAATTTAGGCACGAATCAAGAAAAAAATCTGGAGATATCAATCAAGATCAATCCCTTTATATAGCACATGCATGGACCATGGAGTTCTTAAACTTCGAGATCATGCTTTCAGCCGTGTTTACAATCATTATTTGGCGATTTTCTTCTCTTTTCAATTGCCTTCCTTTCTTCCTTTTTAGCGTTCTGGTGTGCGTCGAGAGAGGAAGAGAGTGACACGTTGTCCATCAGAAGAAGTTACGAGGCAGGAATGTCTCGAGCGGATGGAAATGGCGATCGACAAGGACATGAAAGAAGTTTAAACGGGAGAATTACCAAAAAAGTCCTAAACCTATTGTAATTGTGCCAATTCAGTCTTAAACTTTTTTTTTTTGTCCAATTTAGTCCTAAACCTTTTATAATTGTGCCAATTCAGTCCATCCGGTCAAAATTGGCCGGCCCGTCTTGATGTGGACGCCGATGGGGGACAGCCGGCTGGCAAGGTAATTTTTAAATATTTTTTAATATATATATATATATATATATATTTGTTGGCCTTCTTCTCCTTTCTCTGGCCGGACGCTGGCCATAGGTGAGGGCCGGCAAGGCTGACCTCGCCGGCCACTGGCGAGGCTCGCCCCGCCGGCCACTGGCGGAGGCAAGCCTCACCTAGCGACGGCGAGGCGGCCGTCGCTAGATCTGGCGAGGCTCAACCTCGCCATGGCTAGGCGAGACCGAGCCTCACCAGATCTGGCGACGGCGGCCTTGCCGTTGTTGGGCGAGACTGAGACTCGCCAGATCCGGCGAGCTCGGCCCTCGCCGGCCACTAGCGAGGGCGAGGCCCTACCGCGCTACGTGGTGTAGTCGAGGAACCCACGGAGGAGCTCGATCTCATCCTCATCGGTCCAGAGGCGCTGGAACAGGGTTTTGGCGACGGTCCTGGTCGGGGAGGGCCGCTTGAGCTCGGAGGGGGAGATCGTGCCGACGATCGGGGGACGGGGAGGCGGCGGAGGTGGCGATGGCGACGGCGCCTTGCCGGCCATCGGGCGAGGTCGACCCTCAACCTCGCCCGATGGCCGGCAAGGCGGCCGTCGGCCGGGCGAGGCTCGCCTCCGCAAGTGGCCGGGCGAGGCCGACCTCGCCGGCCGAGGAAGGAGAAGAAGGCAATATATATATTTAAAAATATTTAAAAATTCGAAAAAAATATTTAAAAAGTTAAAAAAATTACCTCGCCCGGCCGGCTGTCCCTCGCCGGCGTCCCACGTCGGTCTTGCCGGCTTGCCAATTTTGGCCGGATGGACCGAAATGATACAATTATAAAAAGTTTAGGACTAAATTGGACAAAAAAAAGTTTAGGACTGAATTGGCACAATTACAATAGGTTTAGGACTTTTTTGGTAATTCTCCCAAGTTTAAACTAATCATCGAACCATTTTAGTATTTCTTCTTGGGTTAATACCATGAAAAACTTGTTTTTTGTGTGACAAATTTACCTAAACTAATTTTTTGACTATAAAAAACTTTATACTGGCATATTGATGACAATTTTACCTTATGTTAATTTCCGTTATATTAAGGGTATGTTTGTTTTGTGAAAAACAATTTTCGGAAAACGTTTTTCTCATTTTCCAAATGCGTTTGGTTCATTTAAGAAAATGAGTCAACGGAAAATGTTTTTCTAGTTAACGAGAAAATGTTTTCATTCCAAAGCTTAAATTCTTGAAAATGATTTTCCCTTTGAAAGAACCAGAAAAGATTTTCCAAAATGTTTTAAGGTCATTACTTAATAAAAAATTTATTATTAAAAATAATTTCTAATTAAAATTTTTGAATTTTTTATTATTATATTTTCTTTTTTTTTCTTGTTTTTTCTTGTTTTTTTCTTTGCCTGTGAACGTAAATCCTAACTCCTCCTCCCCTCGCTCCTTCTCCTTCACCCCCTCCCTTTCGTCATCACCGCCTCTTCCAACCCTAGCACCTCCTGCACTCCCGCTGGCTTCGCTCCCTCCTCTTCGTCTTCGTCGACGTCTTCTACACCTTCAATCATTTTTCAAATGCAATCCAAACACCGGAAAATATTTTTAGTCACGTATCACCAAATAAAAGAAAACTAACCGTTTTCTTGGAAAAGGTTTCCCGGAAAACATTTTCCAAAAACGTGACCATTTTCGTGAAACAAACACACCTTAAATTAATACTACAAAAAATCCTAAACCAATATGTGACAAATAAAAGGTAAACCCCAATCTAGTATATTTATTAAGTGTCGCGTATTATCTAACTCATCAATTTAACTGTAAAATTTAAAGGAAACTAAGGCCTCCATTCGTTTCGTGGAAAATAATTTCCGGGAAAATGTTTTCCGGATTTTCCGGCGTTCGTTTCACGGAAAATAAATTTATGACATCCTAATTTTTCAAATCTGATTTCAATTGAATAAATCGGATCTTTCGTCGATGCGTCTATAGTGCTATTCTTTGAGCCGATTATTCAAGAGATAACTAAACTATATGAGAAAATTATTAAATGATTTTAACACAAAAGGCTTGAGAATTCGATCAGGAATCGACTGCTCAACCATGCTAATTTGCAAGGGTCATTAGGGCACACCTAAAAATCGATCAGAGATCAATGATAGGTCGATTCGATTGAGATGAGTGATCAAAATGTGGGTGATTCCACTTGATTGCAAAATTCTCATCGATCGGCACTAAATTGATTTTCTATCGTTTTTGGTACCCTGTGTTCGTATTTGAAACCTTGAGATTGTCACTATAATTGAGAGTCGCCAATGTGTCGAAGATGTACATTGTGACTCGAGATAAATCGATCACGGGTCAATTGCAAAAAAAAAAAAATGATTTACTTCACGGGCGAGGTCTCTGTATCCAGTAGACTAGGTCACACTAAAAGCACGCCGGATTGAAAATAACCGCGAATTTGAACCCGATTTCAGAAATTGAAAGTTCTGTGGTGTCATGCCTATTTTAAACGCTTGACTCATCCTCCAAGATTTTTCGAGATTCTAGGATTTTTATAGAGAATCGGTTCGGACGTCATGGAAAAATAATGAAAATTCGGATGGGTCAAATTGAATGAAATTTGATCATAAACCGAAATGTATGGCGAAAGGACTTATGGAAATTTCGTGGACTTTTTCTACATCAAAATTTGGACATTAAACTAGGAATTTGTTGAAGAATCTGAATACCAAAGAGTAAAATTCGGTCTTTACCAAAAAAAAAAAAAAGAGTGAAATTCGGAGCTTGGACTATGGCTGCAATTTTTGTCATCAAAATGGTTAATTTTGGGTTTGATTTGTTGGAAAGTAATAGGGGGGACATGTGTTTAATTAAGGAGATAAGATTTGCTGACATTGGGCCCCTCTTTGAGCTTCTCCAACACGTCTTCTTCAATCCTTACCCTCCGCAGCTCCTTTTTCATTTTTCCTTTCCTTCTGTTTCGGTTTTATCTTCTCATTTCTTTCGAGTGCCCCGTTCTCTCACGCATCAACTCTCCTCCATCATCATCAGTTCTTGCTCTGCTTTTTATTTTTTCCTTTGTCCTTCTCACCAAGCCATCAACGCCTTCAGCTCATGTTTCCTATCCACCATTGGCCGAATCCCCAAGCCTAGTCAACCAAGAGTCCAACAAACCAGTTTTGTTGACTCCTCTTCGTGTGACTCTCCACGCGTCCTCCACCTTGGCGTTACTTCTGAAACTCCACCCTTGTCGCTTCCACGAACTGCATCCACACGGCCTCTTGTTCTATGGCACCGAATCAAGCCCAACAAGGAGCCACGAACGTTAACGTTCAGCTCCATTCCTCACAATTTCAGCCGAGCGTTCCACTGCCGTTGTCCGCATGCTAGCAGTTGCCTCCGTCTGCTTCCTCTCCAACTCGACGCTACAGCCCCACTCATTGAGATCTCCATCCACCGAGCAGCTTTCCACCGAATTGAAGCCGTGGATTGATTTTGAAGCCCACGAGCCACACGCCCACTTGAAGCCCATGGATCCAGCGAATTCTTCAGCCCAGTGATTTTAAGCCCATCTCCAGTAGATTTTGAAGCCCAAGCTTAGGCCCAAGTTCAGTTGGTTTTAGCCCATTTGAAGTTCAGCCCATTTTGGGCCCGCGAAGAAGGCCCAAGCCCGCGACCAGCAGCCCTGCAGAAGCCCAAGACCGAAACTCAGCCATGTTGAGTTGGATTGGGCCCGTTTTAGGCCTAGCCCAAGTTTGTCGACACCATTGAAAATTAAGATTTCGGCCGCCATCGCGTCATCATCGCGGTGAACCGATTTCCACAATTAACCGATGAGTTTATACTCTAAACTCTTATTAGTAGGCTAATAACGTTTAAAGGGTGTTAGATTTATTTTATTATGAATTAGGTGGTTAGTTAGATTAAATTAGAAATTGAATTATTTAATTGAGCATGTTAGGTGGTTAGCATGGTTTAGCTAATGCCTAAATAAATTGTACTATTTATCTAGAAGGGTTCGGGAATTTTCCGAGTCTGTATTGGTATTTAATTTAATAACTTTGGCCTAGGTTAGTATTTTCATAAATTAAATTGAATTAATTAATTATTAATCATTTTTCCATAAATTAGGCCAGGATAGCCGGTGACCGGAATTTCGTGCTAATTGCAATGGTGTGGTTAAATTCTGCAATTGAGTGTTAAGTTATGCAAATTTATGCTGATTGGATCTTTCGTATTTAATTCCAAAAATTGTGAATTTCCAATATTTATTCAAAAAATCTCAGGTGTCGGGTTTTGGCACCGAAAATAGTTTTTTGTACTATTTGAAATAGTGGGACTTCAAAAAGGAATAATATCGATTTTCTGGGTCAAGTTGACCGTGTACCCACGCACGAGTAATTTCATGTGAATTTCTAATACGAAGAAAAATGCCAGACTCACCATTTTAATTGAAGCATTTGAGTGCAATGCACGGTGCCCTAGACCATATTTGAGTGATCATGTGTTGGTTAAGAGAAATCGTCCCGGGCTGTTGAGCTGGACGTTATCCCTATTTGGGATACCCCTTAGACAACGGGAAGCCGGTCGCAGTAGATTCTGGACCCTATGCTCCTTTGGGAAAGCCGTTTGATAAAGAGACGTGCCATGCTCAATGGGGTGAGACGATGCTTGGCAATGCCAGAAGACCGCCGAACAGAGAGTAGGCTGTGCTATATGTCGAGATCAAAATTAGGAACACATGATTAATTGAGTGTGGCATTTCAGTTATTGGAGCTTATTTGTTGCTCATGCTCTCATGTTGTTTGTGAGATAAATTGTACTGACCTGTAAGGTGAATCTGAGACGAGGTAAGTCTCCTTGATTGTGTGCTTGTGTGATTGTCGCGACCTAATTTTTTCGGGTTCACCACCTAAAACTAGGTTAATGGACTACTAAGCTTTTAAACTTAGCTCGGGCTCTCCCAAGCCCATACCAATTCGCGATTTAAATCCAAATTTTTAAATATGCAAGATTATTAACTAGGAGTCGCCACTAATCGGTTTATGGTAAGTCGATTAGACACCTAAGTAAAATAAAGGGAGATTTATTTTACTTCTACGGACCAGAGACTACGGGTACAGGGACTTGGTTACACTAAATTTTCTAATGCCCTTTCGGTACCATTTCTTTTTTAATTTTTAAAAATGTTTTTGCAAGCAGCCAATTTATTTTAACCTAAATTACTAACATGCAAATGTGGTGACCACATGGGTGCTCATCCATTATTTAAAACATTCAAATAAATTGCATCACACAAAGCAAGCAATCATTTTTTTTTTTTGGATTTTTCTTAAAAATTGGAGTTCTTTTATAAAAATGCACTTAATCCTATTAATATGCAAATTCTAATTAAATGGGTCTATTATGCGAACTAGTTATTATGCACCTTATGAACTAACTTTACTAATAAATTCTAATTAAATGATCATATTATGCAACTAATTAACATGCACCTAAATTTTTGTATTTTTTCGTATTTTTTTTATTGAAATTCAAAACTAATAAAAACCCTACTCGAGCTATCTAAAGTAATTTTCTAATCCATTTTTGGGATTAATTTGACTTAAACCCTATTCTGTCTTTGAAAACTATTTTTTTTATTTTTAAAAAAATGAGAATATGAAAATGTGCCAATTATATCTAAGACTCTAAAAAAGGCTATTTACGTCTAATCCTAACTTATTTCTTTTAAAATATCTAAAAAATGCAGTCCTAAAAATATTATCTAAAAATGCAATCCTAGAAATATAATCCTAAAAATTTGATTAATTAAACTACGTGTCTATTATATTAAACCCTAATGTCCTATATGCTTATGCAATTTTTGAATATTTTGATTTTTTTATTCTTTTTTTAGTTTTTTGTTGAATAATTATTAAATTAGGGTTAAATCTAAACAACTAATATAACCACTAAATAAAGGATCAAAATAATTGAAAAAAATAACCTGTCGTCTCACAGGTTAAATTAACAATTATTTTAACCCTAATCATCACAACAACTCAAAATAATTAAATAATCTAGTCCGAAGTCTTACGGACCAAATTAAATCATTATTATGATTTAACAATTAAAATTTCACCAAGAAGCCCAAAAATTAAAAATAATTAGAAAAATGATCTGATATCTCTCGGATCAAATTAATAATTACATTAATTTCGGACAAAATCCCTACGGGTAATGCATACTAAAATCACAAATATTAATATCTACCATTACAAATTAAATACCTAAACTAAAAATGCTATCGAATGAAATAAACACAAATAAAATAACAAATAAAATAAACTGAATTATAAAGAAAGTAAAAAGTAAAAAGTAAAAATAATAGAAACTACCTAGGTAAGTCAAGGACACAGAGAGTGACGCCGGAGGGGAGCAGGCGGTCGGCGGGCGGTGCTAGGACTGCAATGGCGCGGCGTTGGCGAGGACGGGAGCGCGGTCGTCTGGACATCAATGAAGCGTCGGCAGCAGCGCGATGGCGGTGCTGCGGGTCAGCGGCGGAAGTCAGGTGCAGTGCAAGCTTCGGCCACTGAGCGAGCAGGAGGCGAAGTGCTGCAGGGGCGAGCTGCTGAGACGGAGGTCCGAGTGGCGTGCAGTGGGGTCGCAGGTCATCGATTGCAGGCGGAGTGCGACGGAGCAGGAGGCTTCGGCTACGGGGAAAAATGCCGGCAAGGAGCTCCGGCGAAGGGTATCCGCGGGCAGAGGCGCGAGCTGCTGCTGGGCGTCGAAGCAGAGGGCTGTTCGTCGAGAGGATCAAATTGGGGCGCGAGCGTCGTGTCGCGGCGCGGAACGAGGGCGGCGTCAGATCTGGGTCTTCAACGAGGCTCGGCACCGGCGAAGATCTGCGACAGAGGATTCGGGGTGGCGCGGCGGTTGCAGCTCGGCAAGACGTTGGGGGAGCGAGATCTCGGACCGGCGGCGATGCGGGGCGCAGGTGGTGTCACGGTGGCGCGACGAGGGGCTATAGGCAGAGCGGTGGTGGCCGGCGAGGGGCGCGGCTATGCTGTGCAGGGGCAACGTCGGCGCTTGGGCGAAGGGAGTCCGTGAAGAAGACGAAAGGCTCTCCTCTGTTTTCTTCTTCTTCTTTTTTTTATTTTTTTTGCTGCACAAGTCTTCTCTTTGTACGTTGCTGTTCCCTTTCTGTCTTCCCCTGTTGCTATCGTACTGACACTCTTTTCCCTCTGACTTCTTTTCTCTCTCTCTCACGTCACTTCCCCACTGACTTTTCCTTAGCATTTTCTTCAAAGGCATGAACGAAAAAGCCATGAAAAACTTTCCATTCTTTTCACTTCTTTCGAACCCCGAGAAGGCCCCCTTTTCTCACTTTTGCTCTGAATTTTTTTTTTCGATTTTTTTCCCCCGAAAGGTGAAGAAGAACCCCTCTATTTATAAAGCGAAAATCCAAGTTTGTTTTGCCGGTGGAGATTTTTGCTCAACCTATCGCCGGTGGAGATTTTCGCTCAACTTCTCCAACAAAGAAATGGCTCCAAAATCCGACTGTTGAACTATTTTGAATGCAAAAATTTCTTTTCAAAATTTCCCTTTAATCTTTTATTTTCTAAAAATTGAATCTAAATTAGGTGTCAACAATTCATCTTCTTTGAAGGGAAGCTTCGTAGAGGTTTCCTTCAAAGATAAATGACACCTAAATTTAGACTATCAGAATGAACGCAAAATGAATATGAAATGCATATGCAAATGTTAATTGTAATGACCTTTTTTTAAAAAAAAAGAAATGGATTCAAATAAATGCAATGTCATGCAATAAAGAATGCCATGTAAATGCAATGATTTGGTCAAGAACATATATTTCAATGTGTCTATGCTCAATGAAATGCAAATGCAAAATAAATGCAAAATGAATATGGAATGTATATGCAAATGTTAATGACCTCTTTTTCAAATAAATTTAATTCTTTTTGAAATGCAAGGTCATGCAATAATGCAATGTAAATGTAATGATTTTATCAAGAGCATATATTTATATGTCTCCATGCTTAATGAACTGCAAAATGCAAAGAAGAACACGTACCTGTCATACTTATCTGGAGATTCAAAAAAGTATTATTATGTGTGAAATGATTCCTATGAGACCTGACAAACATCTGGAAATCTCTTCGGATAATTGAAAGGCTCAAGGTCTTCAGGGATCTGGAACTCTCATCAAATCCCAAGCACCTGGAATGACCTACCTTCAAGAAGGATATAGTAGTTCTAGGCGGTTGGTGTTACATGTCCAGGACCCGTATTATTCTACGATCGCTTAAAATAGTAACATAACTTTACAAAGAGATTGCTTTCCCAGGACCCGTATCATTCTACGGTCGCTCAGTATGACAGTGTTTGGTTGTGTCTAGAACCCGTACCATTCTACGGTCGCCTAAACGAGAATTTACCTTCCAGAACCCGTACCATTCTACGGTCGCCTGAATAGGGAAATAGGTTTTGTCTAGGACCCGTACCATTCTATGGTCGCCTAAACGAGATTCACTTTCTAGGACCCGTACCATTCTACGGTCGCCTAAATAGGGAATAGGTATTATCGAGGACTCGCACCATTCTATGGTCGCCTTGACGGAAAATTGATTTTTCAGGACTCGTACCATTCTATGGTCGCCTGAATGGGGAAATTGCTTTTCCAGAACCCGTACCATTCTACGGTCGCCTGTTAGAGCAATAAATGTTGTTTAGGACCGCCTAAATCAAACTGAATCTGAAGAAAAATCTTTGGAGGATTTGAAACTCTCATCAAATCCCAAGCACCTGAAAATTGCATCAAGTACTTAAAAATTCTAAATATCTGGAAATCACATTAGATGTTTGAAAATACAAATACTTGGAAGTCACATCAAGTGTTTAAAGGTTCAAACATCTGGAACTCAAACTAGGCATTTGAAACATTTTATAAATGGGTACTTGGAATTCTCATCAAGCACCAAGATGACTAAACAAACTCAGGGTTTCAAAGACAATTTTTTTTGGTCTTTGAGGAAAAATTCAATGAAGGTCCATGCATGATGGCTTTATCAAGCTTCTACTGGAAAAATTATCACAATGACAATTTTTAGTTATAGTGTGAATCTCTTAAACATGCTAAATGAGACAATTTTGGTGTGAAAAAGGCTTTTTCACTCGCTCTCATTTAGGAGGGGTTATTTGTCCCGACCATTGATGCGGGAATATAACACTCAATCTTATCATCATCTTGTCGACAAGAGTTCGAATTTTCTTGCAATCAGTACGACCTTACCAATCTGAGAGGTCTTTAACAGGTACTGTAATGTGGGCTTGGTCAATGGCTTAACAAAGGGATTCTTTGAGTCAATGGCTTAACAAGGGGTAGTATGAAAGAAATTCTTCAAGTATTTAGGCTCAAAGAAGGGTTAAACAAGGGTTTATTGTAGAGAAATGAATTGCCCCTCGTTATTTTAGTTGTTGTACTTCATGCAAGAAAACTCTTCATCTTGAAACATAAAATGTTTCCATACTCACCTCACAATGTATAGACAATGGACTATGTATGGGGTAAGGCTTGCCTTTCACACTTCATTTAGCATCATTTAACATGTTCAAGTAACTCAACATCCTTCACTGAATTATCCATTTTGATAAATTTCAAGTGGAATTGATGAATTGTTCAATATGATGTGAAAGCATTCTATAATGATAAAAAGGTCGTGCTCTATTCTAGCACATTAAATCATAAAATCAAAGCTGTTAAATGTCTGTGTCTTGCCTCTCTTTGCAAGAGAGCTCGTAGAGGTTCCTTACAAAGATAAAAGACACCGTTGCTAATATCCATCCTTTGCCCCTGCAAAAATAGAACATGCAACATTATACACTAGAGATTTGACCAACTTTGAGTGAGGAAAAGGTTTTTCACAAGCCCTTTTATTCATGGATAGTATTTCTTAACAAAGCATCGAATTTACAGGATTTGTGAATTCACGCCCATCCATTTCTCGCCAAGATTAAAGCACCTCCGGGAAGTACTTTCTTCACGATGTATGGCCCACTTGTAATTTGGAGTGAACTTGCCACGAGGATCAAGGATAATTGGTAGCATCTTGCGTAGCACCAAATCATGGACCTTGAAACGCCTTGGGCGAACCTTCTGATTAAAGGACTTGGCCACCCGCTGTTGATAACATTGACCATGACATATGGCCTTCAATCGCTTTTCATCAATCAAATTGAGTTGGTCATACCTCTGTTGTGCCCATTCAGCTTCCGTAAGCTTAGACTGAGACAAAACTTTTAGAGAAGGGATTTCTACTTCAATTGGCAGGACTGCTTCCATGCTATACACCAGAGAAAAAGGAGTTGCCCCAGTAGAGGTACGAACTGAAGTCCTATACGCCATCAGAGCGTAAGGAAGTCTCTCATGTCAGTCACGATAGTTATTAGCTGTCTTGGACAGAATTTTCTTGATATTCTTATTCGCTGCTTCAACCGCACCATTCATCTGAGGGTGATAGGGCGATGAATTCAAATGATGAATTTGGAATTCTTTAAACAAATCATCGACAAGTTTGTTGTTCAAGTTTGTCCCGTTATCTGTGATAATGGCTTCAGGCACACCATAACGAGCAATAATATCTCGTCGCACAAACTTCACGACATTCTTTGCGGTGACAACTGCATAGGATGCTGCCTCTATCCATTTTGTGAAATAATCGATAGCGACAAGGATGAAACGATGACCATTCGAGGCTTTCAAATTAATCGGGCCGATTACATCGATGCCCCACATCGAAAACGGCCATGATTCTGACAGTTGATGCAACTCAGTTGGAGGAACATTTATCTTGTCTCCATAAATCTGACAACGGTGACAACTCCGGACATGTTGAATGCAATCAGTCTCCAAGGTCAGCCAGAAATATCCTAGTCTCATAATCTTCTTTGCTAACATGTGGCCGCTCATGTGAGGACCACACACTCCTTCATGTATTTCTTCCATCGACTGAGTGGCTTCCTTAGCATTGACACATCTAAGTAGGACAGAATCGAAGGATCGTTGTACAATGTATCCCCACTAATAAAGAATTTGGAGGCAAGTTTCATGAGATGCTTTCGGTCAGCTGGATTGCTACCTTCTGGGAACTCTCGCTTTTGAATATAGGTCATGATGTCATGGTACCATGGTTTTCCATCTGGTTCATCTGTCACTACCATGCAATAAATTGGCTTCGGCAAAACATCTATTTTCAGAGGCTCAACCTCTAACCCATCAATGACTTGCAACATGGAAGACAACGTTGCAAGTGCGTCTGCAAATTGATTATGAGACCTCGGCAAGTACTCGAACGAAACTTCCTCGAACTTTTCCACCAGATCTTCTAAATACTTATGGTATGGGAGCAACTTGGCTTCCTTGGTCTTCCATTTACCTACGGTCTGCATTATGATTAGTGTGGAATCTCCGAACACTTTTAACTTGTCCACGCCTATATCAATTGCAGCTTGAAGCCCGAGGATGCAAGCTTCATACTCAGCCACATTGTTAGTGCATGGAAATATCAATTTTGCAGCCACTGGATGGTGTTGTCCATCTGGGGATATTAGAACTGCCCCAGTACCAGAACCAGACAAGTTTATAGCTCCATCAAAGAACATCTTCCACAAGTCTTCATTCACATTCAAGACACGGTCATCAAGGAGACTATCATTGTCATTAGAGATTCCTGAATTCTTGGCCAATAGGTCAGCGATCACTCGTCCCTTAACCGACTTTTGTGGCATGAATTGCACATCAAATTTGGAAATTAAGATTTGCCATTTGGCCATCCTACCCAACAAAGCGGGTCGATCAAGTAAGTACTTGATGGGGCCATTCTTAGTCACGAGGAAAGTCTGGTGATGCAATGTGTATTGTCGCAATCTATGCAATACCCACACCAAAGCCGCACAAGTCTTTTCGACATCAGGATACTTCAGCTCTGATACAATGAACTTCTTGCTCAAGTAATAAATGGCTCGTTCTTTTATGTCAACGGGACTTTCTTGAGCCAACATTGCCCCTAGTGACTCACTATGAATGGTGAGGTAAAGAATTAAAGGATACCCCAGTGATGGCGGGACAAGCATTTGTGGATTCATCAAGTAACACTTCAACTTGTCGAACGCTTCTCGACATTCATCATCCCAATTGACTCGTGCATTCTTCTTTAGAAGCTTGAAGAACGGCTTAGCGGTTTCAGAAAGTTGAGAAATGAATCGAGCAATGTAATTCAACCTCCCCAAAAGACTTCGGACTTCTTTCATCGTTGACGGCGGTCGGAGCTCACAAATGGCCTTAGCTTTAGCTGGGTCAATTTCAATCCCTTTACTGCTCACAATGAATCCAAGTAATTTACCAGATGTTGCTCCGAACACGCACTTAGCAGGATTTAGTCGAAGCTTGACCTCACGGAGCCGATCAAACAGCTTCTTCAAGATCTCGACGTGGCTTTTCCCAGGTCGAGTCTTTGCAATCATATCATCAACATAGACCTCAACTTCTTGATACATCATGTCATGAAACAGTGCTATCATGGCTCGCTGGTAAGTTGCCCTGGCATTTTTTAGTCCGAAGGGCATAACCTTATAATGAAAGGTTCCCCATGGGGTGATAAAGGCAGTCTTCTCATTGTCTTCCTCCTTCATCCTTATTTGATTGTATCCGGAAAAACCATCCATAAATGAGAATAGTTCAGAACCAGCGGTACTATCCACAAGGACGTCTATGTGTGGTAACGGAAAATCATCTTTCGGACTAGCCTTGTTCAGATCCCGATAATCAACACAAACTCAAACCCGACAGTCCTTCTTCATTACTGGAACAATGTTGGCCACCCATTCGGGGTATTGTGAGACTTCAATGAATCCCACCTTCAATAGCTTCATCACTTCCTCCTCTATCTTCTTTGAAAGCTCGGGCTTAGTTCTCCACAACCTTTGCTTCTTAGGTGGCACATTCGGATTAGTAGGTAGACAATGCTCCACAATTGTCGGGTCTAAACCAGCATATCAAAGATAGGTCCATGCAAAGATATCCTAATATTCCTTCAGTAGCTGAATTAAGTGCTTGGCCTCATCTTTGAGGAGACTTGCCCCAATTTTCACCTCTCTGGCTTCTTCAGTGTCACCTAAATTAATAGTGATGGTTTGCTCGGATATGAGAGCCTTGGCTTTTTCGTGCTGCTCCCAACTACGTTGCATCTAAATGGAATCTTTGATCGAGTCTTCGGGATCATCATTATTGGTACATGTCACATTGGATTGGATCATTTCCATGCCTTTGCATGCTATACGATCATCCCTGAAACGGAATGTAGATGGATTAGAAAAACAAAAAGGGTCACCTAGATTTTTTTGAAATTCTTTTTACGAAATTCTTTGGCGAAAACCCCTTTTATTTTAAAATTCTTGACACGAGGAAGCATGATGAAGCCCAGGCCTCAGAATTCTCCTTGGATTTTTCTTTTCTTTTATCGGCTGGATATCATCACCAGGCCGATTTGGTGTACTTCAACATGCCCTCAAAACATGAAAATTTTATTGGATGAAAAAGCAAATTACATGATAAAAAACCTAGGAATGAAAATGCAAATACGGAAAGCAAATAAAACTCCTGCGTAGAGGAGTGTGCAAATAATTAAAATTCTCTTACTCCTGAAATTCGTCGATGGCAAACACGAAATTCTGTTTGAATAATTCGGCTATTCCTCCGAGTGCGTCGTCTTTTCCAGTGGATCGAATGGTGTTTGCAACTGGCTTGTCTACTTCTCTCCATCCGACAGGAATAACATCAACATCAACACCTGGAGGCTTGGGGTATTGAACATAGGTATCGATCGCCCCTTCTTCCTCATGCATCATTTTCGCAGGCCCAGGGAATGTGGACCTAATATGGGGTATAATGAAACCAGTTCGTCCTTGTCCTCTTCCTCTTCCTCTATAGGATCGTCCACCTCTACCACGATAGCCTAATCCAGTAGTATATGAATTTTGCCCGGCCTCTATTGGTTGGCGAGTGCCCTAACCATGTCAGCCTAAACCATTACCTGGAACAAAACCGCTCTCGACCATGGTCTTGCCCACCATGATCGCTGACTTTGATAACTTTGGAGTGGATAGGGCAGTGCCTTCAGAGATATGAATGGTCGAAACCAACTCAAATGCTTGAAAACTGGATTCTTCTTTGCAATTCGGCTTAATATAAGGGATAGCAGTCTTGTGATAAATCTTGAACTCATCCTCTCCTCGAACTGTAATAAGCTTCCCTTCTGTCACGAACTTCACTTTCTGGTGAAGACTTGAAGAAATTGCCCCTGCTGCATGAAGCCATGGACGACCTAACAAAAAGTTGAAGGCTGTAGGTATGTCCAGGACCTGAAAAACTGCATTAAATAACACTGGCCCTATTTGCAAGTCTAAATCAACTTCTCCAATTGCTTTTTTTTTGGTTCCATCAAATGCTCGAACAGAGGTTTTAGCCGTGCGAATTTTCCCAAAATCATACCCAAGACGTTTTAGAGTTGCAAGAGGGCATATGTTTAAAGCCGATCCATTATCTATGAGCACACGGGACACCAAGGTATTTCGACACTTGGTTGAGATATAAAGGGCTTTGCCGTGTCCTCTCCCTTCATCTGGGATTTCATCATCTGAAAAAGTAATCTGGTCGTTTAACAAAATGGCCCCCACGAATTCCCCCAACTTCTCAGGTTCAATGGACTCTGGGACATGTACTTCGTTAAGGACTTTCATCAAGGCTTTTTGATGTTTCTTCGATGTCAAAAGTAACTCTAATATGGAGACTTGTGCCGGCATTTTACGAAGTTGGTCCACTACGCTATACTTGCCTTAATTACCGCTAAGAATTCTTTAGCCTCCTCATTAGTGACTGGCTTAACGGGTTGTGAGTTGGCCTGAGCGTAAGTGCGTCCTGATCGAGTGACCACATCTATCTCTGCATCATAACACCATGGTACCGCCTTATTACTTGTGTAAGCATAAGGTTGCATAACATCAAGAATCAATTCTTCATCATCTGGTGGTGGCACATCATTGATGATTAATCCATCTTCATCTGACGCATCTTCCAACGGCGGCATGTCAAAAGCTAGGGATCGTTAGCTCCAATTTTTAA
This sequence comes from Eucalyptus dawsonii, assembly GCA_016097615.1. NCBI lineage: Eukaryota > Viridiplantae > Streptophyta > Magnoliopsida > Myrtales > Myrtaceae > Eucalyptus > Eucalyptus dawsonii. The sequence continues at coordinate 11,809,478 of CM027880.1, read as the reverse complement.
ACCAGCAAACTCATATTCAAAATCGAAGACTCCTCTTCCGGATCAATAATGATTGGAGTGATAGTTGAAACGGTGTCGGCGGATCGAGTAGACAATCACTCCCTTCTTGGACATTGCCTTAACTCTTTGTGCCTTCTGAGACATAGTAGGCTCCTCTATATCTGAGTAGTATCCAGCTCGAACTAAACCATTATAAACATCGTTCACATGTACTTTCGAGCTCCTCATTTGACCAGCATCAAAACTGAAAATGGCGTTTACAGCTTTTGGGTGATCAGGGAGTGGATTATTCTGGATGTTTGGCTGTGCATCACGGAATGAAACCACCTTAGCATCCAACAGATTCTGGATTTTGTGTCACAGTGTATAGCAATCATCAACAGAATGCCCTACCTCCCCCATATGGTAAGCACATGTCTTAGAAGGATCGTAGTTGGGGAAACGCTCAGGATTAGGTCGCTTAGGCTCCTTAGCGAGTAATCCTTTTTTCTGAAGGGTTGGCAAGATTTTAGACAATGGTTTAGGAAGAGGCGTAAATTGACGCTTGGAAGAGCTCTTCTGCTAGCTGAAGAATGGTCGCGCTCCTCCCTGTTGAGTGTTCAAGACGGGGCAAGGGGGTTGAACATAAGCTGCATTAATTTCCGCTATAGGCGCCTTATCTTTCTTCACTGAGACTCTCCTATACGAGCTGGTTTGATCTGACGCCCATCCATCACGCAATGCTACTTCAATTCGCTTGCCAACAAGGATTAGCTGATTGAACGACTCGGCAGTTGATCCCAACATTCAATTTCGATATTCAGGCGGGAGTGTCTTCATGAACAAATCCATCAGCTCCTTTTCTGTCGGCTCCGGTGTAATCTGAGCAGCTATGGTCCTCCATCTCGTGACATATGCCTTGAAAGATTCCGTCATCTTCTTCTCAGTGCGAAGTAAATCCTCTCGAGATGGAGTGACATCAATATTATACTTATATTGCTTAAAGAAGGCATCGGTCAAATCCTCCCAAGTCTCCGTAGAAAATTAATTTTCTTCATAATGTACCACCGTAGTGCCGGTCCTGTCAGGCTTGCCTGAAATTGTTGAATCATCAAGGGGATGTTATCAACATATTGGGTCATCCTGACCACATACGTTTGCAAATGGATCTTTGGGCAAGAGGTGCCATCATACTTTTCAATGTCCGGCATTTTAAACTTCTTCGGCATCTTGACCTTTGCATAGTGGGACAAATTAGTTGGGCCTTGGATAAACGAACCCTGCAGCTGCTTGAGTTTCTCCTCAATCTTTGCCATGCGTTTTTCTTGTTCTGTCTTCGGTACAGCCGAGTGTATCACTTGTACCTCATCATCAACAACAATTTGAGGCACGTCAGTAATTTTCTCCCTTGGGACATTCTTAGAGCTTGATGGCCCAATTGCAGTTGTATTCTTGCCTTTATCTTTTGAATCAACCACATGAGCATGTTGTGGTAACACCACTTCGACTTGCGAAGCTGGTGGAGCAGTGTTTGCTTGAAGAGAATCGATTTGCTTAGAAAGCTGTTCAAGAACATTCAAGACTTGCTTCATTTCCATTTCGAGGGTGGCGATACGAGCTTGTTCGGCAACACGCACTTGTTTGGTGTTATCAGCCATTGTTGCCCTAGAACAAGTACGGATTGGTGATCTTGGATAAGCCGTGCTGTTACCTAAGAAAAAAAATACAGTGAGTATTATAATAAATGAGATTGGTCCATGACAATGATCTAATCGCTTGATTTTATTCAAGATTTATTTTAAACATTGAACCAAACTTCCTAACATTAAACTAAGAATTGAAATTCAAGTCCCTAAACATCAAACTAAAAACTGAAAATACTGAACTGAAATAAAAGTTCCTAGACATTGAACTAAGAAAACAAAATATCTCATTTTATATGCTTTCGGGAACCCAACGCCTTGCGAAACTTGTTATTTTCAGCTTCGAGCATTTCCACTTTCCGCTTAAGATGCTCAATTTGTGCTCGTTGGGTGGGCTTCTCGGTCACATCAGGGACTACTGGACGCAAGGCAGCAGGAATCCGATGTTGTTGGATGTAGAACGCCGATGCATGGTGAATCTTCTCCTCGCCCTTCTGTCTCATGGGCACCAAAATCTTCTCTGGATAACATTCGCTCCATGTAGTAATGATCTCCTGGATCTCATTGAAGTAGTCATAATCCTTTCGAATGAAACGAACTTGGAACAAATCTGTCTTGAGAGGGGGAGGAATTCGAAAAAAATTCAGAGCAAAAAAATTTCTGTGGTTCGGGGGGGCTTCTCTTCGTGAAAATAAAGGGGCTCCTCTTGGTGAAAAAGGAGAAAAAGCGAAAAGTGAAAGAGGAGAAGGAGGCCGTCCGTGGGATCTTTGAGAGAGAGAGAAGAGAAAGTTTTTCTGCAAAAAGTACAAGAGGGAGAGAGACGTGAGGAGAGAGGGAGAGAAGAAATAAAAAAAAAACAAAGGAAAAAGTTGACAAGACCCCTACTGTTCACCTTCTTCCCCCATTTCGCTTATGCTCTACATGGTGTTGCTGCTCGTCCACCACCACACCACCAGCGCGCGATCAACGCCGTTTGAAGCCCAATGGTTGCCCACTCCACCGCACCTCTGCACCAGCGAGCTCGCCCCGACGCCGACGCCCTTGCTCCGTCTCTGCCCAAGGCGAATTGCTGTTGCTTGAACGCCGCCCCTGCCCACGTCTCTGTCCACAGCGACCATTCAACGCTTGCAACCGTCGACACCCGTACCAGTTAGCCTCCAAGCACCACCACGCCTTCACCACCGTTCCTCGCCGTTTGCAAAGCCCGACGCCCTCCTCCGCTTTCCGTCGGTAATCGATCCGCCCAACGCCGCCTGCTACTACTCGGAGCCGAAGACTCGTGCACCGCTGACGCTGCTACCGAACCGCGCCGAGACCCGACACTTAGCCACCGCCGTGCCGCTGTTCCTGTCGCGACCCAACACCGCCAGAGTCCACATCGCCGTTGTCTGCGTCTTCTCGGTGCCCGACAGCAGGCCCCGCGCCCTGCGATACCCCCTCGCTGGAGCCCTGCTTCGCCGAAGTCCCTTGCTGGCGTCAATCTTCACTGCCCCGTGCTAGACGCCCACCTGCCTTGCCTCACCAGCGATCCCTTTGCCGGACCGATTGACCTGCTACCTTGGAGACCCACGGTTACAAGCAGGAAAAGAAAAATAAAAAATAAAAAGAAAAGGAAAGGGAAATTAGGTAGTTTTATTTTCTTTTTCTATTTACTTTATTTATTTCTTTTAAGTTCATGAGTGATCTTTATTTTATGGATTTTGTAGGCATTATCCACAGGGTCTTCCCTAAAATTATTGTAATTACTAATTTGATTCGTAAGACGTCGGATCATTTTTTTAATTATATTAATTTTTGGGGTTTGTTGATAGTGTTTTAAGTGCTAAATCAATGTAATTATTAATTTGATCTGTAAGAATTCGGATCAGATTTTTGGTTATTTTGAACTCTTTGTTGTGATAATTAGGGTTAGGATAATCGTTAATTTGACCTGTGAGACAACAGGTTATTTTTTTTCGATTATTTTGATCCTTTATTTGATTGGATGCCTTGATTAGTTTAAATCTATTTAGTTGGTAATTGCACTGTTTTGAAAAACCTCTAAAAAATCTAAAAAATATTTGAATTAGGATTCAGTTTGTTTTAAAATATTTCTTGTAATTTTACATAGCTAGGATAGGGATTTTAGTTCGAAAAATATAAAAAAAAAGTGCATTAATTTAGGATTTTAGTTGCATGTTTAATTACGTGTCAATTTTAAATTTCGAATTTTAAATGAAAAATAAAAGAAAAAAATATCATACATATGTCATGTAGAATTAGGGCATGCTCCGCACGTCATTGCATATTAGATCAATTACATGTTAGATTAAGATAATATCTTAGTTTAAATTAGGATTTAATGTGACTTAATCCTTAGTTTAAATTAGATAGAATTTTAATCTAGCTAGATCATTTTTGCATTTTTAATAGAAATATCAAATGCACGTCATTTAGTTTTTATTAGATTCATTTAATTAGAACTTCCTCGTCATTAGACTAAGTCATTTAATAAATATCATCTTAGTTTAAATAATTATGTATGTCATTGTATCGCATTGCATGTCATTAGAATTAGGTCCTTTAGATTGCATTTAATTGTTGCATTTCTTCATGTCATATAGTTTAGGTCATGCTGCCACGTCATATTAGATTATTAGCATGCATCGCATGATTTTCATTAAATAAAGTGAAAACAAAAAATTGAAATTGCGTGTTAATTAGAAATCATATCTAGGGTTCTTTGATGTGAATTCTGATTTAACAATGCAAATGCTTTCGTTGTTTCTAGGTATGTTTTGCAATATTTAATTGCTTTCTTGAGTGTTAAATTGGTGGTATGCGCACATGTATGATCACCTCACATGTTAGGAAGTCAAATTAAAATCAATTCAATTGCCAAACATTTTTTAAAATAAAATAAAAAGGTACCGAAAGGGCACTAGGGTAGTCTAGTGTAACCAAGTCCCCGAACTCATAAATCTCTGGTTCTTAGGAGTAAAGTAAATCTCCCGTTACTTTACTTGGGTTTCTAATCAACCCACCAAAAATAGATTAGTGGCGACTCCTGATTGAAAATTATTTGCATTTTAAAAATTCAAACCTAAGTCGCGAATTGGTATGGGCTTGAGAGAGCTCGAGCTAAGCTTAAAGACTTAGTAATCCATTAACCTAGTTTTAGGTAGTGAACCCGAAAAAATTAGGCCGCGACAGTGATTATGACACTTCTGGGCGTATTTCCCTCATAATTGGGGTTTAGAGCTTAGACTTGCTGAGATGATATCTCACCCTGTCGTGGGACAACATTTTCAGGGTCATCGAGTGGATGACCTGAAGCTAAGAAGAGGTGATTGGAAGCGTAGGTCAGTTAGGACCGCTTCTTTTTGGAAAGCTAGTCTTTTGTAGTCTTTTGGCCATAGACCTGTGTACATGACTCAGTGTAAATATAAAAGCATGTTTGTTTGTGAATCTATTGTCCTGCTTTTCTATCCCGAGATAATTACTGTCAGGGGATTTCTTTTCACTTCCGCATGTGCAATAAAATGAAAAGGGTCGGCGACTCGTCCTAGGAAGTCACAATTTATTATCAACCAAATAGGGATGGGCACGCGCTCAGGGTTCGGGGCGTGACAAAATTCCTTAGGGAAAATGTTTTCTATGAAATGAAAAAAGTCTTCTAGCTTAGGGGTGTCGCGACCTATTTTTCGGGTGCACCACCTAAAACTAGGTTAATGAATTACTAAATCTTTAAACTTAGCTCAAGCTCTCCCAAGCCCATATCAATTCATGACTTAAGTCTAAATTTTTAAATATGCAGGAGGTTATTAACTAGGAGTCGTCACTAATCGATTTATGGTAGGTCAATTAGACACCTAAGTAAAATAAATGGAGATTTATTTTACTCCTACGAACCAGAGACTAAGGGTATATGGACTTGGTTACACTAGAATTTTCTAATACCTTTTCGGTACCATTTCTTTTAATTTTCAAAATATTTTTGCAGGCAGCTTGGATTTATTTTAAGCTAAATCACTATCATGCAAATGTGGTGACCACACGGGTGCTCATCCATTATTAAACATTCAAATGAATAAATTGCAACAAGCAATTACTTTTTGAGTTTTCTTGAAATTGGAATTTTTTTATAAAACATGCATCTTAACTAAATGACCTAATTTCGCTAATAAATGAATTCTAATTAAATGAACCTATTATGCAAGCACCAGGTGACGAAAATTTCATAAATCTAATCCTACATGTCTAATTTATTAAACCTACATGCTTTGATGCAAGATTTTGATTTTTTTGATTTTTATGTTTTTTAGCATTTTTCCAAGATAAGCAATTATATCTAAAAAATCAAGATATTAATCAAATAAAGAATTAGAATAATCGAAAAAATAACATGTTGTCTCACAGGTCAAATTAATGATTACTCTAACCTTAAACATCATGACAAAAGATTCAAAATAATTAAAAATCTGATCCGAAGTCTCACAGATCAAATTAATAATTATAATGATTTAGCAATTAAAATATTACCAAAAAGCCCGAAAATTAATATAATTAAAAAAAAAAAAAATGATCCGATGTCTTACGGATCGAATTAATAATTATAAAAATTCTGGACAAAATCCCTGTGGATCATGCCTACAAAATTCATGAAATCAATATTGACATACTAAGTTCTAATTTAACCAATAATAACAAAACTTAAAAATGATAATAACATAAAATAACAAAATAAAGGTAAAACTAAAACTAAACTACCTACAACAGGGACTCAACACCGCTGTAGAAGGAGTGTCGTATTGACGAGTGGGCGGACCAGCAGCGTCAACGGGCGAGTAGGTCGCGGGCGGAGGCGGCGCGGGCTGAGGAGGTGCCGGCACTGTGGCTGATGCGAGTGCGAGGCCGGTGTGGACGGTTGGGCATCCTAATTCAAAGCGCACAATCCAAATTCAGACTCAATGGATGACCGACGACAGCTCATGGTCAAGAGACTCACATATGTAGCGTTGTTCTTCCATTAAAGAATGTATATAACTCCACACGCTTAAACTCTTCACGATCTCCTGGCCAAAAAGTAATCCTTCTTCTTGCATGAAGTAAAATCACAAAGCCCACGAATTGTCAAATCTAGACAAAATTCAAGAGAAGACAAATCCACCGCCTGCCCCTATTTGGCCGAATTGTGATTTTTTTACCAGAACGGATTACTTTCTTCAAGCTCACCAATCTTTTTCACCCATGGTTTTTTAACTTTATTCCCTTCTTGAATTCGTGGGACGCCATGATTTCGTTGCTAGTCGTGGACAAAGGCACAGGTAAACTTGCAAAAGAGAGCGAGAACACAAGGAACCGTCTAGGATATTGATCCTAGTTAACTCGCCAGAATTGCAACGGTTCAGCAATAAACAACAATTCAGTGAAACGAGGCAAGGATCGGCGTCGATGTTGAGAAGGTAAACTAAGGGACTCTTGGATTGCTGGTCACAAGTAGCTGGAGTAGATCACGGTTGATGGTGATGCACGAAGGTCAGTTTGTAACAACACCGAACCAATGATGAAACCAACCATGAACAGAAAGTTGGTCAGTGGTAAAGACACGAGAGCTGCTGGTAGGGTGTGAGAGCATGTCGACGATTCACGCTCGGTGAATGGCGGATGAGTTGGTGGCGCAACAGGAACAGCCGCAGGTTTGGGAGTTTGCAGCACTGAGGGTGGCATATGGCTAGTTCTTGATTTGATCATTCGCTAGTCTCCTCTTAGATCTTTTGAGTGGACACCCCCCTTCTCTTGTCGTCTCTCTCTTGTCAATTATGGCGGAATATGGAATTGTGTGGCCTTTTGTTCGGTATTGAATTGCCCGCGACCACAACATCAGAACAAAACAAAGTAAATACTGAAAATATGGAATGAACAACTTTAATAGGGAGAGAAACCACCCGGTTTTATCACAATGAAATCACTGGATGGCAATCAATGCTTGGGTACATTGGCCACTTCGATGTCTCGCTGCTAGAATTATCGTCAGAGATGTAGGAGTTTAATCTAGGCAAGAAACAAAAATAAAATCACCTTAGTTCGAATAGCAAATTGGAATTGCACACAATCAAACTTAAAAAAGGAAGCTCGACTTAGCTTTCTGCTTGTCGTCTATATCCATGACGCATGATGAATGTGGGATGTCGTCAAGAGGACTGCACCATCCAATAGACCAATCGGAGAATTCTCGAGATCGTCCACCCCCCAGTCATGAAAAATGAGCCTCTCTTTTATAGTGATTCGAAACGGTCTCTTTACATGGCATTTCCCGAGTTATCATTTCTTGACACATTAAATCAAATCTGTATGATTTGGCAATCAGCTCAATTCTTGCCCATTTTTCACTTGATTTCAAAATTGTTGCTGCATTTAATAAAATCCGGACATCCATCAAAATTCCATATTTCCTTGCATAATTCAATCAAATTAATTTCCCCCCATTTTCATTTTTTTTCTTTTTATTTGTTCAAAATGCAATTTCATTTTTCCAAAATTAGGTGTCAACAATGGGAAAATGTTTTCCACTTTTGAAAAGAGGAAAACATTTTTCTCACTTGATCTCTCTTATCTCACACCTCTACAAATCCTCACTTCCTCCTCCCATTTATTCTTCTTCTTTTCTTTTTTTATTTGAATTATTTTTTAATGTTCCTTTTCTTTTTAATTCGAATTATTTTTAATTTCCTTTTTCTTTTCTTTTCTTTTCTTTGTTTCCCATCTTCTTCTTTCTTGGCCGTCGTCGGCTGTTGCTAGGCAAACCTCGAGCTCGCCGATCTCAAGCTCGTGCCCTACACTCTTGCTTATCATTTTCTTTATATACTTTACCCTGCAGTTATACATTGCTCAAGCAAAAGGCTCTATATACTTTGCTTCTTTTTTCTTTTGTTTATTATAACACAAAAGACATGAGGAGAGAACAGGCTACTCTACTGGAAGATTCTCATTAGGGCTGTACATGATTTGCTTCTTTTTTCTTTTGCTTCTTTTTAAGATCCATACGAACATTTTTTTAGAATAGATGAGCATTTGGTGACAATAAGGAAACAAAGATATGAAGTAAGTTTGCTTGAATTTAAAGGCAAGTTCATATTTGATGAATTTATAGATCGGTAAATGATACATGCCTAAGTGGTGAAGTTTTAGAAAATATTTTCCTTACCGAACATTGAAAAATATTTTCCAAAACATTTTCAGGTTTTAGCCGAATACTAAAAAATATTGTCATTTTCCTAGAAAATGATATCTAGTAAAATATTTTCCGAAAATGGCTTATTTTCTACGAAAACGAACGAACTCTTAGCTGAAAGTATATTTGTCATGGGTACACTATTTTTGGATAAATTTATTATATGTATATCAATTTGAAATTTTTGGTGATATTAACTTCTTTTTTTTTTTTTTTTTTAATTATTGTTTGCCAAGTGCGAAGTCCGAGCATGAACATGCAGGTTGCCTTTTCGGCTCCTTCCTTTCTTCAGTCAATTTACTAGAAAAGCTCAGAAACGAACAACGGCCGCACCTTTCCCGAGTCAGAAAGAAACATCATGTATAATTTGCTTGGCCCGGCTTATTTTAGCATGCAACTATGGATTATTAGGCGATACTCCACTAGCCAATTAGGAAGAAAACATCGTCATGTTGCACGATCCAATTGCATCCCTTTTGCGGCCTGAATGTAATAGTCGATTGTTGCAAATCGCCCAAAATAAAATTATTGATATGATGCATGGGATGACCCTCACTTGACATCTACCTTTATAGATTGACTTTAGCAACTCTCACTTCAGTGGAGTTTCGCTCCTTTAGTCCATGGGATATGACCTCTTTCACTATTTGTGTTGACAACAAGAGTGTAGACTTCTTTTTTCCTTTTTCCTTGACAAAAAGAAATATCATTAGTATTCATACTAATGTAAAGTTCTTTCTTTTGGTCGAAAAATGCAAAGTTCAATGCCCGATATTCCAATAATTTGTCAATTCTTTCTCTTTCCTTAAGTCTTCTGGGCCAGGTGCTCAAAAAGCTCGGACACAAACATATGGGCTCAGCCCACAATTTCGCTACTTACTATTCTAAAATTGTCGGCCCATGATCAAGCAAAGAATAATTAGCCTACCCACTAAAAAATTCCAACCTGTTCAATATCATTGACTTTCTATCTCTTAATTTCAAAAATTAATACAATATGGAACGTATATATCTAATAGATATAACCATAAGTAGTTTATATTTTTAACAAAGATTATGTGAACTCAAAGCATATAATAAAAGAGTATTGAGATGGTTTAATTATGTCGAATTTCTTCCTTTTTTTCTTTTTTTGATTTGTAACCCTATATATACTGAAAACTAAAGTCATCGGAAAAAAAATATGGCCTAAGAGAAGGTTAGTGAACAAGTGTCGGTCAGCATGACCGTTCCTCTCCTTTTTCTCCTCGACGTAGTCCATAATTATAGGATTATATATATATTGTGGTATCATAAATAAAACACAGCTGTCAAAGATATTTTTGAGTATTTTCCTTCTTGTCTTCCTTTTGACTTTTTATACTGACATGCCAACAGTAGGCCAATGAAAACACTTATCAATTCATGCACCATTCACGATATAACTATAATATCGAAATTAGTTGTCCTTGAATTTTAAATTAAAGAAAGACGAATATTGACAAATGCGAGAAAAAGGCAGGTATGATCCAATATTATCTCCCGCATTTTCAGTTAGTTAAAATAATCGCTATGCATACTTAATTTGAATGTGTTTTCTATAATAATGATTACACATGAAATGAGAAGAGACAGTACAATGGAAACTCTAGAAGTTCTTAAATTAGTTTATGTTTCGAGATGCCCATTAAATCCAAAGAATAGATAGCACTTATTATTCACCAACGGAGAGAAGGTAGTTGATATTCATAGAATTTATTAAAAGAAATTCGAGTCAATTATGGCACCTAATTAATGACACCGGGATGGTTGAAGACCGATCCACGAACATTTGCTGGGCTGGTCTTCTTACTTGACCTTGCTCGATCCATTTTGGAACTTGCTCTTCGCTAGACAAGGTATCCTTCTTCCATATCTCTTCCTATTATGCTATTCTGAAAGTTTGAATCTTTATCTAGTTATTTACTTCATCTCGTGAATCAAAGATAGGGGTCTGCAATGGCAGATCCTCCAATATTATCAATGTGTAATTCTATCACAATAAATAAAGAGTAAAGAAAAGAGAATTACACAAAAAAAAAAAAAAATTATAGTGGTTCGACTTTTGCAAACCTATATCTACTTTCCTGCACTACAACCTAGTAGCTAGAATGGAGGATTAATTAAAGGTTACATACTCAAGCTTGTGTGCAAAACTCCTTACACACCCTCAACCTCTAAACGATTACATAATGATGCTCATAGAGACAAATGTATTAGATCATAGAACACTCTTTAGACTTTGGAATTAAAAGATTTGATTCTCTTAAGTGCGATACTTCTTTCAGCCTTGAGACCTCCTGTGACATCCCGATTTTTCAATTATATTTTCAATAAATTGATACGGGCATTTCGTTGGCACGCATATAGTTCTTTTCACTGAGTCCGCCACTCATGTGAAAACTAGTCTATCGGGTAAAGCCGTTAAGAGTTTCTAATGCATCAGACTCGAGAATTTGACTAGAAAGCGATCTTTCGATCGAGCTAATCTACAAGGGTCATTACAACACAATTAAAAATCGATTAGAGATTGGAGATAGGTCGACTCGACATAGGCATGTAATCAGGTGGGGGTGATTCCACCAGATTGCACAATTTTTGTCGATCGGCACTGGACCAACTTTTCTATCGATTGGGTATCCTGTGTTCGTATTTGAAACCTTGAGATTACCCCGACAACCGAAAGTCGTCAATGTTTCAAAGATTTACATTGTGGCTTGAGATAATCAACCACAGGTCAAATGCATGAAAATTTCTAAAAGCTATTCAGTAGGTTGGGCCGTGCTAGTATCGTGCCAAAGTGAAATTAACCGTGGAATTGAGATTGAATTCGGAAATTGAAAGTTTGGGTGTGTCACAAATCATTTTAAGAATATTAACTCATTTGTAGAAGATTTTTCATGTAATCAGAATTTTTCAGCAATTAAATCAAAGAATGACTAATTTGGCTCGAGAAATTAGTAGGCCCGTCTTTGGTCGCGCTTTTGGGACTTAAGTTGGTTCTACTGACAAGTGAAGATGTGAATTGAAGTGCGGTGACATTGGATTACTTTTATGGACTTCAATTGGACTCAACTGGAAGAGAATTTATGGGAATTGAAGAAATTGGAGGTACAAGAATTAGACCCCGGCGGAAAATGGAATTGCAACCATTGGAATAAGGTTGTGGGAGGTAGTGGGGTGTAATATCATCTTAAGTCATGCTGGGCCATTTATGTTGAATTAAAGAAAGAGAAAAGAAAAAGAAATGGCTCCTCCTTCTCTCTCCTCCCTCTCTTCTTCCTCTCTCTTCCGTCGGCACCCCCCTTTCCATCTTCTTCTCCTTCTTCGCACGCCCAGCAGGAGAGATCCGGTTGCAACAGCGAATCACACTGCTCAGCCGCCAGCTCACTCGTCACCGGAGCCTGACACCGCCGCGCACCGTCGCCGCTCCACCTTGGTCGCACGCCCTCCGTCTTCCCCCTTCCTCTCCCGTTGCCACTCTCCTCCATCTTCTTCTTCTTGCTGCTCGTGTTCCTGCGGTAGGAAGAACCAGCAAGCCGAAGACCGTTTGAAGCCAGCAGCTCCGCCCGTCCGCTCATCGCCGCCACCCCGTGCCACCCGCACGCCGCTCCACCAATCAGCTCACCTGCTCGTCGCCCTCGTCCGCGCCAGGCCGCGTTCCAGCAGCTCGTCCGAGCAACTCGGGCCTTCACCGAAGCTCCCTCCACCGCCGTCGACCTCCCCTTCAACCTGTCCAAGCCCTCGCCGATCTCCTCCGCCGTTCCTCCGCCCGAACCAGCGCCGGATCTACCCTTCCTCGGCCTCAAACCGCAATGGACAGCAATTGGAAAAAATGGGTATGGCAGCCCGGTTTTGGCCCGTTTTGGCCGCCTTCCCGAGTCCGGATGCTCGGTCCGTCTTGAGAAAAGTCGATCCTCGCGTCGTCCTCGTCATTTTGGTCCGCTCGGCTCGTTAATCTTGTGATTTTAACTCACTAAACCTCTATTAGACGATTAATTATGCTTTAGGTGTGCTTAGTTTAAGTTAATTAAGTTTATGTGGTTAGTTTAGTTTATTTAATTGTGAATTAGATTAAGAGATTAGTTTAACTTAAAGTATGTATAGTTAAAGTTACATTGATGTTTATATTAGTATAATGGTGATTTGACATAAATGAATTTCTTTGGGATTAAATAAATATTTCGAAATTTTTTAATAATTTAATAATATTTTATTATTCGAAATTATTAAAATATAATTATTTAATTATTTTCGGAATAAATTTAATTATTTATTAATTTTCGAAAATTTTGTCGGACCTTAAATTCTCATAATTTCGTGCCAGTTCCTACTGTGTAGTCAGATTTTGAAATTGATGATTGGATATTATAAATTGAGCGGATCATGAAAGATATGGATATTGTTATTTAATTAATTTTCGGAATAAATTTAATTATTTAATAAATTCTGAAAATTATTTTGGGATCCTAAATTCTCATAATTTCGTGCTGATTGCTGCTATGCATTTAGAATTTGAATTTGATGAATGGATGTGGCAAATTGAGTGTTGATTGTGATAAATAGGGATTTTATTCATAAAAACCTAAGTGTCGGGTTTTAATGCAAAAATTAGATTTTCAATATTATATTAAATAGTGGGGTTTGAAAAAGTGAGATATTGGCTTTTTGATTTGAAATTAGCATGCCCCCACACACGTGAGTAATTTTTGGAATATTTTTAATATGAAGAAAAATGGTCGGGATCACTATTTAAAATGGAAGCGTTGAGTGAAATGCAAAGTGTCCTGGGGCCGAGTATGATTTGGCTGTGTGATAACTAAGAGGAATCGTCCTAGGCTGTTGAGTCGGACTTGCCCCTATATGGGATGCCCACGCGGTGGTTGTGGGTCGCAGTAGATTTTGGACCCATGCTCCTTTGGGAATGCTGTCTACGTACTAATGAAGCTGCGCTCCAAGGTGGGGAGGCGATGCCTGGCTATATGCTAGTAGATAGCCGAACTGCGAGTAAGCTATGCCCTGGTGTGGCAGTGAATAACAATTGGAATGCATGTTGAGTGTTGTTGATGTGTCGGATTATGGGACGGAATTGTGTGACATGGAATGTGACGTGTCATAATGATTTAGTCTTATAATCAGGACCCCCACGGTTGTTGGTTATATGAAAGTGAATGCGTTCCGGTTGTTTAAGTTCCTGTTACTACCCGAGATTGTGTGATACAAATTGTGCTAACCTGCAGAAAGGAATTGAGGCGAGGTAAGTTCTCTGTGTGATGTGGCTAGGCCACCCTTTGGCGTATTTTCTTTCTAATAGGGGTTTAGGGGGTTGAACTTGCTGAGACATTATCTCATCCCGGTTTGGGGATTACAATTTCAAGTCCCTGGTGGATGGAGCAGCTAGATAGCTTTAGTTGACCTGGAGGAGTTGCAAAGGTGAAGTCATAAGGATTGAAGAACGTGTCCAACTTGTAGGTCGTAAGACAGTTCATTTTTAAGAGCCGGTCTTTTGTAAACTTTTGGCCGTAGACCTCTGTTTGTAATTCTGTTGAATTATGAAAGTGTTATGTTATGGTTTTGTTTCCTGCTTTTCTATATCGTATTTCATTGTCAGGGGTTTTATAATACGTTCCGCTTACGCAATAATAAATGAATGGGGTCGACGACACTATCTGGGAATGTCGCATATTTGATCGACCATGGTGGGATGTTGGCGTGCTTACGGATTCAGGGCATGACACCTCCTCTTATACTTTTCCCAGTCCAAGCTAACCGTTGGACATACTGCCAGGAGGATTATCTAACCAATCTATTGTTGGCCTGGATTTCATTGAGAAGGTCCAATTGCTTCATGATTGCCAAGGATGATGCTTTTCATAGATTCTACCGTCCATACAGTAATTTGGGCTTCCATAAGTCGAGTGCTGGAACTTGGAAAAAATGTTTCACCTCAAGTCTATTATTCCATGAAAGTCGAATCTCCAAGAGATATATGGAAAAATTTTCTTCTAGAATTCCTTATATGTAAAGTAGGAAATCCAAGCAATTGCTACTGACCTTTGCACGAGTATATTACCTTCCTCCTAGCGTTCGAAAGAACAAATAAGGAAAGAAATAATTAAGCCACATTTCTGATTTTGATTGAAATCGTCTCATTATTTTCTATTAGACTTTTCACATGAAAAATACTTATCAGCGGAATCAAAGACTTAACTTAGGATAAGCTTTGTCATTCTTCAAAATTGCTTTAGGGAAAATTATCTCAACAGTTTTTAGCTTTGGCGTGCTTTTATAGTGTGTAGCAGAAGCAATAGAAGATTTCAGCATCCTCATCATCATCACACCTTTCTTGGGCATATAAGTGGTAGAGGATTATTAAGACCACAATTTCCTTTTTCGTTAAACAGGATCAGATATTCAATTTCTCTGAAAATCTCATCCCATTTTTTCTATGTTCTCCTAGGCAAATTTTCTTTTTGGATGCACGGACAGTGGTTGATCATGAGTAGCTTGAATTTTTTTAGGCATGGCTGCTATGGAGTGAAGGGAGGGCCATGGAACTCATTGATGAATCTGTATGCGCCTCTTTTGTTGAGTCTCAAATAGTAGTGGTCAAGAATTTGCAGAAAATCTCTTCATGAGATCATTGAAAGCACAATGATAAATCGATAAATAGAAGACATCAATTTTAGTAAAATTTCATGTTTTGATGGTTGGTTATTTAACTTGTCAAAAAGAAATCGATGATTATGCATTTGAAACAAGAACAAGAGCCATATTTGCAATATACCATGGCCCATCTGAACTTTTGGGAGGCTTCCTTGTCCATGCCCTCAAAATTACGGTCGTCGCCGGATTCGAGCAACCATTCATGGTCTATTCCATCATCATGTTTGTCTTCTTTGTGATGACCACGCAAGCTAGTGGTCAAGAATTTGTAGAAAATCTCTTCATAAGATCATTGAAAGCATAGTGATAAATCAATAAATCAGAAGACATCTGTTTTGGTAAAATTTGATGTTTCGATGGCTGGTTACTTGTCAAAAAGAAATCGATGATTATGCATTTGAAACAAGAACAAGAGCAAGAGTAAGAACCTTCAGAAGTGCATTCAATCTCCCCATCAATCGGTCTAGCCAAAGCCTGACCAATCGACAATCTCCATTGAAGTCATTCTTTTCTCTTCAGCTTGTATTGAAAACGTTAGGAGCTCCTCTTTGGCATGGAAAGCAATTTGACATTGTTTTAGGAATCACCCGAGGACTTCTCTATCTTCACCGGGATTCAAAACTACAAGTGATCCACAAAGATTTGAAAACAGTAATATTTTGTTAGATGCTGACATGTATCCAAAGATTTCAGATTTTGGCTTAGCATGAATCTTTTGAGGAGATGACCTGGAGGCAGAGAAAAGAAGAATAGTTGGGGCATAGTAAGTTTCTTGTCTTGATTCATTTGAACCGTGCACTATCCATTGGTATTTGGAGGGAACTGAAGCCTGGTTTACTTGATGTAGCAGTTACAGGTCCCCAAAATATGCCTTTGATGGAAAATTCTCTATGAAGTCTGACATTTTTATCTTTGGTGTGCTTTTGTTAGAGATATTAAGTAGCAAAAGGAATAGAGAATTCCAGCATCAAGATCATCACCACACCCTTCTTGGGCAAGTAAGCAGTAGAGAATTATTAGGACTCGCCATTTCTTTTTTCGCTAAACAGGACTAGATATTCCCTTTGTCTTAAAACCTCATCCCGTTCTTTCATGTTCCCCTAGACACATTTTCTTTTTCAATGCACAGACAATGGTTGATCATGAGTAGTATAATTTTTTTTAGGCAAGGCTACTATGGAGTGAAGGGGGGCCATGGAACTCATTGATGAATCTTTGTGCGCCTCTTTCTTTGAGTCTCAAGCAGAGAGACACATTCAGGTGGGTTTGTTATGCGTCCAAAAGTTTCCTGAAGATTGGCCGACAATGTCTAGTGTTGTCTTCTTTTTGGCAAATGAAGGAGCAACCTTGCCACTGCCAAAAAAGGCTGGTTTCTTCACCGAAAGAAGTTCGGGTAGCTCAAATGCGTATCTAATTAAGGAAGAATCCAACACACTTAATGTTGTTACGGTCACATTGCTTGAAGGTCGATAGAAATGCCATCGTAGATGTCTGCAGAATGTAGATGGGCTTTCTCAAGTACAAACGACAGAAGATGCATGCGATGTTGTAAAGTTGAGTGACGAATTTTTGCCATGGCTTTTTCCTAGACTCTTGGAGAAGAGGGAATGATGGCTAGAGCCACAAATAAAAGAGTGCAAGAATACGTAAATAAAATCTCTAGTGATCATTTGTTATAGGCCAGTGCT
The DNA here is from genome assembly GCA_016097615.1 of Eucalyptus dawsonii. Lineage (NCBI taxonomy): Eukaryota > Viridiplantae > Streptophyta > Magnoliopsida > Myrtales > Myrtaceae > Eucalyptus > Eucalyptus dawsonii. The sequence goes on along the minus strand of CM027880.1, from coordinate 11,792,271 downwards.
AATCAAGAGGAAACCGAGGAATGGAAAACCTAACTACAAATTGGAAGAGAGCAGCAACATTAGTTATTATAAAATTAAAAACTCTTTCCTAAAATACATCGGAAGGAGTGAGAGAGAGGAAATATGAAAAGCAAGATTGGGCATAGCAAGCAATTAAGTCCCGCTTCCTTCTTGTTCTCAAGAAATTTGTGATAATTGTCCAAAAAGTGCTAAATCTTATGAATGACACCCAAGTCAGTCATAAAATTATAATTCTGTCAATTCAATCATAAATATTTTAATTATGTCAATTTAGTCCTAAATCTTTTAATGATTTGCCAATTTAGTCATAAATCTACTATTTGGATAATTGACCAGAAGGACTGCATTGGCAAATTGTTAAAATGTTAAGAACTAAGTTAAAAAATCATCAAAATATTTAAGACTAAATTAGTACTATTTAAAGATTTATGACTATATTGATGAATCATCAAAAGATTCCTACTCTGGCTACGTGACATCTCGAATTTTCGTATTAGTTATTATGTGACATTCAGAAATTTTTTGTATTTGAAAATAACACTTAGATTATAAAATATTATAAAACTAAGTATTATTTACCTTAGAATTTGGACAAATACATAGAAATTTTAGTTGAATCGTGCATTTCGTAAGACGCGGAGGATAATTTTCCGTAAATGTAATCTTCCCTAGTCCAACGTGTTGAGTTAAATTGACAAATGTCGATGTGTGAATTAATAGTAGAACCGATTAATTGATTAATGTCGACTTAGTTGTTAATGGGTAGTATTATCTCTTTAAAATCTAGTTAATTAGTATTTATGGATAATTAATATCACTATTGGTGCAAAAGGAAAGAAGGATTTTGTCATTTTCCTAATTGCCCACAAGCTTCTTAGATTAAGCCATACACTTGCCACTTGTCCTTGCTTTATCTCATGCATGGCCAAGTGTTCTCTCAAGAAGAAGAAGAGATCTCATGGCTAAGTTTGACACCTTAAATTTAAGCCATTATTACTTTAAATTGAGTCATCTTTAAGTTTTCTCCACCTAGACACATATTAAGCAAAGCTTTGAGAAAATGCCATCTAAAATTCGTAATACACATGCATCCCTCCACTTAGCATTGAAGACATCATCTTAGCTTAGCTAGGCTTTAATAAAAACTTCTTCTACTCTGACCGTAACAACCCTTTTCACTTTGCAAAAAACCTCAAAAGAAATTTTCATGTGTTATTCTCACCTTTCAATCCTAGAATTAGAGAAATAAACTTTCTTTTGTAAGAACTACAAGGTGGTGACAACAATCGGTGGTTCACATTTGTTCAAGGCAAGTGAAATTTCTAGACATTAAATTGATTCAATCAACTTAGCACTTTAACTTGGTTGGTTGGTTGAGGATGAAACTTTTATGTGCATGTTATGGGTATAGTGGTTGTTATATAATCTTAACGACCTCTTGTATGTTCATTCTGTTTCGTTATATCAGAGTTTACCTAGTCAAAATGTTCATACTGCCAGAATTTATCTAGTTAGAGTCTATTCATTTTGCTTGTTCTACCAGAATGCAACAAGTCAGAATTTGTTCATTTTGCTTGTTCTGCTAGAATGCAACAAGTCAGAATTTGTTCATTTTGCTTCGTTTTGCTAGAGTTTAACTAGTCCGAATATGTTATTTTTGTTATATTTATCTTGATGATCTCTTACATGTTCGTTTTACTTCGTTCTACCAAAATTTAGAGTCGAAATCAATTTGTCTGCTTGTTCGGCCCAAATCTGTTCATTCTACTAGAGTTTAACGAGTCGGAATCTATTTGTTTAGCCATATTTTCCTTAATGATCTCTTGCATGTTCGTTTTGCTTCATTCTACCAGAATTTACCTAGTCAAAATATGTTCGTTCTACCCCAAATTTTCTAGTCAAAATCTATTCGTTCTACTTGTTTAGCAAGTATTTAACTAGTCAAAATATGTTGGTTCTACTAGAGTTTAACTAATCAAAATCTATTCATTCTGTCATATTTGCCTTGATGATCTCTTGCGTGTTTGTTCTACTTCATTTGATTAGAATTTAGAGTTAGAATTTGTTTGCTCTAATAGAATTTGGAGCCAGAATCTGTTCGTTCATTCTACCAAATTTTCAAGTCAAAATCTGCTCGTTCGTTCTACCATATTTTACTAAGTCAAAATCTATTTATTTTTTGAACATATTCTTTTGTTCTATCAACTTTAACAAAGTCTGAATGTAGCTACCAGATTGTCCAGACTTTACTGAGCATAATATAGTTATTGTTCAAACTTAGAAGGTACCCATTGATTGTTTAGATTCTAACGATCATAATGTGACAAAATGTTATTACTTACTTGATTACTTGATTGTATCATTAAATTGAGTTGAGAAATATATGCTCTTATTATAAGTAAGAATATATCATGATTTGAATGAGATTAATATGCTTATGTCACCCATATAGTGGTGCGTGACGATGCCTCGTGTGTCGAAATATCCCGGGGAGTGTATGCCTCGAGAGTTGAGATGCCCCGTGGGCGGATGGTGCAGGATGCCTCGGAGTTGAAATGCCCCATGGGTTGGGATGCGCCAAGAGTGTTTGGGAGTAAAATTAATAATGAATAACATGCATGGCCATGTGTAGAATCAAACATTGTTTAAATTGATTATTTATATTGAAAACACGATGTGACATATGAATGAGTTTGGATGGAAATATTGTTGGATGACAATTACTATAGTATATGAAAGTGGGAAAATGTTAAGTCTACTCATGTTTTTATTGCACTTACTAAATTGTTATGAGGTAAAGTGGTAAGAAGATTTTATCAAACTAGAGATTTTATTTACTAGGTTTTGGCTCATTCCTTTATTTTTCAAATGGATAGAATGGATACCCCTTAACGTTTACACTACGGAGCCCTTATGCACTATGAAGGGCTTTATGAAAGTGTGTTTAAACATGAGTTTGGAATAGTATATACCGAGTGTAGTTCAACTGTGTGGGTTGATATAGGAGATTTCATGGAATGGGCTTCTTATAGATTCATCATTTGGTATCAGGACCTAGACAACAAGTTGGTTGATTTGTTGAGGCGCTTCGACCTTGATGATGGTGGCGACGCAGCAAAGAGAAAAGTTACCGATCCATGACTTCGGTTTGGACATTTGTATAGGCAGACTTTTGAAGTATAATATGGAGATAGGTCTCCCTAACCCACATCAAGACTTTTATGTTTTGTTTGTAATAAAGTAAAGTTGTGACTTTAAATGTGGTATACTAAAAGAAGTATAAGTATGATAGTTATATTTGTACGACTTTTTTTTGTAAAAGGGATTTTTGAAAATAATTGATTATGCTTCTACATGCTAAAAAGAATAATATTATTAGAAACACATGTTACGCGTGGCGTGATGTTATGAGCATCACAAGCGGTGTACTATTGGCATGCACAACACCTCCTCTACCCTTACGCCCCTAGTACATTGCTTACCAGTACTACAACCCTCGGGATAAGCGCACCACCTTCCTCCGCTACTTCTTGGTGGTGATGATTGCCCTTTTCATCATCGATGGCACTGTGCTTCACCGTATGGCTCGTCCTCCAGCTCCCACTCCCCGTGTTCCTAGTCTGACTTGGCGAGGCTCACCAACTTTTCCGGCAACTGAATGGTCCGGTTTCAGATTGCAAGCCCCAACGAGAAGATGAAGATATCCTACACTGACATTTTTATTTTCCTATGCTGACATTGGTCGTACATCCACTACAAGTCTGAGTCCTTGAATGCGACCTGACTGCCGCCATTCGATCTGCCAGTTGTCCAGGCAAGTTTCGCAAATCGCAACCTTACCTTCGTGAACATGTATCAGCCGCGTTTACGATTATTGGTTGGAGATTTTCATTCTATGAAAAGATTGACATCTTTGTAAAGATGCCGTGAAAAACGCATTCTCTCTTTCTTTCCTTTTAACTTTTTTGAAGCTAACCCAACTGGAGGGAGAACCTGCCTGGGGTGAGAGTCCCCAGTCGGGAGCCCCGTATCCTCCTGGGATGAGGAGAAAAATAAACTCACCCCACTGCCCCTCCCGCCACCATAGTCCAGTGAAAGCTGGCTAAGGGAGGCGCACACCGGTGAGGACCGGGTTGGAGGCCACCGGCCACTCTCTTCGGAGATTAGGACCGGCAGGATCAACCTGTCTAATGAGTCCGGTGCGGGGATCAGGTATTACCTGACTCCCCGGTGGCGGCGGCATGTTTCTTTATTCTTACTAGCTTGTACGTTAGCAGAAATTACGGTAGCCATGTCTAGTGTAGTGAGAGGGCGATCGACAGTAACATGGAAAAAGTGAACAAACTATTGAAACCTTACCTTATTCGTCCCTGTCGTGAACGCAAAGTTGGAGGGTGGCACGTGCAGTTTGCATTCCTGGCTCTTTCCTCTTCAAGTCAGTTGATTAAGAAATTTAAAGAAAGTACAACCGTAGAAAGTACAACAGTATCTTCTTGCCCAAATCACACGGAAACAACATAACCCGATGACTTAGACTTTTTTTTTTTGTCGGAACTTAGATAGACGTGAGACCCCATCATGTACAATGAAAATCGGCCTTCTTTTTCTATTTTATTTTATTTTAAATCTTGGCTCAATGGAAATTGGCTTTACTTAATAGCATGACTATGATTATTAGGTGATGCTTTCGCAGCCAAATGAGAGGAAAAAAAAATTGTTTTCCCCATGTAGAGATCACTATTAATACCTACTGTATGAATTTAATAATCAATGGTTGCAACACAATAGACAAATCGATATGATGTGTGTGATGACTCTAACTCAATTATCACCTTAATTAGATTGACTTTTTGCGACTTTTACTCCAATAAAATTTCACTTGTTATTTTGTAGGATGCGACTCTTTTACTGCTGATGTTGACGATGGAGAATTGAATTTTTTTTTTCTCCAAAAAGTGTAATACCATTAGTATTTACTCAGATACAATGTTCTCTGTCCAATATTCCGATAAGAATTCGACGCCTGGTTCAATTATGTTAGTATTGTCGCTCAGACTTAGCATTCCTTTCGTTGTTCTTGGGTAAACTACATGATGAACTAAACTGGAGGCTGAGGCACCCACTCAAAATTTCAACTTTCGATAGCATTCACTTTCTATTTCTTAATTCCAAAAGTATAACCCATATCATTCACTTTCTATCCCTTTTTTTTTCCCAATTTCTTCTCTTTTTATTCCGCAACTCCATATATTTCAGAAGACTAAAGTCGATTAAATTTGAATTGGACAAAAACTTGGCGTAAGAGAAGGGTAGTAAAAAACAAGAGCGACTTGATTTTGACTTCTTGGGCCCATCTTTCTTCTCCTCCTGGGCGGTGGACACTGCCGTCAAAAACAATTTTGAGGTTTTTTCTTGTCTTCTGTTTTACTTTTTGAGTTTGTTCTTCATGTCTCACCTTTTCTCTTTTTTCCCCTTTCTAATGGATTCATGCACCAATCCAAATATTACTATTATCTTCGCAATTCTAGGTTAAAGATATAATAACATTGACAAGTGAGTCGAGACAATATTTCCTTATCCAGGAAAAAAAAAAGGTAGGTATGTGTCTAGGCATTTTCACTTTGTTAAAATAATCACTACGCACATTAAATTTGGATGTGTTTCCTAAAACAATTATTACACATGAGATGAGAATAAAAAATATGAAAAGTTTTTAAAATGAGTCTATGCTTTTGGGATGTGCATTGAATAGAAATAATAAGGCAGTCCCAAACATATCGCTGGTAGTATATTTCACCGGTCTTTGGCTCATTTTGGCTTTAGAACTCTTTGTTATATCATTTGGAAAGAGCGGAACAATTTCTTATTTTGTAATTTGACCCTCTTTCTCCCGGGGATGAAGATGTACCTCGAAAAGGCTATTAAAGACAAGGCGATGACCTTTAAGCATGTCCTTGACATTCCCAAGAATAGAAGACTTCAACAGAGTTGGGATTTACATCCGTCTCTCTTTGATTGATAGAGGTCTCTAGCGTTTGTATGGTGGTCCTTTGCTTCTTTTGTTGGTTACCGGTTGGTCTCTTTTGGGAACCACGGTACCCTTACACTCTTCTTTGACTTTTGTCATTTTGGGTGTTTGTCTTTTGTAGGTGCCAGGCCTCCTTCTTGTATTCTTTTAGGCAAAATTTATACATATCTTATCTTGACCAAAATAATAATAATAATAATAATAAGGCAGTTAATATTTATAAATTTAAAAAAAAAAAATCCAGTCATTTGGATTTGGTACGTGAAGGCTACGGGAAGGTTGGAGACCAATTTCCGAACATTTGCGTAACTGGTCTTCTTGTTTTACCCATCTCAATCCAATCAGGAACTCCTAGGACTTGCACTTCACCAAACAAAGGTGTCTGTATATCTCTTCCTGTTATGCTACTTTGAGGAAAGCTCGCATCTTTTATCTAGTTATTTACTTCATCTCGCAGTTCAAACAGAAGGGCTTGCAATGGCAGATCCTCCTATCTTCAGCTTTTTCTGCATTCCATCATCGTTCTATCATTGCTGCCCCTATCCTATACAGCCGACACACTGAGTTCAGTTCAATCTATTAGAGAGGGAGAGACATTAGTTTCCCCAGGCCGAAAGTTTGAGCTCGGTTTCTTCTCTGCCGGAAGCTCAAAGAATAGTTACCTGGGGATATGGTTCGTGGTCAGTCCTGAAACGGTGGTTTGGGTTGCTAACAGGAACAATCCACTCACCGATTCAAATGGTACTCTGAAATAAGCAATGAAGATGAACTTGTTATTCTGAACCGATCAAATAGCATCATATGGTCGACGAATTCAACCAAGGTTCTCGGCAACCTGGTTGCACAGCTCCTAGATTCTGGTAACCTTGTTCTTAGGGAATGCAACAGTTTAGAGTCCGCTGACTATTCATGGCAGACCTTTGATTACCCATCAAACACGATTTTGGTCGGTATGACACTGGGATGGAACTTTAGAACCGCTTTGGAACGCCATCTGCCTTCTTAAAGAAGCACGGATGATCCTGTAGAAAAATATTCACATAATTAATTAATTAATTAAGAACAATCGGATCCATATATGACTGTAAAACACCGAAATTGATATATATGGCAGAATTAAAATGTACCTATTTAGGCCATTGGTTTACTTGAAGAAAAATAGATTAATCTAATAATCAAAGATTTATTAGAATGCCAGATCTTCTTTTATATGACCTATTTCAGTATAACAACTTTTAATGGGATGCGGTAACTCATAGGTATAACCTATCATTTTATAGGCTAGAGAGGGAACTTAGCAAACCCTAATTAATAACGTATCAACTGGGCTCTTCCTATTACGGGCTTTAGTTTGATTCGGTTTTTGGGGATAAGGAACAAGAGTGACTTAGGGCCATTTGGTTCGAGCTTTTGGGGAATGCGTTTGTAAAAATACAAATACCTTTGAGTGAATGGAATTTTCTGAAATACAAATAACATTTGGTAAATTGTAATTCTAAAATGTATTGAAAAATAACTTTGGCCAAAATACCGTTTGGTAAAATTTACATTTGTAAATGACTTTTATTAAATTAAAAAAAACAAAAAAAATATTTGTATTTTTTTTTTTTTTAAAGTCCGGCCACTGGATCGCTGGATCTAGCGGCTGGATGGCTAGATCTGGCCCTTGGACGGTTGCCAGGGTTAGGCGACCCCAGGCAACGGCCACCTGAGATTGAGTGACCCCAGGCGATGGCCGCTTGGGTCGCGCAATTTAGGCCATTAGTTGCTTGGGTCGCCCGACCTAGGCATCGCTTGAGGTCCGGTGATGGTTGACGGGGTCGAGCGACCCTTAGGTGGCGGTCGTCGGTGCATCACCAGCACACGCAACCCCTTGGTTGGCAATCGTCAACCTCCGATCAGCTTCTTCGTGCGGTGGTTTTGGAGAAGATAAACAGTAATTGGAACTTGCATTCCGAAAATGCAAGTTCCCAAAGGACCTCTAGACTTACTTTGGACTAAGGGTCCTTAAAGTCTTTTGGAGATGCAATTGTATCTTGCCAAAGTTGTTCTAAAAATCGAACCAAACACGTTTGCATTTGGCCAAGGAACTTTAGAGTCCCAAAGCCCATTCCCAAAGCCGAACCAAACGGGGCCTCGGACTTTTAACGACTTTTTGTGTCCTTTCCTTTTTTCTTCGCCTGGTGTTTCCATAATTATCGGATTATGTTTTTATTTTTCCTAAAAACTTTTGGATTACGTGGTACCGTGAATGCAACGCAGCTGACAAAAACGTCTCACTCTTTCTTTTTTGTCTTCTTCTTGACCTTTGAAGTTATCCACCCATTGGCCAAGTGTCTACTCTTATCAATTTGTGCACCAATACAAATATTACGATTAATTCCCAATAACGTGTTCTTTAAATTCGAAATTAGAGCAAGAAGAATATTGACAACTGGGTGAAGATAAAAGAAACAAAAAGTAGGTATGTTTCAAATGTCGTCTCCTGCATTTTCAATAGGTTAGAATAATCGTTAAGCATAATTTATCTGGATGCTTTTTTCAAACTAATGACCACATATGAAACAAGAAACAAAAATACAATGAAAACTACAAAGGTTTTTTTATGCTAGTAGAGCGCCCATTGAATCCAAATAATCGGTAGCAATTATTATTCGTTAAAAGAGAAAAAGGTAGTTGATATTAATAGAATTTATTTTAAAAAAATAAAATCTCTAGTCATTTAGATTTGGTACGTAACGACTACGGGAAGGTTGGAGACCAATCTAGGAACATTTGCGTGATGGATCTACTTGCTTGACCCAACTCAATTCAATCAGGAACTCCTACGACTTGCTCTTCATCAAACAGAGGTATTTGTCTCCTCTATATATCTAGTTATTTACTTCATCTCTAGATCAAACGGGAGGGTCTGCAATGGAAGTTCCTCCTATCTTCAGCTTCTTCTGCACTTCCATCGTCGTTCTATCACTGTTGCACATGTCCAGTGCCACAGACATCCTGAGTTCAGTTCAATCTATTAGAAAGGGAGAGACATTAGTTTCCTCAGGCCGAAAATTTGAGCTCGGTTTCTTCTCTGCTGGAAGCTCGAACAACAGTTTCCTGGGGATATGGCTCGTGGCAAGTCCTGAAACGGTTGTTTGGGTTGCTAATAGGAACCGTCCACTCACTGATTCAAATGGTACTCTTGAAATAAGCTATGACGGTGAACTTGTTCTTCTAAATCGATCAAAGAGTGTTGTTTGGTCGACGAATTCAACCAAGGTTCTCGGAAACCCAGTTGCACAGCTCCTAGATTCTGGTAACCTTGTTCTTAGGGAACGTAATAGTTTAGATTCCACTGACTACTCATGGCAGAGCTTTGATTACCCATCAGACACGATTTTGGTTGGTATGACATTGGGATGGAACTTTAGAACCGGTTTGGAACATTATGTGACTTCTTGGAGAAGCACAGACGATCCTTCCCTTGGAGACTATACAGGCAAATACAAAATCGATGGTTTACCTCAACTTGAAATAGTCCGCAATGGTTCCGTCAAAGTTTATCGATCTGCGCCCTGGAATGGAGTTTACATCAACGATATGTCCCAGGTGTCGACTCCTGTTGCTAGATCCATCTTTGTTCACAATGAAACAGCTGCCTATTTTGCAATTGAAAATCTTATAGACGATATCTCTATGAGAATCACATTAAGCCCCGATGGTGTTTCACAAGCTTTTTTACTGAAGAGTGGAAGCACGAAGTGGGATATGATTGAATCTCTCCCTTACGACCATTGTGACAACTATGGATACTGTGGTGCTAATGGCGTGTGCCGAGTTAACCAAAGCCCAAGATGCCTCTGTTTGCAGGGTTTTATGCCCAAGTCGCAAGCAGAGTGGTACATGCTCAATCAGGCAAGAGGGTGCATGAGGAAAGTCCCATTGAATTGTTCTCGTGGAGAGGGTTTTATGAGACTTTCACAGGTTAAATTACCTGACCTGATAGATTTCCAGCTATTCAAGAATATGAGCCTTAAGGAGTGTAAGGTTGAGTGTCTAATGAATTGTTCTTGCATGGCTTATGCTAATTCGGATATTAGAGGACCAGGCTGCTTGTTGTGGTTTGGCAATCTCATTGATATTAGGGATATTAACGATGATGGTTCTCACCAATATCTCTTCCTACGGCTACCTGCTTCTGAATTAGGTAAATACTAATATTATTATCTGCATTGGCTAATTGGTTTAGCAATTGCTTTTTCTTCTTTGTTCCAATCTTTCATTATATCGGTGCGTCCTTTGTCATTGTCAGACTGAGCTAAAATTCTGTCTTACTACTATTCTAATCTCCAAGTTTCTCTAATGGAGATGGATTCATCATCTTACAGATGAACTCTATTTCTGAAATTAGTTAATTTAACTTGCTCCTGTATGCTAGATTCATCACGTAGTCTATCCAAGAAATTGGTGACCATCACTGTGGCTTCAGCCATTTCGGGATTGCTTATTATGGGCACGGCATTAAGCATAATTTGGAAAAGAAGAATGAAAAGCCAAGGTAAGCTAAATACCTTTATCTTACTTCTTCTGGTCAAAGTCCAGATTGCTTTTTTTTTTTTTTTTTTTTTTTTTAAAGTATAGATTCTGGTACGGTTTGAGAAACGAATTTACATCTCCTGTAGGCTTGCCAAGTGGGATGGATGACATTGACTTGCCATTATACGATTTTGCTACCGTTTCTGTTGCTACTAACCATTTCTCTCAAACAAACAAGCTAGGAGAAGGTGGCTTCGGTTCGGTCTATAAGGTAACGAGTTTTAAATCAGTCGGTCAAATAATTACAGAGGTCCACACTAAGTAGAATTCATGCAGGGAACTCTTTCCACAGGACAAGTAGTAGCAATAAAAAGGCTTTCAAAGTATTCGGGACAAGGTCCTGATGAGTTTATGAACGAAGTCCTTCTAATCGCCAGACTTCAGCACCGGAATCTTGTGGGACTTGTTGGCTGCTGCATCGAGGGAGATGAAAGAATGTTAATTTATGAGTACATGCCAAACAAAAGTTTGGATTATTTCCTCTTTGGTCAGAACCTCTTGATCTTTCTGAGTTCCTTTTCACTCGAATCCTGTGCTTTTATTTTTATCCATTGATACCTTCACCAGATAATACAACTAAACGCTAACAACTTGATTAATTTTTTGATGGGGTTGAGTGTATGTAGATGATGACAGAAGCTCCTCTTTGGCATGGAAAAGGCGATTTGACATTGTTTTAGGTATCGTGCGAGGACTTCTCTATCTCCATCAGGATTCAAAACTACAAGTGATCCACAGAGACCTGAAAACAAGTAATATTTTGTTAGATGCTGACATGAATCCGAAGATTTCAGATTTCGGCCTAGCAAGGATCTTTCGAGGAGATGACACAGAGGCACAAACAAGAAGAATAGTTGGTACATAGTAAGTTTCTCATCTTGATCCATTCGAAGCATGCACTGTCCATAAGTATTTGGAGAAACTGTAGCTCAATTTGCTTGATGCAGTGGTTACATGTCTCCGGAGTATGCCTTTGATGGAAAATTCTCTGTGAAGTCCGATGTTTTTGGCTTTGGGGTGCTTATGTTAGAGATAGTAAGTAGCAAAAGGAATAGAGGATTCCAGCATCCTGATCATCACCACAACCTTCTCGGGCACGTAAGTGGTAGAGAATTATTAAGACCCACCATTTTCTTTTTTGCTAAACAGGACCAGATATTCTGTTTCTCTTAAAATCTCATCTCGTTCTTTCTATGTTCCCCAAGACGCGTTTTCTTTTTTGATGCATGGATAGTGGTTGTTCATGAGTGGTTTAAATTTTTTAGGCATGGCTGCTATGGAGAGAAGGGAGGGCCATGGAACTCATTGATGAATCTGTATGCGCCTCTTTTGTTGAGTCTCAAGCAGAGAGATGCATTCAGGTAGGCTTGCTATGCGTTCAAAAGTTTCCTGAAGATAGGCCGGCAATGTCTAGTGTCATGTTCATGTTGGCAAATGAAGGAGCAACCTTGCCGCCGCCAAAAGAACCTGGTTTCTTCGTTGAGAGAAGTTCGGGTAGCTCGGATGCACATTTAGTTAGGGAAGAACCCTTCACAGCCAACGTTGTTACGGTTACATTGCCTGAAGGTCGATAGAAATGCCATCAAGGATGTCTCTCCAGAATGAAGACCTGCTTTCTCGGGTACAAGGGACAGAAGAAGCATACGATATTGTAGAGTTGAATGACAAACTCTTGCCGTGGCTTTTCCTTAGACTTACGCAGCTGTAGCTAGTAATTGGTCATGTAGCTTTTGGGAATTAATTAAACATATTACTTTGAATCCGAAATTACGTATTGGTGCAAGTAACCTCAATATCGTGGTCATGCTTCAACGAAAAAATTGCCAAAAGAGCCATAAATTTATTGTAATTGTGCAAATTCAATCAATCCAGTCAATTTTGACTAGCCGATGCTAATATGGACGCTGGCCACCCAAAATTTTATAAGCCTCAACATTTCATATAACACTTAGAGGTTTGAAGCTAAGAAATAGAAGATAGCCGTAAAGCTTATAATGAAAAAATGGGTTAGTGACGACTATGAAGCATGATCGAACGCTGGCCACGTCATTCTATAAATCGATTTAGTATACGGATTCTGTAGCTCTCGGATTACTTCCCCAAGAAGAGAAATCCGACGGAATTAGTCCTTTTCACTGTCTTCCGTACGATGTTTTCGCTTGTCCTCCTTGTCATGTTGATTGGGGCGGTCATCGCTGTCACGTGGCTCATTGTGAACCCTCGCCCTCCCGCGTTCCGGCTCAACTCCCTCTCTCTCTCACCCTCTCTGGCCTTCACAACGCCTTCGACACCTCATCTCCTCCTCAAAAACTCCACGTCCGAGTCCAGCTCACCGCCACCAACCCCAACAAGAAACTCGACGTGCTCATCCAAGACGTCAACCTCTGCCTCGCACCAGTTCACCGCAAGTGTCAGTTCCCTCTCTCGAGCCACAACGACACATCATCTTCGGAATATGACATCAGCAAGAGGGGCCGCCGAGTTCTCACCTTCGAGGAGAAAGCAGGCCTGAGGCCCGGCGACGGAAAGAGGAGGAAGAGGCCGTTTCAGTTCACTGTGGAAACGGTTAGGATGAAGGTTAGCATCAAGTTCATGCATGCCTATTGGCCGAGCGACTGTCGGGCTTTCCTCATCGAGACTCACCAGGAAATTAAAAGATGGAGGGAAGGATTGCTCGGTTCTCTTCGCTTAATTCAGCAAAAGTTAATGAGGAAAGCTCGACTTTTCATCGTTACTCTTAGGTTTTCCGATATCATCATTATCTGCAGCTCAATGAACCTTCTCGCTATCATCATTTCCTTTTCTCTGAAGAACGGTAGTAAACAATATAGGCACCGATCAAGGAAACAGAATCTAGAGATATCAATCAAAATTAATGCCTTTAAGGGAAAAGTGCTAAAAAAGTCCTAAACCTTTTGACTTTGTACCAATTTAGTCTTAAACCTTTTTTTGGTGCCGATTTAGTCCTAAACATTTTTATGTTGTGCCAATTCAGTCATTTCTGGCCAATTTTGACCGGATTTTGCTGACTGGACGCCGGCCAATTGACGTGGCCTGAACGGCGCTAACGTGTACAAATTTTAATAATATTTTAATATTTTTAAATATTTTTTATTTTCTTTTTCTTTTTTCTTTATTTTCTTTATTTTTTATTTTTTTTTTTTCCTTCTCATCTTCTTCCTCCAGCCCGGTCGCCGGAGCTCGGCGGCCGGCCAAAGGTGATGGCCGGCGAGGTCGACCTCACCGGCCACCTCGCTAGTGGCCGCAAGGTCAAGCCTTGCTCGCCCACCCGGCGCGAGGGCGGCTCCGGTGGCGAGGCTCGCCCTCGTCGGATCTGGCGAGGGTCAAGCCTCGCCCATGGCCGACGAGGGTGAGCCCTGCCAACTCAGTGCGAGGCCAGCTGGACTCCGCCCCGGCTCCGTTTTCCAATCCCAATCTCGCCCTAGAAATTTCCTCCCTCCTCCGCTCATCGTCGTCATCGTCGGTCGCGCGGCTCCGGCCTCGGATTTTCGCCCGTTTCTCCCGCGGCAGTGATTCATCGGGGGTGGGGATTTTGTGATTCATGGGTTCTCCGAGGCAGCTGGCCTCGCGTCGAGCTGGCGAGGCTCGCCCTCGCCGGCCATGGGCGAGGCTTGACCCTCGCCAGATTCGGCGAGGCTAAGCCTCGCCTGCCCAGCGCGAGGCCCCTCGCAGCCTGGGTGGCGAGCCGGATTTGGCGAGGTCGAGCCTTGCCAGCCATGGGCAAGGCTCGATCCTTGCCGGCCACCTCGCCAGTGGCCGCGAGGGCGAGGTGGCTGGCGAGGTCGCCCTCGCCGGCCGTCGCCTCTGGCCGGTCGCCTAGCTCCAGATCGGGCCGGAGGAAGAAGATGACAAGAAAAAAAGAAAAAGAATAAAAATAAAAATAAAAAGAGAAAAAATAAAATAAAAAATATTTAAAAATATTAAAATATGATTAAAAATTGTACAAATCAGCGCCGATCAAGCCATGTCAGCCGGTCGGCATCCAGTCAGCAAAATCCGGCCAAAATTGGTCGGAAAGGACTGAATCGGCACAACATAAAAAGGTTTAGGACTAAATCAGCAACAGAAAAAAAAGGTTTAGGACCAAATTGGCACAAAGCCAAAAGGTTTAGGACTTTTTTGGCACTTTTCCCATGCCTTTTAACAGCGCATCAATGGACCACGGAGATCTTAAACTTTGAGATCATGCTTTCAGCCGTCTTTACAATTGTTAGTTGGCGATTTTCTTCTCCTTTCGATTGCCTTCCTTTCTTCCTTATGGCTTTTCATGCGCGTCGAGAGAGGAAGAGAGTGACATGTTGTCCATCAGAAGAAGTTACGAGGTAGGAATATCTCGAACGGGTGGAAATGGCCATCGACAATGACATGAAAAAAGTTGAAATTAATTGTTGAATCATTTTACTATATCTTCTTGGGTTAATACGATGACAAGCTTGGAATATCATGATGAATTTATTCCAAATTAATTTTTTGACCATAAAAAACCCCATACCAATACAATTGTGATAAATTTATTTTTTTTATTAGTTTTCATTAAATTGGATTAATATTATAAAAAAAATCCCAAATTGGTATGCGACAAATGGAGAGTAAACCCCAAACTATATGTCGTATGTCGTTTAACTCAGCAATTTGACCATAAAATTTCATGGAAACTAACCGATAGTATATTTGTCACAAGTACACTAATTTTGGGTAAATTTATTGTATATGTATCAATTTGAAGCTCTTCGTGATATTAATCAATTTTCCTTCTGTCGGGTGCAAGGTCCGGGCAAGGAACATGCAGGTTGCCTTCTCAGTTCCTTCCTCTCTTAACTCAATTTACTAGAAAAGCTCGAGACGAACAACGATGACACCTTTCCCAAATCAGAAAAAATAACAACAAAGATCTGCTGACTTGGGTTAACTTGGAGCCCATCTGTTGGAAGATATGATTCGATCGATGTATATCTTGAAGAGATGCTGATCATTTATTTTAGTCAATTTAGGATTAGATCTCGATACACATAGATTAAAGGAATATAATCTTTCTTTCTTTATTATTAGACAAATTGTATTATATAGAGATCGACTTTGTACATCAATGAATATAGAAGAGAATACACAAAATTTCCCACATCTCCTTCTTACAGTTCTTCGCATTCATCTTCTACCTCAGTTTCTGACATGGTATCAGAGCAACCTTTTTCCGCTTCCACTCCGATTACCTCGTAAGCCACTCCAAATTCCAGACAAAGTGTTGCCGAAGGAATCACAGTGTTGATTACCTAAAGTAAGGAACCTCATCTGCAAAAAGGAGTCAACAGAGGAATCAGTTCTCTTTTCAACATGACAAAACCAGAAGATATTACCTCGTTTTCAGCCGACCAGTCTGCAACAGAAGCACCGATGCAACCCATTGGAAATCAAGATTCATCTACTGTCATCTCTGCACCAGAACAACAAATCCAGCAACCGCACGTGCAATGGCAGCATCAAGCTCAGGCTAATACAGGACAACCCTTCGCGGGCTATCCCTACCAATGGATGCCGTATCCATGGTATTATGGGTTAATTCCCAATGCATCATCGCCTGGCTACCAAAGCAGCGTGCGAGCCGACGGAGATCTACCAACCAGTGATGGGGCAAATCCTGCCATCGGCCCGGAGCAGACGGGCGGTTCAATTGGATCGGGTATGGGAACGAATCCCTACCCAGGATTTCAAAATACGAGTCACGTTTTTGGCTTGGGCGGTTCGGGTCAAGGCGCAAATTCCTACCCGATTCCTGCACCGAGTCCCTTTCCATATCAGATCTTTGCCAACAGTGGCAAGCCGGAACCCGGTGATCCGCTTTACACCACAACGGCCGACGGGCCGAGCTACGGCTCATCACCCAAAGAACTCACCTGGGGCCAACAACTATTCAAGCTGGTCGCGTGAATTCCGGCGTGCATTGGTGACCAAAGAAAAAGATGGGTTTATTGATGGAACGATTCCAATCCCATCCGACGAGCGGCAGGCACGACTATGGAGGAAGTGTAACCAGTTGGTCCGGACATGGATCGGAAACTGTGTTACTTCCGAAGTCGCGGCCGGATTACCGCCGACGGAAGACCCAAAACAGATGTGGGAAAATATAAAAGAAATGTACGGGAAATTGGATCGGGTTCGAGTTTTTTCACTAACCCAACAGCTTTCGGAATTGAAACAGGGAAACATGAGCGTAGCCCCCATCACACAATTGATACTTGCTGGAAACTACATGGCAAGCCTGGAGAAAAAGGAAAGAAGGATTTTTCAACTGTCTTTCAGGTTACAGGACAACATCAGCCAATTAACCAAGAGCAATATCAAGAACTTATGAAGGCTTTCAAAAAATTGGACACATCTGACAAGACTGGAAGCTTCACAGGTACTTCATATTGTCTGGCGAATTCAATTTCCAATGATAAGTGGATAATTGATTCTGGGGCTAGTGATCATATTGCCTGTGATAAAAAAATTTTCTCAAAAATCCAGAAATTGCCTATTCCAGCTTCGATACGACTTCCCAATGGTAATTCCACACTTGTGATGATGATTGGCACCATAAATCTTAGCCCACTCATAACTCTCAAGAACGTATTATATGTTCCCGATTTCAATTTCAATCTAATATCGTTGTCTCGAGTTTGTGAAGAAAATTCGTGCCGAGTCCTATTTGATTCTGATCAATGTATATTTCAGGCCCTTTCGACTGGCAGACTGATGGGCTTGGGTAGTATCTCTCAAGGGCTATATTTTTGGATCAAATTTCCCTACAGTTCACATTTATCATGTGTTGAATTGAATAATTTGTCATTTTGTAATTCTGCTACAAATGATAAAATTCTTGTTAGTCATCAAAGATTGGGCCATAGCGCCTCTATTCCTTGTTCTCATTGTCCCATTTGTCCATTGGCAAAGCAAACTCGTACACCCTTTCCAAATAGTGTCTCTCGTGCAAAAGATACTTTTTCTCTAATCCATGCTGATATTTGGGGACCTTACCACACACCAAATCGTGATGGTTCTCGATTTTTTCTGACAATTGTGGATGATTTTTCAAGAGCCACATGGGTATTTTTGATGCAGTCCAAGGGACAAGTTTTTCATTATTTGAAAACTTTCTTCTCCCTGTCCAAGAATCAATTTGGGAAGTCTATTCAGCGCATTCGCACTGACAATGGAAGGGAATTCTTCAGCAATGAATGTGAGATTTTTTTCTCCTCAAATGGAATTCTGCATGAAAGCTCATGTATCTACACTCCACAACAAAATGGCATTGTTGAACGCAAGCACCGGCATTTATTAGAGGTATCACGTGCTATGAAATTTCAAGCCTCAATTCCTGAAAATTTTTGGGGAGACTGCATAATTACAGCTGCTTATCTGATTAATCGTATGCCGAGTCGGGTGCTTGCTGGTAAAACTCCGTATGAGATGCTTTATAAGAAAAAACCGGAAACACATCATTTAAGAGTTTTTGGTTGTCTATGCTATGTAACAACGGTAGGACCTCGAGACAAGATGAGTCCTAGAGCCCGCCAATGCATCTTTATGGGGTATGCCACCTTACAAAAGGGATATAGAGTCTTTGAGCCATCCACTGGAGAATTTTTTATAAGCAGGGACGTCGTCTTTCATGAGGAAATATTTCCCTTCCGCGATAAATCCGAACCGTCTGCAGATTCCAACAGGGACACCAATCATACTCGGTTTGTCTCAGATGAAGAATCATCTCCTGGCCAAACATATATTCTCACAAGTCCAGAACATACATCGGGCATTACAACACCATCTCCAAGTTCTGATGCACATTCCATGGATAACTCTATTGGAAACACAGAAGAAGTTGATATGACGTCCCCAGTGATTGAAGAAGTATCACACAATGAGGAGATATCTTCTAGTCCACAACCCCAAATGCCCAGGCGATCAGGACGCAATACTCGTCCACCTACATGGACAAAGGATTATATTTGCACGGCTTCCACATTATCAGGTACACATTATCCTATCTCCGCATATGTATCTTTTCAAAGATTATCAACCGATCATATGTGCTGCATTAGTCGAGTATCGAGGAACAAGAACCATCTCACTACAATGAGGCTGTCAAAGACCCTCGTTGGCAAGAAGCCATGGAAAAAGAATTGCATGCCTTGTTAGAAAATCATACATGGGATATCGTCTCATTACCACCAAATCGCAAGCCAATTGGTTGCAAGTGGGTCTACAAGATCAAATATAGAGCCGATGGGTCCATCGAAAGGTACAAGGCTTGATTAGTGGCTAAAGGGTTCACTTAGAAAGCAGGTTTTGACTATCACGAAACTTTCTCTCCAGTAGCAAAGGATGTTACAGTTCGTACATTTTTATCCATTGCTGCATTTCGTGATTGGTCATTACATCAAATGGATGTTCATAATGCATTTCTTCATGGAGATTTAGATGAAGAAATTTATATGGATCTTCCACCGGGTTTACGGAGACAGGGGGAGTCTAATGTGTGTCGTCTCCATAAATCCCTTTATGGTCTCAAACAGGCTTCGCGACAGTGGTATGCCAAGTTCACAAGTGCACTCACAGCTGTGGGCTTCCAACAATCCAAGCATGATTATGCACTTTTCTCATGGACAAAAGGTACGTCATCCGTCTACTTAATGATATACGTTGATGACATACTTATCATGGGTAATGATGAGCTTGCTGTAAAGAACCTTAAAGAAAATCTCAATTCCAAGTTTCATATCAAAGATTTGGGGCCACCGAAATATTTTCTTGGAATTGAGATAGCTCGTTCAGAGCAAGGTATTTCTCTTAGTCAGCGAAAATATGTACTGGAGATTATATCAGAAGCGGGATTATCAGGATGCAAGCCAGCAGTCATCCCTATCGAGCAAAATGTCAAGTTAACCACTGTAGAATATGATGCAGGACTCCAGTCCACAGAAAATGATCCACTGCTCAAGGACCCGTCAAGCTATCAGAGGCTAGTTGGGAAACTCATCTATCTCACTATGACGAGACCTGACATTTGTTATGCTGTTCAGACACTCAGTCAATTCATGCATAGCCCAAAACAGTCTCACATGAATGCTGCCTTGAAAGTGGTGAAATATTTGAAGAAATGTCCGGGACTAGGAATCCTCCTTTCCCGCAACTGCAACATGAAAATGACAGCTTATTGCGATGCGGATTATGCAACTTGTCCTATGAGTCGAAGATCCATTACTGGTTTTTGCATAAAACTTGGGGAATCTCTACTCTCATGGAAGACGAAGAAACAATCTACGGTATCCTTGTCATCGGCAGAAGCTGAATATTGATCCATGGCAAAGGCTGTTTGTGAAGTAGTTTGGCTGCGGGGCTTGCTTCTAGACCTAGGAGTAAAGGTCGAGGGACCAACCTTGTTATTTTGTGACAATGATTCTGCACTTAAGCTTGCTGCAAATCCTGTCTTACACGAAAGGACAAAGCACATAGAAGTCGATTGTCATTTCACTCGAGAGAAGATTCAAGAAGGGATAATCGAAGCAAGAGGAATCAGAACCATTGAACAGCCTGCTGATATATTTACCAAGCCTTTATGTCAGAGACAACATTCATATCTTCTAGGCAAGCTTGGTGTCTTAGATATATACAAGCCCCCAGCTTGAGGGGGAGTGTTGGAAGATATGATTCTGATCTGATGTATATCTTGAAGAGATGCTGATCATTTATTTTAGTCAATTTAGGATTAGATCTGATACACATAGATTAAAGGAATATAATCTTTCTTTCTTTATTATTAGACAAATTGTATTATATAGAGATCGACTTTGTACATCAATGAATATAGAAGAGAATACACAAAATTTCCCACGTCTCCTTCTTACAGTTCTTCGCATTCATCTTCTACCTCAGTTTCTGACACCATCGTCTACGATTTGCTTGGCTCGGCTTAATTTAGCATGTTACTATGGATTATTAGGGGATACTCCACTAGCCAAATAGGAAGAAAAAAAATCATTGCATTACACGATCCAACTGCATCTATTATGTGGCCTAAACGTAATAATTGATCGTTGCAAATCGCCTAGAAGTAGATAATCGAATATGATGCGTGGAACAAGCCTAACTTGACATAGCCCTTATAAATCGACTTCCGTAACTCTTACTCCGATTAAGTTTCACTTCGTTAATCCGTGGGATATGACCTCTTTTACTATTTGTCATTTCATTTTCTTTCTGTTAGTCCGTTTTATGGGCCAATAGCATTACGAATTGGCCCACGTGCTCAAAAAGCTCTGAACAAAAATATGGGCTCAGCCCACAATTTCTATATTTACTAGTCTAAAATTATCGGCCCATGATCAGGCAAAGAACAATTAGCTTAACTGGAGGCTGGAGGACCCGCTCAAAAATTCCATTTTTCTAATACCATTCACTTTCTATGGGTGCGTTTCGTTCAGTATTTTGAAAACCCATTGGGAAAATGCAAAGTAATTTAGCCTAAAGGACTTTAGTCAAATGCAAGGACCGTTTAGTAAACTATGTTTTGAGAAGCAACTTTAAAAGAAATGCTGTTTGATAAAACTATTGTTCTATGCCTTGCAATTTATTTCTAATCTCAAAATTTCTCCAATGGACGTTGATTCATCAGCTGACAGATAGAACTCTTTTTGTGAATTAGTTACTTAACTACTTCCTGTATGCCAGATTCAATCCGCAGTCTATCCAAGAAACTGGTGACTATCACTGTGGCTTTCGCCATTTCAGGATTGCTTATCATGGGCGCGGCATTGAGCATAATCTGGAAATGAAGAATGAAAAGCCGAGGTAAGCTAAATACCTTGACCTTACTTCATGAGGTCAAATTCTGGATAGAACAATAGTTCAGTCAGACACTGACGAAGGATGCATCGATGTAATGAAAGATTGAGACAAAAAAGATTAAAAAAAAAAACACAATGGCTAAACCAACTAGTCAATGCAGAATATTTACTTAATTCTGAAGCAGGTAGCCGTAGGAAGAGATATTGGCCATAACCAACAATGTCAATTTCTTTAATATCAATGAGATCGCTAAACCACATCAAGCAGCCTGGTCCTCTAATATCCGAATTAGCATAAGCCATGCAAGAACAATAGACACTCAATTTTGCACTCCTTAAGGCTCATATTCTTGAATATGTGGAAATCTACCAGGTCAGGTAATATCACTTGTGAAACTTTCATAAAACCCTCGCCACAAGAACAATTCCACGGAACTTTCCTTCCGCACCTGTTTGTCAAATTGAGCATGTCCCACTCTTCTTGTGACTTGGGCATAAAACCTTGCAAGCAGGGGCATCTTGGGCTTCGGTTCACTTGGCGCACGCCGTTAATGTCCATAGCTGTCACAAGGGTTGTCACGGAC
This sequence comes from Eucalyptus dawsonii, assembly GCA_016097615.1. NCBI lineage: Eukaryota > Viridiplantae > Streptophyta > Magnoliopsida > Myrtales > Myrtaceae > Eucalyptus > Eucalyptus dawsonii. The sequence continues at coordinate 11,770,213 of CM027880.1, read as the reverse complement.
TGATAAAGCTAGATCCCCCTTTGCGCTTCCACTCTTTAGTATAAGAAACTGTGCGTACTCATTCCGACTCAATGTGACTTTGGCAGTGATATCATCCTTGAAGGTTTCAACAGCAAAAATAGGCATCCGTTCTGTTGTAAACAGAAAAAGGTTTAATTAAGTTACACAGCTCCTTGGAAACAGAAAAAGGTTTAATTAAGGTAAGCTAGGAGCAGCCGGCTTCGGTTCGGTCTTAAGGTAACGAGTTATAAATCAGTTAGTTCAAATAAATATAGAGGCCCACTATAAGTAAAATATATGCAGGGATTCTTTCCACGGGTCAAGAAGTAGCAGTAAAAAGGCTGTTAAAATATACGGGTCAAGGTCCCGATGAGTTTATGAACGAGGTCCTTCTAATCGCTAGACTTCAGCACCGGAATCTTGTTGGACTTATTGGCTGCTGCATTGAGGGAGATGAAAGAATGTTAATATGAGTATATGCCAAACAAAAGCCTGGATTATTTCATCTTTGGTCAAATCACTTGATTTTTGAGTTCCCTTTCACTAGAGTCCTTATGCTTTGTTTTCTGTCCATTAATTCTTTCGCCAGAAAATACAGCTAAAAGTTAACAACTTCATTAATGGGATTGAGTGTGTGCAGATCATGACAGAAGCTCCTCTTTGGCATGGAAAAGACAATTTGACATTGTTTTAGGAATTGCCCAAGGACTTCTCTGTCTTCACCAGGATTCAAAACTACGAGTGATCCACAAAGACCCGAAAACAAGTAACATTTTTTTTAGATATTGACATTAATTCAAAGATTTCAAATTTCTTCCTGGCAAGATCTTTCAAGCAGATGACATGAAGGCAGAGACGAGAAGAATAGTTGGTACTTAGTTTCTCATCTTTCACTAGAATAGTGCATTATCCATTAGTATTTGGAGGGACTGAAGCCTGATTTGCTTGATGCTGTGGTTACATTCCCCCAGGGTATGCCTGTGATGGAAAATTCTCTGTGAAGTCCGACGTTTTTAGCTTTGGTGTGCTGATGGTATGTAGCAAAAGGAATAGAGGATTCCAGCATCTTGATCATCATCACGCCTTTCTTGGGCACGTAAATAGTAGAGAACTATTAAGACTGCCATTTCCTTTTTTGCTAAATAGGATTAGATATTCCATTTCTCTTAAAACCTTATCCCATTCTTCCTATGTTCCGCTAGACGCATTTTCTTTTTTGATGCACGGACAGTGGTTGATCATGGGTAGCTTAATCATTTTAGGCATGGCTGCCATGGAGTGAAGGGGGGGCCATGGAACTCATTGATGAATCTATATGCACCTCTTTCGTTGAGTCTCAAGTAGAGAGATGCATTCAAGTGGGCTTGTTATGCATCCAGAAGTTTCTTGAAGATAGGCCAATAATGTCTAGTGTCGTCTTCATGTTGGCAAATGAAAGAGCACCTTGCCACTGCTAAAAGAGCCTGGTTTCTTCATTGAGAGAAGTTTAGGTAGCTCAAATGCATACTTAGTTTAGGAAGAATCCGACACACACATTGTGATTGTAGTTACGGTCACATTGCCCGAAGGTCGATAGAAACGCCACCGAGGATGTCTCTGCAGAATGTAGACTGGCTTTTTCGGGTACAAAGGACAGAAGAAGCATCCGATGTTGTAGAGTTGAATAACAAACTCTTGCCATGGCTTTTCCTAGACTCTTGGAGAAGAGGGATGAAAAACCTTCCAACTTCCTTTGACATGGCCGATAATTCTAGACCTCTGCTCACCAGCTATGCCGCGCCACCGATGGGAACCTACTTCTAGTCTCCTACGGCTATCCTCTGACGGCACATCCAACACTGCCCATGCTTACGTGGTTGTGGCTAGTAATTGTTCATGTAGCTTTTAGGATTTAATCAACCAAATAGCTTGAAATTATGTATTGAATTTGTCATAAGTAACCTCAACATCGTGATTGTGCTTTAGTTGTGTTTATGATTATTGGTCGGATGATTTTCCTTTCTTGTTTTGAGCTTTCTAGTGCGCGTTGAGAAAGACAGAGTGATGTGTAAGTAGAAATTAAAGCATACAAGTCGAGTGTCTAGACATGGTGATCAATAATGACGCGAAAAAGTAAACTAATTATTGAAGCACTTTCTTTTTTACTTCTTGACGTAAATGTGAAGTTCAAGAGTAACAAACAACTACTAGGTGATGCTTCAGCAGCCAAAAAGAAAAAAAAAATCACCATGTTACAATACCTATAATGCTAGCAGCAGCTTCAGGATTATTAGAAGCACTACCTTGATTGCTAGTAATAATTTTTGGATTAGAGGAAGTACAACTATTGTGGGTTGATTTTCCCTATTAGTCCTTTTATGAGCCAATAGTATTACGTATTGGCCCACGTAGTTTGCGTTTCAAGAATTGTGTGAACTCGAAGCATATAATAAGAGAAAATTGAGATAGTTTAAGGCTCCATAGAAATATATTTCTAAAATTGATCGCTTGAAATAATTAGTATATGAAAAATATTTTCATTATTGTTGACAATTTCTATCCAAACATTTTTTTTCGTTCACTCATTTTTATTAGCAATACGAGCAATTATTTTAAGAAAATATTTTCCCAATCATTCATATTCCATGAAATAAATGGAGCCTAATTGTGTCCAATTTCTTGTCTTTTTCATTCTGCAACTCCATGCATCCTGAAGACTAAGGTCGAGTAAATTTGATGACTTCTTGCGTCCTTACCTTTTTTTTTTCTCTTCAGCGGTGTCTATAATTATCGGATTATGTTTTTCTCCCCTTAAAAACTATTGAATTTCATGGTAGCATGAATGTCACACCTAACAAAAACACTTTTTAGGTTTTTTATTTATTTTTATTTTAATATCTTTTGTCTTACCTTTTCTGTCACGCCTCGATCCTCAGGCACGCGCACATCCCTTAACTTTTGGTCGATTTTATTATGCGATATCCCCAGGACTACATATCGCCAACCCTGTCCTTTTTAATAGCACATGCGGAAGCGATTATAAAAATCCCCAGACAATAAAGCAATGGGATATACAAGTAGGACTAGAAACCTCAACCTGAAAACCACATCTTTATGGTCATATACAAAGCCATACTAAAACGATTGGTTTCTACTCAAATTGATTCTATAGCAAACGTCATCGATCCTACTCGGATCATTCTCGGGTTCTCCTTCGATACTTCTCTTCGGGTTCCTCATCGTGGTTTTCCTCATCAAGTTCCTCCTCCTTAAGCTCCTCATTCAGGTCCTGAAATGGTTATTCAATAACCACCGAGACAACGTCTCGACAAGTTCTACCCTCTAAGACCCGATTAGTAAACTAATACACCTTAGGCTGCCTATGCACAACATGAGTCGAGAGGACTTACCTTGGCCTCGATTCCACCTGCATATTAGCACAGATCATACAGTGCACCCAAGCAATCATATTATAGATCGAAGCGTCGATCTAATCGACCTAGTCGATTACACACCAAGAAGACCATTCACGGCCATCGCTATTCAATCATTCAATTCACAACATCAAATCAAGGCAATGAATCACATCAAGTCACTCTCGATCGAATCATCGATCAATCGACCTAATCGATTATAAGTCGATCGGACCATTTCTAGGTCATTCATCCAACACCAAGCAATTCCTTAGATTTAGTGGCTTTACGGTCCCACCCGACCTTATTAATATCTAGTGGCTTTACGGTCCCACCCGACCTTTCCAAGATTTAGTGGCTTTACGGTCCCACCCGACCCTTTCAATATCTAGTGGCTTTATGGTCCCACCCGACTCTCTCAATATCTAGTGGCTTTATGGTTCCACCCTCTCAAGATTTAGTGGCTTTACGGTCCCACCCGACCTTATCAATATCTAGTGGCTTTACGGTCTCACCCGACTCTTTTTACAATGCCATACTCTATCACCGAGCCATGTGCATTCTTCAAGAAGACATACCGAGTCTCCGAGCCACGTGCATTCTTTAAGGCTACCTTTTTGCCAAGGTGACATATCCAATCACTGACCCACGTATCCTTCCCAGGTGACATTCCAATTCACCAGGCCACGTGCATTCTTCAGGTGATTTACCAACTCACTTTTGATAATGACAACCGATTCTCGACCGATTCTCAATCACAAGGCCAAAATTGCCTTATTTAATAACATACTTAAAAATGCACCATTAAATCAATTCGACACGAATTAAAGCTCAAATAAATAAACGAAGCCGCTCCACGACAATCAAGCACGAAATTCCAGTCACTGGCCATCCAGGTTGAATTTCCGGAAATTAAATAATTAAATAATTAATTTCGAAAATTAAATAAATAAATACAATAAATTCAATTTAGCACAATACAAAGCTCAATTAAATAAATGGACTGCGCCACGATCATCAACATAAAATCCCGGTCACTGGCCATCCCAGTTGAATTTCCGGGAAATAAATCATTAAATAATTAATTCCTAAAAATTCCACCTAGGCCCGATTTGCTTAATTAACACCCGATAAGGGACGGGAAAAATCCCAAGAAGCATCCAATAAATACTACAGGCAATTCTCTATCTAATTACACTAACCACACAATTAATATGCAAAGCAATTAACTAATAATCACTAATCAATTCTAATCTAACAACCTAATTACATTTAATTAAAACTAATCAACCTTTAAGTGTAATTAGCACACTAAGGAGGCATTAGTGAGTAAAACTCACTTGCACAAAGCGAAGACCGGAACACCGCGACGACGACGCGACGGCGGCGAATTCCAAAATTCGGTGGCGTCGACAGACACTCGGACCGAGCCTACAAGCCTCGCAAGCCCACAGCAAAAGCTGGCCTTGGCTCGACTTGCTTCACGGGCCCCAGATGGGCTGAACTTGTTGGGTCTCACTGAAATACAAATGATCTTGGGCTTGAAACTTGGGCTGAGATGGGCTTGAAACAAAATGAATCATTGTTCTCTTGGGCCGAACTCCACATGGGCTTCAATTAAATTAAACCCCCATGGGCTGAATTGCTGCAATTCACGTGGGCTTCAAGTCTTCAATTGGGCTGAATGAAGAAGCAGCTGTGGCGTTGGGCTCGGTCCAACTGGTGTGGCGAAGGAAGACCGAAGCGGTGGTCTTCGTTGAGGCGGCAATCCACGCGACGAAGTAAAGAGCAACCATCAGCGAGAGATTCGGTTGAGGGGGCTTCGACGGTCTTCAGCTGGCGTGCGTTGGCTTTGCGGAGGGATCGTGGGCTTCCACGGCGGTGAGATGGAGAAGCGGACGAGTGGCTTCGGTGGACGCGGCTTCAAGGGGTCAACAAATCGCCCGGGAACTTTGTTGTGTTGACCTCCTGAGTGGGGTTCTTCGGTGGGGAACGAAAATTGGTGGGGGTGGCTTCGCTCCCTGCAGCTGGAACGAAGATGAACCGAAGTGGAGCGGCAAAATCAAAGGAGAGAGATCTCGGTGGTTGACTGGAACACCTGGTAGCAAAGTCTTCGAAGGTGGAAACTTCGGTCTCCAATGGGTTCCGCTGGACGTACGAAGAAGCGTGGACGCGTGGAGATGGGCAGCTTTGTGTGTCTTTCACTCGGTGGGGAGGAGACGTGGGCTTCGCTAGTTGCTGGTCTTTGATCATATGGAGCTGGCGTGGCTCCTTTGATGTTGGCTTCGTGCGGGGGAACGTAACGGTGGACGAAGTAGAGCCGGGCAGTCAACAATCGGTGAAGACAGCTCCTTTCATTGACCGACACAAGTGGAGGCGTGGACGTGTGGCGCTGCAAGGGGCTTCAGCTTTCAAAGGAAGGAGCTGCCGGTTTTTCCATGAAAAATGAAAATCAGGCCAGAACAGAGAGGAGGAAGTCGTGAGAGGTAGGAGGGAGATGGACGATGGTGTGAGGGTGAGAAAGAGAAGAGATAGAGATGAGGAAGAGGTGGGGGCCTCTTGGCTTGATATTTTCTTCACAAAATATCTCCAAGACTTAGTCTTGGCCATGTATAATCCCTTGGCTACCAATGGTCCACCAAAACACACCCCATGACTTCTCTTTTTGGTCCATTTGGCTAGGGAGGGGAGGGGCACACGAAATTGCAAATATAAGGCACCAATTGGTTACTCAATCTTACTCCGTTTATCCTCATTTAATCTCCATAATTTAAATTGACACCTCTATACTTCAATTGACATTTTTCCTCACTCATGCACCCATCATGCATCTCAATTTCATAATCCCGGCTTCAACTAAACGAAAACGGTCATATTTATTCAGTCGAAATTAGGACCCGAAAATCTGGATGTCACAACTCTTCCCCTCTTATAAAAATTTCGTCCTCGAAATTTAAACTTTTACCAATCCTTATACAAAAGGTGGGGGTATTGTCATTTCATTGAGTCTCATTACTCCATGCTAATCCTTCGGTCTCGTGGTGTTGTCTGACCACTTTGACCAAAGAGACCATCTTGGTATACAAAATCTGCTCTTTCTAAACCAACAACTGAACTGCGCTTCTCACATAAGACACTTTGTCATCCACATTTGATCTGTTTTCTCGGCTCCTTAATAAACTTTCGAATCTCAACGATTCAAAATTTCTGATAGTTCTGAGCAATCTTTACTCTGACACTGGTCTGACAACTGTAAACACTGATTTCTGAGCTGACTCTGGACTTGCGATTTTCTGATTTCTAATCTCATCTCAACCGACCGAAATCCTGTACACTCTGCTTTGCACTGATTAAAAAGAAACTATCTGACTGATCTGCTGAAACTGGGAACCTCTGGTCAAGATCTGATATAACTCTGGCACTGATCTTGGCAACTGCAATCACTGGCTACTGTACTGTCTTTGGCCTGAAATCTTCTTCACTTTCTTTTTACCACTGAAATTATGTACCCTCTGCTATGCACTGCTTAATAAAGAATCCTCTGCTACTTTGCCAAATTTATAATCTCTGATTTAGATTCGAAATTTAATTCATCCCCGGCACTCCATGCCGGCGAATTATCTGATGCACACACACTTCGGTATACCCACTCTGTGACAAGACAGAATCTTTAATTTCTGAAATCGAACTTAGATTGGCGGTTAATTTCACTCCGACACGCTTTTAATGTGACCTAGGCTACTGGGTAGTGTTCAGAGCTTTTTAGGACAAATGACCCGTGGTCGATTTTCTTCGAACCACAATAAACCCACTCGAGCCATTGACAACTCTCGATTGTCGTGAAAATCTCAAAGATTCAAATACGGACACAGGGCGCCAAAACGATAGAAACATCAAATTAGTGTCGGTCGATGAGAATTTTCCAATTTAGTGGAGTCACCCACGATCGGTCATTCATCTCAGTCGAACCGATCTATCTTTGATTTCAAATCAATTTTATACTATGCCGCAATGATCTCTAAAGATAAGCACGGTCAAGAAGTCGATCCATGGTCGAATTCTCAAGTCTATTTGCCTTAAAGTTCTTAATAACTCACCTAGCTAGTCTAGTTATCTCATGAGTGGCCAACTCAGAGAAAAACACTGTAATCGCGTCGATGAAATGCCCAATTTATCTAGTCGAAATCAGAGTCCGAAATCTGGATGTTACACTCTCAAACAAGATCTATTCGTACCGTACCAAAGTTGACCAACTCCATATATCGATCAACTATTATCCTCAAATGATATCAGTAATCCCCTGAATCCTTAGTAAGCCATATGTTTCCATTTCCACTTGGGACTCTCAAGTGATGGTAAAATTCTCCCGATTCGCATTCCACTTACTGACACTTCTGACGCTTGCAACCTGCTTAGCGATATCTATCTTCATATCAGCTTACTAATCTAGCTGATGCCGATTCTGATTTACTTGCACCATCTGGTCAAAACTGTAATACTATAGTGAACTTCTAACAAGATCTTTTCCCTGAGTGCTACACTGTCAAGTGTATTCAATCACTCATGGAACCCAAACGTTCCATCTTCAAAAGTCTTAAAATCAGGTTCTTTCTTGCTAGTATCATTTTATAAGATCTCTGAAGTCTATCAACTAGGCGATGATTCCAACTTGAACATTCGGTTCAATTTTGAGGGCGGCTATAAAATTCGAAAGGTAGCCTACCTCAAATTTGAAAACCAAATTTCAAACCCTTTTCAAGTAAAGTCTATACTTTAGCCAGTCTATGCACCATTTAAGACTCTCGGCTCAACACATTAATGACCAATTTCATTCCTCCAAGGTGATACCCAATATCACTATTATAGTTCTGCCAAAATTCTGGTTCATGACACCGCTTCGTATTCCACTTATTTGGTCTCAACTGGCGGAACAGTGATACAACAATTTTCTCATGTTGTATCAATGCATACCCCGTCCTTTGCAAGACACATCACTAAAGATTATGTGCTTTCCAGAGTCAAATGAAAAGTTTAGCACAAGTACGATAGTCAGTTCTTATTTAAGCTTTGGAAACTATCCTCGTACTTGTCTATGCTGATGAATTTCTCTTCTTTCTTAAGAGATCAACCTCACGATGATGCTGATACTGAAAATTCTTTCACAAACCTTCTGTAGTAATCTGTCCAATCTCCACAGCTTCTGATCTCTAACATTGATGTCGGTCTTGGTCCATTAACAACTGATTCAATCTTGGCTAAGTCCATGAAGATTCATTTATTTGTAATCACATGATCATTCTTAGGGGCTCTCGTGATCCTCATCACTTAATGAACACCCTAGAATGTCGCTACACCACACGATCACCATTGATCTAGATATTCTTTGAACACTCGGTTTGTCAAATCCATGACAGCGGCTAGAGCGTTCGTCAAATCAAATGGCTTCACATTATTCTCACAAGGGCTAAATCAAGTGTGAAATGTTGTCTTCAGTATAACCTCATTCCTGGTTCTCAACTGACGATAACCTGTCCTCAAGTCGATTCTTGAAGACATCAACACTCTTTCTAACAAGTCACCCAATTAAATTGACAATGGTTGATGCATGATTGCAATGAACCATCTTCATTTCTCTTTCCATAAAACTGATGTTCCTTAAAACGATACACTAATATGTATGAATTCCTCATTCATCAATCTTCACATCCGTACTTTCGGTTCTATCAATTCAAACAACAATAACTAGTGATTCCCCTTTCTTCCACTTATTTCAATAAACTGAAGTTCCCCAAACTTCATCCAAACTCTGCTACGATACTCTGATAGAATTTTCCCCAAAACATTCTTCATCTGTCTAATGCCAGGTCGGTTCCATTTCTGATCTTCTCACCATACCTGGGCACTGAATTCATCCAGGTTTCATCCCAAACTTTCAACACCTATCTGGTGAGTCTTATACTTCCTGTCAAGTGCCAGCATGCACTATTCTTTGTGCCAGAGACCTATCCCAGAAATTCCACAGTGCGTTCTATGGCGCACTTCTCTGAACTTGTTCTCTGACAAAGGACAGCGATGAATTCTTTCAAGATTCCATCTTCTTATGCGGATACACCATAAATCACTGTCAGTACTGGCGACACTTACCACAATTTCCTGTCCTCAAAATACACGAGACTGATTAATACCATCTTCCATAGAACAACATGTTCCATTAATCTGAACGCTGACCTGACTATGCCACCTTCGCTATTGGGTGGAATAAAATACCATTCTCTCAAACATCAGTCTTTACCCTGACCGAATTCCCAATTTGCTTGCACTGAATCTTGACTCAGATATCGAAATATATTCCCTGATCATCCTTCCAAGTTGGACCTCAACAAAGGTAGCAACAACAACTTGATTCTGATCATACTGGCTCATCCAAGCCCCAAGGAACACTTGCATCAAATCAATCTTATCGAGCTTAAGATCAATCAATGCTGCTACACTAGTACCAACCCGCGGTGGTACTCTTATGCTTAAACTAGCCAGAGTCAACACTCTGCCTTCCAAATTCACAACGATTAAAAGCAAGCGATTCACACATGGCAACCAATTCTACCAATCAACTATCAAAAGACATGCACCAGTCATGAATTTAAAGGTCTTTCCTACTACTATCCCATAGGTCATCGCACCTTATCACTCCAATACCTAACCATTGCTCTGATACCACAAAAAGAGAATGTCACGCCCCGATCCTCAGGCACGCGCACATCCCTTAACTTTTGGTCGATTTTATTATGCGATATCCCCAGGACTACATATCGCCAACCCTGTCCTTTTTAATAGCACATGCGGAAGCGATTATAAAAATCCCCAGACAATAAAAAGCAATGGGATATACAAGTAGGACTAGAAACCTCAACCTGAAAACCACATCTTTATGGTCATATACAAAGCCATACTAAAACGATTGGTTTCTACTCAAATTGATTCTATAGCAAACGTCATCAGGATCCTACTCGGGATCCTCATCGGGGTTTTCCTCATCAAGTTCCTCCTCCTTAAGCTCCTCATCCAGGTCCTGAAATGGTTATTCAATAACCACTGAGACAACGTCTCAGCAAGTTCTACCCTCTAAGACCCGATTAGTAAACTAATACACCTTAGGGCTGCCTATGCACAACATGAGTCAAAGGACTTACCTTGGCCTCAGATTCCACCTGCATATTAGCACGGATCATACGAGCACCCAAGCAATCATATTATAGATCGAAGCATCGATCTAATCGACCTAGTCGATTACACACCAAGAAGACCATTCACGGCCATCGCTATTCAATCATTCAATTCACAACATCAAATCAAGGCAATGAATCACATCAAGTCACTCTCGATCGAATCATCGATCAATCGACCTAGTCGATTATAAGTCAGTCGGACCATTTCTAGGTCATTCATCCAACACCAAGCAATTCCTTAGATTTAGTGGCTTTACGGTCCCACCCGACCTTATTAATATCTAGTGGCTTTACGGTCCCACCCGACCTTTCCAAGATTTAGTGGCTTTACGGTCCCACCCGACCCTTTCAATATCTAGTGGCTTTATGGTCCCACCCGACCCTCTCAATATCTAGTGGCTTTATGGTCCCACCCGACCCTCTCAAGATTTAGTGGCTTTACGGTCCCACCCGACCTTATCAATATCTAGTGGCTTTACGGTCCCACCCGACCCTTTTTACGATGTCATACTCTGTCACCGAGCCACGTGCATTCTCCAGGAAGACATACCGAGTCTCCGAGCCACGTGCATTCTCTAAGGCTACCTTTTAAGCCAAGATGACGTATTCAACCACCAAGCCACGTGTCTTTCCCACGTGACATTCCAATTCACTGGGCCACGTGCATCCTCAAGGTGATTTACCACTTCACTTTCGATACTAACAACCGATTCTCGACCGATTCTCAATCACAAGGCCAAAATTGCCTTATTTAATAACATACTTAAAAATGCACCATTAAATCAATTCGACACGAATTAAAGCTCAAATAAATAAACGAATCGCTACCACGACAATCAAGACGAAATTCCAGTCAATTACCATCCCAGTTGAATTTCCGGAAATTAAATAATTAAATAATTAATTTCGAAAATTAAATAAATAAATACAATAAATTCAATTTAGCACAATACAAAGCTCAATTAAACAAACGGACTGCGCCACGATCATCAACATAAAATCCCGGTCACACATGGCCATCCCGGTTGAATTTCCGAAATAAATCATTAAATAATTAATTTCCAAAATTAATATTTAATTCCTAAAAATTCCACCTAGGCCCGATTTGCTTAATTAACACCCGATAAGGGACGGAAAAATCCCAAGAAGCATCCAATAAATACTACAGGCAATTCTCTATCTAATTACACTAACCACACAATTAATATGCAAAGCAATTAACTAATAATCACTAATCAATTCTAATCTAACAACCTAATTACATTTAATTAAAACTAATCAACCTTTAAGTGTAATTAGCACACTAAGGAGGCATTAGTGAGTAAAACTCACTTGCACAAAGCGAAGACCGAACACCGCGACGACGACGCGACGGCGGCGAATTCCAAAATTCCGGTGGCGTCGAGCAGACACTAAGGCCAGGCCTACAAGCCTCGCAAGCCCACAGCAAAAGCTGGCCTTGGCTCGACTTGCTTCACGGGCCCCGAGATGGGCTGAACTTGTTGGGTCTCACTGAAATACAAATGATCTTTGGGCTTGAAACTTGGGCCGAGATGGGCTTGAAACAAAACTGAACTGGGCTGTTCTCTTGGGCCGAACTCCACATGGGCTTCAATTAAATTAAACCCCCATGGGCTGAATTGCTGCAATTCACGTGGGCTTCAAGTCTTCAATTGGGCTGAATGAAGAAGCAGCTGTGGCGTTGGGCTCGGTCCAAATTTGGTGTGGCGAAGGAAGACCGCGGCGGTCTTCGTTGAGGCAGCAATCCACGCGACGAAGTAAAGAGCAACCATCGCGAGAGAGATTCGGTTGAGGGGGCTTCGACGGTCTTCAGCTGGCGTGCGTTGGCTTTGCGGAGGGATCGTGGGCTTCCACGGCGGTGAGATGGAGAAGCGGACGAGTGGCTTCGGTGGACGCGGCTTCAAGGGGTCAACAAATCGCACAGGAACTTTGTTGTGTTGACCTCCCGAGTGGGGTTCTTCGGTGGGGAACGAAAATTGGTGGGGGTGGCTTCGCTCCCTGCAGCTGGAACGAAGATGAACCGAAGTGGAGCGGCAAAATCAAAGGAGAGATCTCGGTGGTTGACTGGAACACCTGGTAGCAAAGTCTTCGAAGGTGGAAACTTCGGTCTCCAATGGGTTCCGCTGGACGTACGAAGAAGCGTGGACGCGTGGAGATGGGCAGCTTTGTGTGTCTTTCACTCGGTGGGGAGGAGACGTGGGCTTCGCTAGTTGCTGGTCTTTGATCATATGGAGCTGGCGTGGCTCCTTTGATGTTGGCTTCGTGGGGAACGTAACGGTGGACGAAGTAGAGCCGGGCGAGTCAACAATCGGTGAAGACAGCTCCTTTCATTGACCGACACAAGTGGAGGCGTGGACGTGTGGCGCTGCAAGGGGCTTCAGCTTTCAAAGGAAGGAGCTGCCGGTTTTTCCATGAAAAATGAAAATCAGGCCAGAACGTAGAGGAGGAAGTCGTGAGAGGTAGGAGGGAGATGGACGATGGTGTGAGGGTGAGAAAGAGAAGAGATAGAGATGAGGAAGAGGTGGGGGCCTCTTGGCTTGATATTTTCTTCACAAAATATCTCCAAGACTTAGTCTTGGCCATGTATAATCCCTTGGCTACCAATGGTCCACCAAAACACACCCCATGACTTCTCTTTTTGGTCCATTTGGCTAGGGAGGGGAGGGGCACACGAAATTGCAAATATAAGGCACCAATTGGTTACTCAATCTTACTCCGTTTATCCTCATTTAATCTCCATAATTTAAATTGACACCTCTATACTTCAATTGACATTTTTCCTCACTCATGCACCCATCATGCATCTCAATTTCATAATCCCGGCTTCAACTAAACGAAAACGGTCATATTTATTCAGTCGAAATTAGGACCCGAAAATCTGGATGTCACATTTTCTATTTTATCGGTCCAGACCTCACCCCACTCTAACCATAGGCGAAGTGGATACTCTTATAAATTTTTTCACGACCTCTTTTTCGGTGCCCCGCTATGCGCAGGTGCCTACAGAGGCCAATGGCTCAACTAGGTCTATTAGGCTTAGCCCGAACTCTTCCAAGCCCACCAATTCACAACTTATAGTTCAAGTTTTTAACCTATAAGTTAATTTTAAATAGGAGTCGCCACTAATCAATTCGGGGTGGGTTGATTAGAAACTCAAGTGAAATACGGGAGAAATATATATATTTGGTAAAATGTAAGAGATATATTGACTTTTAACTAGTAAGCTATAAAGCTATACAACAAGGGAACTCGGCACCAAAAACTTACACTCAGAATGACAAACAAGTCATAATGAGTGAAAGAGTGTCGAGAAAAGGAGCCACAAACAGCGAAAGAAAATAGTAGCTAGATAGCCAAAACAGTGACAAAAAAGCAGCCCAACAGCGGCCACCAACAAAAGAAGGAAACGGGAAAGCGGCTAGCATAGAAGCGGATGCAGCCTTAGCTTCGTCAATCCATGTATTGCACTAGTTGAGAACCTCTAAAAAGAATAGAAAGATGGGTATAACCCCCTACTACATTAAGTCCACCAGCAAAAAGAGACAGGCAGAGGTCAGTCTAAAAAAATGGTTAGGCTGAGAGACCAGTATTGCTGTAGTCTTCTATTTGTTGTGGTGGGAGGCACCTAGTGGAAGGACAAGGCCTTGTCCCTAACAACCTTTTCAAGGCACTTCTTCATAGTTGACAAGAAGGGAGTTTATGCATGGAAGATAATATTATTTTGTTCCTTCCAAATGATGTTGCAAATGCCACCAAACGCAAAACGAGTGAGCGCAATATGGAAGGCATTTCCCGATAGATATTTAATAGCCCATTGTATGTTATCCATCCAAGATTTATTCTGCCAAGCGAAATTAAACCTAGAGGCATAAAAAGTAGCTAAAGCCCTTGTACTAGGACACCCAAAGAATAGGTGGTCAATAAAGTTAGGGTGACATGGGCAAAAAGCACAATTCGCATAAGAGGTTCTGCCATAGGCAAGGAGCATGGCCTGGGTGGGTAATCTGTTTCTAGTGATTAGCCACAGCAGGAACTGATGCCGATGGATTAGCATGTTATTTCAGATAAAAGGAGCCCATTGCATGGCCTGCCCTCTCGGGCATATGACTTCCCAAGCAGACGCGGCGGAGAAAGCCCCAGAGGAGTGGCCCAGCCAGGAGAAATGATCGGGGTCAAAGTTGAGCACAGGCAAGGGATCATTCCAGGAGGCAATTATGTCCAGGGCTCCAGATGTCCAAGCAGTGAAAGACATAAAATCAGCAACTGAGGCTTGTCTGGGAAGACGAGATCGATCGATGTCTACATCAGAGAATAAAAGATTGAATGGCCTTTTGGGATGCCAGTTATCAAACCAAAAGGAAACTAAACACCCATTCCCCACCCGCTAACAAAAGAACTGGCGGAACTCACTGCACAGGTCGAGCAATTTCTTTCAAGACCATGAGCAAAAAGTTGGTTTAGCAACCAACTAGAAGTTCTTATTCTTCAGAAATATAGAATGGATCCATCTACACCACAATGATTCATTGTCTATGAATAGGAATCATATGTGTTTAAGCATGGCTGCGGAGTTACTTTCTTGAAGTCTTCTAATCCTTAAGCCCCCTTCATCCTTGGGGAGGCAAACATCATTCCAAGTAACCTTGGCACCTCCTGCGCCTGGGTCCAGGCCTTTCCAGAGGAATTGCCTCAGAATCTATTCAATTTTATCAAGAACCGACCTCAGCAATATGAAGACATTTGCCCAATAGACTTGGACAGAATGGAACACTGACTTGATGAGTTGCAATCGCCCCACAAAGGAGAGAAAACGTTGTGTCCATGTTTGTACCCTAGATGTGATAATAATAACTAAAGTAGAGCAATCGACCTTCCAAAGTCTAGATGCGATAATGGTTATATCCAAATATTTGAATGGCAAGGACCCTTCCTGGAAACCGAACAACTCCTTGAAGCTGCTACGAGATTTAGGATGGACTCATGAGAAGTAAATTTCACTTTTATGCAGGTTCAGTAAAAGGCCACTCCATTGAGAGAACTTATTGATACCAGCCTTTAGAAGATATAGGGAAGGCGTAGTGGCTTCAGCAAAGAGCAAGACATCATTCGTGAAGAATAAGTTGGATAGCCTCATGGGCTTACACCTCCAAAAAACTCAAAAGAGGGGTTGCTAATTTGCAGGTTGAGTATACATGAGAAAATATCCATAGCGAGTGTAAAAAGGTAGGGCGACATGGGATCACCTTGCCTAATTCCTCTTCCACTAGGAAAGAATCCATGAAGCTCACTGTTAAGGGACACCGAAAATTTCGGCGAGCGAACACAAATCATAATGAGATTAAGGAAGTGCGTGGGAAACCAAAAAGCTTGCAGCGTTATCTCAATAACATCCCAGTTCACTGTGTCATACGCCCTACAGAAGTCAACCTCGATGACACATTTTGGCTTGTACGGCAAAAGGTGAAAGCCATCAAAGAGTTCCTAAGCTAGTAAGATATTATCACTGATGCGTCTCCCTTTGACGAAAGCATTTTGAGAGGGGCCAATGTTCGAAGGCAAGACAACCACCATCTGGTTGGCCAAAATTTTTGTAATGCATTTGTAGATAATATTACAACAAGCAATAGGTCTAAAATCATTGACATATATCACATTAGGGCATTTCGGCACAAGGGCAAGGATGGTATTGTTAATCTCTCGAAGGAGTTTACCGGAATTGAAGAAATCCTTAACCGTTAAAGTAATCGATGGGCCAACTATGTCCCAACTATGCCTGTAGAATTCAACACCAAATCCATCGGTGCTAAAGGCCTTACCAAGAGCCATTGAGAATAAAGGGAAGAAGGTACACTATCAATGCCATAAGTTGTGTACGGCGCTCACTTTGGTGCCAAAAGTTTCAATTTGATCACTTAAGTGCCAAATCGGAGGAAAAACGATCACTTTGGTGCCATTGCGAGAAATTCCGACCAAAATGATGACGTGGCTTTTATATTTAAAAAAAAAATCGACATGGCTTGAGAAACGACAATGTTTTCCATCCTCATTAAGAAAATGATGTCGTTTTGCTGTCCTAAGTGGATGGTCTCACAAAAACAACACCGCACAACTCATTTTGAGATTTTATTTATTTATTTAAAGATTGAAATTAGGGTTCCGATCCTCGTCGGCTGTCGACCTAGCTCGCTTGGCCGCCATCACTTGGCGACGTAAGTTTTGCACTTGAGCGAGATCACGGCCTTCGACTTGGCCGCCGAGTAGCCAAGTCAGGGTTGGGATCAGGGTCGGAGCCGCAGTCACCGAGCATGAGGGCCGTCAAGGACAGTGACTGGCCTATCACCGGCGAAGGCAGAGGCGAGGGATGTGGGTGGTTGAAGGGGGAGGAGGGAAAACCATCGATGCCATCGACAGTGCGAACGCCGGGGTCGTCGGGGGCGGGGGAGTAGAAGACGTTGGAGTAGTCACAAACGTCGGGGCCGATCCAATTGGCGGTGAAGTTGTTGGGGTCGGAGAGGATGGCCTGCTTTAGGGCTTGGAGGGTGACGTAGGCGTTTTAGAGGTGCGGGTTCTTGAAGGAGGCGGAGGGGTTGACGGCGACTTGCTCGCCGCGGTCACCGAACTTGTCGAGGTAGTGGAGGAGGTGGCGATGCTTGGCGGTGCCATGGGCGGCGGCAGAGAGGACGGTAAGGGAGAAGAAGAGGACGAAGAGGGCGGCGGTGGCCAAGATTATCAGGCAAATTTAGGGTTTAGGGTTTTGAATTGGGGGAGAGACACCAAACGATGTCGTTTTTGTGGTTTACATGCTGACTGTACTCTCCGATGAGCCACATCAGCATAAAAAATTAATAAAAAAGTGCCACGTCGGATTTCTGGTCAATCTAATTAGAGTTGACACCAAAATGATCATTTTTCAAACTTTTTGGCACTTGAGTGATCCGACAAAAACTTTTGGCAAAGTGAGCACCATACCCAACTTATGGCACTAATAGTGTACCTCTCTCGAGAATAAAGTGTCCCGAATTTCTATATCAGACACAGGTCTAGAAAGAAGTACCTGGTTGTCATTGAGGGAGTGGGGGAGCACCGAATTGATTTCCTGTACTGAGGGTAGGGTAGGGAGCTCTGAGGGCGCCAGTAGCTCTTCAAAGTGTGAGAAAACCAGTTGATGAATTAAAGGAGGGTCTTGAACCGTATTCCCATCTCATAGCGATAATATTATGTTAAGGAGATGCCTTCTGTTGACCGAGTGATGGAAGAATTTGGTATTGAGGTCCTGGGAGAAATATTTCACTCATATACAACCAGAGAAATTAGGATCAATGACTTGATTACACTAGTTAATCACTAGTTTAAATCCTAAGGCTTTTTAGATTTTTAAGGACTTTTCCATGCATTTGTGGAGAAAAACATTTTTGGTCTTTTTCTATTTTTTTAACATAAAAAGCATTTTTTGGATTTTTGATCTTTTCTTGAAAATATAAATTATTTTTGGCTCTTTTTAAAGGAAAAATTATAATAATTTTTATTTTTTTATTTTCGAAAAATAAATTATTTTTTATTATAATTATATAATATTATATAAAAACGACCCGAGCCGGATTCTCGAGTTAGGACCAACCCGATTTGTTAAAACCAGCAGCCCGGGTCAAATTCCTAAACTCGAATTATTCACCAAAGGCCCAGATGGGCCTACAGCATAGGCTCGGCTCGAAATGTTTTTCTTTTTTTATTTTTAAATAATCCAAGCCTGAACCAATCAAGCCCACTCTCTATTAAAAGAAATGCCCAGCCCAAGAATCAGCCGGCCCATGTGTGATGGCCTAGATTGGCTGGAACCCTACCTGGTTGAGATACCCGCGTTCGACCCGACTTTGACCCGACACGAAGTCGCTTCCTTCTCCATCTCATCGTGGCGCCTAACAGTTACGATGAGCAGCGGCGATCGGCTCGGTGTGAGGATGGCGGGAAGAGCTCGAATGCCACAGCGGCGAGCCCAGAACGGCAGGGCTCGTGGCGGGTTGTCAAGGATGGTGCAAGCAATGCTAATGCAGGTGGTGTTGGGTGGTGATGACACAGTGTTGATGCAAATAGTGTCAAGGGACGGCAGCATGGCCTGAGGGACCAATAGCTTAGGACAAGGATGGTTCGGTGGCTAAGTAGAGGTGGCAAGGTGAGCAGCAGTGGCTCAGTGTGGTAGGGGTCACGGCTGGTTGTCAAGTACAGCATCGGGATGGGTAGTAGCTCATCGTTGAGGGATCAACAAACTCGACGGCGGGGCAACGATTGGTAGCAGGTCGGCGATGTGCCGTTCGATCACCTAGATCTGATCAAACACCCTCCGATCTGGCCTCTATCAATCCTTGCTCTCCAAAACCCCCACACCCAGCCCTTCTCCTCTAGCTTCTCTCTCAGATCTCAGCCTACTCGCTGTCGGGCCTCCCCTGAAGTCTCTCGTGGGAAGCTTTCGAAGCTCGTTGCCTTTGATCTCTCTTGGTGTCGTGGTCTTTGGCCTTCCGTTGAAAGCCCTAGTTATAGGTGGAGGGGTGCCAATCGACGGAGCTTCTACCAGCGATTCTTGGCACACCGACCAGCCTTGGTGCGGCCAGACCAATGTCGCCTTAGCCGCCCACCTATGTGCTCTGCTTTACATTGAAGGCATGTCCCCATCTACTGCACCGTACATCGCCGTCTCCTTCTCTACCTGGCCTCGCGTGTGTCCAGCTTCCTTGCGGATGTGTTATAAAGATAGAGGAGGAAGAAGACAAGGAAGAGGGGGGCTAGGCTAAGGGAAAAGAGTGGGCCTAGGGGCTCGCGCAGGGAAGAACAAAAAGAAGGGGCTAGGCTTTCATGCGTAGCCCCATAAGAACCTTTTTCTCTTTATTTTTAAAATTTTTTTAAAATTTTTATATTCGAAAATAGGGTAAAAAGGGAAATAAAAAAAAGAAAACAAATTTAATGGATGCAAAAAAAAAACTAGGAACTAATTAATGCAAAAAATATTTTTGTTAGGGTCAAATTGATTCCTAATTTTTTATGCAAATTAATCTAAGTATTTAATCAGAATTTAGGTGTCAACAACTGCCCCTCTTTGAAGATGAGCTCGCATGAGTTGCATTCAAAGACGAATTGATACCTAAATTTTGTCCATACATATACGGTAGATTATATCCCATTTGGAACCAAGTGTTCTATGCAGAAAAGAGCAATATACCATTATACGTACTAAGATAGATAAAAAGATACACGTAGTTACTTACCAAGAATTAGTGAGATAGGGCGCAAACCTCGAGTTTGGCAAGTATCAGGGTACCATCTTACCTAATGATGTAAGGAAGTTGCTTTTCCAAAACCCGAACCTTTCTTCGGTTGCCTTGATGGGAAATTGCTTTTCCAAAACTCGAACCATTCTTTGGTAGCCTGTTAGAGCAATAAGTTGTTCGTCTATGACCCAAACCTTTCTTCAATCGCCTTAACATAAAATTGTTTTTCCAGGACTCGAACCATTCTTCAGTTGCATGTTAGAGCAATAAGTTGTTTACCCGAACTTTCTTGGGGATGCACTAGCCTTTTTGGGGGCATCTGTTTGTTGGGTGCTTGATCTTTGTCAAGAACACCAGTTTGTTACTTAACCTTTCTTAAGGGATGTGCCAACCTTTCTCAGGGCATCTGTTTGTTGGGTGCTTGATCTTTGTCTAGGACACCGATTGATTACTCAACCTTTCTCGAGGATGCGCCGACCTTTTATTCATAGCATATTTTTGTTGGGTGCTTGATCTTTGTTAAGGACATCAATTGATTACTCGACCTTTCTCGAGGCATCTGTTTATTGGGTGCCTAATATTTGTCAAGGACACCAGTTTGTTACCTGACCTTTCTCAGGGGATGCGCCGACCTTTCTCAAGGCATCTATTTGTTCGACACCTGATCTTTATCAAGGATACAGTTTGTTACCTGACCTTTCTTGTGGGATGTGTCGACCTTTCTCAAGGCATCTGCTTGGAAGATACCTAGAGATTCGCAGGCATTGAAGGAGTACCTGGACAATCACACGTACTAAACCTTGGGGAATACCTAGAAATTCGCAAGCATTAAATGAGTATTTGGACAATCACAAGTACTAATCTTGAAGGATACCTGGACATTTGCAGGCATCGAAGGAGTACTTGGATGATCACAAGTACGAACCCTAGGGGATACTTAGTCATTTGCAGGCATCGAAGGAGTACTTGGACAATCGCAAGTACTAACCTTGGAGGATACCTGGACATTCGCATGCATCGAAAGAGTACTTGGATGATCACAAGTACAAACCCTAAGGGATACCGAGTCATTTGTAGGCATCGAAGAATACTTGGATGATCACAAATACTAACTTTGAAGGATAAATGGTCATTTACAGGCATCGAATGAGTACTTGGATGATCACAAGTACTAAGTAGTTGGGAAGGTCTCTCACCTTCTAGTAAAGAGGATTTGACAATATCTAGGACGAACCTGGGATACTTGTGAAGGTCTCCCACCTCTTGTGAGAAAAAAATTGTGATATTGAGGAGACACCTTCGTGAAAGTCTCCCATCTCCTTAAATATTTGTGAATGTCTCCCACCTTTTGGTAAATGAAATATTGAGGACACACCTTGAATATTTGTTAAGGTCTCCCGCCTCCTAGCGATTGGTGAAGGTCTCCCACCTTCTGGTAAATGGAATATTGAGGACGTACCTCTAATATTCGTGGAGGTCTCTCACCTCCTAATAAATGGAATATTGAGGACATGCCTCAGATATTTGTGAAGGTTTCCCAACTCCTAGTATATAAAATATCGAAGATGTGCCTCGAACATTCATGAAAGTCTTTCACCTCCTGATAATTGGTGAAGGTCTCCCACCTTCTGGTAACATAAATTTTGAATGTAGCATAAGGCTTACTTGGATGACCGCAAGCACTCAAAATGACTAAGACACCTGGGTAACCACAAGTGCACAAAGCAATGGAATACTTGGATAAAAACAAGTATTTAATGATACAATTTGGGGACAACTCAGGTATGTCCAAGTGTCATGATGATGAGAGGGCATACTTGGGTAACCGTAGGCACACAAAGTAGTAAAATACTTGAACAGCTACTAGTATTCAATTATTCAATTTGAGGACAACTTGGACAAGTCAAGTGTCATGGAAAGGGAGTACATGGACAGTGGCAAGTACTTGAAGACATTTGGATACTTGAGCAATCTTTGGCATCTATACTCTAAAGACAACTCAAATAGGTCGAGTGTCAAGAAGACAGAGTATTCGAACGAAGGCCGGTACTCAAAGACAACATGATACTTGGATAGTCACCGGCATCTAAACTCTGAAGACAACTCAAATAGGTTGAGTGTTGATAAGAGAGAGTACCCAACTATAGTAGGTACTCAGGGACAAAGGGATACTTGGACAGTCGCAAGCATCAACACTTAGAAGATAACTTGAATAGGTCGAGTGTTAATAGGAGAGAGTACCTGAATAGTGGCAAGTACTTAGAGACAATGGGATACTTGGACAGTTGCAAGCATCCTAACTATGAGGACAACTCGAACCGGTCGAGTGTCAAGAAGAGAGAGTACCTGGATAGTGGTAGATACTCAAATACAAAGGGATACTTGGACAATTGCAAGTATCCAAACTCAGAAGACAACTTGAACAGGTCGATTGTCAATAAGAGGGAGTACCTAATTAGTGTCGGGTACTCAAAGACAATGGGATACTTAGACAAGCGCAAGCATCCAAACTTTGAGGACAACTCAAACAAGTCAAGTGTCAAGAAGAGATAGTACCTAGACAATAGTAGGTACTCAAAGATTATTGAATACTTGGATAGTCGCAAGTATCTGAACTTAGAAGACAACTCGAACAGGTCGAGTGTTGATAAGAGAGAGTACCTAAATAGTGTCGGGTACTCGAAGACAATGGGATACTTGGACAAGCGCAAGCATCTGAACTCTGAAGACAACTAGAACAGGTCAAGTGTTAAGAAGAGAGAGTACCCAGACAATGGTAGGTACTCAAAGACAATGGGATACTTGGACAGTCGCAAGTATCCAAACTCAGAAGACAACTCGAACAGGTCGAGTGTTGATAAGAGGGAGTACCTAAATAGTATTGGGTACTTGAAGACAACAGAATACTTGGACAAACGCAAGTATCCAAACTCTAATGACAACTCGAACAGGTCGAGTGTCGATAAGAGGGAGTACCTAAATAGCATCAGGTACTTGAAGACAATGTGATACTTGGACATGCAAAAGCATCCAAACTCTTAAGACAACTCGAATAGGTCGAGTGTTGATAAGAGAGTACCTAGACAGTCGTAGGTACTTAGAGTCAACACACGGTTTTGGAAATAAGGATTGAGATATAGCTTACTTGATGATATCTCTGATCTTTATGGAGTATGTCTGCTATTGAACAACACACAATATGTGTACAAGATTGTATGTGTTGTAGATTCATGAGTTCAAATGAGATTCACGCATGATAATTTTGTTAGTTTTACATTACCAAAGTTCCATTAGGGAAATTTTTTGAAATACAGTCTTCATTCAAAATGTAGACGTCTTGAACATGCCAAAAGAAAGACTTTCAGTCTGAAAAGACTTTTCACTCATTCTCATGGAAAATGCTGTTTTATCCTAATCATTGATGTAGGATTTATAAAGACCACGCCATATCACTGTCATCATGTCAGTAAGGGTCCGAGTATTCTCGCATGACTTTTCCAATCTGAGAGGTCTTTGTCGAGACTGTAATGTAGGCTTGGTTAATGGCTTATCAAAGGGGACCATCAAGGTCAAGGCTTATGAAAGGAATGCAGCATGATCATCTTGCTTGTACTTCCTTGATGCTTATAAGCATATGAAATCCTATGTTAATTGAAGTGCCATAGTCTGAAGAGACTATTACAAAGGGACACAATGTAGCTTGGCTCATGTGTAAAAGGGTGAGAGTTGGTGATTGCCTTGACATTATCGCCAGTCTTTCTCCTCACTATTAGATGGAGGCTCCATTAATTGAACTGCAACAGCATTTTTACTTGGGAATACAAATGCTTGTAATTTTTATCTGAGGGCATCGGCCTTACTTTTACCAGGCATACTGTTTTTTCATACCCCTCATTTTTGTTGTATGAGGAACTGGCCTAGGCATGTTCAAGCAAAACACTACTATTAAATTCTTGGGGTCTTCATCTTTAGTTAGTGCTCTGAATCATGCCGTTTGCATGGCAGTAATTCTTGCTTTGCCTCAATGTGAGGGTGAAATTACAGACTCAATTGGGCTATACAACGGATACAAGGGCATTAGGTAGAGAAAGAATCATTCTTCATCGTTCTATGGCACTTAAATTATCGTGAGTGTTCAATATGTAATAAAGACACATGGAGATTGATGCAGGTGTGAACAAGAAAATTTCTATCATCTTTCTCACCTTGTGATGTCACCTCGCCTCCAATCTACCCTAGTGTGGGGTGGTTCTTGACAAGGGTATAAAGGAAACTTCACAAGTGTATGGGGCTCAAATGGGGTAACTAATGAATTAACTGTAGTGTTTAGGGTAGAGAAATGAAATGCCCCTCACTACTTTGGATATTGTACCATTCGTGAGAGAACCTTTTACCTTGTAGACATGAAATTTTCTGCACTCATCTCACAAATGTATAGATGAGGGACTGTGTGTAGGATATGACTTGCCTTTTATCATCCTGATATGCCTCATCCAGCATGCTTGATCAACCTTATATCTTTCATTCAGCTGTCTATTTTGATAATCCTCAATGGAATTAGTAATCTAGACAGAAAAAATCATTTTGCAAAATCTGTTTGGGAAATGCATGGAGTATTTTAAACATTGGGGATTTTGTGCTCTTTATACAAATAATACTTTATTAACAAATTTTGAGGTATTTATTTAACAAATATGTTAAATTTTGAGCATCAAATAAGTTATTCACAAATGGGTGTCCATGGGCTGTCCTTATTCAATAGGGATATGACACATGAATAATCAGCTAAGGGTTGGGAATCTGATCATTGATTTGATGGACATCTCTATTTTTGCCCCTGCAGAAGAGAAGATGCAAAAATAGATCAATCAGTAGGGCCAAAATCAAATGTGAGTTAAGGCCTGAAGGATTCCTGTCATTTGCTTTGGCGATACTTGAGACGACATTTCGCTTAAGAGAGCTTATCAGAGTTTGACATGCCTCTCATTGACTTGTTATCCGTATCTTTGATGGTTAGGTGATCCTACAATGGACCAAAAGGAACATGTTAGTCATGGCTCTGAGGAGTCGAACAACTGGGAGCGATACAACATTACCCTTTATTGGTTTGCAGATGATCGAATAGATCTAAGGTTTTAAAGCATGAGGAGGATATGAAGTCTTGCATTTTTTTATTTCGTTAGGTCATCTGCTCTCTAGCTATTGCAAATGCAAAAGAAGCAAAACAATTATTTATTTATTTATTAGTTTTTACATATGGCAACTAGTTGCCGCTTCTGAGGATCGAACCTTGATCGCGTCTGGACCACTTCATTCCCCATACCACTAGACCAAGGTGCCAGTGGTGTTCGTAGGGCACTTTTTTTTTTTCATTTAACCGAACCGATTCTTGGATGACATGTCCTTTCCCACTAAGTTAGGTGAGTTCGATATAGGTCACTTCCATGTACTTGCTTGGCCAGTATCAATTTGCTCAAATTAACTTATTGAGTTTGTTGCTTGAATCCCAATGATTCCTATCAATAGGGAAATATGTCAAAAGAAAAATTAGAGAGGGGGAGTATTGGAAACAATAACAAATTACCCTTCCCTAGAGTTTGTATTTGATAACTCCTTGGGATATTCGAATGCTGATGATAGCTTTTTTGTGTTGACACAGTTCAACATCTCTTTTGATTGGCCCTTCTCATTTGCGGCCATGTATGCACAATTGGTGGTTGTTGCTTCATCCTCAACGCCTTCCTTCTGTGAAATGTTTTTCTACCTTTGATCATGTGAACATTAACAGCATTGGGCAAAGTCGGGTACCTCAATCTTCCATGGATAATGAGATGGACAATCAAAATCTCCAATTTTCTAATGGTAATAATTTCTTGAGGGAGTATGCGTCTTGGAACAAGAAGTGAGGTTTCCAGATTCTAAAGTCATCATTTGAAATAAGGGGCTAGAGATCGCCTCAACTGTCTGGATTTTCTCCCTGTTGATAGTAGTCAATTCAAAAGAAGAGAAGAAATTCATTCCCTATGTTTCTTGGCTTGTCGAAGCTGAAAGTCCCATTAATGAAACCGCAATGTCTAGTTGTTTAGGCACGTTGTGTGAAGAAGTCATTGCTCAAACTTGAGACAGAGTTGTGCAAGTGCAAGATGGAGTGTGCAAAGCTCTAGGGATGGCTTGCAAAATGGGAAGGCTGAGAGTAGTATGGAGGAGGTTATTCTACCTTAAGCTTCCATGGTATGCATGCTTCTAGTTCAACCGTATGCCTGTACCTATTACGTCCTATCTCTCGTCCTCCTGTAAATAGAAGAGAAAGGATGTCATTTCCAAAATTATGTTTAGGGAATAGGACATACCCTTTTTGAAACGGGATAACATTTTCTGTTTGCCCTTACTTTCTTGAAAAAGTGTTTTAGAATCTGACAAGTTCGCATGACATGCTAGTTTCAAATGTCCCTTGTCACGCTAAGTCAAAGGGGATGATATTCTGAGACACGAAGTGAGTAAGTCCAAAAAATAAACAGGACAAAATTTAACATCTTGTTTTGACAAAAGCTTTTGGTAATGAAATATTTTTTATTTTCAAAAATATATATATTTGGGGGGGGAGCATGAGGAAGTCCAACCCTTAGTATTCTTCTTGAATGATATTTTATTTTCATAGTTGGATAGCATCACTGGGCTGATTTGGAATACCGCATCATGCTCTCAAAACAAAATATTAGAACCTGTACATTCTTAGTGAAATTAAATTACTAGAATGGAAAATGCAATAGTAACACCCTAAACAGGATAGAAAACACAAGATTATAACAACTAAACCCCATGAAAAATCTTATGAAAAGAAACACTTTGATAGTGTTGGTCCTGAAATCAAGCGCCTAGTTCTTTGCCCCTAGCATACTCGAAGTATTCGCATGAGAGGACCATTTCATTGAAGCTCTGGAAATGCAATCCTTGCAACCAAAAGCAATGCTTGTGGGGTAGAGCTTTTATGAATAACTTTATCATTTCCTCAACCAATTGAGAGTTGGTTTTCATCACGAAAGCTTCCCACCTTTCTGCATATGCTCGAAAATCCTCCACCGGTCTTCTTCTGATATGAACCGAATTCTCGCAAGGCAGTTTAGTTCCAATGTAGCTTTGATATTGATGTAGGAATGCGGAAGACAACTCATTCCAATCCCTTATGAGGTAAATCCTTGCCATGAAGAACCATTGCAGTGCGGGCCCTGTGAGACTTTCTTGGAAGGCCTGAGTTATGAATGGCGTCGGGTTGCAGTACCAACTCATTTCAGTGTAGAAATATTGCAAATGGATCATGGGACAAGTCGTGCCATTATACTTACGAAAATTAGGTGCCCTCATTTCTCTGGAAGTCATAATCCTATGGAGGCAAGATAGACTCGCCGTGTCTTGGTTAGGCAATTGGTTTTCCCATTGCATATTTATTACGGTGGTAAATTCTACTATTTTAGAAAAGATGGACTCTACCAATATCATTTCATTGCTTTCTTTTAGGTTGAAATTTCCAACCGAGGATGAGCCGTTTACGTCATCCTCATGGTCGGGCAATAAATTTAGCAGCTCATTGGGAGATAAGTCATGAAGGACGAATGTTCTCTCTTCTAAAAGGCTTTGGATTCTGTGCGTGTGTAGAAGGCAATCATTCGATGAATGGATGACTTCATCTATATAATACCGTTAGCTCTCGAGATTGTACCCTAGGGGATGCTCAAAGTCTTGGTGTGGCGGCTCATTGGCTGTCAGATTTCGCCTATGTTCAATGATAGGTATTAGCTCGAATTGCTTAGGCTTTCTTTTCTTTACTCCTGGTCCTAACCCTTTGAGCAAAGCCCTCTGTTTTGCCAACTTGAGTTTGTCAAGGGGACTAGGAGATGGTAGAGTCTCGCTTCCTAGATTAATGAGGGTCGGCATTCTTTGGACCCTAGCTCTTGCGGTAAGCTTGGGAAGTTGCATTGTCATGCCTCGATTCTGAATAGGTTTTATAGTGTTGACCTCATCTACGAGCCATTTGCCTTTCTTGGTGGGAAGCTTCTCAGTAATGGGATATTGCTCGATCATCAATTCATCATGGAAGGCTACGTCGATATTTTCTTCAACCGATCCCTTTTTTGTGGGCTGCAGGTTAGACTGGGTGGTTAGGTTCCTTCCTGACATGGCACGTGTCCTTAAAAACCTATTACCCTTCGCCTTTGTGACTATCGACTCTTCGTGAGGTGGGGCAATGTCGGTGTCGGTGTCAACATTATATTCTTGGCAGAAAGCATCAGTCAGCTCCCCCTAAGTCTTAAGGAGACTAATCCTCCTTACAATGTACCACCGCAAGGCGAGACTAGTAAGATTTGATTGGTACGATTAAATCATCCTTCGAACCAAGTAGGCTTGCAAATAGGCCTCTAGGCGAGAGGTATTGGCGTATTCCTCGCATTCAAGCACTTTGAGTTATTCTGGGATCTTAACACTAATGTAATTAAACAAATCAATGGGATCTTGCCCCTGCAGCTGGCTTAGCTTCTTCATGATCCTTGCAAATTGTCTATCCTATTGGTTATCCTCTGGCAAATTTTACAGTGTAATGAGTGTGTGTAAAGCAGTTATGGGGTTGGGCTTAACCTGAGGGACTTCATTTGCCTCGAGAGTTGTCGAAGGACAATCAACATCTATCCTACACTGTCTTCAATATTAGCGATGCGATTTTGTACATCACTCTGTTCGGGTACTATTGCTTGAGTCCATTCGTAGGTGACTAGTGTCGGCGATTTATAATTACCTAACGTTGCAAAAACAATGAATGAGCTCTAGAGTAAATAAGATTGACCAATGGCAACGATCTAGCTGTTTTTATTTATCAAAAGAGGACTTCATAGACAACATACTTTTGACATCTAAACTTGAAATTAAAATGACAGAACGAAATACTAGATATTAAACAGAAGTCCCTAAACAATGGGACTAAAACTTTTAAAATATTAACACTAGGGGGCACATGATTGTTATTTTATATGTACCGGGGAACCTCGTTCTTGCCAAGATGTTTGCTTTCTTGGACTAGCACTGAGATGCGTACCCAACTTATTCCCAAATCCCTTTGTATAGCTTTGCTTGCTCGTGTTGACTGATTTTGCTGGTCGGGTCAAGGACCAATAGCTATAATTTTGTCGAGATACGATGGTTGTGAATGTAGGTCTCAAAGGTGCAATGGGCCTTTTCCTGCTTCTCAAGCCCTTCAGGTAACACGATCCTTTTATGATGGCACCTGCTCCATGTTTCCTCGATAATGGAAATCTCGAATGCGTAGTTGCGACTTTGATGGGTGAAAAAGAGTGGAGAGATCTTCATCTTGAAAGGCGATGAGATCTCCTAATGGGGTTTGTATTGTCATGCCACCCTATATGGATAATAAGGAGTGACGCCAATGAGGCTGAGCAATGGGATTGGATTGCAACGTTTGTAAATAAAGCGGGCTCTCTTTTCATGGAACCAACCAGCACACCATAGGAATGCCTCAGGAGATGGGTCCCTTAAGAAATTTATCCAATTAAAACAGCTTTGGTTGGAAATGTATGGTCCTAAAACTACAAATTTCTATAATGGATTTTCGAAATCATTTATTTCAAACGATTGCATGAGGCATCAAAATTCGCTTAGGTGAGAAAAGAACTAGACCTATAAAATTTTCGGGGTGGCCCACATGATTTTTTCCATGTTTTACTTAAAACGATTAAGAGACAAAAATGTTTCGGCTAAAATCATGTGACCTAATTTTGCCCCTTTAAGACCTGATCAACCATCCATGCCATCGAGGGACTTAGGCATCTTTTTGATGGGAGAAAGTGATGAACCCAAAAAAGGCTAAGAGAAAAATCTTACTTTTTTGGGTTATGGGCTGATTTTCAAAGCAAACAGTCAAAAACGCTAGTGGGTAAGTATTATGGTTGGTTTCAAGAATTTGCCTCATAACATGAACTTCGGCAAAATACCTCTTCAAGTACCATAACTTGGCACAAAGGGACACTTAAGTGCCATAACTTACGAAAGGTACACTTAAATGCCACATTTTAAGAAAAGTGGGACACCTGAGTGCCACCTCCCGCGAAGCCGGCCGGAAATCATACGTGGCAATTAAATATTAATATTTCTTGCCGAGGTGGCTCGTCGAAGAGCTGAGTCAGCTTGAATTCACCCGAAACGATGTCATTTCGGGTGTTGGCCAAAATAGAGTTCATAAATTGGCCAAAACGACGTCGTTTTGGCATAATTTGAATTTTAATATAATATAAAAATTAATTAAATAAATTTAAAAAATAATAATAATAAATAATTTATATTTATTTTTAAAAAAAAACGGAGGAGGTGGAGGAGGAACGCAGCTAGCGGCTGAGGGCTGAGCCCTCGCCACCGCCGCTTCCCCATCATCACTAGAAGGTGGGGGAGGGTTGGCCGGGGCCGCCGAGTCTTGGCCGAGGACCAGCAACCCCAACCCTCGTTGCCGGCTACCTCCCTCCTCCTCCTTCCCTCCCCCCCAGCAGATTTGGTGAGGGCTCGTGACCCTCACCCGACCCAGCCAAGGGCCGTAACCCTCACCCCAAATCGGGGCAAGGGCTCCTTGCCGACCCTCCCCTCTCCATCGCCGACCCTTGCCAGCTTTCAGCCGCCACTTTTTTTTTTTTTTAAATTTTTAAATATTTTAAATATATGTATTTTTTATAAATATTTTAAATAAATTGAATTTAATTAATTTTTATATTAATTTTTTACCACGTTGGCATCGAAATGACGTCATTTTGCACATGCTTCGTTGGAAAATTGACACATTAGCGTTTTGATCGGATTTTGGCCGGATTGGCACTCAAGTGATCCATTTTGCTCCAATTTTGGTACTTAAGTGTACATTTAGTAAGTTATGGCACTTAAGTGTCTATTTCTGCCAAGTTATGGCACTCTAGAGGTCCGCGACTCCATGAACTTCAATTCTTAAAAGTTGTGCTAACCCGCGCAGCGGGTCAATACCTGTTGGTGGCCTAACAAGTTTACTCTCGAAATCCGATGATGATGTTGTATTCTTCCAGAGTTAGGATTAGCTTGAACCCACCAAACATAGAAGTGGAAGTCCTAGGGCACCAAAAATGTGCTATTGCCGGTAGGACTTCGAGATGAACAGGAATCTGGAACAATGATAAAAGATGATCAACTTTAGCTTTCACACGCTCCTGGGCAAAGTGGTCCAATTGACCCCACCATCTCAATAGCTCTGCTTTGGGGGCAAGGAATAAATTGGATATCATCTCCTCCTATCGCATAAAAACTAGGACCCAAAAAACTGACCTAAATTGCCATGGGCCAATAAAAAAGATTGAGTAAAAAAGGTAAAGAAATCACTTTGCTTTAAAAAAAAAAAAAAGACAAGCACATAAACGTACACATGATATGTGCGACTCAATGTCTAGCTAAGAAGGTTTAGAGAAATTAAGAGGGTGTCTGTCCATTGCAGTCTCATGTTGGCATCATACCCTCCTAACCTCGGCTATACCTAAAGAAATTCAGGGAAAAGAAAGGCAACCTCAACATCATAGTTTCACGTTCAAAGCTGTATATTTCTTGACACCATCCTAAATATCCTATGGCGGCCCAGATCTGGTGGCCAAGTTGTGTGTGCCATGTGTAATGCTTAAAACATTAAAACATACATAACAGTTTTTAATCACAAAAAAATTTATTTCAAAATCGAAAATAATCTCTAAGATACTTTTAGTGAAGCGTTTAAACAAGATAAAAAAAAGGGGGGGCTAAGTCCACAAAAATTTCCCTAGTGGAATCGCCAAGCTGTCACGACCTCTTTTTTGGTGCCCCGATATGCATGGGCACCAATGAAGGCTGATGGCTCGACTAGGTCTATTAGACTTAGCCTAGGCTCTCCCAAATTCATCAATTTACGACTTATGGTTCAAGTTTTTAACCTGTAAGTTAATTTTAAATAAGAGTCGCCACTAATTAATTCGAGGTGGGTGATTAGAAACCCAAGCGAAATATTAGGAGAAATATTTCACTCCTGCGCACCTAGAGAAACTAGGATTGGGGTTTTGATTACACTAGTTATTTATTAATGCCTTTTTAGTATCTAATCTTGTTTAACCCTAAGGCTTTTTGGATTTTTAGGACTTTTCCATGCATTTGTGGAGAAAAACATTTTTGGTCTTTTTCTTCTTCTTTTTTAACATAAAAAGCATTTTTCAAAGTTTTGATCTTTTTTTGAAAATATAAATCATTTTTGGCTTTTTCTAATTTTTTTTAGGAAAAAATATTATTTTTTATTTTTTATTTCTGAAAAATAAATTATTTTTATTATTAAAATATTATTATTTATTATAATAATATAATATTATATAAAAACGACTTGGGTCAAATTCCCGGGTTGAGATTGACTCGGTTCGTTAAAATCGGCGGCTCAGGTTAAATTCCTAGATTGGGTTCAACCTGGATCGTTCACCGGACGCTCGGATGGGCTTGCAGCACGGGCCAAGCCCGGAACTTTTTTCGTTTTTCTTTTTAAACAATCCAAGCTCTAACCAATTAAGCCCACTCTCTATCAAAAGAAATGCCCGGCCTAAGAATCAGCTGGCCCATGCATGCTGGCCTAGATTGGCTCGAACCCTACCCAACTGACATACTCACATTCGACCTGACTTTGACCCGAGATGAGGTCACTTCCTTCTCTGTCTCTTCGCGGTGCTTGACAATTGCGATGAGTGGTGGCGATCAGCTCAGCGTAAGGACGACGAGAGGAGCTTGGAAGCCCCAACGGCAAGCCCAACACGACTAGGCTCATGGTGGGTTGTTGAGGACGGTGTAAGCAAGGCTGATACAGGTGGTGCCGAGTGGTGACGACGAGGTGTTGATGCAGACGATGTCAAGGGACGGGGGCATGGCCCGAGGGACCAATTGCCTGGCACAGGGACGGTGTCAGTGGCTGAGAAACGTCGACAAGGTGAGCACCAATGGCTTAGCACGGTAGGGGACACATCTGGTTGTTGAGTATAGCATTGGGATGGACAGCACCTCATTGTCGTTGAGGGATGGACAAACTCGACGGCAGGGCGGCGATCAGTAGCAAGTCGGCAACATGGCGTTTGATTACCCAGATCTGATCAAACACCCTTAAATCTAGCCTTTACCGATCCTCGCTCTCCAAAACCTCCTCACCTAGCCCCTCTCCTCCGACTTCTCTCTTAGATCTCAACCTGCTTGTTGACACCTAATATTTTAGAAAGTAATAAATAAAATAAAAATTCGTTTTTGGAAATTTTTGTTGAAAATATATCTTCATTTCAAAATTAAAAAAAAAATCAGTTTTTATTTGATTTTGGAGCCTTTTTATTGTTGGAGTTGTTGAGTGAATATCTCACTCTCAAAAACAACTTTGAGCCTCCCTCTATAAATAAAGGGCAAGGTTTCGGATCCAAAGGGGGGAGGAATTCAAAAAAATTCAAAGCAAAAAAATTCTGTCGTTCGAGGGGGGGGGCATTTCTCTTCATTGTTCGTTGAAGATAAAATAGCAAAGTGAAGAGAGAGAAAGAAGCTTTCGATTGTCCTTTTTGCTGAAAAGAAGAAGTGTGCAGAGAGGGATAGAAGGAGGAGACATGAAAGTGAAAGGCGAGAGCCAAAAAAGAAAAAAAAACAAAGGAAAAGGAAAAACACTGTTCATCTTTCTTCCTCGCTGGTCCTTTCGCTTTGCTGCTGCAGACCTGCGATCACTCCATTGCGCCTCTGCCACCACCACTTTCGATTCGCCGCCTCTGAGCACCGCATTTCCGTCTGCCGTTCGCCGGTCTCTCCGCTACGCGCATCCCCCGCCGCACATCACTTCCGCCCTTGCTCCGACGGCCCAAGTGCCCTTTTGCTGCTGGTTGCTGGTACCGACCACCCGTGACACCACCTGAGGTCGATTTGCTGCACGCTCGAGCAACCAACGCTGCCGTGCCCAATCACCCGAAGCCCATGACCTGCATTTTGCGCCTAGCAACCCGGTGGTCTACCTCCGCTCGCCCGACGATCCGTCGTCGCGACACCTCTGCCCGAGATCTGCTTGCACCACAGCAACTACTCTGCCGACGCCATCCCCTGTCCACACCTACACTAGCATCCGAAGCCTGCTTCACCATGATTAGCCCTCTGCTCGTGCATTTGCAACACCGCCGCCGCTACCACAGCTCGCGTCCCCGCCATCGCCGAGTTCAGCCCGTCGCTCACCACCGCGTTGGAGCCTCTTCCTCAGTCGAAGCCGCATCCCCACCTCTGCAACAACCGACGCCGGCTCCACGCCCAAACAGAACCATCTGCTGCCTCCTTTGTTTTGCTGCAGGTCTGGTTACTGCTGAACCTCACCGGAGCTCTGACGAATTGCCCTTGTTCCGAACGTTGACCAATCACCGAACCACCAGCTGCTCCTCGCCATTCCTCAAGCCAACCGTGAGTTAGACTAGGTGAATTTTTAGATATTTGATTTCATGTTTTGTTTTTATTCTATTGATTTATTTTGATTATCTTATTAGGAAATTTGTCATATTAAGTCATGATAATCAAAAATATTGAACCGCAAGACAACGGGTTAAATTTTTGATTATTTCAACTTTTTATGATAAATTTATGGTTTGTTTTGCATAATTGATTCGCGTTAAAAAGTCATAAAAAGTTGAAATAATAAAAAATTTAACCCACTTTGTCTACGCAGTTCAATATTTTTTATTATCATGACTTAATATGACAAATTTCCTAATCAGATAATAAAAATAAATCAAAATAAATCAATAGAATAAAAACAAAACATGAAATCAAATATCTAAAAATTCACCTAGTCTAACTCACGGTTGGCTTGAGGAATGGCGAGGAGCAGCTGGTGGTTCAGTGATGGGTCACCGTTCGGAACAAGGGCTGTCTGTCGAAGCTCCGGCGAGGTTTGGCAGTAACCAGACCTGCAGCAAAATAGAGGAGGCAGCAGATGGTTCTGTTTGGGCGTGGAGCCGGCGTCGGTTGTTGCAGAGGTGGGGATGCGCCTTTGATTGAGGAAGAGGCTCCAACGTGGTGGTGAACTCGGCGATGGCGGGGACGCGAGCTGTGGTAGCGACGGCGATGTTACGGATGTGCGAGCAGAGGGCTGATCACGGTGAAGCAGGCTTTGGATGCTGGTGCAGGCGTGGACAGGGGACGGCGTCGGTAGAGTAGTTGTCGTGGTGCGAGCAGATCTCGGGCAAAGGTGTCGCAACGGCAGATCGTCGAGCGAGTGGAGGCAAACCATCTGGTTGCTGGGCGCAAAATGTAGGTCGTGGGCTTCGGGTGGTTAGGCATGGTAGCGTCGGTCGCTCGAGCGTGCAGCGAATCGACCTCAAGTGGCATCACGGGTGGTCGGTAGCAGCAACCAGCGGCAAAAAGGCACTTGGGCTGTCGGAGCAAGGGCGAAAGTGATCTGCGGCGGGGGATGCACGTAGCGGAGAGACCGGCGAACGGCAGACAGAAATGCGGTGCTCAGAGGCGGCGAATCGAAAGCGGCGGTGGCAAAGGCGCAGTGGAGCGATCGCGGGTCTGTAGCAGCGGAGCGGAGGGACCAACGAGGAAGAAAGATGAACAATGTTTTTCCTTTTCCTTTGTTTTTTTTTTCTTTTTTGGCTCTCACCTTTCACTTTCACGTCTCCTCCTTCTATCCCTCTCTGCACACTTCTTCTTTTCAACAAAAAGGACAATCGAAAGCTTTTTTCTCTTTCTCTTCACTTTGCTATTTTATCTTCAACGAACAATGAAGAGAAGCACCCCCCCCCCCCCGAACGATAGAATTTTTTTGCTCTGAATTTTTTGAATTACTCCCCCTTTGCATCCAAAACCTTGCCCTTTAATTATAGAGGGAGGCTCAAAGTTGTTTTTGAGAGTGAGATATTCACTCAACAACTCCAACAATAAAAAAGCTCCAAAATCAAATAAAAAATGATTTTTTTGAATTTTGAAATGAAGATTTATTTTCAACAAAAATTTCCAAAAACGAATTTTTATTTTATTTATTACTTTCTAAAATATTAGGTGTCAACACTGCTCACTCTCAAGCCTCCCTTGAAGTCTCTTGGGGGAAGCTTTTGGAGGCCGCTGCCTTTGATCTCTCTTGACGCCGTGGTCTTTGGCCTTCCGTCGAAAGCCCTATTTATAGGCAGAGGGGTGCCGATCGATGGAGCTTCGGCTAGCGGTTCTTGGCACATCGACCGGCCTTGGTGTGGTAGGACCGACGTCGCCTCAGCCGCCCACCTGCATGCTCTGCTTTGCATTGAAGGTGTGTCCCCATCTACTGCACCGTGCGTCACCGTCTCCTCCTCCACCTAGCCTCACACGCATCCGGCTTCCTTGCGCGTGTGTTGCAGAGACAGAGGAGGAAGAAGACAAGGAAGAGGGGGGCCAGGCCAAGGGAATAAGGGAGTGGGCCGAGGGGCTGCGTGGGGAAGAAAAAAAAAGAAGGGGCTGGGCTTTCACGCCCAACCCCATAGGAACCTTTTTCTCTTCTGTTTTTTTAAAATTTATTTATCCAAAAATAGGGTAAAAAAGGAAAATAAAAAAAGAAAACAAACTTAAGGGATGCGAATAAAAATTAAGACCTAATTGATGCAAAAAATATTTTTGTTAGGGTCAAATTGATCCCTAATTTTCTATGCAAATTAATCCTAAGTATTTAGTTAAAATTTAAGAATCAACAAATTCATGCACCAATTCTGGTGTTACTATTATTTCCCAATTATGTATCCTCTATATTCTAAATTAGATAAAGAAAAATAATGACAACCGGGTCAAAATAATGTCTTCTTTTTCAAAGAAAAAAGTAGGTATGTTTTGAATATTATATCTCCCGCATTTTCAATTGATCAAAATAATTGTCAAGCGTATTCTATTTGGACGTAAATTTGACGAATCCTTGTATGCTTTCCCTTTTTTCCTCCCGGCAGTGCCCGTAATTATCGGATTGCCTTTTTCTTCTCCTAAAAATTATTGAATTACATGGTACCATGAATGTAACACAACTGACAAAAACACTTTTGAGGTTTTTTTTTTTTTTTAATGTCTTACATTTTCCATTTTTATTGGCCCAAACCCCACTCGACACTAACCATAGGCGTAGTGGATACTTTTATCGATTCATGCACCAATCGAAATATTACAATTGTTTCCCAATTATGCATCCTCTAAATTTTAAATTAGAGAAAGAAGAATATTGACAACTGGGTCAAGACAATGTCTTCTTTTTCATAGAAAACAAGTAGGGTATGTTTCCAATGTTATGTCTCCCGCATTTTAAATTGATTAATATAATTGTCAAGCATATTTTATCGGGACGTAAATTTGACGACTTCTTGTGTCCTTTCCCTTTTTTCCTTCTAGGTGGTGTCCGTAATTATCGGATTATGTTTTTCTCCCCCAAGGAACTATTGAATTTCGTGGGAACATGAAGGTAACACAGCTGACAAAAACATTTTTGAGGTTTTTTTTTGGTTGTCTTACCTTTTCTATTTTATCGGCCCAAGACTCACTTCCCTCCAACCATAGGCGAAGTGGATATTCTTATCAATTCATGCACCAATCCACGTGTTACTCTTAATTCCCAATTATGTGTCCTCTATATTCTAAATTAGATAAAAGAAAAATACTGACGACCGAGTCAAGATAATTTCTTATTTAAAAAAAAGTAGGTATTTTTCAAATGTTATGTCTTCTTTGTTTTCAATTGATTAAAATAATCTTCTAAGCATATATTTTATCTGGAGGCAGAATTATCAAAAAAGTTCTAAATTCATTGCAATCGTGTCAATTCAGTCATAATTTTTTTTTTTTGGCAATTGAGTCCCAAACCTTTTGTATTTGTGGTAATTTAGTCCGTTCAGCCAATTTTGGATGCTTGACACATAAATTTTTTAATAATTTTAAAATTTTATTTATTTATTTATATTCTTTTTCCTTTTTTATATTTTCTTTCTTTCTCTGTTTTCTTTTTTCCTCTTCTTCCCTTCCTTCCTCCTCATCCAACCGAATGCCAAACCTCAGCTGATTAGCCATAGACTAGGGCCGACAACACCTCACCTCGCCTAGCCATGGCAAGGTTAGGGTGAGGCCAGCCCTCACCATCGTTGGGTGAGGCTTGACCTCACCATGGCCGGTTGAGACCAAGCTTCACTAGCCTTGCCCAGTGATGATGAGGGCTTGCCCCGCCTGATCAGCTAAAAATACCGTTTATCATACTTCATCTGGTCAAATTCCAGATCGTTTTCTTCTTCTTGTGGAGATGTATGGATTGAGAAACTAATTTACATCCCTTGTAGGCTTGCCAAGTGGGATGGATGACATTGACTTGCCATTATATGATTTTGCTACCGTTGCTGTTGCTACCAACCATTTCTCCCAAACAAAAATTGATTATGCTAAATGCTAACAACTTCATTAGCTTTTAATGGGGTTGAGTGTGTGCAGATCATGAGTGGAGCTCCTCTTTAGCAAGGAAAAGGTGATTTGACATTGTTTTAAGAATTGCCCGAGGACTTCTCTATCTTCACTGGGATTCGAAACTTTAAGTGATCCATAGAGATCTTAAAACAAGTAATATTTTGTTAGATGCTGACATGTATACACAAATTTCATATTTCAGCCTAGCAAGGATCTTCCGAGGAGATGACATGGAGTCCGACGTTTTTATCTTTGGTGTGCTTTGGTTAGGGATATTAAGTAGCGAAAGGAATACAGGATTCCAGCATCTTGATCATCATCACGCCCTTCTTGGGCACGTAAGTAGAAGAGAACTATTAAGACCTGTCATTTCCTTTTTCGCTAAACAGGATCAGATACTCCTTTTCTCGTGAAACCTCATCCCGTTCTTTCGTGTTCCCCTAGACGCGTTTTCTTTTTCGATGCACGGACAGTGCTTGATCATGAGTAGTATAGAAATTTTTAGGCATGGCTGCTATGGAGTGAAGGGAGGCCATGGAATTCATTGATGAATCTGCATGCAACTCCTTCATTGAGTCTCAAGTAGAGAGATGCATTCAAGTGGGTTTGTTATGGGTTCAAAAGTTTCCTGAAGATAGGCTGACGACGTCTAGTGTTGTCTTCATGTTGGCAAATGAAGGAGCAACCTTGCCACTGCCAAAAGAGGATGGTTTCTTAACCGAAAGAAGTTCAGGTAGCTCAGATGCATATCTAGTTAAGGAAGAATCCAACACACTCAATGTTGTTACGTTCACATTGCTTGACGGTCGATGGAAATGCCATTGTGGATGTCTCCACAGAATGTAGACCGGCTTTCTCAAGTACAAACGATAGAAGAAGCATACGATGTGGTAAAGTTGAATAACATTTTTTTGCCATGGCTTTTTCCTAGACTCTTGGAGAAGTGGGAATGATGGTTTAGAGCCACAAATGGAAGAGTGCAGCAATACGTAAATAAAATCTCTAGTGATCATTTGTTCTGGCCAGTGCTAATCAAGAGGAAACCGAGGAATGGAAAATCTAACTACAAATTGGAAGAGAGCAGCAACATTAGTTATTGTAAAACCAAAAACTCTTTGCTAAAATATTTTGGAGCTCTATTACATGGTTAATTAAAGTTACATGACTTGTACTTTAACCTAAATCATGGAAGGAGTGAGAGAGAGGAAATATGAAAAGCAAGATTGGGCATAGCAAGCAATTAAGCCCTACTTCCTTCTTGTTCTCAAGAAATTCATAATAATTGTCCAAAAAGTGCTAAATCTTATGAACGACACCCAACTCTATCATAAACATTGTAATTGTACCAATTAAGTTATAATTTTTTGATTTTGTCTATTTATTCCTAAATCTTTTGATGATTTGGCAATTTAGTCATAAACCCACTATTTGGTTAATTGACCAAAAGGACTACATTGGCAAATCGTTAAAAAGTTTAGAACTTAATCAACAAATCATCGAAATAATTGGTACAGTTAAAAAAAGGTTTATGACTATATTGACCAATCATCAATAAATTGGTATAATTAAAAAATTTAAGATTAAATTGGTAGCCGTACTCTCTCTCTCTCTCTCTCTCTCTCTCTCTCTCTCTCTCTCTCTCTCTCTCTCTCTCTCTCTCTCTCTCTCTCATCACCACAAAGTTCCAGCTATATGACATCTCGAATTTTCGTATTAATTATTATGTGACATTCATAAATTTTTATATTAAAAAATAATACTGAGATTATAAAGTTAAGTATTAATTACCTTAAAATTTGGATGGATACGTAGAAATTTTATTTGAATTGTGAATTTCGTAAGATGCAGTGGATAATTTTCCATAAATGTAATCATCCTGAGTCCGACGTGTTGAGTTGAATTGATAAATGTCGATGTGTGCATTAATAGTAGAATTAATTAATTGATTACTATCGACTTAGTTGTTAATGGGTAGTATTATCTATTTAAAATCTACTTAATTAGTATTTATGGATAATTAACATCACTATTGGCGCAAAGGAAAGAAGGATTTTGTCCTTTTCCTAATTGCCCACAAGCTTCTCATGTTATGCCATATACTTGCCACTTGTCCTTGCATTATCTCATGCATGGCCAAGTATTCTCTCAAGAGGAGATCTCATGGCTAAGCTTGACGCCTTAGATTTAAGCCATGATTACTTCAAATAGAGTCATCTTTTAAGTTTTTTTCCATCTAGACATGTATTAAGCAAAGCTTTGAGAAAATACCACCTAAAATTTGTAAAACACATGTACCCCTCCACCTAGCATTGAAGACATCATCTTAGCCGAGTAAGTTTTTAATAACACTTCTTCTACTTTGGCCATAAGAACCGTTTTCAATTTGCAAAAAACCTCAAAAGAAATTTTCATGTGTTATTCTTACCTTTCAATCCTAAAATTACAGAAATAAACTTTCTTTCGTAAGAACAACAAGGTCATAATGACAATCGGTGGTTTGCATTTTTTCAAGGTAAGTGAAGTTTCTAAGCATTAAATTGGTTCAATCTACTTAACACTTCAACTTGGTTGGTTGATTGAGAAGTGAAACTTTAATGTGCATGTTATGGGTATAGTAGTTGTTATATAGCCTTAATGACCTTTTGCATATTCGTTTTGCTTTGTTCTATTAAAATTTACCTAGTCAAAATGTTTGTGCTACAAGAATTTATTTAGTCAGAATATATTTATTTTGCTTATACTGCTAGAATTCAACTAGTCAGAATCTGTTCATTCGGCTTCATTCTGCTAGAGTTTAATTAGTCAGAATCTATTTGTTTTGATATATTTGCCTTTATGATCTCTTACATGTGCGTTTTGCTTCATTCTATCAAAATTAAGAGTCGAAATCAGTTCATTTGCTTGATCTGCCAAAATTTATCTAGTTAGAATATGTCTATTCTACTAGAGTTTAGCTAGCCAGAATCTATTTGTTCTGTCATATTTGTCTTGATGACTTCTTGCATGTTTGTTCTTCTTCATTCTACTAGAATTTACTTAGTCAAAATATGTTTGTTCTGTTTCGTTATGCCAGAATTTACCTAGTCAAAATATGTTTGTTCTACTTCGTTCTACTAGAATTTTTCTAGTTAGAATCTATTAATTATGCTTGTTCTATAAGGATTTAACTAGTCAAATTCGATTCGTTCTGTCGTATTTTCCTTGATTATGTGTTCATTCTACTTCATTTTAGCATAATTTAGAGTCAGAATCTATTTGTTCTAACAAAATTTGGAGTCAAAATTTGTTCGTTCATTCTATCAGAATTTCGATTCATATCTACTATTTTGTTCTACCATATTTTACTTTGTCAAAATCTACTTATTTTTTGAACTTGTTCTTTTGTTTTATTAGCTTTAACAAAGTTTGAATGTACCTACTTAATTGTCCGGACTTTAATGAGCAGAATATACCTATAGTTCAAACTCAAAATGTATCCATCAACTATTCATATTCTAATGATCATAATGTGGCTAAAGATTATTACTTCCTTAATTACTTAATTGATGCATTAAATTGAGTTGAGAAACATGTTTATTCTTATATGCATATATCATGGCTTAAATGAAATTAATGTGCTTACATCACCGATATAGTGGTGCGTAACGATGCCCCATGTGTTGGGATACCTCAAGAGTAGAGATGTCCCATAAGTAAGAATGCCCCATGGACGAATGTTGCGGGATGTCTTGGAATCGAGATGCCTTATGGGTTGAGACGTGCATGACCATGTGAAGAATCAAACATTGTTTAAATTGACTATTTGTGTTGAAAAAATGTTGTGTCATATGCATGTGTCACGAGTCAGTCGATTTCAAATGATCACACACCCATGTGGCCTTAGGATTACGATCCCAACTTAGTCTTGCATGCTCTCAGCTCACAAGAATGAAGTATGGAGTGAAGCAAAAATGCATTGCTCATGAACAAGAGAGTACATCTGAAGGGGGAGGGTCCCCTATTTATACATGAGCGGGTTTGATCTCAGCCGTTGATCCCCTCCCGATCCAACAGTCATGTTCAAATACGTACAATCATTACAATACTACATGCAGCTTAAGAGGTTCTAAGGTGTGGGGAAGCCCAAGGGAAGTTTGCCATGGTTCAGTAGGGTCAACTCATGGGGAACCCAAACGGTTACCTGACACAATGCCTGACACATTGAACTGAATGGCCAGTGAGCTTGTCTTGTATTGTGCATGGGCAGGCTCGTATTACTCACGGGTCAACTTGTGTATTGATCATGAGTCGTTTATGGGCAGCTCATGGGTTGGCCCTTGTGTAGGACACAGCCCTATCATCTTGGATGGTCTTGGA
Source organism: Eucalyptus dawsonii (assembly GCA_016097615.1). Classification (NCBI taxonomy): domain Eukaryota; kingdom Viridiplantae; phylum Streptophyta; class Magnoliopsida; order Myrtales; family Myrtaceae; genus Eucalyptus; species Eucalyptus dawsonii. The sequence continues at coordinate 11,727,478 of CM027880.1, read as the reverse complement.
TCATGCTCGTCCTTGGGCCGTATCAATTTCCCCCACCTATTCAAGCGACGCCCTCGTTGCACTTATGGCATGGAACGTGTCAATGTGTTTCTTGAACTACCATAGAGCCTCGGAGGGTTCCTAACTCGCTTCACTCTCCGGAAGGCCCTTCCATCGAACCAAGTATTCCCTTCTTGGGGCATAATACCTCTTTCAAATGACTCGATCAGCCATGATACATTCGACCTCCCGATCATTCGAGGTTTTGGCACCGAGGGGTACCCGTTGTGATAGGCCTCGGTCTGGGTCCTCCTCATCTACATGGAAATGGTTGAGCATACTCATGTGGAGCACGTTGTGTACCTTGAGTTTGGCCGGTAAGTCCAACTTGTATGCAACCTTCTCAATCTGCTAGAGCACTTGGAAGGGACCTTTGTAGTGACAAATCAGCCCTTTGTGCACGCGTCGATATCAAAGGACCAAGTGTAGCTTGGCCAACACTAAGTCTCCAACCTAGAACTCCACATGCCGTCACTTTTTGTCAACTCACTTCTTCACGTGTTTAGTGGCCCTATGTAGGCACGCCCACACCAAGTTCACGTGTTCATCCCATTCTTTTGCGAACTTGTATGTGGAGGGATTACTTTCTCGATACCCCCGAGGTAATCGTCCTTGGTGTGAGCGGTTGTTGCCTGATCATGATCTCAAATGGGCTCTAGTTCATGGACTCACTCCACTACAAGTTGTATTAGAATTAGGCAACATCGATCAGCTGTGCCCAGTTCACTTGTGTTTTACTCACGTAGTATCGAAGGTAGATTTTTAGGAGCACATTCACCCTCTCCATCTAACCATCGATTTGGGGATGCAAGCTCATGGAGAAGTTGAGGTTGGACCCTAGCAACTTGAAGAGCTCGGTCCCAAACCGCCTAATGAATCAAGGATCGCAATAACTGGCGACCGTGCGTGGTATGCCCCAATACTTGACAACGTGCTTGAGGAATAGCTTGATTGCTTACTTGGCTAGGCAATCCTTTATGGCTGGCACCAACGTCGCATACTTGGAGAAACGCTCCGGGATGACCATGAGAGTCCAACATCCTTCAAACTTTGGTAGATTTACGATGAAGTCCATGGAGACACTCTCCCATGGACGTTTTAGGATAGGCAATGCCTCAAGAAGCCCTGCCAATGACTATCGCTCTATCTCGTCTTGTTAGCACACGAGATATGTTAGCATGTAGTATTCAATGTCATCTTGTATGTGTGGCCAATAGTATTGATCTTCAATGAGTGCCATGGTACAGTGGATTCCCGAATGACCCGCCTATTTGGAATCATGGCACTTATGCATCACTTCCTTACTGAGTTTCCCGTGGAGCAACACATAGAATTATTGTCCCTTGGTGTAAAGGAAGTTGTCCTCACACCAGAATCGCCTTGTTTTACCCTCTCGTGCGTATCGAAGGATAGCTTAGGCCATTCGCTTGTGCTTGAGCCCTTTCCTAATATGATCAATCCACAGGCAGTTGGGTCGACTCGTCATGCTAGCTAGCTCCAACTTTCAACCCAAGGCATCAACCATAGAGTTGGACTTCCCGGGCTTATATTCCAGCACATAATCAAACTCGGTCAGGAAATCTTGCTACTGAGCTTGCTTTGGGTTGAACTTCTTTTGTGTTTGAAAGTAGCTCGTGGCCACATTATCGGTCTTTACAACCAATTGGGATCTTAAGAGGTAGTGCCTCCATGTACAAAGGTAATGCACCACCGCAGTCATCTCTCTCTTGGACCGTGTATCGCTGTTCCATATCGTTCAACTTTTGAGACTCAAAGGCAACCGGGTATCCATCCTGCATAAGGATACCATCGATAGCAAAATCAAAGGCATCGGTTTCTACCTCATATGGCTTGGCATGGTTAGGCAGCACGAGCACAAGCTCTTCGGTCATGGCTCACTTCAGCCAATAGAACGCTCTTGACACCAATTCTTCTATTCACATGGTCTTTTTTTTTCTTCAACATGTCCGTGAGTGGCACGGTGAGGCTCGAATATCCCCAGATAAAGTATCAATTATAATTTGTGAGACCAAGGAAGGATCTCAGTTTCGTCACTTTGGTCAATAGCTCCCATTTAATAATGATACAGATCTTGGCTGCATCCATCCACACTCGTCCACCCTCAACAGTGTGCCCAAGGAAAGGGACTTCATTTTGCATGAAAGTGCATTTCTCACACATCACATACAGATCATTTTCCCACAGGACCTGGAAAACTTGCCTCAAGTGTTTGACGTGTTCCTTAAGCGTTCGGCTATACACAACAATGTCATCAAGGTAAACCACCACAAACTAATCAAGAAATGGATGGAGTACCTTGCTAATGAGGGTAGAAAACGTGGCCGGCGCATTTGTCAAGTCAAAAGGTATGATGAGGTACTTGTACGAGTCGTAACAAGTCACGTACACGATTTTCAGCTCATCCCCTTTGGCGATCCAAACTTGGTAGTATCTCAATTGAAAATCAAGCTTGGAGAACCATCAGGCTTCCCCGAGCTAATCGAACAAGTCCACAATTGGGGGGGATTGAGTACTTATTCTTGATGGTGAGCTTGTTTAAGGGTCGATAATCTATGCACATACGAAGGGATCCATCATACTTCTTCTGGAACAATACCGAGGCACCAAATAAAGCCTTGGATGGCCGAATATATCCCGCGTCAAGCAACTTTTTGAGTTGTTTTTGCAGTTCCTCCAACTCATGCGACACTATGCGATAGGGTGACATGGCCAGAGATCGAGCATCGAGCATAAGCTCGATCCGATGATCTACTCCCTTTGAAGGGGCAACTTCTTGGGCAACTTAAACGGCATCACATCTCGGAATGCGTCAAGACTCGGGTCACCTCCTTCGGTGTATCCCTTTCTTCCATGTCCTCCTCCTTCAATGCTACCAAGAGGGTCACCTCGCCCTTCTTTACTCCCTTCGACAGCTGCATGGCTGATAGCATTTTTCTCTTGTGTCCCAACTCACATTAGATCAAGACCATGCATTAGCACCACTTGTCTAGGATGCATATACAATCCACGAAGGGCATCACGCTTGCATTGATCCTGTCAAGAAATCCAAGACCTAGCATGAAATCATAGTCGTCAAAGGGGATTACCTTAATGTTTTCCTTGCTGGACCACTAATCAGGGTAGAGCTCTACGTCCCTAGCCACGCTACTAGTCGGGACTTCCTTGGAGTTCACCGTTTTGAGCCAACCAGCTCTCCTCTTCTTGACCAAAAGATTTAGCTTCTTCGTTGCCTCTTGGGATATGAAGAGGCTGGACGCCCTGGTATCCACGAGCACCCTCCTCGTAATACCTCCGATCTTCACATCCATAAACAGCATTCCGTTGGGTTCCTTCACCTTCTTGATCTTAAATGAACCAAGAATAGGCAACGAACCTAGTTGTGCCTCCTCTCACAGCTCATCCTCTTTACATGAGGCTGCTAGTTTAGCTCTTTTGGGACAATGAGGGCCATCACAGAAGAAACATTTGTATGTGCATACCTTTCTTTGTCACCATCCACTTGATTTCGATTGGGTCCTAGGGGTAGCCGCTAGTTGTTTGCCTTCATTCAATCAATTAAATCTTCCTCGTTCTCCTCCACCATTGACCTTGTCCTTCGGACGAGAGTCGGATTTCGTTGTGCATGACAATTTGTACTCCATAAGGGACTCGACCACGGATGTCGCCATCACAAGATCCATCGCATGACATCTTTTTAACTCTTACTTGACCCATGGCTTGAGTTTGTTCATGAATTGGCGGTACGCCTCTGTCTCACTCATGGACGAAATTTGGAGCAGCAGCTCTAAGAATCGTTTCACATAGTCGAAGACTCCACCCTTTTGCTCTAAGCACTTGAGTTCATTGTGAGCTTCCTCCTTGCGTATACAAGATAATCGTTTCATCGACATTCCTCGATGAACTGAGCCCATGTCATGATAGGGTCACCACACCTATCATCCGACTGACGACGCCACAACAACAAAGCGTTATCAACTAAATATATTGATGTGGTGTTTACTTTATATAAGTCATCATTGATTCTCATGGCCTATAAGTATTGTTCAATGTACCACATGAAGTTGTCCATATCCTTGGCCACCCGCGAGCTCTTGAACTCTCTTGGCTTAGCTGCTTTGGTTCATGGATTTGCATGCACAGTGACCTCCCCATTCACGCTTGTAGCCTTAAACTCAGCGAGTTTGCCTTTCAGCTTGACTATTTCCGCATGCATGGCTGCCATCGCAGCCTCCTAAGTCTCATCCCGCTGCTATAGCTCATGCGTGAGGGACCCCAGTACGTTGACATGGAGCTCTCCCATGCCGGCCTTGAGTTCTTACACTTCGATCAATAACTCCTCCCAACCAGCTTCCGCTCCTTTGAAAGTTTGGTTTAGGTCATCCACCATCACTTGGACATCCATGACAATGTCCTTTAGGACCGTCATTCGATTCTCCAAATTACCCTTTGGATCCCTCAAGCTTGAGATAGCATAGTTTTTCTTCGACCATGTGGTCTTCTCGGCCAATCGTCCACAATCCTTTCAGTTAATGCCTTGAATGACCAGGACATCAACATGATGATCGGCCATTGCACATGGAACAAATGCTCTAATACCACTTGTCACGGGTTGGTGGATTCCGAAAAATCACACACATTTATGGCCTTAGGATTATGATTCCAAGTCAGCCTTGCACGCTCTTAGCTCACGAGAACGAAGTATGGAGTGAAGCACAATTGTATTGCTCGTAAACAAGAGAGTACATCTAAAGGGGGAGGGTCCCCTTATTTATACATGAATGGGTTTGATCTCAACCATTGATTCCCTCCCAATCCAACGGTCGTGTTTAAATATGTATAATCATTACAAGGCTACATGCAGCTCTAGAGGCCCTAAGGCGTGGGGAGGCCCTAAAGCCCAAGGGACATCTTCCATGGTTCAGCGGGATCAGCTCGTATTACTCATGGGTGGACTCATGCATTGATCATGGGTCATTCATGGGTAGCTTGTGGGCTGGCCCTTGTGTGGGACACGGGCCTATCATTTTGGACTATCTTGGATTATGCTCATCCTTAGGCCGTGTCACATGAGTCTGGATGGAAATATTATTGAATGACGATTATTGTGGTATATGAAAATGGAAAAAGGTTAAATCTACTCATGTTTTTATCACATTTACTGAATTCTTATGCATTCTCTTTACTTGTACCAAGATAAGTGGTAAGGGGATTTTGCTAACTTAAATCTAGAGATTTCATTTACTAGGCCTTAGCTCATTCCTTTATTTTTCAAATGTGTAGGATGGACACCCCTTAATCTTTGAACTATAGAGTTCTTATGCACTACGAAGGGTTTTATGAAAGTGTATTTGAACTTGAGTCTTGAATAGTATATATCAAGTGTAGTTCTACTGTATAGGTTGATATAAGAGGTTTCATGGAGTGGATTCTCTATACATTCGTCGTTTGGTACCAGGACCTGGATAGTGAGTTTGTTGAGGCGATTCGACCTTGATGGTGGTGGTGACACGGCAGAGGGAAATATTACCGATCCATGACATCAGTTTGAACATTTGTTTGGGCAAATTTTTGAAGTATAATATGGAGATAGGTCCCCCCAACCCCTATCCATACATTTATATTTTGTTCGTAATATAGTAAAGTTGTGAACCTAAAGTGTGAGATAGCTAGTATAAACACCTAGAGGGGGGTGAATAGGTGCACAAACAATTTATCGAGATACGGAAGTGATTCTAGGCAACCGATAGAAAGGAAGTTCTCAATTGATTAACAAAATGAAGTGCGATTAAAGTAAAGAGAGTAAGGGAGAGAAAATTGAACACGAGATTTATAGTGGTTCGGCTTATTCCAAGCATACGTCCACTCTTCCGCACTGACAGCCCACCGACTGGATTTCACTATGAACAAAAAAGAAGTTACAGCACAGCTTTTCCTTGATTCCACAGTGTAGATGTTCTACCACACCTCTTCAAGGTTTCTCACAAATATAGACTCTCTTTTGTATACAAGTTTCACTCAAAGGAATTGTCTAAACAACAGGAAGCTTCAGACTTTGAAATTCTTCTATCGCGTACACCTCGAACAACTTAGAACGTCTTCCTTATATACTCATTTATGCCATCATACCCGTTGGCACTTACCAAACGAATTCCTCCAATCTACCCGTTAGACGGAATCAATTAGGAAGATTATTCGAGCTATTAAAGGAACATGTCGATAGCTCATCAATCATGTTCACCCATACAATCAGGATCTCGGTTTCCATAAGTAGAACCTTCCAAGAATATTTAGGCAATCATCCGATCCTTAATCTTCGAGTCAATCTCGATCAATCAAAGGATTCCATTAAGTCTTTTGCAACCAAGAGATCTTCTCCAGTCGATAAGGCCATATCCTTAATGAAACATCCAGTTATGGATAACCTTTCTTCAACGGATTAGAGACTGTAAATGAGGATAGACTTTGAGTCTTGAGTCTGGCTGTCCAGAGGTCTTCAGACCTTAAATAGTAGAGTCTGCAAGCCTTTAGACTAGACTGATGCAAATGTTTTGTCAACTTCAAAATACTTCAAGAAGATTTCTCCAACAATCTTCCCATTTTTGATGGTGACAAAACTTTCTTGCAGATTTGGACAACTTTGACTTGCAAAACATTTCTCAAACACATATGCATATCTTATAGAGATAAATGGCTAAATGAATAACACTAGAATCTGTAACCACATAAAATAGGTTAGTCTAGTATGTGATAAAGCCATCCATAAGATATCAATAGTAGTTAATAGAAGCAGTCAACTCCAAGTCTAGTTCAGTTCTCATCCAGACACAAAAACAAAGTCAAAAAGAGTTAAACATCAAAACAGTCCAACAAAATCCAACAATCCAACAAACAGTCCAACAAACCACACGATTAAAAATCAAATTGTTCAAATCTTGCATCTCTCCCCCTTTTTGTCAGCATTAAAAAGTTGAGATGAAAATGGAATAAAGTCAAGATTGCTTGGGAATGCGGACAAGCTGGAAATCTCCCATAGACTGAACGATGTCTTCCAGCCTTTTCAAGTCTTCCTTCAGTTGTGCAATCTCCTCACCCTTGGCATTGGCCTGAATCTAAATAGTGAGGGCCTGGATTTTATCATTTAATGAAAATGAAGAGACTTGACCCGCATTTTGCAAGTTTTGAACCTCGCATCCCAAAGCATAAATTTGACCTCGCATCTCCAAGAGAATATCCATGATTCTGCGAAAATCTATTGTATTATCAGTTTGAGTACTTGCTTCGGCCCGATCTGATGGAGTAAATGCAGACAATGGTAGATCAGCATAATCTCGCAAGTTTGGCGATGAAACTTCATGACATTCCTCTGGAAATTGAGAGGCATAAATGTCCTCTGGGTCTGCTAGAGAGCGACTGACTCCCTCACTTGCAGCAGGATATGAGGATGTCCCTCTTTTCTCTTGATCTCCCCCTGTTTCCATGCCTTCAGGTGGAGAAAAGTGTTCCTCAGGTTCTCCTTCTTCTTTTTGCTCTTCTTCTTCTTTCTCATCTCTTTCCTTTTCAGCTTCTCTTTCTTCTTCTCCCTTCTCCTCTGCTTCCTTCTCCTCTGTTTCTTTCGTCATTTGTTCCGATTCTTTCTCTGGAACAGAACAACTCAAATTCTTCAAAGCCATTGCAGAGATGGTGAGATTTTCATCATCATCTTCATCTTCAACAATAAGAGCTCTTCTTTTCGGTTTTGAAGCAACCAAGGGCTCCTTTCCTTTCCGTTTTGATGAAGAAGAGGGTTGATGAGCTTTGACTGGAGTCTTCTCCTTAAATTTCTCCAACGCCTTGTTCAATTCCTTCAGACACATTTTGGTCACCATTTTCAGTCCTACCACCATATGATCGCACGATCGAACACAAAAAATTTGCGAAGGCTGAATATTCAAATGTTTGAATAACTTCGTCACAAGACTTGGGTAAGGAAGTTGACCTCTATCCTTCATCATGGCTCTATACATGTGGAACATAACAGTGTGAGAAAGAGAAAACATTTTCCAAGTGAGGATGGCATACATCAGCTTTGCATCTGAACTTGAAACATCAGTCTTGGAAGTTGATTTCGGTCGAAGGCAATTGATCACAATCTTGTGAAGCAAGATGTTGAACGCACTCATCCTTAAGTAGGAAATCTTTTCCTCTGCTCTCCTGTCCTTAACAAGTTCCAATGTAGCACGAGCAATAAAAACTTTGATCGGTTGATATCTTCCTCTCTCAACTCCAAACACATCTACCAGCATATCCATATCCACAACATAGTCTTGATCTTTGATGCTGAAAGATAATCTATTCGCATCCAAAAAGCTAAGATTTGAATAGAAGTATGTGGTTAGTTCAGCATAGGCCTTTGTAGTGTCGGAGCAGAACTTTTCAAGTTGAAGATAACCAAACTTTTCCCTCAAGTTCACATTAACAGCATCCAGAAAGTCAAAATCCACACTCCTAGGATTTATCACCCCACGCTTCAGCAATTTTGAGTACAGGTCCTTCTATTCCTTCGATCTGAACAAGTCTCCCATTTTTCCTCGATTTTCAACCGCAATACCCATTCTCGGTTGAAATTGGCTGTACAATTTATCATCATCATTCCCATCTACAGGATTCACTCCCCAATCACGAGGATCACTTGGGATATTCGCAAGGGTTTCTTCTGCCACCCCTTTACGAGCAATTCCCATACTTTCCATTTTTCGCAAAAAGATATATTCATTTCCATACCCTTTGTCTTTAAGAAAATCATCGACATACTTCAAAGGAGTATGAGTCCCTTTTAAAGCACGATACGACTTATAAATAAAAGCGGGCTTTTGAACTCTTACAGGATCTGCATCCTCGATGATTTCTTCCTCTTGTTGATGATCAACGCCTTGAGCACTAGATGGAGGAGAGTGACGCTGCTGAGAATGTTGTGGGCTCGGTTGCTGTTTTGGAGACACTTCTTCTTCGATAAGATCGAAGTGCGTAGGCCCCTAACTCATTTGATGTGGTCCCCTGCTTGCGATTCTCAAAGACTTTCTTGAAGACGACATCTTTCTCAGTTTTTGGAAGATTCCTTGCTTGACTTTCCCAAGAAAGATGACAACTTTTTCGAAGATTAAACAAGGAAGAAAAACGGGAATGGAAGATCGATGCTTTCTAGGGTTTTTGAGAGTAAAGTGAAGAGGAATCAACAGTGCACAATCGGTTTAAAAAGAAAGATATACAAACCGTCACAAAGGGAAATAAAAATATGCCTTTTCAAAATAATTGTCCTTTTTCCGCGGAAATAGTCATTTAAAAAAAATAACTTCCTTTTTGAAAAGGAAATGATGCAATAATTACGTCGATTAAATATAGCAATAATTTAAACATAGTCTGACGATCGTACCTTTTCAAGATAAGATTTGAGAGAAAATTACTTACAGTCAAAGTCTTGTATGTCTGAGTCTGAGAGTCTTTAGACTTTGATTTCCTCATACCTCAAAATGTTGAGTCTGGAACGGATAGTTTCAAATTGATTTTTCTCCAAAGGCTTTGTAAATATATCCACCAGTTGATTCTTTGAGTCAACAAACTGAATTGAAACATCTCCATTTTGAACATGGTCTCTAATAAAGTGATGTCGAATCTCTCTATACTTTGCTCTTGAGTGAAGAATTGGATTTTTGGTGAGATTTATAGTGCTGGTGTTGTCGCAATTAATCTCCGTGCATGAGTCTTCAATTCCAAAGTCTCTTAGTTGTTGTTTTATCCACAGAATTTGCGAACAACAACTCCCGAGAGCTATATATTACGTCCTGCTTTGTAGAGAGCGGCTTGTACTTTGCTTTCTTGAAAACCAAGACACTGTCCTGCCTTCAAATAGTTGACATGTACCCGAGGTGCTCTTTCTATCGACTCTACATCCAGCAAGGTCTGCGTCTGAATATCCAAGAAGAGTAAAGTCTCCTCTTTTTGGATACCAGAGACCAAAACTTCAAGTTGATAAAATGTATTTGATAATACGCTTTGCTGCATTTAAATGAGATTCTTTCGGGTTTGATTGAAATCTGGCACAAATGCAAACACTAAACAAAATGTCAGGTCTAGAAGCAGTAAGATAAAGAAGTGATCCGATGATGCTCCTGTATAACTTTTGATCGACTTTCTTTTCTTCTTCATCTTTGTCTATCTTTGAGGAATTTGACATTGGTATATCAGCCTTTTTGCAATTGTCAGTCAAACTTTTTGACAAGATCATTTGCATACTTTTCTTGATGAATGAAAGTTCCTTCCTTCAGTTGTTTTATTTGAAGTCCAAGAAAGAAGGCTAACTCACCCATCATGCTCATTTCAAATTCATCCTGCATAGTCTTAGAGAATTTCTTGCCTGAGACTTTCATTAAAAGATCCAAAAATAATATCATCGACATATATTTGAACAAGCGAGATAAATTTTGCTTTCTCTTTTAATAAAAGAGTAGTGTCTACTTTACCTTTAACAAAACCATTTCGAATTAAAAACTTACTTAGTCTGTCGTACCAAGCTCGAGGTGCTTGCTTTAAGCCATATAAGGCATTTTTGAGTCTGAATACCGAGTCTGGTTTCCTTGGGTCTTCAAACCCAGGTGGTTGTTCCACATAAAATTCCTCATGGATGAATCCATTTAGGAAGGAACTTTTGACATCCATTTGGAATAACCTGAAATTCTTATGACAAGCAAATGCAAGTAATAAACGAATTGCTTCTAACATTGCTACAGGTGCATAAGTCTCATCATAGTCGATCCCTTCTTCTTGTGTGTATTCCTTGGCCACGAGTCTAGCCTTGTTTCTTATGACTTTTCCTTTTTCGTCCATCTTGTTCCTAAAAACCCATTTAGCTCCAACAATTGATTTACCTTTTGGTTTAGGAGTCAGCTCCTAAACATCATTAATTTTAAATTGTCTGAGTTCTTCTTGCATAGCTTCAATCCAGCTCTCATCAGATAAAGCTTCTTCTATGCTTTTGGGTTCTATTTCAGAAATAAGAGCCACATCACTAGACTCTTCTCGCCTTTTGGATCTTGTGCGAATTCCTTCATTGATGTCGCCAATAATAAGATCTTTGGGATGACTGGACTTATGTTTCCAGTTGCTTGTTAATTTATCAGATTGATGGTCACTTCCTTCACTTGAATCTTCAACAGTCACTAGTTACTGGTCCTTCAAAGTCTGAGCTGCTTATTGAGATTTAGATTTTGTAAAGTCTGGAGCAGGTTCAGTCTCTTCAAGATGAGTCTGAATGGATTCATTTTATATAGAATCTTGGAATTTGACATTCATTGATTCTTCCACAGTTTGAGTCTTCTTGTTGTAGACTATGTAAGCTTTGCTTGAGGTTGAATATCCAAGGAAGATGCCTTCATCTTACTTTTCTTCAAACTTACCAACTCGATCATTTGCATTTTTCAATATGAAACATTTGCATCCGAATACATGAAAATATGAAACAATTGGCTTCTTTTCTTTGAATAGTTCATAAGGGGTTTTTTCTAGAATAGGCCTTAGAAAAACTTTATTGATAATATAACATGATGTTGAAACTGCTTCAGCCTAAAATTGTAAAGAGATATTACTTTCAATTAAAAGAGTTCTAGCCATTTCTTAAAGAGATCTATTCTTTCTTTCCACGACTCCGTTTTGCTCTGGAGTATATGGAGAGGAGAACAAATGCTGAAAACCAGATTCATCACAAAATTTTGCAAAATCTTGATTTTCAAATTCACCCCCATGGTCTGTTTTTATACTTGAAATGACATACCCCTTTTCATTTTGAACCTTCTTAGCAAATTTTTCAAAGTAAGAGAAAGTTTCAAACTTACTTGTCAAGAAATATACCTAAGTAAATCGTGAGTAGTCATCCACAATTACTATGTAGTATTTCTTACCTCCAATGCTCTGCATTCTTGTTGGTCCAAAGAGATCCATATGCAAGAGCTGCAGTACACGGTTAGTGGAAACTTGATTTATTGGTTTAAAGGAATTTCTTACCTGTTTTCCCAATAAACATGGTATACATAGATCAGACTTTCGGACGTTAAATTGGGTAGACCACGAACAAGCTTCTTTGCTGAGATTTTGGCTATCTACTTCATGTTAATATGCCCAAGCTTCTTGTGCCATAAGCTTGCTTCGTCTTGGATTGAAATTAGACATTGCGATTCATCTGATTTCACGTCCAAGAGGTAGATATTCCCATGTCTTCGACCTATGAATGACTGAGTAGAGTCTTTACTGGTTCCTAAACAAATGCCCTCTTGAAAGTTGATTATGAAACCGGCATCACACAGCTGACTGACACTGAGCAGATTATAGTTTAGCCCTTCAATTAAAGAAACATTGCTTATTGTGAGGTTCCCAATCTTTACAGTTCCAAATCCCACTATTTTTCCTTTGCTGTTTCCTCCAAATGAGACTTTTCCACCATTCACTTGAACAAGCTTTATGAAGTAACATGAATCTCCTGTCATGTGTCTCAAGCATCCACTATCCAGGTACCATTTCACATTTTTTCTTGATAGTGACCTGCATTTAAAAAGAGACTCAAGCTTTCTTTGGTACCCATATTTTCTTGGGTCCTTTTGAGTTAGTCTGATATGCGGTTTTTGCCCAAACTTTATTAACAGGTCTCCAAACGATAGGGCATTCTTTCTCAAAATGATCTGCACTATTGCATTTTGAACATCTAAGAGCATTGCGACCTACTGGTTTTACAAAGGTCTTTTCAAAATGATTTTTGTAAGCATTTCTTGTGGGTCTTTATTTAATTCTTTCTTTCACTTTAGGAAAATCGATTAAAGGAATGGTTTCAGCAGTCATTCCCAAACCAGATTTATTAAAATAAGGTCTTTGAACAGAAAGTATTTTTTCCAGTTTCTCATATCCTAGAGAAAATCTTTTGAAAATATTTGAGATATCATTTTTTAAGAATGCATTTTCTTTTAAAAGATTATTTTCACTTTCTTTGAGAGAAGAAACATCCTGGTCTAAGCATTTCACTTTTTCTTCCAAAACATTCTCTTGTTGTTTTAAAGTAGAATTTTCCTTTTTGAGTTCGAAAATTCTTTTAAGAGAAGTCTTAAGACTAAAGCATAATTTATCAATATATTTTGAAACTTTAATAGGGATTTTGAAGTTACTTACCTCATATTCACTTTCTGAATTCGAATCGGTCTCGAGTTTGATTTTGAATCTAATTATGCCATTAGACATATGTTGGCATAATTATCATCACTATCTTCGCACTCTGTATCACTCCAGGTTTCAACTTTGAGAGCTTTTCGATTTTTTTCAGTTTTTCCTTTCTTCTTACTTAGAAGAGGACAGTTGGGTTTGATGTGTCCCTTTTTCTTACATTCAAAGCAGACTACATCTTTGTTTGATTCATCATCCTCAGTAGACTTGGTATGTTGCTTTTGAAAACTTTGTTTCTTTGAATTGAATCTTCTTCCTTTTATGTTCAGCTTTCTGAATCTTCTTATCATGAGAGCAAGTTCTTCATCATCCATGTCGTCTTCAGAATCTGTTACATCATAATCATCATTAGATTTTAATGCAATAGATTTCTTACCTTTAGGATCTTCGTCTTCATTGATTCGTTCCACTTCATAAGATTGAAGGGTCACAACCAACTCATCGATAGACAGTGGCATGATTCTTTGGGTCTCTCTGATTGAGGTCTTTATGTGATTCCAATCTTTGAAGAATCCACGCAATAACTTGTTTACTTTCATGGAATCAGAAATTAGTTGACCTTGATTTTCAAGACCATTCACTATTTCTGTAAAACGACTAAACATGTCAGTTATAGATTTTCCCGATTTCATTCTGAAAGCTTCATATTGACCAAGAAGAATGATGATTCTAGTCTCTTTCACTCAATCGGTTCCTTCATAGGTAATGTGTAGTCTATCCCAGACTTCTTTGGCTGTATCACAAGAAGATATTCTGTTATATTCAGTAGGTAATAAAGCACAATATAAAGAATAAATTGCTTTTGCATCAAGAGCTTGTCTCTTGATTATCTTTTCCTGAGTCATTTCGCTAGACTCAATAGTGTATTTTCCTCTTTTTGATATAGATGCAGCTTTAGGAATAATTCCTTTTTCTACAACATCCCATTCCAGAGGATCATTTGATCTTAAAAACGCCTTCATCTTGTTTTTTCATATATTGTAGTTCTTTCCATCAAAGTAAAGCGGTCTGGTGTTGCTTTGCCTTTCTACCAGCCTTGGAGCCAACATACTAGCCATGGATCTCTAATTCTGAAGTAAAACACTTCAAACAAAGTGAGTACACGAGCTCTGATACCAATTGAGATTGCTAGTATAAACACCTAGAGGGGGTGAATAGGTGCACAAACAATTTATCGAGATACGGAAGTGATTCTAGGCAACTGATAGAAAGGAAGTTCTCAATTGATTAACAAAATGAAGTACGATCAAAGTAAAGAGAGTAAGGAAGAGAAAATTGAACACGAGGTTTATAGTGGTTTGGCTTATTCCAAGCCTACGTCCATTCTTCCGCACTGACAGCCCACCGGCTGGATTTCACTATGAACAAAAGAAAAAATACAGCACAGCTTTTCCTTGATTCTACAATGTAGATGTTCTACCACACCTCTTCAAGATTTCTCACAAATATAGACTCTCTTTTGTATACAAGTTTCGCTAAAAGGAATTGTCTAAACAACAGGATGCTTCAGACTTTGAAATTCTTCTATCGCGCACACCTTGAACAACTTAGAACGTCTTCCTTATATACTCCTTTATGCCATCATGCCCGTTGGCACTAACCAAATGAATTCCTCCAATCTACCCGTTGGACGAAATCAATTAGGAAGATTATTCGAGCTATTAAAGAACGTGTCGATAGCCCATCAATCATGTTCACCCATACAATTGGGATCTCGGTTTCTATAAGTAAAACATTCCAAGAATATTTAGGCAATCATCCGATCCTTAATCTTCGAGTCAATCTTGATCAATCAAAGGATTCCGTTAAGTCTTTTCCAGCCAAAAGATCTTGTCCAGTCGATAAAGTCATATCCTTAATGAAACATCCAGTTCTGAATAAACTTTCTTCACTGGATTAGAGACTATCAATGAGGATAGACTTTGAGTCTTGAGTCTGGCTGTCCGGAGGTCTTCAGATCTTAAATAGCAGAATCTGCAAGCCTTCAGACTAGACTGATGGAAACGTTTTGTCAATTTCAAAACACTTCAAGAAGATTTCTCCAATAAAGTGTGGTATAAATAAAAGAAGTATAAGTATGTTAATTATACTTGTACAACTTTCTTTGTAAAAGGAATTTTTGAAAATATTTTATTACACTTCTGCATACTAAAAAGAGAATATTATTATAAAAATCACATATCATGCATGACGTTTTGGGCATCACAAGCTATCCACTATTGCAGTGTACAACACTGCCTGCCCTTACTTCCTCAATACATTGCTTACCAGTACTACAGCCCTCGGGAGAAGCACACCACCTTCCTCCGCTGCTTCCTGGTGGCGATGATCGCCCTCTTCATCATCAACGGCACCGTGCTTCACCATATGGCTCGTCCTCCAGTTCCCACTCCCCGTGTTCCAAGTCTAACTTGACAACGCTCACCAACTTGTACGGTAATTGGGTGGTCCGTTTTCAGGTTGCAAACCCTAACAAGAAGATGAAGACATCCTACAGTGACATTTTTTTTCCTACGGTGACATTGAGTCGTACGTCTACTACAAGTCCGAGTCCTTGAGCGCGACCTGACTGCCACCATTTGATCTGCCAGTTGTCCAGGCAAATTTCGCAAGTCGCAACCTTACCTTCTTGAACATGTATCCGATGTGTTTACGATTATTGGTTGGACTATTTTCATTCTATGAAAAGATTGACTTCTTTGTAAAGATGCCGTGAAAAACACACTCTTTCTTTCTTTTGCACTTTTTTGAAGCTATGTTCTTTTATCCTTACTAGCTTGTACGTTAGCAGAAATTAAGATAGCAATGTCTAGTGTAGTAAGAGGGCAATCGACAGTGAAATGGAAAAAGTTTGCACGTCGTGAACGCGAAGTTGGAGGGTGGGACATGCAGTTTGCATCCTTGGTTCTTTCCTCTTCAAGTCAGTTGATTAAGAAATTTAAAGAAAGTACAACGGCATCTTCTTGCCCAAATCACACGGAAACAACCTAATCCGATAGATTTGAGATCCCATCATGTACGATGAAGATTCGCCTTCTTTTTTCTATTTTATTTCTTGACTTGAAGAAAATTGGCTTTACTTAATGGCGTGACTATCGATTATTAGGTGATACTTTAGGCTGCGTTTGGTAACGTTTCTGTTCTTTTTTTGTTCCAGGGAACAGAAACAAAAAAAAGTGTTTCTGTTCCACGGAACACTTTTTGAACAAAAATATGCGTTTGGTAAATTTATTCCGAGAATAAAAAATAAACAAAACACGTTTGGTAAATTTTGTTCTTTTTTTGTTTCTTTTAATTTTTTTATATTTTTATTTTTCATTTTTTCCTTTAATTTTTACTTTTTTTTTTTTCGGCCGATCGCCGGAGGCCGGCGACCGGCCGACGGGGCAGGCCGACGCCTCCCCGCCCGGCGAGGCTCGCCCGGCCCTGGCTAACCGAGCCTCGCCGTTGTTGGGCGAGGCTCGAGCTCGACCGCGCCGGCGACGCCTCGCCTCACCAGGGGCCGGTGACGCCGTTGGCGACGCTCCGGCGAGGTCGCCGACCCTCGACGGCGTCGCCGGCCCTCGACAGCCGGCCATGGCCGAGGCCGGCGACCGGCCAAAGAGAAAGAAGAAGAAAAGAGGAAGAGAAGAGGAGAGAGAGAAGAAGAAACAAAAACAAAAAATTGTTTCGAAAATTGTTTTCGAACGAAAACAACTTTTTGTTGTTTACGTTTTTGTTCTTTTTTTGTTTTCGAGAACAAAAAAAAAACAGAAACGCAACCAAACGCCGGCAGCGTTTTACGTTCTTTTTTTATTCCTAACAAAAAAAGAAAAAAGTGTTTATAAACACTTTTCAGAAAATGCAGGGCCTTAGCAGCCAAATGAGAGGTAAAAAAAAAAAATCATTTTCCTCGTGTAGAAATCACTATCGATACATGCAGCATGAATTTAATAATTGATTGTTGCAACACAGTAGACAAATCGATAAGATGTGTGTGATAATTCTAACTCGATCATCACCTTAATTAGATTGACTTTTTGAGACTTTTAATACCGATAAAATTTCACTTGTTATTTCGTAGATACAACTCTTTTACTGGTGGTGTTGACGATGGAGAATTGAAAAAAAGTGTAATTAGTATTTACTCAGACAAAATGTTCATTGTCCAATATTCCAATAAGAATTTGACGCCTGTAACAATTATGTTGACATTGTTGCTCAGACTTAGCATCCTTTCGTACTTCTTGGGTAAACTACATAATGAACCATACTGGAGGGTGAGGCACCCACTCAAAATTTCAACTTTAGATAGCATTCACTTTCTATTTCTTAATTCGAAAAGTATAACCCATAGCATTCACTTTCTATCCCTTTTTTTCCCAAGTTCTTCTCTTTTTATTCCGCAACTCCGTATTTTTCGGCAGACTAAAGTCAATTAAATTTGAATCGGACAAAAATTTGGCGTAAGAGACGGGTAGTAAAAAACAAGAGTGACTTGATTTTGACTTCTGGGGTCCATCTTTCTTTTTTTCCTGGGCGGTGTAAACACTGCTGTCAAAAAAAAAATTAAAGTTTTTTTTCTTGTCTTCTGTTTTACTTTTTGAGTTTGTTCTTCATGTCTCACCTTTTCTCCTTTTTCCCCTTTCTAATGGATTAAAGCACCAATCCAAATATTACTATTTTCTTCGCAATTCTAGGTTAAAGATATAATAATATTGACAAGTGAGTTGAGACAATATTTCCTTATCTAGGGAAAAAAAAAGTAGGTATGTGTCTAGGCATTTTCAGTTTGTTAAAATAATCACTACATACATTAAGGTTGTGTTCGTTTCACAAAAAATAACTTTCAGAAAAACATTTTTTAAATTTTCTTGGGTTCGTTTCATGAAAAATCAATTACTTTGGGAAAGCATTTTTCATGAAGGGAAAATGTCTTCTAAATTAGGGAAATTTTTTTTTACTTTTGAAAAGTGGAAAACATTTTTCTCACTTGATCTCCCTTATCTCACACCCCTATAAGTCCTCACTCTCTCCTCCTCCTTTTTTTTTTAATTCAAATTATTTTTTTATTTTCCTTATTTTCCCTCTTCTTCTTTGTTTTTATGTTTTCTTTTTCTTTTTTTCTTTTTTTTTAAAATTGAGCTTTTAATTCTTTTCTTTTTCTTCCCTTTTCTTTTTTTTCTTCCTTGGCCAATCGTGGGCCACGGCAGCAGCTAGCAACTGGCCACAGGCCAACTCCAGCCTCACCCAAGGCCAAACTCCGTGAAGGCGAGGCTCGAGCTTGCCGAATCTAGCGAGCCATGAGCTCACTGGCCTTGGTGGAGCCTTGGGCTTACTTGGATTGAGTCAACGAGCTCATGGCTCACCCCATCTAGGCAAGCCAAATCCTTTGGCTAACGAGCTCGCGGCTTGCTTGGATTGGCCGAGCCTTGAGCTTGCTTGATCGAATGTTGGGCCGCTAGTCATGTTGAGGCACACGGCAGCAAAGGAAGGAGGAGGAAGGAGGAATAAGGAGGGGAAAAAAAAATAAAATAAAAGTAAAAATTCGATTTTAAAAATAAAAATAATTAAAAATTCATTTTTTAAAAATTATATAAAAATTAAAATTAATTGTTTTGGCCAATTAAAAAAATTAAAAATTAATTTTTTTAAAAAATTTTCCCAAAAAATCAAATTAGCTAATGAATGATAAAAAACAGTTTCCACTCAAATTTCAAATTTTAGCCAAGCACTAGAAAATATAGTCATTTTCTTGAAAAATGACTTCCTAAAAAATATTTTCCGAAAAACGTGATATTTTACATGAAATGAATGGACTATAAATTTGGATGTGTTTCCTAAAACAATGATTGCACATGAGATGAGAATAAAAAATATGAAAAAGTTTTAAAATTATATGCTTTTGGGATGCGCATTGTATCCAAACAATAAGGCAGTTAAGATTTATAGAATTTATAAAAAAAAAAAAAATCCAGTCATTTGGATTTGGTACGTGAAGGCTACGGGAAGGTTGGAGACCAATTTTCGTACATTTGCGTAATCGGTCTTCTTGTTTGACCCACCTCAATCCAATCAGGAACTCCTAGGACTTGCACTTCACCAAACAAAGGTGTCTGTCATCTATATCTCTTCCTGTTATGCTACCTTGAGGAAAGCTCGAATCTTTTATCTAGTTATTTACTTCGTCTCGTAGATCAAACAGAAGGGTTTGCAATGGCAGATCCTCCTATCTTCAGCTTTTTCTGCACTTCCATCATTGTTCTATCATTGCTGCCCCTATCCAATACAGCCGACACCCTGAGTTCAGTTCAATCTATTAGAGAGGGAGAGACATTGGCTTCCCCGGGCCGAAAGTTCGAGCTCGGTTTCTTCTCTACCGGAAGCTCAAAGAATAGTTACCTGGGGATATGGTTCGTGGTCAGTCCCGAAACGGTGGTTTGGGTTGCTAACAGGAACAGTCCACTCACCGATTCAAATGGTACTCTGAAAATAAGCAATGAAGGTGAACTTGTTATTCTGAACCGAGCAAATAGCATCATTTGGTCGACGAATTCCACCAAGGCTCTCAGAAACCCAGTTGCACAGCTCCTTGATTCTGGTAACCTTGTTCTTAAAGAACGCAACAGTTTAGATTCCGCTGACTACTCATGGCAGAGCTTTGATTACCCATCAGACACGTTTTTGGTCGGTATGACATTGGGATGGAACTTTAGAACTGGCTTGGAACGTCATCTGACTTCTTGGAGAAGCACGGATGATCCTTCCCCTGGAGACTATACGCTTAAATACAAAATCGAAGGTTTACCTCAACTTGAAATAGTCAGCAATGGTTCCGTCAAAGTTCATCGGTCTGGACCATGGAATGGAGTTGGACTCGGCGGTACATCCAAGGTGTCGAGTCCCCTTGCTAAAACCATCTTTATTCACAACGAAACGGCTGCCTATTTTGCGATTGAAATTTTTAAGGACGATATCACTGCCAAATTTACATTAAGCCCCGATGGAATTGTACAGACTCTTCTACTGAAGAGTGGAAGCACGAAGTGGGATCTAACTTTCTCGGTCCCCGACAACCCTTGTGACAACTATGGACATTGTGGCACCAATGGCGTGTGCCGAGTTAACCGAAGCCTAAGATGTCTCTGCTTGCAGGGTTTTATGCCCAGGTCACAAGAAGAGTGGGACATGCTCAATTCGACAGGAGGGTGCATAAGAAAAGTTCCATTGAATTGTTCTCGTGGAGAGGGTTTTATGAAACTTTCGCATGTGAAATTACCTGACCTTATAGATTTCCAACTATTCGAGGTATGAACCTTAAAGAATGCAAGGTTGAGTGTCTAAAGAATTGTTCTTGCATGGCTTATGCTAATTCAGATGTTAGAGGAGCAGGCTGCTTGATGTGGTTTGGCGATCTCATTGATATTAAGGAAATTGACATAGTTGGTTATGGCCAATATCTCTTCGTACGGCTACCTGCCTCAGAATTAGGTAAATATTCTGCATTGACTAGTTGGTTAGCCATTTTTTTGTCTCGCTCTTTCATTACATCGATTTGTCCTTATCAATGTTAGACTGAACTATCGTTCTGTCTCTTGCAATTTATTCTAATCTAAAAGTTTCTCTAGTGGAGATTGATTCGTTAGCTTACAGATGAACTCTTTCTGAAATTAGTTGCTTAACTTCTTCCTGTATGCCAGATTCAATCCGCAGTCTATCCAAGAAACTGGTGACTATCACCATGGCTTCAGCCATTTCAGGATTGCTTATTGTGGGCACAGCATTGAGCATAATCTGGAAAAGAAGAATGAAAAGCCGAGGTAAGCTAAATACCTTTTCCTTACTTCATTTGGTCAAATTCCGGATTTTTTTTTCCTTGTGTAGTTTATGGTATGGCTTGAGAAACTAATTTACATCCCTTGTAGGCTTGCCAAGTGGGATGGATGACATTGACTTGCCATTATATGATTTCGCTACCGTTGCTGCTGCTACCAACCATTTCTCTCAAACAAACAAGCTAGGAGCAGGCGGCTTCGGTTCGGTTTACAAGGTAACGAGTTATAAATTAGCCAGTTCAAATAGCTACGGAGGTCACACTAAGTGAAATACATGCAGGGAATTCTTTCCACAGGTCAAGAAGTAGCAGTAAAAAGGCTGTCAAAATATTCCGGACAAGGTCCTGATGAGTTTATGAATGAAGCCCTTTTGATTGCGAAACTTCAGCATCGGAATCTTGTTGGGCTTGTTGGCTGCTGCATTGAGGGAGAAGAAAGAATGTTAATTTATGAGTATATGCCAAACAAAAGCTTGGATTATTTCATTTTTGGTCAGAACCACTTTATCTTTCTTAGTTGCGTTTCACTCGAATCCTTATACTTTTGTTTATGTCCATTGATACCTTCGCCATAAAATATAGCTAAACGCTAAAAACTTAATTCATTTTTTATGGGGTAGCTAAACGCTAACAACTTAATTAGTTTTTGATGGGGTTGAATGTATGCAGAGCATGATAGGAGCTCTTCTTTGGCATGGAAAAGGCGATTTGACGTTGTTTTAGGAATCGCCCGAGGACTTCTCTATCTCCACCGGGATTCAAAACTAAAAGTGATCCACAGAGACCTAAAAACAAGTAACATTTTGTTAGATGCTGACATGAATCCAAAGATTTCAGATTTCGGCCTAGCAAGGATCTTTCGAGGAGATGATACAGAGGCAGAGACAAGAAGAATAGTTGGTACATAGTAAGTCTCATCTTAATTCATTTGAACAGTGCACTATCCATAAGTATTTGGAGACACTAAAGCCTAATTTGCTTGATGCAGTGGTTACATGTCCCCAGAGTATGTCCTTGATGGAAAATTCTCTGTGAAGTCCGATGTTTTTAGCTTTGGCGTGCTTTTGTTAGAGATAGTAAGTAGCAAAAGGAATAGAGGATTCCAGCATCCTGATCATCATCACACCCTTCTTGGGCACGTAAGTGGTAAAGAATTGTTAAGACTTGCCATTTCCTTTTTGGCTAAACAGGATCAGATATTTCGTTTCTCTTAAAACCTCATCTCACTCTTTCTATGTTCCCCTAGACGTGTTTTCTTTTTCAATGCACGGATAGTGGTTGATCATGAGTTGCTTAAATTTTTTTTAGGCATGGCTTCTATGGAGTGCAGGGAGGGCTATGGAACTTATTGATGAATTTGAACGTGCCTCTTTCGTTGTATCTCAAGCAGAGAGATGCATTCAGGTGGGCTTGTTATGTGTCCAAAAGTTTCCTAAAGATAGGCCGACAATGTCTAGTGTTGTGTTCATGTTGGCAAATGAAGGAGCAACCTTGCCACTACCGAAAGAGCCCAGTTTCTTCATCGAGAGAAGTTCAGATACCTCGTGTGCATATCTCGTTAAGGAAGAATCCAACACATGCAATGTCGTCACGGTCACAATGCCGGAAGGTCGATAGGAATGCCATGATGGATGTCCCTGCAAAATGTAGACCAGCTTTCTCGAGGGCAAAGGACAGAAGAAGCATTCGATGTGGTGAAGTTGAATAACGAATTTTCGCCATAGCTTTCTCCTAGACTCTTTGAGAAGAGGGAAGAATAATCTTCCAGCTTCCTTTGGCATAGCCAAAAACATTGACGTAGGTCTAGTTAGCAGCAACCGTCTTACAAGGAATGATTGGCGTTAACATGGATAATTTTTACAATTTTATAATTTTTTTTTTTTCTGTTCTTTCTTTTTTTTATCTCTTTCTTCCTCCTCCGGTTGTCAGGAACTCATTTGAGGCCGGAAACGGTTGACCTTGTCGGCATCGAGTGTGACGTCCCAGTCCGCCACATGCTAACGTGGGTTTTTAATCTTTTTACTTATAAAACAAGCGGAAGCCAAAAGTATAAAATCAAATAGAAAATACAATAATGGATGGATGCCAAAGAAGAACAAATTATCATAACTTTCATTTCTTATCTTTTAAATTTGTACATGGGTGATTTTCATCGGGCTACAACTAGGAGGTCAAAAGGATATACTACTCCCATCAACTATCGTCACTGCCACCATAACTGCACCCCCACGACTATTTACATCATCAATCACCTATCTGCAAAGGTCCTGTCCCAAAAAGTGCCAAGACCGTGCCCAAAAATGATCCTATCCTCCAGCTCCCTGAACTACTCCCTACCTCTGCCATCCTCGTCGCTGCTACTGTCTCCTGGATACGGCAAAGGACCTATTAGAAGTCTTCCAATCTTCGCGTATATTGCAATGAAGTGATAGGCAAAGCGACCTGCAGGCGAGCCTATATCTATCCATAACATTGACGTATACCTCACGAATGTCATGGAAGGGAGCGCGGGTCGGTAAATTCATACAACTGTCGCTCAAACTCTACAGGGGCTCGGTAAAGGGATATGGGGGCACTAGGATAGGCAACCATATCTAAAGATATGAAAAATTTAAATATCAACAAAGATGAGCTAATGCCTAGCAAATGAAATATCCAAAACTCTATACTATACGATCCACCCATCACACACATACGAATAATCTGTCTAAGACATGTGACTTACTCAACAACTATGGTATAAACAGTACTATATGAGACCAACTAAGATCGAGTAGACTATAACAACATGATGGCTACCTCAAATATTCTAGACTCACGACATAAGGACCTAATGACTTGACAAACAACTCGACCACACATGCGCATACGATTCCCACGTTTTAGTTCTCACTTTTCCAATCAATGTTTTCATTCCAGTTCATTGTCCAGTCCGTGCAAGGAATCCCTATCTAGAGGCCAGTTCACTATCCGATTTGCCGCGATGTACGCCAGTTCGCTGTCCGACCCTTGCGGGCTTCTAGGGTTTGCTGTCTCTAGGCATCTCTCCACGAGACATCTAGGGTTCATTGTCCTTAGGCTTCTAGGGTTCGTTGTCCAAACCCAATAGGCATTATCGGGGCATCATCAGTTCGCTGTCCCTAAGCATCTCTCCCCGAGGCATCTAGGGTTCATTGTTCTTAAGCTTCCAAGATTCGCTATCCCTAGGCATCTAGACTCCTATGGGGTGTCGTCGGTTCGCTG
Organism: Eucalyptus dawsonii; assembly: GCA_016097615.1. NCBI lineage: Eukaryota > Viridiplantae > Streptophyta > Magnoliopsida > Myrtales > Myrtaceae > Eucalyptus > Eucalyptus dawsonii. The sequence continues at coordinate 11,703,126 of CM027880.1, read as the reverse complement.
TCCGATGGTATTCATTATGGGTTTTCTTAATCACACAAATCATGTACATTTATCTTGTCTTTAAGCATGCGACTAGGGCTACGCATGGTTCCACGATAGAACCTGAACTTGAGAACCAAACCGATGGAAATCTACAAGTTCCAGGTTTCGAAAAATGAGCGAACTCTTCCCACAGGACAAGTCGTAACAGTAAAAAGGCTGTCAAAATATTCGGGACAAGGTCCCGATGAGTTTATGAATGAAGTCTTTCTAGTCGCCCAATTTCAGCACTCTTGTTGGACTTGTTGGCTGCTGCATTGGGGGAGAAGAAATAAGGTTAATTTATGAGTATATGCTAAACAAAAGCGTGGATTACTTCATCTTTGGCTAGAACCACTTGATCTTTGCGAGTTCCTTTTCACTCGATTCCTTGTGCTTTTGTTTCTGTCCATTGATTCCTTTGCCAGAATATACAGCTCAACTCTAACAACTTCATTAATTTTTAATGGGGTTGAGCGCATGCAGATCATGACAGAAGCTCCTCTTTGGAATGGAAAAGGTGATTTGACATTGTTTTAGGAATCGCCCAAGGACTTCGCCATCTCCACCAGGATTCAAAACTACAAGTGATCCATTGAAACCCGAAAACAAGTACCATTTTGTTAGATGCTAACAGGAATCCAAAGATTTCACATTTCGGCCTGGCAAGGATCTTTCAAGGAGATGACACAGAGGCAGAGATGAGAAGAACAGTTGGTACATAGTAAGTTTAACATCTTAATTCATTGGAACGGTGCACTATCCATCAGTATTTGGAGAAACTGAAGACTGATTTGCTTGATGCAATGGTTATATGTCCCTAGAGTATGCCTTTGATGGAAAATTCTCTATGAAGTCCATCATTTTCAGCTTTTGTGTGCTTTTGTTAGAGATATTAAGTAGCAAAAGGAACAGAGAATTCCAGCATCCTGATCATCATTACACCCTTCTCGGGCACGTAAGTGGTAGAGAATTATTAAGACCCAACGCTTCCTTTTTCGCTAAACAGGACCAGCTATTTCCTTTCTCTTAAAACCTCATCCCGTTCTTTCTACGTTCCCCTAGACGTGTTTTCTTTTTTGATGCATGGACGGTGGTTGGTCATGAGTAGTTTAAACTTTTTAGGCATGCCTGCTATGGAGTGAAGGGAGGGCCATGGAACTCATTGATGAATCTATATGCGCCTCTTTTCTTGAGTCTCAAGCAGAGAGATGCATTCAGGTGGGTTTGTTATGCGTCCAAAAGTTTCCTGAAGATAGGCCAACATTGTCTAGTGTTGTCTTCATGTTGGCAAATGAAGGAGCAACCTTGCCTCTGCCAAAAGAGCCTGGTTTCTTTGCCGAAAGAAGTTCAGGTAGCTTGGATGCATATCTAGTTAAGGAAGAATCCAACACAGTATGTTGTTAAGGTCACATTGCCTGAAGGTCGATAGAAATGCCACCGTGGATATCTCTACAGAATGTAGACCTGCTTTCTAGAGTACAAAGGACAGAAGAAGCATACGGTATTGTAAAGTTGAATAATGAATTTTTGCCATGGCTTTTTCTTAGATTCTTGGAGAAGAGCAAATGATGGTTTAGATTGAATAAAATCTCCGGTTGATCATTTGTTTCTGGGCCAGTGCTAATCAAGAGGAAATGGAGGAATAGAAAACCTAACTACAAATTGGAAGAGAGCAGCAATATTAGTTATTGTAAAATTGAAAACTCTTTGCTATAATATTTTGAAGCTCTATAATATGGTTAATTAAAATTACATGACCTGTAATTTAACCTAAATCATAAAAGGAATGAGAGAGAGCAAATCTGAAAAGCAAGAATGGGCAGAGCAAGCAATTAAGCACCCCTTCCTCCTTGTCAAGAAATTCCTGATCCCTCCCCCCCCCTCTCTCTCTCCCTCCCTCCCTCACACACACACACAAAGTTTTCATTTTCTCTCATCATCATAAAAGGGCACAACTCGAGAGGAGTAGAAAAATTTTCCAGCTTCCTTTGACAAGGCCGATAATTGCAGACCTTCGGTCTCCGACTACCCCGTACCACCGCTGGGAACCCACTCTGACTATCCGCCGGTGGAGTGTCCAACACTGCCTACCCTCACGCGGCGCCACCGCCCCAATACACCGCTTACCAGTACTACAACCCTCAGGATCGGCGCACCACCTTCCTATGCTACTTCCTGGTGGCGATGATTGCCCTCTTCATCATCATCGGAACTGTGCTGGATAGTTTGGCTCGTTCTTGGGCCTCGACTCCCTGAGTTTTGAGTCTAACTTGATGACGCTCACCAATTTCTCCAGCAATTGGGTGGTCCGATTCCAGGTAATATACCCTAACAAAAAGATGAAGATATCCTACGCTGATAATGAGTCGAACATCTACAAGTTCGAGCCCTTGAGAGCGATGCAACTACCGCCAATTGATCATATGGTTGTCCAAGTGAGTTTTGCAATCGGGGACTCATATGTAAATGGGTGGGCTACGAGCAACATAAATGCAGAGCGAGCAAGTGAAGCTGCGAACTTCCAAGTGAGGCTCACGTTAATTCACTGTAGGAGGTGACGTTGGCTGTTGGAAAAATCTTCTTGAAGTGTTTTAAAGCTGACAAAACGTTTTCATCAGTCTAGTCTAAAGGTTTGCAGACTCTGCTATTTAAAGTCTGAAGACCTCCGGATAGCCAGACTTAAGACTCAAAGTCTATCCTCATTGACAGTCTCTAATCCGTTAAAGAAATGTTATCTAGAACTGAATGTTTCATCAAGATATGACCTTATCGACTGGAGAAGATCTCTTGGCTGGAAAAGACATAACAGAATCCTTTGATTGATCGAGATTGACTCGAAGATTAAGGATCCGATGATTGCTTAGATATTTTTGGAAGGTTCTACTTATGGAAACCGAGATCTTGATTGTATGGGCGAACGGGATTGATGGGCTATCGACACGTTCCTTTGATAGCTCAAATAATCTTCTTAATTGATTCCGTCCAACGGGTAGATTGGAGAAATTCCTTTGGTAAGTGCCAACGTGTATGATGGCATGAAAGAATATATAAGGAAGACGTTCTAAGTTGTTAAAGGTGTGAGCGATAGAAAAATTATAAAGTTTGAAACTTCCTGTTGTTTAGACAATTTCTTTGAGCGAAACCTTGTATACAAAAGAGAGTCTATATTTGTAAGAAACCTTAAGGAAGTGTGGTAGAACATTTACACTGTGGAATCAAGGAAAAGCTGTGCTGTAACTTCTCTTTTGTTCATAGTGAAATTCAGTCGGTGGGCTGTCAGTGCGGAAGAGTGGACGTAGGCTTGGAATAAGCCGAACCACTATAAACCTTGTGTTCAATTTTCTCTTCATTACTCTCTTTACCTTGATCGTACTTCATTTTGTTAATCAATAGAGAATTTCCTTTCTATCGTTTGCCTAGAATCGCTTCCATATCTTGATAAATTGTTTGTGCATCTATTTACCCCCCTCTAGGTGCTTATACTAGCTATCTCACTGGCTCCCTCTCTCAAGCCACACCAACGCAGCATTGTCAGAGTCCGAGGCGGCAGCATATTTACATCAGCAAGATGGGCTGCCAAGTCCTCATATTCAAGGCAAAAGCAGGCCTAAGGTCGTGTTGAAATAGTTTGTTTTCATGAGAAGATGTGACTCTTGGCGATGAAAAAATACTCTTGATTATGAAAAAAAATTACTAGTAGTTAGAAATAAAAGTGAATGTTGACATGAAAAGTGGTGATCGTTCATTATGAAAAGTGGTGATGGCGGGGATAATGTGCCTATGTCCAAGAAATATGTCGATTGATTATCTATAAATAGCACTGAAACATAAATTGTTCATAACGACTATTCTAAACAACTTCTCCATAACACTCTTCTTCTCTTTTCATACACAGAACTTTAATAACATATTCAAGGTGAAATTCCAAGAGAGAAATTGAGTAATTGCTTAACTCATTTTTCTACTACTTCGATGTATATCCTTGAAGTATATTTGTTGTAAACTCGGCAGCAACAATGATGGGGGCAAATAATACCCGAAAGATAGTGATCATCATCACACATCAAAGATTCATATCTACTACTCTATCTTCATCAGCAATTTAATTTCTCCAGCAATCTTAAGGTGTTATTTTCATGAAAATAGAGACGGTGGCTACATCAAATGCTTGCAATCTTGACAGATAAGCATTATTGAAACTTTTGTTCTTGTTTATGTGCTTGAATCATCTTTCTTGTGACATCATAGATTATCTTACCTTGGCTGTAGTACTTCGAAATTTTTGAATAAAAGTGATATGGTATCCTGTGATAATCTTGATAAGAAAATGATGATAAAAGGAAGTGCCCTAGTTGGATTCTCAGTGCTCTATTCGATCGTCTATATGAAACTTTTCGGTCCTACACAAATCCCAAAGACATTTGGAATATATTGGAGACCTAGTAAAATAATGACAAATAAGTTACCGATAGATTTACCCCTTTGAGATATTTTGAAATTATCATGATTAATGAAAAATCTGTCTCTAAGCAAGTGGAAAAACTTCAAATATATGTTGCCAAACTCAAAAACCTTATGATTGAAGTTTCTAAGCCTCTTCAAGTTGTTGCAATTATTTCACAATTACCCTCAACTTGTAATGATATGAAAAATACTTTTCCGCATGATTGCGAACCTAATTGTGGATAATCTGATAAAACACATTTGAGTTGAGGAAGGTCCTTGGGACTGCGGGGCTAATTACGTGAAAGAAGTTACAAACAATGTGCAATTTATTTTAGAATGATAACATGAGCAAAGATAAAGAAAATAAAAGGTAAACAAATCATGGTATGATTTAAAGAAAATAACAACGCAATGGCATAAAAATTTGATTTGATGGTGTTATCATATGGATTTAAGCATAACAATGATAATAAGTGTATTTACTCAAAATTTACCAAAGATTATGGAGTTATAATCAGCTTTTATGTAGATGATATGCTAATTGTTGGTACAACTATGCATGGCACAAATTAAACTAAAAAGTATCTATCTTCTGAGTTCAAGATGAAAGATTTGGGAGATGTGGATATAATTTAAGGTATGAAAGTGATCAAACATAATGAGGGTTATACTTTAAGTCAAGCCCACTATGTGGAGAAAATCATTCAAAAATATCATAACTCGGGAATTAAAAAGTCAAATATACCATATGATGTATCAATTAAAATGATGGTAAATACTGAACAACCTTCCTTATAATTAGAATATACTAATGCCATTGAAACTCTTATGTATGCTATGCATTGTACTAGACCGGATATAACCTTTTATGTGTAAATTGTTTAGACTTACTAATAATCCTAGTATTTTACATTGGAAGGCAATATGTAGAATTCTTGCTTACAAGCTTTGTTTGTTTCATGAAAAATATAACTTTGAAAAATATTTTTTCTAGAAGTTATTTTACAAGAAAATAAAAAATATTTTTGAGTTTTTGGTTTATTACCTAAAAATGACTAGAAAATATTTTCTATCATTTGATTAAAAATATAATTTTATTTTTCTAAATAGACTTATATTATTCAATTGTGAGTTATGCATAGGAAGTTAGGAAACTGAGTATAGGCAGCAAGGTTTCAGGTTTGGCCTCAATGGACCTCGACCTCTTCATTATGGACCTAGGCCTAGCCTTGATGGACCAAAGCATCGAGGATCAAGCACGAGCTTTAGGGTCCCTATCCCGACCTCAATAGACCTAGGTTGGGATGTCTAAGACCTGAGCCTAGCCTCGATAAACTGGGCATGATTGTCGAGGTCTCAAGCTTGGCCTTAATTAACCCAAGCAGGTGCCAGCATCCCGAACCTAGCCTCGATAAACTTGAGACCCAAGCTCAAGCGCTAGGGACTTTAGCAGGGACATTGTCCCAAGCCCAAGTGCCGGGGTCTCAAGCCCAGTCTTGATGTACATGGGTGTGAGCACTAGGGACATTGCCCTAGCCACAATAAACCCAAGCTTGGGTGCCAAGTTTCTAAACGAGGCTATGATGGACACTAGTTTGGGCAGCGTCGATGACCAAATCCCAAGCACAGGTTCTTAGGCTCGAGCGTCATGGACCTAGCCCGATCTTAATGGACTCAAGTCTAGGTGTTAAAAATCTGGGCACAAGCACTAGGATCAAGGATTGGGCCTTTGTGGACCCAACCTGAGGCGTCAAGGAGTCAAGCAAAAGTCTTAGGCCCAGTCACTAGCGTTGGTGGCTCGAGGCCAACCTCTATGGACCCAACCCCAAGTACGAGGTTTTGGGGCTGGCCTCTTTGGACCCAAGTGCAACTTCCATGGACCCCAGCCGACTTTGACCCTAGCCCAAGGTCGTTGCCAAGATTTCGAGGACAAGCTTTGGACTTCCCGTGGCCATACGTAGATTTTATTTTATTTTATTTTTTATCTCAGTGTCGATATCTAATAATATTTTGGAAAATAATCAATTTTTTAAATAGGAAATCATTTCCTTGAATTTAAGCATAGATTTTCCGTTAACTTGTAAAACATTTTCCGTTAACTCATTTTTTTAAGTGATCCAAACACCAAAAAATTAAAGGAAAATATTTTTTGCAAAACAAAAAGACCCTTAAAGAAAACAATACATTGTAGTCTATTTTATGAAAGACAACCAACAATATTAGATGGATATTCAAATACTAGTTGAATAACTAACACAATTTATAACAACATGATATCTGGATGGGTTTTTCAAGCTAAAAAATGGTGCAATTTCATGGTATCAAAGAAGCAAACATATATAACTCATTCAACGAAAAATATCAACAGCTCTTGATAGCATTATCAAGAGCTGGTAAACAGGTTGAATAGTCGCAAAATTTGCTATTAGATGAAGAATTAGAATTAGGGCCAGCACCAATGGCAGCCATACTTTTACATTACAGTAGTGAGGCAAAAATGTGTATGGCACATAGTAAAATATGCAATGGAAAATTTAAACATTGGTTTGCGACACGAGCATGCTCGATAATTAATTGTGGATGGAATTATTTCAGTAATCTATGCTCAGACAAATAATAACTTGGCTAATCCATTCACTAAGGGACTCTCGAGGGATTTAGCCAATAGCTATTGCGACCTAATCCCTTTGGAGAGAGAGAGATAGGTTTAGGGATATTGTCAATTTCAGGCCGATGGCCTTCCATTGACTCGAGCTCTATCAAGCCCATACCTCACGCAACATCAAGCATTCAAATTTTAAATCAACTGAGCCTACTCAAATTTTGACCAAGGAGTCACCACTAGCCTTTTCGGCGGCTAGAAAGTGAGTAAGATATGGGAGGATATCTTATCATTTATGCAACCAGAGATTCTAGACTTAGGGACTTGGTTACATTAGTCCTAAGATAATGCCCTTTGGGTACCTAACTCGATTAAATGCTAACTAATGCCATAGCAACCAAATGATCATCGAACGATATAGGCCATATGCCATTGGAAAGCTTGAAATCTTGCCTAAAACTTTGATGAAGAACATGTTATCAAATCTTGAATATATGATTTTATAAGAATTTAGGAATGCATGGAGGTCTGACTGTGAACCAAAATTCCAGAACATTACCGTACATTTAGGAGGATGGCTGAAAATAGCAAACAAACGTTTTTATTTTCTGAAAAAATTTGTCAGTACAGATATGAATGTGATTAACATTTTTCGTGGGGAAGAATCATTAGATTCTAAACACAGAATTTTGTAACAATCACAGAGTACGTGAAGGTCAGCTTGGAAATTAAGATTCCAGAAGCCAGCACGTCTCTTTGAATGGTATTCGTACCGACTAAATCATCTCAGATTTTTATGAAAATTTTCTATGACCTAGACCTAGATGTGATGAACAAAATCTGTGCAGACATCAACACATAAATCGAATAATAAAAATTCATAAAAATTCGAGAAAACAGCCAAATCAGACAGAACAGAACACATTCAGAGTTCAGATTTTAAACCTAAGATCACAGCACAATTTTAGTATGCAAACGACGTCATATGATGACTTATGATGTATCAAAATGAAGATAATGAAGATTACTAGCATTCTCTAGTTGATCACGTCATGAAAATCAGCTATATACATCATTATATCATCAACATCGGGCAATCAGTCCAGAAATCGAATTTACACTATCAACATCCACTAATCATGCCTTAACAGCCATTGATTAACATCATATCCACACATATCCATCTCGAACTATCATTGAGCATTTAGAATGATGATCCTAGCCCCGGCCACTGTGGGTGAGCCGAAAATTATCACAAGTGGCCTTGCTTCATTGGATCAAAGGCTTAAAGAGTATTACCTTGGTTTTCTTGTTCGTGGAGCGCTAACCAGCCTCCTCTAGACTTCAAGGAATGGCCTAGCGTAGCTCCTCAAGAAATGCTTCGGAGAAACAGATAACTAATAGTATCTATCTTCTATATCCAGCCATTTCTCATGAGCAAGCACCACCAACATCCACCAGAACATGAAACACAGATAAACATAGAACAAAAGACATACAAGAAGGCATGTGCAGATTCATCTTCTGAAATAATGAAGCATGATTGAAATTGAGCACGAATAATCAATAATCAATAAATAGCAGTCCTTCTATATCAACATGTCTGCGAATGAACAATTTCAGATTTCTACTCTGCGAGGCATTTCATCGAATACCTGATGTGCAATCGACGAATGAATGGATTGTAACTATTGAACTAGCAGATATACTTCAACACAGGGAGAGCATAACACGTGTAGTTGACTTAACAAGGGAACATAAGAATCTATGTGGGCATACACGAATGTGGCAGACCAATTTCAGGGACGTCTCAGTTTCAAATACGAGTCAATGTCTGACAATAAACAAAACTAAACATGCACACGAGACCGAGTTAGACGATTCCAGCGTAAATCGAAAATTTCGTCGAGATGGAAGCCGCGACAATGAACGCTTCAGACGAGCTTCGCAAGGGAACCAGTAGGACATTTCATCGTACAGGGCTTCCAAAGCGGAGGAGTGAATCGAGGGAGCCACTAGTCGAGCATTGAGCTCGTACACCGAAGGAGGAGGCCGGTCGTCATTGTCAGCGAATGTGGAGGGGGTCGCCGGACACCGGAACAAACCACCGAGCTCGCCGGATCAACTACCGTCGTGGAGATCGGGTTGCCCACCGGGACGAAGATCGGCTGGCATCGTGGTTCGCTTCCGTGAATCTTTAGGTTTAGAGCAGACGTTGCAGGATTAGTGTGAATCCTCTTCGTCCTCTGCTCGATGTTCGCTCGAAATACCTGAAAAGATGAGCTCGTGAGATTGCTCCAGAGAGAATCAACGGGAAAATCCGAGATGGAGAGAATCGGTGGAAAGAGAATGGAGAGAGAGAATGAGTGGCTGCTGGAGAATCCGAAAATTGAGAGCCCTCTCCGTGTTCTATGCCGAATTGAAGTTCTCGGCCTAGCTTGGAGGACGAGAGATAAAGAGAGTTTTTTTGGAGATAGTGGAGTTCGGTCAATGAAAAAGATGAGAGAGAATCAGTGGAGATTGCTTGCTTCGCTCTTCTCTCTTTTTGGTTCGAGTTCGCTCCCTTTTTGTCTTCGACCGGCGAGTACCTCAGCCAAAAAACTCTTTCTTTTCTTCAGCGGACCGTGGCCCCCCCAAACCTCCTTCGATCCTCCTCTCTCCTGTCTTTTCTTCAGCCAAAACTTGGCTGAACCAACCAAGGCCGCCAATGCCCGCTCCTCTCTTCTCCGCGAGCGTTCCCCTCCGTCCGGGAGCGAACGTCCTCCTCCGTGTCGAGCATGCTCCCCTAGCTTCAGCCGAATGGAATCTTTTCCGTTAACCCTCTCTCCAGCTCTGCAGCCTTCTCGAACAGCAAGGGCTCCATCTCGTCGCTCGTGGTTGCTTTTCTCGCGTCACAGGCACTCGCACGGCCACCGCGCGCTTCTGTTCCTTTTGGTTCCATCACAGGAGACGTTTTTCTCTCCTCTCATAGGCGAGAAAATATTGGGTGGTCCGGGAGCTCCACATCAGCGTGGTCCCGGACCACTCACGCGGCGCCACGTGGAAGCGTGGCCCCATTGCTGTCTTCTGCATTTTTCTTTTCTTTTTTCTCTCACTAGCCTTCACCAGCCTTCTCGCCCATCAGAAACCTTTTCCTCTCGGGAAATTTGAAAAATTCGGCGCGCTCTCTCTCTCCTCCCAAGAAAATAATAGTAGATAGGGCTGAGCTTTGTTCCTGGTTAACCGGGAACCGAACCTGGAGGAGGGTCCTGTTCGGTTCCCGGTTCCAAGAGGACCTGCTCCGGTTCCGGTTCCTTTTTCTAGGAACTGGGAGTTTCGGTTCGGTTCCAAATCAAATCCGAACCTAACCGGTGTTTGAACCATTACTTGGGGCAGAAAAAACTCGACCTTGGATGTTCTAGTGACTTGTATGTGATGTTCTAGTTGAATTTTGGCTTTGGCCTCTAAATGAAAGTTGTAAAGGACTTCTTGGAGTATAACATACTCAAATTTGGGACAAAACAAACAAGTATAAGTGGGTGAAATCATTATTCTTTGGAAAGACTGGATCTGGAGATTTTGGGACCGACCCTTGATGAATGCATGGACTGTAAAGCAACTTTTTTGTCGAAATTTCACTTCGGTTTCTTAACAAAAGTTGTAAAGGACATCCTGAGGTACCACATATCAAAACTTTAGTGAAAAAAAACAAGAATAGATAGGTGAAATCGTGGTCCTTTGGAGATGGTTAGATATGGAATTACGGTACTACGAACACGGATTTTAACCATCCATATTTAATTATCTAGGACGAATTTGACTTCGATGTTTTCATGAAGTATCTACCTTATGGTCTTGGCTATCACATAGTAGAATTTCATAATTTTTTAAGGTCATTTGGGTATTTAATCGGAAATGTTTCTAAAACTGTGCAATCTGATGTGTTCGGATCTTGTAAGTTGCAATGCGTGGACTATATCATTTTGTATGAGGTTCTTTTGGAAATGTATTCTGCATGAAATATCTCTCTTCATATCTTCCCTACAACATATTTAAATTTCGTAATTTTTGTAGTTCATTTGCCTATTTAACCAAAAAAATTTCAAAAACTGTGCAAGTAGAGAATATGAAAAGTAAATCGATTTTATCTTTTAATCCAGAACGAATTGGACTATGATTTCTTCATGAAACTTGTACCTCTAGGTCTTAAATACAACGTGTCCAAATTTCAGAATTTTCTGAGTTCATTTAAGGGTTTAATAGAAATTGTTTTCAAAACTTGTACCTCTAGACATTCTTATTCTAGTGGTGTTTTATTTCTACTTTCTAGTTTGCTATTTGTTTTGAAATTTCTAATTATATTCTATTATTGTTGTGTAATGCGAAGTTAATGTATCAAGATAACATGTCAATGGGAAGTTACCGTGTAGTATACACGTACATTATAGTTTTTTTTTTTTGGTAAGGTGCGCATACGTTAAATTTTTTTTTAGTAACGTGCATGCACGTTATAGTTTTTTTTGGTAACGTGCGCATACGTTATTATTTTTTTTGTAACGTGCGCATATGTTATAGTTTTTTTTTTTTTGGTAACGTGTGCGTACGTTATAGTTTTTTTTGGTAACGTGCGCATATATTATAGTTCAAATATGAAAATAACAAAAAAAAAAAAAAAAAGAACCTGTTGGAACCTGGAACCGACCCTGGAACCTGTGACAGGGTAGGTTCCAGGTTCTCGGTTCCCACGGGTAGGTTCCAGGTTCCTCATTTTGAGGAACCTGTACCCGAGGGTAGGTTCCAGGTTCCAGACGGAACCGAACCGGAACCTGGAATTGCTCACCCCTAATAGCAGATCCTTCTCTCTTGCAAACTCTTTCTCTCTCCATTTTTTCGTTCGACTCTCGCCCGGTTGCTCTTCCCTCCACTTCTTCTCCGATCGGACGACGGAGCCGCCGTCTGACGAATCACGCCACCGGCGCCACTTCCTTATCCGCCTTGTCGACCACCGCTGCATCTGAGCCATAGCTAATATTTTCTCGTTCGTTTTGCCCCTTCATCGCGCTGCTCCTCCAGTGAACGACGGAGCCCGCCGTCCGACGAACCATGCCGCCGCACTTACGCATCCGCCTCGTCTGCCACCTCCGCATCTGCATTCTCCTCCGCCTTCAACGGTGACCGGGCTCTTCCTCTCCCAGTCGCCATCCTTGTCGCTGACGCAGGGGATGCGAGGAAGGCGGAAGGGGGACCTCGTGGATGCTCCGGGTGGATGCATCTTGACGTGGAAGACCAGGGTCTTGTTGAACGAGAGCACGCGCTCCCCATACTGGATAGGCATCGAGCTGCGGTATCTGCAACCGCCACCAATGCTCTTGACGAATCTAGCCACGGCGAGACGGAACTTGACCGCGAGGAGCCGCCTGAACGCCCCGCCTCTCCTCGGCCACAGCAGCGCAAGGTGGACCACGTCCCAAGCTCTGCGGGTGACACCGGAGTCCCCGCTTGCCAATTCCGGATGCAGAACGTGTTACAGAGATGGTGAGGACGGCGAATCGCAAGCGAGCGGAAGCTCAACGGCGGAGAAGATGCTCTCTTGGCAATGGCCTTTTCTCCCTGATTATCTAGGTACTAATTTTCGGAGCCTAATCTCCAGCATTATGTTTTTTTGCCATCGATTGGTAATTTTGGGATTTTCCTTCGACCTAGGTTTTTTTTGTCCCTCCCTGTTCTTGCCCTTGCCGAACCTACGCGGAAGTGATGAACTTTCTCTTTCTTAGGAAGTTCTAGAAGTCTCAGTAAAAGAACTTACCCGGAAGAGATGATACAAATAGGAATCTTATGAATTTCATAGCTCGTGGGCAGAATATCCCACGTTTCTCTGCTGCTGGTCTTCCTCATAACAAAATAGCCACTCAGTTTTGCCGCCAGGCTGGTCTTGTGACGCTATTGCAGAAGGCTGACAGTATTACCAAGGTATATGTAGCATTTTTGCTGTATACCGATGTTATAATACCCTGCTCCATGAGTTTTGTTGCCTCGATAATTTAATGAACTACCATTAGTTTCACAGAATTTTCCTACGGTTTTGGAGTGAAGGTTCAGAATTCACCTAAAATGTACTAGCTCTGCTATTATCCGCTAGACTTCTCAGCCGTGGTTTCAGTTCATTATGCTGAATAGGTGAAGCGCAGGTTTGTCGCCTTGTTTTTCTAGTGTTTCAGATACTATGCTATGCCTTACTAGCAAATGAGACTTTTCTCTTGACATTCTAGTCATCTGTTCATGCTTCATACATGTTTTACGGTATATGGTGTGATATGACACAGATTTTGATGCAATTGAGCTAGTAGTAGCTTGCCTAGTATGGGATATGATGAATGGTCGGCAAATGAGTGTCAAGTAATGCATTGTATATTATTTTATGCTTAGCAGATAATTTGGTAGAGAATCTGCTTGGAGATTTTGAGTATGAAGTTCAGGTTCCATACTTGTTATATTGTAATGCGGCGCAAGAAGTTAATGTCATTTGGTTCTACAATCCACGTGAATGCGAGGATGTTGCAAATTCTCTACTAGGTAAAGTATCATTTCTTGTTTGTTTCCTATACCAGTTAAATTTCTGTTGTGATTAAAAAATTTATGATGAAATAGCAATGCAGATGAGGGGATGCGTAATCAGAGTAATGTCAAATAACATTTGTAGCTAAACAGATGTGGGTTTAGAAGAAAAGGTAATTTATTGAAATGATGTCATTGAAAAATTGGCTGGACCAGCAAATGTGACTAGGTTAAGGGAATACCGGCCTTGAGATTAATATAGCATGTGAAACTGGATAGGTGAGAACTTGTACCCGTTTGGTCATCTGTTGCACAGATTATCCATTCAACTATCAAGCTTGCTTTATTAATTTTGGATTTATGGTGAGGCTATTCTGTCCTGGACGTTCATTTTAAGGCCTATTTACCTATTAGCACAGGATTCTGGAAGGGTTTCCAGGTAAGCCACACCACTAACAACTGACTTACTGATCGATGATATCTAGTTTGCTTTCATCTAGAAAGCATATAGGGAGAAATTGCTGAGAAAGGACTTTGAATCTTAGCAGGGAAACATGGTTTGACTTTGGTTTTACCTTAGATGGCAACTACTACTGCTTGAGTTAACCGGTGCTTAGAGTAGGACAAACAATTCTTTCTCTTGTTTAGGCATGCGCACTAATTGGGGATTGTGTTTGTAATATTTCTAGACCAGCAAAAGAGTGAGTATGTTCCAGAATTGCCATGAGAGCTCATGAGCCATGTATTACAAAAGCTTTGATGCTGGTGGCTTGTATGGATTTTTTTATTTCAATATCATACGCAAGGTGTTTAAGAATAGCATTTATCAATGTGCTGTAAGAATGATTAGTTGCTTATTGGTTTTTGGATGGCATCGATACATCTAAAGCATTCAAAATTCATGAATTATTGTTGTAATTTGATAATATCACATACCTTCCAAACTGGTCTTGGAATGACAAATTAAGAAAGGCTAATAATCTCAAGAGCCGTCAATCTAGTGGGTTTTCCATGTGGAGATGTCCTGAACATTTAATGTCAGTATTTGTAGTTTGGCGGAGCTTTTTAATATGGATTATGGAATGATCGTCCTGCTTTTGTTGAGTATGGATAAGCGGCATTGGAACATTGCTATTTAACGGGAATGGCTTACCTTTACCACTTTTTACTTTTCCCAGGATACTCAGTGCATATTCAAAGGTGCCCTCAAAACCAAAGGCTTCAATCAAAAGGTAATGATGATTCAAGCCTTCGAAGTAAAATGAACGTTGGATGAACATCTGTGCCTGTAAGTTATTGTCTACATTGATTCATAGTTATTATAAGGAAAACGGAGTTTATATTTAGTTGCGAAAACTGCAGGCACCTCATGCAAAACATTTTGGAAGTTAGAGTAAGTTCAAGCTGCCTGAGAAATATGCTTGTGGTATTACTAATGGGAATCACGGATTAGACTGACCAAGTCTAAAGCTAGGAAAAACTTGCGATGATAAACTGTACAGAGGTCTTTTCTTACAAGTTCTCTTTAGATGTTGTGTATCTATTTCCTTGTGAAGTCTTGAATTGGCCGGTGGGACAAGATAAAAGTTGTCATTAATTTGTCTCTAATATGATATATAGTGTTTTCACAATCCTTTGTTTTTTTCAATTGTGGACGCGTGGATCAGTGAATTAGAGGAACTTGAAGGAGTTTCAAGCTTGTCAGTCGTGGAAACACTGCAAGAGCCATCCCCGACTGCTCCTACAATTGATTCTCTGAAGATTCAACAACATTTATGAACTTCTTCAATGTAATAGTTCTTAGTTTACGGTTTTAGTATAGATTCTACTCAAGCATGTAAACATGTTACGGATGCAGTTGCATGTTGTCTTGCGTTTTAAACAAACAAATATTGGTCTCTTATAATGCTCTCTCCTTCAAACCTGTAAATTTGTGTTCATATACCTATGGGTTATTGAGCTTGAGCCATTGAGAAGGAAATTTGCTTCGTTTATTCCCTCGCGAGTTGCTTCATCGTATACCAACATAGACACTGGACCACTACTACAGCCGTGACTCCACAAACTGATTTAAAGAAGTTGCGTGATTGTCACCAATAATCAGTTCATTGCAGAACATGACTAGTCTTGATGATGTTCACCGGTGCTCTATCATCTTTTGTTGGCTTGCCTGAACCAACCCCAGTTTTAAGGAGCAACTTATGATGGCTCACTAGCTTCTCCAGCCAAATAAATGGAATTCATCCTCATATGCTCCCTTATACATTGTCGCATAATGTATAATTCCTCCCTTATATTTTCAAGGTTGTATTTATTGAATGAAATGTTCCGGAAACACGTAGAATGTTGAGACTTGGGAGAAAGATATACTTATAACTTTTGTCTGAATTACTGACAATTGATACAGAAAATTTGTTTGCATCTGTTTAATGTGAACTGCAGCTTTAGTTTCTTAGTTTGCGTCTTTGAAGTGAACTCTCAAGTCACCTGTCAATATAATGTTCACAGTGAAACTAATTCAGGAACCATAGAAGCTGCATTCGCCAGCAGATCGGTGTGAGATGTTGGCTTTTTGCTGCATGACAAGTGACACATGGTTGTTGTGGTTCGATATCCTTCGGTATATGTTAAAATATTTTGCTATGTTCCGAAAGGATAAGAAGGAATGCATATATGAAATGTCATCAGTTGCTAGAGCAAAGTCTTCCAATTTCTTTGACTGTCTCTCATAATCTATTGACCAAAGTTTTGCAATATCACAATAGACCAAGAAATGAAAGAATGCGCTATCTTTTGAATTGTCTATCTTTGAGTTGTGTCACGAAAAGAGAATCACGAAAAGAGAATCACGTACAACTACTTAGAATATCAAGTGGAAGACAAACTATAGGAAGAGGAGGAGAAAATCGAATTAGAAGAATCCAAATGGTTTGCATGAGAGAGAGAGAGAGACCAGATCCTCAGAAGATAGAGCTTCTTCTCCAACCACGGCTTTCATAGCTTGAACATCTTTCCCAATTGCATAATTGCATATAGCTGTAGGAAAACCAATAAAAGTTTAATACCAATTACCAGCATTTCAATTAAGACTAAACTATCTATTTCACAAGGAAATACCTGGTTGGAGACGTCAGCATGATCTCTATGCATCATTTCCTCGCCTATTGCACTCTGCAAGGTAAAGGGTACACATCAAACACCCAAAGTCAATCCAAAGGGAGCGAGGAAGTTTTAAATGTAGTAAAAAAATGTCTTACTTTCATCAGTCGCAAATGTGATGGAAGCACATCGATGAGAGGATATATCTATTTCAGAAAAGAAATTATGCATAAAAAATGATCTTATAAGTAGTCAAAACTTCAAGATAAAGCTAAGCACCCTTTGGTATAGTCAGAAAGATTACATTTCCAGCCATACAACCAGAGTATTTAGCGAAGTAATAAATGGATTGATCTATCACATGAGCAGTAAATGTCACGTCACATAATATGGTCAAACTATGTTTGCCACTGAACTAGCTCATTAATTTCTCATATAACAGAAGCATGAAAACCACCTCATAAATGGTTACTTCCATGCACCAAAGTACACCTCTTCAAGTGTACAAAAGCTGTAGAACGATTATACCACCCTATGGGACAACAATGATGCATTCGAGTCAGCAATTCAGAACAAAAGGTAGTACAAAAAGTCACGTGACACTAGTATTTGCTTTGGCCAATGCAGACAATGGCACTGAGGTGAGTTCTCCACATCCTAACATTTGAGCCCAACTAACCTGTCGATTCTGAAGTTATCTGTCGATATATAACTACCCCTCAGTAATATAACCAGTAAGATCTGGAGTCGGGTGCATAATATCAAATGAATAAACAGTAAATTATAGACATCTCATCAGCATAACAAGAATAAACTATATTTAAGTGCGGAGAATTGACTGGATTGCAGACCTTGTGTAAGCATTAAACCCATCATCATTAGGCATAGTCATAATAGGAATTTGAGTGATGGAGCCTTTTTGCCGTTCAATACGCGCAGCAAGCTCATAAATCGTTGCCAGATCAGTGTACATGTACCCAGGATACCCACGCCTTCCAGGAACTTCCTCTCTTGCAGCTGATACCTACATGCAGATGACAACTCAAAATTACCAATCAGAAATTGTAATGGGCTAAGAATTGTTTGGCCCTAAACTGATTGCAAGTTTAGCTGCAGTTTTCTAGTGCTTGAGGAGAAACAGAGAAGCAAGAGCTTGCCTCATTAATGAACAATTAACAGCAAGACTAACTCTCATTATATGGTCATTATGGCAACTTTTTTTCAGACTATGCTTACCTCACAAAGGGCATCTGCATACAAATGTCTGTGAGTATGACTAAGACGTGCTTCCCACATAAATAAGCCAGATACTCAGCAGTTGTAAGGGCAATTCATGGACTGATGATGCGTTCAATAGTTGGATCATTCGCCTAAAAAAAGAGCAAAATTCATAAAATGATATATAGGCACTCGTACAACCCTTTAATCTGCAAGGATATCTATATCACAAACTCAATCTACAAACTTGCAAAAATTGCCAGAAACAAAATTCTGCGACACAATTAAATATCAGCTCATTAGAAATTACCAGATTAAGAAAAAGGGTCACTCTCTCCATTGACCCATTTTCCTCAAAGTCAAGTTCAGAAAATTTTGCGGTTTTCATGTTCACTCCCATGGCTGCAAATACTATGGCAAAATTGTCCTCTTTGTCATCCTACATAAATTTGCAGCACATCTTCAGAAATGATATTGAAAGAGAGTGTTTGGAATATTAGAGCAAGATGAAGACTTAGAGCATCGATTCTCAAAGAAAAGAAAAAAATAAAATAAGATCAGGAATCTTCACAAAGAATGCATTTTGCAATTGAGAAGTCTAGCGGATAATAGTAGAGCTAGTACATTTTAGGTGAATTCTGAACCTTCACTCCAAAACCATAGGAAAATTCTGTGAAACTAATGGTAGTTCATTAAATTATCGAGGCAACAAAACTCATGGAGCAGGGTATTATAACATTGGTATACAACAAAAATGCTACATATACCTTGGTAGTATTGTCAGCCTTCTCCAATAGCGTCACAAGACCAGCCTGGCGGCAAAACTTGTGACATCCAAGATTTCAATCTTGTTTTCTACTGAATAAATTGGGCTTTTCATTGACGTGTCTATAGGGCTGTTCTCAGAGCTGATCACTCTTAAGACAACTAGACTATCTAGGGAAACCATTAAGGAATTTTAAGGCAATAGACTTGAGAATTCGACTAGAAATCGACTTCTTGACCATGCTTATCTTTAGAGGCCATTTCGGCACGGTATAAAATCGATTTGAAATCAGAGATAGATTTGTTCGATTAAGATGTGTGGCCGATCGTGGGTGACTCCAATAAATTGGAAAATTCTCGTCGGTCAGCACTAATATGATTTTACTGTCGTTTTGGTACCCTGTGTTCGTAATTGAATCCTCGAGATTTTCACGACAATCGAGAGTTGTCAATGAGTTGAGTGGGTTCATCGTGGCTCGAAGAAAATCGACCACAGGTCATTTGCACTTAAAAAGTTCTGAAAACTATCTGGTAGTCTAGGTCAATCTAAAAACGCGCCAAATGGAAATTAATCGGCAATTAAAGTCCGATTTCATAAATTGAAGATTCAATTATTCTGATAAATTAGAAACGTACTAATCTCGAAAGATTTTTCAAAGATTCCGGGATTTTTATGGAAAATCATTTCAGATGTTGTGGAAAATTAGCGGAAATTGGATGAAAGCAAATCGATGGGATTTGGGACTTATCTTGAGCTTGTGAGTGTCAGGGATTTATAGAAAATTGTTCGGGCTTTTTCCACAACGAAATTGGACGTTGATTTGAGAAATTTCATGAAGAAATTGAAGCTCAAATTGTCAAATTCGGAGCTATGGCTTGGAGCTGGATTTTTAACATCAAAATTGGATTAATTGGTGGATTTACTTGCAAGAAAGTATTAGAGACCCAGTAAGATAAGATTGGAGATAATTGTGGGACCAAAACATTTAATGTTTGGCTAAGCCTTGTTGACTACCCCTCCTTTTTCCTTGTCTTCTCACGCACACCTTTCCCCCACCGTCTCTCGCTCGATCCCATCTCACCCACGCCCTTTTTTCTTTCATTTCATTATGCCTTGAAAACTCTCTGCCCTCTTCCACTCGCTCTCTCTCTCTCTCTCAGCCACAGAAACTACAAACCGAAAGCCTAGCTGAAGACCACCCATCTTCGTGTCTTCTTTTCCCTGCCGCCGAAGACTCGGCTGCCACGAAGACTCAACCTGTTCCCCTCTCCGTGCAATTCTTCCCACCGAAGCAGCTCACGGAGTCGCCGGTCAACAATCAAGTTCTCTTGTTCTTCGTGTGACCGAAGCCTCCACGTGTGTCCAACAAGTCAACCGAAGCTGCCCCTTCTGTCGGTTGTTGACCAGCAAACCGCTCGAAGCTCCCACCTTCGCTCGTCTCTGCGCGCGTCTCTCACTCCCCCACCGATCTTCTCTCCACGCGGCCAAGAATCCAGCTGCCATCTTCGTCCATCTCTTCTCCAACCGAAGCAAGCCCCCACCAGCTCGTGTCTTCTGCCCAGCTCTCTTGCCAGCGTCCCCACCGACAAGCCTGTGATCACCCTCTCTCTGTTTCGTTCCTTGGCTGCCAGCAGCTCGGTCAACCAGCGAAGCTGGTGCTGACTGT
This sequence comes from Eucalyptus dawsonii, assembly GCA_016097615.1. NCBI lineage: Eukaryota > Viridiplantae > Streptophyta > Magnoliopsida > Myrtales > Myrtaceae > Eucalyptus > Eucalyptus dawsonii. The sequence goes on along the minus strand of CM027880.1, from coordinate 11,682,774 downwards.
CGAAACTCCACGCGTCTTCAGCCTCACGATCAGCAACCTGCAGCAGCCCACGGATCCAGCGGAGGTTCACGGCCCAGCAGTTGGGCCCGTCCACGAGCCTAAGAAGATTTGAAGTAGCCCAAGTGAGCCCAGCAAATTTTCAACGGCCCATCTTCAGTCCGCAAGTCAGCAATCCAACCCATTAGAAGTCCAGTCTAGCCCAACTCAGCCAAGTTTTGGGCCCAATAGATTGCTCAGTTCAGCCCATCTTGGGCCCATAAAGCAGGCCCAGTCCGAAGCCAAGCCCGGTTCGACGCTTTAATAAATCTCAGTTTGGACTGAGATTTGTTGCAAGTTAAAGCGCTACCATCCAGCCCTCGCGGATCGCGCATGAGCCCAAGTCATTTTGCCGTCGCGTGTCATTATCATGACCCACTTCGCAAATCAAGTGAGTTTTGCTCACTAATGCCTTCTTAATTTTCTAATTATGCTTAAGAGTTGATTAGATTTAATTAAGTGCAATTAGTTGGTTAGATTAGAATAGATTAGTGGTTATTAGATAATTGTGATGCATGTTAGGCAATTAAATTGTGCAATTAGCAAATAGACATGTGCTAGTATTTATTGAATGCATCTCGAGATTTTTCCTGACCCTTATCGGGCTTCAATTAGGCATTACAGGCCTAAATTAGATTTTCTAGTGTTTAATTATTAATTTTCGGAATTAATTTGATTAATTATTTATTTTCCGAAAATTAGGTAGGGAAAGTCGACGACCGAAATTTTATGCTGATTGGCATGGTGCAGTTCGTTTATTTAATTAAGCTTTATTTTATGCTGAATTGAATTATTTCTAAAATTGGGAATTATTCTTTAATTGAATAATCTTCATTTATTAATTGAAAAATAACCGGACATCGGTTGATAATGCCAAAAATATTTGAGTAGACTACAGAAAATGTGGGAGTTATGAAAAGGAAAATATTATATTTTGGTTAAAGCCGACCATGTACCCACACACGACATTTTATCGGAAGTGATAAAAATTGTTATTTGATTGTTTGCTTGGAATGGCATATATACTGGCTCGATGACTCTACAGAGCATCTTGAGATAGGATGGTATGATCTACAGGCTCGGTGAGTCTACAGGTTATCTAGAGATAGTACGGTCTGATATACCGGCTCGATAATTCTACAGATCATCTTGAGACAGTACGGTATGATAAATTGTGTGTATACTGATAAATGGTATGTATACCAGCTCGGTGACTCTATATATCATCTTGAGACTAGACGGTATGATCTACTGGCTCGGTGAGTTCACAAGTTATCTTGAGACAGTACGGTCTGATATACTGGCTCGATAATTCTATAGATCATCTTGAGACAGTATGGTATGATTTGACAGCTTGATGACTCTATATGTCATCTGGAGATAGAATAATATACTATCTATTTATCACCAAGGGTGAGTAGTCTTGGATGTTGATCAAACTTATAGACAGTATGGAATGGGCCAACCAAGAAATAGTTGTGATGACATGGAATCGACTAGGTCGATTGATTGAGATATCGATCTGTGATGTAATTGCTTGGATGTCTATTAATCTGTGCTAATATGTAGGTGGAATCTAAGGCCAAGGTAAGTCCTCTGACCCGTGCGTGCATAGACAACCCATATAGCGTATTGGTTTATTAATTGGGTCTTGGGGGTAGAACTTGCTGAGACGTAATCTCATCTTGGTTATGGGACAACATTTCAGGATCCTGATGAGGAGCCTGAGGAGAACAAACCTGAAGATGAGTACCTAAAGGAGAACCTCGATGATGATCCTGAGTACGACCCAGATGAAGACTGAGATCCCACCCTCTTTTGTGAACCCTGTTTATAGGTGGTTGAGTGTGAGACTAGACCTTTGTTAATAGTATGGTAAAATACTTTGAGGTGTGGTTGTATAAAAGTTTGGTTGTGAATTTCTATATGAAAAATATGGCTCTACTTTTCTATCCTATTGCTTTATTGTCGGGGGATTATAATTTCTTCCGCATGTGCATATTAAAAAGAAAAAGGTCGGCGATACGTCTTGGGATATCGTTTTTAAAATCAACCAAAGATGAAGGATGGGCACGTGACCAAGGATTGGGGCGTGACAAAACTGAGTGGCTATTTTGTTATGAGGAAGACCGGCAATAGAGAAACGTGGGATATTCTGCCCACAAACTCCTCTTCCGGGTAGGTTCTTTTACTAAGACTCCTGGAACTTCCTAAGAAAGAGAAAGTTCATCACTTCCGCGTAGGTTCGGCAAGGGCGAGAATAGGGAGGGACAAAAAAGACCTAGGTCGAAGGAAAATCCCAAAATTACCAATCGATGGCAAAAAAACATAATGCTGGAGATTAGGCTCCGAAAATCAATACCTAGATAATCAGGGAGAAAAGGCCATTGCCAAAAGAGCATCTTCTCCGCCGTTGGGCTTCCACTCGCTTGTGATTCGTCGTCCTCACCGTCTCTATAACATGTTCTACATCCGAATTGGCAAGCAGGTACTCCGGCGTCACCTGCAGAGCTTGGGATGTGGTCCGCCTTGTGCTGCTGTGGCTGAGGAGAGGCGGGGCGTTCAAGTGGCTCCTCGCGGTCAAGTTCCGTCTCGCCGTGGCCGAATTCGTCAAGAGCATCGGTTGCGGTTGCAGCTACCGTAGCTCGATGCCTATCCAGTACGGGGAGCGCGACCTCTCGTTCAACATGACCCTAGTCTTCCACGTCAAGATGCATCCACCCGGAGCATCCACGAGGTCCCACTTCCGCCTCCCTCGCATCCCCTGCATCAGCGATAAGGATAGCGACTGGGAGAGGAAGAGCCCGGTCGCCGTTGAAGGCGGAGAAGAATGCAGATGCAGAGGTGGCAGACGGGGCGGATGCATAAGTGCGGCGGCGTGGTTCGTCGAACAGCGGGCTCCGTTGTTCGCTAGAGGAGCAGCGCGACGAAGGGGTAGAACAAATGAGAAAATATTAGCTGTGGCTCAGATGTAGCGGCAGCCAACGAGGTGGATGAGGAAGCGGCGTCGATGGCGTGATTCATCGAACGGCGGCCCCGTTGTCTGATCGGAGAAGAAGCGAGGGCAGAGCAACCGGGCGAGAGTTGAACGAAAAAATTGAGAGAGAGAGAGAGTTTGCAAGAAAGACAGATTTGCTATTATTTTCTTGGGAGGAGAGAGAGAGAGAGCGCACCGAATTTTTCAAATTTCTCGAGAGGAAAAGGTTTCTAGTGGGCGAGAAGGCTAGTGAAGGCTAGTGAGAGAAAAAAAGAAAAGAAAAATGCAGAAGACGGCAATGGGGCCATGCTTCCACATGGCGCCGCATGAGTGGTTAGAGACCACGCTGATGTGGAGCTCCCGGACCACCCAATATTTTCTCTTCTCATAGGCGGACATGGTTGCCAGGGAAGGGAAAAAGGGACAGCAAAAGGGGCTGGGCCCTTTTTTGTGTCTCAGATAGTTTTGAAATCATAAAATAGATCGGCAGGAATAGAGAATGAAGAGATTGGCCAAGGGAATTAATGATGGGCTGGACTAATAGATGGAGGGGCTTAGATGGCCGAGACTTTTGCCAGATGGGGCGGACAAGCGAGCCCACATGATTTTGTTATTATTCATTCATTTTTTTATTCATTATTTTTTTTTTTTAATTTTTTTCTTTTTATCTATATATATTTTAAATAAACGGATACCAAAAATGTCGACAAAAATTTGGATATCAACAGTAGTATTGCTAAAGGAATGGTTCATAGACCAATTGATATTAGTCAAGTATTGTGGAAGCCTAATTTTGTAATTTCTAACGAAATTAGTAAAGTTCAATGGGTAACAACAAGCTATTGTGTATTGACGATGATTGAGCACTAGGGCACAAGGTTATTCATGGAAAGTTAGGAGGATGAGTGTAAGAAAACACTCTTAGTGAAATTCAAGGATTTAGCAAGGCAATGCTAAGCTAATAAATAAGGAACTTCACCTATATAAACATAAGAAGCGGTGCCGTTTCTGGCAAAAGTTGGATGAACTTTTATAAATGTTCGTGAATGTTGGAGGAAGAAAAAGGCCATAAAAGTGCTATGGCATAAAAAATTTCTAACCGAATGTTTATAAATTCATATGTTCAATAATTCGATTAACAAATGGAATCATGGTTCAAAGTGTTATGTACCATCGATTTCATTAATGGAATTGTTTATAATAATTGAAGATTCAAATCTTAATGGATACCATGTTGGATGTATGAATTTATATAAATTAATATAGATAACGAACTCAGTAGGGGATTGTTGAACTAATTTGTAATAATGAAAGGAGGTAATCTTGGTCATGAAAAGAGATTACTAGCGGTTATGAAAGAAGTAATTGTTGACATGAAAATTATCGATAATTTATCATGGAAAGCGAGGAAGAAGAGGGCGTTTCAATGCACTGCGGATGAGGATATCAGAAAGGGGCCAGTGGTGATGTAGGTGAGGATGAAGGTTAGCGTCAAGTTCATGCATAAGCATTGGCCAAGCAAGCGAGCTTTGGTGGAGGTGGCATGAGAGGATTTGAATGTCGGCCTTTCGTGGTGGAGACGCGTCGGGAAGTTAAAAGATGGAGAGAAGGATTGCTCGATTCGCTCCACTTAATCCGCAGAAACTAAAGGGAGAGCTTAAATTTTTCTTCATTAGTCTTGATTTTTTCAATTTCTTCATCGTTTGTTGCATAATCAATCTTTTTGTAGTCATCGGTTCTGTGTCTTTGAATAATGTTAGAAAGAATCCACGAAATGGATGCCGAACCGGGGGTACTAGGTTGGCCTGTTGGTGGACTTACCTCTTTACTAGTCATGAAGTGCATGGAGTTTTTCTTCGTGTAATGGTCTTTGCTTCTGCAGTTAGTAATCATCATGTACCTTTTAGGAATTAATTAATTAAATGAAGTAACCTTAACTTCCTAAACATGCTTCAGATGTGTTTAACCGTAAAACTCTCTCTCTCTCTCTCTCTCTCTCTCTCTCCTCTCTCCTGCATTTTAGGCTGCGTTTGTTTGCATTTCTTTTTTATGTTTTTGAACATTTTGTTTTGTTTTTTTGTTCCACGAGAACAAAAAGAACAAACGTGTTTGTGTGCGTTTTGTTAAAATTATTTTTTTGTTAAAATACATTTGGAACGAAAACAAAAAAAAAAAATTGTTTATTGTTTAAAACAAAATTTAGAAACACTTTCTTTTCTTCTTCCTTTTTCTTTCTTTTTTCTGTGGCTGGTCGCCGGCCTCGGCCATGGCTGGCGGCCTCGCCCAACTACGGCGAGGTCGAGCCTCGCCCAGCTACGGCGACGCTCGGCCTCGCCGAGGGCCGACAAGCCTAGCTGTGGCTGGGCGAGGCCGCCGGCCCTCGTCGGTCGGTCGCCGGCCATGGCCAAGGCCGGCGACCGGCCAAAAAGAAGAAAAAAGAAGAAAGAAAAAAGAAAAAAGAAAAAAAAGGATAAATAAATAAAAAAAATAAGAAAGAAAATAGAAAAATAAAATAAAAATTTAAAAAAATTAAAAAAAATTAAAAAATTATACAAATTTACCAAACGTATTTCTATTCTTTTTATTATTTTGAAACAGATTTATTAAACGCGTTTTTTGTTAAAAATTTGTTCTCTAAGCAAACATTTTTTTCTATTTCTGTTTCCTGGAACAATTTTTAAACAGAAACGTTACCAAACGCACCCTTAGTGCCCGTTCAGAGAGAAAGAGTCATCCGTACATTAGCATAAATCAAGGCAGAAAGTCAAGTGCAGAAAGAGGCCGATTGACAGTGACAGTGACATGCAATTAGTCAAGTAACTATTGAACCCTTTTCATTTTCTTCCTCGTCGTGAATGCGGAGTTCGAGTGCGGGCCATGCCCTGTGCCTTCTTGGCTCCTTCCTCTTCAAGTCGATTGATTAAGACAAAGAATGTACAACAGTATATTCTTGCCCAAATCACACGTAAACAACACAATCCAATGACTTCGATAAACTTAAGACCCCATCATGTACGATGAAAATCGGCCTTCTTTTTCAAATTTATTCTTATTTTATTTCTTGGCTCCAAGAAAATTGGCTTTACTTAATTGTATAACTATCGATTATTAGTCGATACTTTAGCAGCCAAATGATAGAGGAAAAAAATATTGTTTTCCCCATGTAGAAATCACTATTGATACATGTGGCATGATTTAATAGTCAATTGTTACACAACGGACAAAGTTTATATGATGTGCATGACAAACTTAACTCAATTATCGCCCTTACTAGATTGACTTTTGTGACTTTTACTCCGATAAAATTGCACTTGTTATTTTGTAGGATACAACTCTTTTAATGTTTATGTTGACGATGAGGAATGGAATTTTTTCCCCATAAAAGTGTAATTCCATTAGTATTTACGTAGACACAATATTTACTATCCAATATTCTGATGAAAGGTTTGACGAGTTGTTTAATTATGTTAATATTTTAAATCAAACATAGCATACCTTTCATAATTCTTGGGTAAAATATATAATCAAGCATATTGATGGCTGAGGCACCCACTAAAAATTTCAATTTTCGATAGCATTCACTTTCTATCCCTTAATTCCAATTTATTTTCCGTAACTTCATATATTTCGAAAGAATAAAGTCGATTAAATTTAAATTGAAGGAAAATTTGGCCTGAGAGAAGGGTAGTGAACAAGAGTCGTTGATTTTGACCACTTCTTGTGTCCATCTTTCTTTTTCTCCTGGGCAGTGTCCATGATTATGGGAATATGAAACCCAGCTGTCAAACGCATTTTTGAGTTCTTTTACTTTTTGCCTTCCGTTTGACTTTTTAACTTTGTTATTCATGTCTTACCTTTTCTCTTTGTAAGGTCGGAGACCGATCCAGGAACATTTGCGTGACTGGTCTGCGATAGCAGATCCTCCTATCTTCACCTTCTTCTACGCTCCCATCGCCTTTCTGTGTCTGTTGTGCTTGTCAAGTGCAGCCAATACCCTGAGTTCAGCTCAATACATTAAAGAGGGAGACAAACTAGTTTCCTCAGGCCAAATGTTTGAGCTCGGATTATTCCCTGCCGGAAGCTCAAAGAATAGTTTTCTGGGGTATGGTCCGTGGTGAGTCCTAAAGCGGTGGTTTGGGTTTCTAACAGGAACAGTCCACTCACTGATTCAAAACCCTGGAAAATAAGCAAGGAAGGTAAACTTGCTCTTCTCAACCACTCAAAGAGCGTCATATGGTCGACAAATTCAACCAAGGTTCTCGGAAACCCAGTTGCACAGCTCCTAGATTCTGGTAACCTATTTCTTAGGGAATGCAACAGTCCAGAGTCCGCTGACTACTCATGGCAGACCTTTGATTACCCATCAAACACGATTCTGGTTGGTATGACACTGGGATGGAACTTTAGAACCGGTTTGGAACATCATCTGACTTCCTGAAGAAGCATGGATGATCCTTCCCCTGGAGACTATACATTCAGATACAAAATTGACAGTTTACCTGAACTCAAAATAACCAACAATGCTTCTAAGTGCTAGAATTACCACCTAGAGGGGGTAAATAGATGTAAAAATGAATATGGCCAATAAAAGCAGTAAAAGTTATTTTCTTCAAACAAAGTCTGACTAACACTAGACTTCTGATATAAATTCAGACTCAAATAAGATGCTTTGGAAATTAGCAAAACTTAGAAAAATATCGCAACAAAAAAATTAAAGGAGTTAAGGAAAGAGGAAATTGAACACAAAATTTATAGTGATTTGGCTTAGATCAAGCTTACGTCCACTCTCTCACGTTGACAGCCTTCTGGCTGGATTCCACTATGAATCAAAAGATAATTACAATGATTTGAGTACCATCACTCAGTGAATAGTTTCTTTTTCTCTCACTAAATCACTCCTTTGTGTTTTTATCTCTTGAGTACAATTGTAAGTACTATCAATGAAGAACAAGTGATTTGAAAAGCTTCAGACTTTGGAATTTTAATTTTCACACACACTCTCAAATGAACCGAATGACCTCCTTAAATACTCATTTATGCCTTTATAACCATTGACACTTTCTAGAGGAGTTTCTTCCAATCAACTTGTTGAACAAAATCAATTAAGATAATATTATAGCCGTTTGAAGATTGAGGTAAAAATTCAATGATCCTGGTCACCCATACAATCAGAATCTAGGTTTTCATAAGTAAATGCTTCCCAAAAGGAACTTATCTTTGAAATTGATTTCACCAATCCGTGATTGATTTCACCGATATATTTAAAAAAGGTAAGTGAGATTTTTCGCCAGAAAACCAAATATATCTTGTTCGTACTGAATCATTATTGAAAGATTAAAAATCCTAAGTCTGATTATATCTTCATTCTTGACTTGGGTTCTGTCTGGATATTCATCAGAGTGGCAAAGACTTCGATGTAAAATAGACTTTGACAGCATTCCACAATATAACACAAAGTCCAATATTCCTTAGGGTAAGAAAAAGAATAAGAGAAGGAAAGTTTTGTCAACTTTAAAACTTAATAAGAGTTTTCTCAACAGCTTCAATCAAAGTTTATTGAACTAGGCCATGGAATGGAGTTGAATTCGGCGATGTTTCTAGGGAGCTGTGTACCTTAATTAAACCTTTTTCTGTTTACAACGGAACGGATGCCTGTTTTGCGGTTGAAACCTTTTCTGTTTACAATGGAACGGATACCTATTTTGCGGTTGAAACCTAGGGATGATATCCCTGCCAAAGTCACATTGAGTCGGGATGGGGTTGCACAGTTTCTTCTACTAAAGAGTGGAAGCTCGAAGTGGAATCTGACTTTATCAGTCCCTGACAACCCTCGTGACGGCTACGGACATTGTGGCATTAACGGCGTGTGCCGAGTGAACCGAAGCCCAAGATGCCTCTGCTTGCAAGGTTTTATGCCCAAGCCACAAGAAGAGTGGGACATGCTCAATTCGACAGAGGGGTGCAGAAGGAAAGTTCCGTTGAATTGTTCTTGTGGCGAGGCTTTAATGAAAATTTCACAAGTGAAATTGCCTGACCTGGTAGATTCCAGCTATTCAAGAATATGAGCCTTAAGGAGTGCAAAATTAATGTCTAAATAATTGTTCTTGCATGACCTATGCTGATTTGGATATTAGAGGACCAGGCTACTTGATGTGGTTTGGCGATCTCATTGATATTAAGGAAATTGACATTGTTGGTTATGGCCAATATCTCTTCCTCCGGCTACATGCTTCAGAATTAGGTAAATATTCTGAATTGACTATTTGGCTTAGCCTCTCTTTTTTTTTTTTCTCTTTTGTCTCAATCTTTCATTACATCGATGCGTCCTTCGTCAATGTCAGACTGAACTATTGTTCTGTCCCTTGCAATTTATCTCTAATCTCAAAGTTTCTCTACTGGACATTGATTCATCAGCTTACAGATGAACTCTTTTTGTGAAATTTGATACTTAACTACTTCCTGTATGCCAGCTTCAATCCGCAGTCTATCCAAGAAACTAGTGACTATCATTTTGGCTTCAACCATTTCGGGATTGCTTATTGTGGGCATGGCATTGACCATAATCTGGAAAAGAAGAATGAAAAGCCGAGGCAAGCTAAACACCTTAATCTTACTTCATCTGGTCAAATTCCGGAATTTTTTTTCTTGTTGAGTTTATGGTACGGTTTGAGATACCTTGTAGGCTTGCCAAGTGGGATGGATGACATTGACTTGCCATTATATGATATCGCTACCGTTTCTGTTGCTACCAACCATTTCTCTCAAACAAACAAGCTAGGAGCAGGCGGCTTCGGTTCGGTCTACAAGGTAATGAATTATAAATCAGTTAGTTCAAATAACTACAGAGGCCCACACTAAGTAAAATACATGCAGGGAATTCTTTCCACGGGTCAAGAAGTGGCAGTAAAAAGGCTGTCAAAATATTCGGGACAAGGGTCTGGTGAGTTTATGAACGAAGTCCTTCTAATCGCCAGACTTCAGCACCAAAATCTTGTTGGACTTGTTGGCTGCTGCATTGAGCGAGAAGAAAGAATGTTAATTTATGAGTACATGCCAAACAAAAGCTTATTTCCTCTTTGGTCAGAATCACTTGATCTTTCTGAGTTCCTTTTCACTCGATTCGTTGTGCCTCTATTTCCATCCATTGAAACCGTCACCAAAAAATTTAGCTAAACGCTAACGACTTAATTAGTTTTTTGATGGGGTTGAGTGCATGCAGATCATGACAGAATCTCCTCTTTTGGATGGAAAAGGTGATTTGACATTGTTTTAGGAATCGCCCGAGGACTTCTCTATCTCCACTAGGATTCAAAACTAGAAGTGATCGATAGATACCTGAAAACAAGTAACATTTTGTTAGATGCTGACATGAATCCAAAGATTTCAGATTTCGGCCTAGCAAGGATCTTTCGAGGAGATGACAGAGGCAGAGACGAGAAGAATAGTTGGTACATGTAAGTTTCTCATCTTGATTAATTCAAACCGTGCACTATCCTTCGGTATTTGGAGGGACTAAAGCCTGATTTACTGGATGCAGCAGTTACATGTCACCGAAGTATGCTTTTGATGGAAAATTCTCTGTGAAATCCAATGTTTTTAACTTCGGGGTGCTTTTGTTAGAGATAGTAAGTAGCAAAAGGAATAGAGGATTCTAGCATCCTTATCATCATCATACCCTTCTTGGGCACATAATTATTAGGTCCTGCCATTTCCTTTTTTGCTAAACAAGATCAAATTTTCCGTTTCTCTTAAAACCTCATCCCATTCTCTTTCACCATTTCCTTTTTCTTTTTCAATGCAAGGACAGTGGTTGATCATGAGTAGCTTAAATTTTTTAGGCATGGCTGCTATGGAGTGAAGGGAGGACCATGGAATTCATTGATGAATCTGTCTGTGCCTCTTTCGTTGAGTTTCAAACAGAGAGATGCATTCAGGTGGGCTTGCTATGTGTCTAAAAGTTTCTTGAAGATAGGCCGACAATGTCTTGCGTTGTCTTCATGTTGGCAAATGAATGAGCAACCTTGCCACCGCCAAAAGAGCTCGATTTCTTCGTTGAGAGAAGTTCAGGTAGCTCGGTTGCATATTTAGTTAGGGAAGAACCCAACACACCCAACATTGTTACGGTCACGTTGCCTGAAGGTCGATAGAAATGCCATAGAGGATGTCTCTACAGAATGAAGACCGTCTTTCTCGGTTAGAAAGGATGGAAGAAGCATACGATGTTGTAAAGTTGAATAACGAATTTTTGCCAAGGCTTTTTCCTAGACCCTTTGAGAAGAGGGAAGAAAGACCTTCCTGCTTCCTTTGACATAGCCTGTTGGAAGATATGCGCAAGTTATATAGTATTCTTTAAAATTTAGATTGATATGCCAAATCAATTAATATCAATCTAATATTAGAATTGATTTTGTAATATTCTTTATTTCCTTTTCTTGTACATGTCTAATGCTATAATTGTAGAACATTGTACATTGTATGGATACAGTATAGAAGAGGTTGGGACACCTAGAGTGCCAAAACTTGGCACGGATGGACACTTAAGTACCAAAACTTTGGAAATGTACTCTTAAGTGCCAAAATTGGAGTAAAATGGATCACTTAAGTGCCACTCAAGTAAAAAAATTCAGCCAAATTGCTGATGTGGCAATTTTCCGACTAGGTGAGTGCAAAACGGCGTCATTTTGCATGCTGACGTGGCAAAAAAATAGAAAAACGACATCGTTTTGTGTCTGATATGTAAATAATTAATACAAAAATTAATTTAATTTAATTTAAACTTAAATTTATTTAAAATATTCTAAAAAATAAAAAACTTAAAATTAAAAATTAAAAATTAAAAAGGGAGTGTGGGCGAAGGAGGCGGTTGAGGGTTGAGCCCTCACCGCTGCCGCCAGGAAGGGCTAGCGATGAAGGGAGAGGGTTGGCCAGGGTGGCCAGCCCCTAGCCAACCGGCGGCGAGGGCTCAAGCCCTCGCCCAGATCTTGGGCCCTCGCCACCTCCCTGTTATCGCCGGGAAGGGTCGACGACGGTGGGGAGAGCATCGGCCGGGGTCAGCGGGCCCTAGCCAAAGGCTGGTGACGCCGGCTAACTGGCAACGAGGGCCCACGAGCCCTCACCGGCCCCTGGCGGACTGGCAGCAAGGGCTCACGAGCCCTCGCCAGATCTAGGCGAGGGCTGCGACCCTCACCCCAAATTTGGGGGAGGGCTCGGGGGCACTCGCCGTCGGTCGACCGACGTTGCCGTCCCCTAACCAAGGGCCAACGACCTCGGCCGATGCTCCCCCCACCGTTGCCGGCCCTTCCCAACGACGGTGAAGAGGCGGCGAGGGCTCGTGGCCCTCGCCGCCAGTCAACTAGGGGCTAGCCACCCCGGCCGACCCTCCCCCCTCTATCGCCGGCCCTTCCGAGCGACGGTGGGAAGGCAGCAGCGACGAGGGCTCGGCCTCAGCCACCTCCTTCGTTCCCCCCCTTTTAAAGTTTTTTAATTTTTAGAATATTTCAAATAAATTTAAGTTTAAATTTAATTTAATTAATTTTTATATTAATTATTTACACATTTTTATTTTTTTAGAATATTTTAACTGGTAGTTTAATTTTTATTTTGCAAACGACAACGTTTCGAGTGAGTTTGAGCCGAGTCAACTCTCCAGAAAGCTTCGTAGGCAAGTAAAAATAAAAAAATATTGCCACGTAGGATTTCCGGCAAGGTTCGCCGGAGGTGGCACTTCAGTGTCCCACTTTTCAAAGAAAGTGGCACTTAAGTGTACCTTTTCAAAGTTTTGATACTTAAGTGTCCCCTCGTGCCAAGTTTTGGCACTTGGACTATACTTCTGCCCAATATAGAAAATACAAATAATTTTCCCATGCTCTTCCTCATCCTTTCTTCTTTCCCTTGCTTTCTTTCATGGTATAAGAGTGGGCTTCGCTTCTGATTCAGTTTCCGCTTACGCGCTTCTTTTTTTATTGCCTGCCAGTACCTTATTTTTTAGGGACATGCTAACCTACAAAACAACGTTAGCACTCTGGCATAAGAATCGGTTTCTAAAGAAATAAAGGCAAGTGAAAGAAACGAACACTTTACCATCACCATGGCAGAAATCGACCACCACCTACTAAAGAGCATATCACATAAGAGGAAGTTCAAAACACTACCTTGAGCTTACTTGCTAAAGTCGCCAGGTTCCAAGGTCAACCGAATGCGGGATCTTTTTTTCCCTAGCAACCCAATCTGGGGCAACCCGTTCCAGGCCAATCCATACCGGGTCAGGCCATGGTGGGTCAACCATACTAATGGGTACCCATTCCCATCCAGCCCAGTCCATGGCACCACAAGCCAAGCCTAAGTACTCTAAGGCTAGGAACCTAAGTTTCCGAAGATAATGTCCAACCCAATAATGGCTCGCCAACCATAGATGGGGTAAGCACAAATACTAGGTCTGGAAATTTAAATGTGGGATTATCAAATGGGTCAATTAATTCCGGTATGAGTTCGAATCCCTACCCAACACTACTGCTTAGATTCTTGCCGTACCCTCTCTCAATTGTTTCCAATCACCCAGAACTAGGCGATCCCTTGTACGTATCTATCACTAATGGACCAGAGATTCGACTCATCAGTCATCAACTAAGGGGACCCGAGAACTACTCGATTTGGGCACAAGAATTCCGTTGAGCCGTAGTTACTAAAGATAAAGATGGATTTATTGACGGATTTGTTCCAATTCCGACTGACAAGAGGATGGCAAGACAATGGAAGAAATGCAACCAATTAGTAAGAACATGGATTAGGAACTGCATTAGTCCAGAAATTACAGCCGGTCTTCCCCCTACAGATGATTAAAAAACTATATGGATATTATACGGGAAATGTATGGAAAATTGGATCATACGAAAAAAATTTCCATAACCCAAGCGCTTTTCAAACTGAAACAGGGAAATATGAGCATCATAGCATGTTTCAACAAATTATTAGCCCTTTGGAGCGAATTGGAAGCTACAGAGGAGAAGCTCAAAGGACTTCAGGCAACTTTACAACAATATAGGGTGATACGAGACAAAGAGAAGGTCACCCATTTTTTTACTCATTTTGAACGATACTTACTTGACCTTTAGATCTCAGATTTTAGCCATGGAACCCGTGCCACCGCTCGGCCGTATTTTTCAATTGGTTGTTCAAGAGGAGAGTCAGAAGCTCACATTGTCGAAGCATGCAAGAGGAGCGAAGAGCCTTGCCTTGGCTGCTCGAGATGAAAAAGGAGAATGGAACCAGAAAACCCTAGAAAAGGAGATGTGGTGAGAGGAGCTAGGGCTGGGGTCAGAATCACATGGCTTTAAAGGACCCGGAATGGATGGTCCAGATCACGTGGTGCGATCTGACGGCTGGAAAGGGCTCAATTCTTCCTCAGGATTGAATGGTGAACATGGAGCTGGTCTTAAGGCATCCAACGGTCTGCATTTTTCAACAGGATCAAAGGCTTATGAGCAAAATATAAAAGGAAAAAATAAATTATTTTGTGAATATTACAAGCGACCCCATCACACCATTAACAATTGTTGGAAATTGCATGGTAAGCCTAGCGAAAAAGGAAAATGGGGGATAAGTACACTAATGGTGCCATAAGTTGTGTACGATGCTCACTTTAGTGCCAAAAGTTTCCGTCGGATCATTTAAGTGCCAAAAAATTTGAAAAACGCTCACTTTGGTGCTAACGTCGATGAAATTGGCCGAAAATTCGACGTGGCCTTTTTTTTATTAATTTTTGAAGCCGACATGGCTCGTTGGAGAGTTGAGTCAGCATCCAAACACCAAAACGACGCCGTTTGGCATCTTTCCCCCAACTTTGAAACCCTAATCCCCAAATTGAGAGAGCGGAGAGGCTTGTCTTTGTGTCTTCTTCTTCGTCGAAGACCCACACCAGCAACGGCACCAGCACAGCACCAGCAACAACACCGGCAGCACACCAGCAGCGACACCAGCAACGCACCAGCAGCAGCAGCGCACTAGCAACACCTTCAACCCATCTTCTTCCTCCTCCTCCTCCGCCCTCGCCTTCGATTTTTCCTGCAACAATCTCAGTCTCTCCTTGCTCACCTGGTTGAGCAACTGCAATGGTGGTTAAGTGACGGTGGCCGAGCAGCGACGGTGGCCGAGCGACGGCAGGCGAACGACAGTGGCCGAGCGGCGGAAACCCTAATTTCAATCCCGTGTGAGCTAAACGGCATCGTTTCCGTGAAGCCATCCATGTAGGATGGCAAAACGACGTCGTTTTCTTAAGGAGGACTAAAAACGACGTCATTTAAGGCCTATCGATTTTTTTTATTTTATAAAAAAGCCATGTATTAATTTTGGCCGGAATCTTTCGCCGGTGGCACCAAGGTGATCGTTTTTCCTCTAATTTGGCACTTAAGTGATTCAACGGAAACTTTTGCCACCAAAGTGAGCGCCATACACAACTTATGACACCATTAGTGTACTTATCCTGAAAATGGGGGAAGGAATCTTTGGTAGCAGCCCATCAAACCACTGGTTTGATTAATGATCAGCCTACCACACTTGGGCAATATTAGTAGCTTATACAGGCATTGCAAAAACTGGACATTTCCAATAGAGGAAGTAGCTTCTCGAGTATTTCTCATTGCCTAATAAATTCCATTTCTAGAAATGCTTGGATAATCGACTTAGGGGCAAGTGATCATATTGTTTGTGATAAGGGATTATTTTCTATTATTCATAAAGCTTTAAATAGTCTTGTTTAAATGCGATTGCCAAATGGAAACATAACCCATGTGACCACTACAAGAATTGTTAACCTCGGTCCCTAAAATAACCTTGAGAAATGTCTTTTATGTTCCAGATTCCAATTTAATATTATTTCTGTGTCTAGAGCCTGTAAGGAAAACTCTTGTTGAATTTTTTTCAATGCCGATATTTGCTTATTTTAGGCCCTTTCAACTGAGAAACTGATGAGCTTGGGTAATCTCTCCGAAGGACTATTTTTCTGGACTAGCATTCCAAAAACTTTAGATTTATCTCAAATTTCTTCCAATAAGCAATCATTGTGTAATGTGACCACCAATGATAAAAATTTCCTTTTGCATTCTAGAATGAGCCATAGTGCTTTGTTTCTTACTCTCAATGTCATATCTGCCCACTTGCAAAACAATTGCATGCACCTTTTCCAGTTAGCAAGAGTCATTCCAATAGTTTTTTTTTTTTCACTAATTAATGCTGATGTTTGGGGACTCTATCATACACCTAATCATGATGGATCTCGATGCTTCCTCACTATTGTTGACGACCACTCTCGGGCAACATGGATCTTCCTTATGCAATCTAAGGCTCAGGTTTTCTCCAACTTAAAAGAATTTCTTTCTTTATCAAAGACCCGATTTGAAAAATCTATCCACCAGATTCGAATAGACAATGAAAGAGAGTTTTTCAGTTATGAATGCGCATATCTTTTTTTCATCCTATGGCATTTTGCATGAAAGTTCGTGCACATACACTCCACAACAAAATGGAGTAGTAGAAAGGAAGCATAGCCATATTTTAGAAGTGGCACGTGCCTTAAAGTTTCAGGCTTCCATCCTAGATAATTTTTGGGGAGATTGCATAATCACAGCAGCTTACTTAATTAATCGGATGCCAACAAAGGTGCTAAACGGACGAAGCCCTTTCGAAGTTCTCTTCCGAAAAAAGCCAGAACTTGATCATCTAAAAAAACTTGGGTGTTTATGTTACGTCACTACAGTGGGCCCTCGGGACAAAATGGGTCCTCGTGCCCAACGGTGCATATTTATGGGATACCCAAATCTTCAAAAGGGGTATCGTATGTTTCAACCTTCCACAGGAGAAATCCTCATAAGCAGAGATGTAGTATTCCACGAAGACGTGTTTCCATTTGCTGAAGATCAGTTCTCAAAAAAAGACAATCTCAATGCTTCTCGGGCTCCTTTCACTGAAGAAGATATATTCAAAGATCCTGAATATGTCATGATTAGAAATCTGGAAAATTTCAACAGCACTTCTCAAGCGATCACAACATTGCTAAAGTCATTTCTCTGTCACCAAGATCTGAGGATGTGACTATTGAAGAAGCCCTAGATCCCATGATGGCACCACCTATGAAAGAATCTCTACCATCACGTTCGGATCCTCCTCGACATTCAAGGTGCACCACACGCCTACCAATGTGGACTAATGATTATGTTTGTGCTGCACATAACTCACCAAGTATTCATTATCCCATCTCATCCGATGTCTCCTTTAATCAATTATCTCTAGAACATAGGTGATGTATTAGTCACATATCTGAAGAGCGAGAACCATCTAGCTATGATGAAGCATCCATGGATCCATGTTGGCAAAAGGCTATGAAAATCATACATGGGATCTTGTGACTTTGCCTTCCAATCGTAAAGCAATAGGATGCAAATGGGTTTACAAGATAAAGTATCGAGCCAATGGATCAATTGAACGATATAAGGCTCACTTGGTGGCCAAAAGGTTTATGCAGCAAGAAGGATTCGATTATCATGAGACCTTTTCTCTAGTGGCCAAAGACATCACGGTCCATTCTTTCCTAATGATTGCGGCTTCCCAAGATTGGTCATTACACCAAATGGACGTTTACAATGCAATTCTCTATGGTGATTTGGATGAAGAAATTTATATGGAACTTCCTCAGGGTTTATGGAAATAGGGGGAGAACAAAGTGCGTTGTCTCTGCAAATCCATTTATGGTCTCAAACAAGCATCTAGGCAATAGTATGCCAAATTCGAAAATGCTCTCATAGCAGTAGGTTTCAAACAGTCCAAATATGACTATGCTCTTTTCACATGGACAAGAGGTACGTCATCCATCTATCTAATGATATATGTTGATGATATACTCATTATGGGTAATGATGCAATTACCATAAGGAGCTTCAAGGAATACCTGCATTCTACATTCCACATAAATGACCTAGGATCACCCAAATATTTTCTAAAAATAGAAATTGCTTGATTAGCTCAAGGGATATCCCTCAACCAACGAAATTTTGTGCTAGAAATCATATTAGAAGCAGGTCTATCGGGATGCAAGCTAGCAATTGTTACAATCGAGCAAAATATCAAGTTAACTACAATGGACTATGATGAAGGAAATCTTCAAGATGATCCCGTCCTCAAAGACCTGTCAGGTTATCAAAGGCTCGTTGGAAAGCTCATATATTTGACCATGACTAGACTAGATATATATTATGCTGTGTAGATGCTCAGCCAGTTTATGCATAAGCCAAAGCAATGTCATATGAATGCTGCCTTAAAAGTTGTTGAGTACTTGAAGAAATGTCCAGGACTCGGAATTCTTCTTTCCAAAAAGTGCAACATGGAGATGATAGCTTATTGTGATGCTAATTATGTGACTTGCCCGATGAACAGGAGATCAATTACAAGATTTGGTATCATGCTGGGAAAGTCTTTACTTTCATGGAAGACAAAAAAGCAGCCAACCATCTCTTTATCTTCAACAGAGGTAGAATACTGAGTTATGGCAAAGACCACTTGTGAGATAGTGTGGCTGCAAGGCTTACTTTAGGGCCTTGGGGTACAAACAAAGGGATTGACCATGTTGTTTTGTGACAATGATGCAACCCTCAAGCTTACATCTAATCATATGGTGCACGAAAGAACAAAGCACATAGAAGTAGACTGCCACTTCACTCGAGAAAAGATTCAAGAGGGGATACTCAAAACAAGAGGAATTGGGACTATAGAACAGCCTGTAGATGTCTTCACCAAACCTCTATGTCAAAGACAACATGCATATCTACTAAACAAGTTAAGTGTCTTGGACATCTGCAAGCTACCGGCTTGAAGGGGAGTGTTGGAAGATATGCGCAAGATATGCCAAATATATTAATATCAATCTAATATTGGAATTGATTTTGTAATATTCTTTATTTCCTTTTCTTGTACATGTCTAATGCTATAATTGTAGAACATTGTACATTATATGGAAACAGTATAGAAAATACAAATAATTTTCCCATGCTCTTCCTCGCCCTTTCTTCTTTCCCTTGCTTTCTTTCATAGTCGATCTGGACCTCTGGTCCTTGGGTACCTCATGCCACCACTGGGAACCTACTGCAACAACTATCCTCCAATAGCGCATCCAACACCACCTATTGTGACATCCTGAATTTTCAGTCCTGTTTTCAATTAAATAAATTGGGCCTTTCATCAACGCGTCTATAGTTCTATTCTTAGAGTCGATCACTCGTAAGATAACTAGACTATCCAGGGAAGTCATTAAGATATTTTAATGCAATGGACTTTAGAATTTGACCAGAAATCGACTGTTCAACCGTACTAGTCTTCAAGGGTTATTACGACATTGTCAAAATCGAGCAGAAATTAGGGATAGGTCGATTCGACTAAGATGCGTGATCAAAGTGTGGGTGATTCCACCTGATTGTAAAATTCTCGTTAATCGGCACTAGACTAATTTTCTGTTGTTTTGGGTACCTTATGCCCGTAATTGAAACCTTAAGATTTTCACAATCACCAAGAGTTGCCGATGTGCCGAAGTGGTACGTTGTAGCTCGAAAAAAATCGACCATAGGTCAATTACACTAAAAATTTCTAAAAGCTACCCGGTAGCTTATGTCATGCTAAAATCACGCCGGATTGAAATTAACCGCGAATTTTAATTCGATTTCAGAAATTGAAAGTTCTGGCATGTCACAGGTCATTTTAGGAACGTCGACTCAATCTTAAAAGATTTTTCTACAAACCAAGACTTTTTGGGAAAAAGTCAAGGTAGGCCTTTTTTGTCCAGAAAATGTTGGGGACTGTTTTTATCGTGCATTTAGAATGCAAGTGGGATCAATTGGTGAGGAAAAATACCAATTAGATCGATGAGGTGTCGATTGATTTTATAAAGGTCGGTTTGTGTTAAGTTAAGAAGGAAATGGTGTCCAATTGAAGGGAAATCCATGAAATTCGTATGCCCCGCTTGCCTATAACCTTTGGACCATTTCCCTAACTTGTTGAGGAAGCTTGAAGGCTGAAGATTGTCATGGAAGACATCACACAAGTTGGACTTGGTCTTAAGGGACAAAGAGATGAGATAAGAGACCAAGTGGCCCCTTTGTCCCCTCATCTCTCCCTCTCTCCCTCACCTGCCATCCATAGCCTCCATCTCCCCTCCTTTGTGCCATGTGAAGTCCAGAAAATCCAAAGGAGAAGCCGAGCAGCTAGCCAACACGCCACCGCGACCGCTTACCATTGCCGAACTATCGTGCACGCCCATGCCCTCTGCCTTGCCATGCCGTCGTCCTCATCCAGTCATGTTCAGCCGTGTCTCATTGTCCAGAAGACCACCATCGGAGTCCTTGCCACCACCGTGAGCCACTGCCTCCGCCCATTCGAGTTGCTAAAGCCTCCGCCAGTCCACCGCCAGTCTTGCCTCACCAAATCAACCTCGATTCCGTCGTTTCCAGCCCCAAACAGAAACTAAAGAAGTGGGTTTTCAGCCAAGGGTTTGGTTCATTTTGGCCCGCTTTTGAACCCCAAAAGCCAGGTCCGCTTTGGAGAGGATAGTCTCCCATCGTGCCCTCGTTAGTTTGATTTGATCGGATCGTCGAACAAGTGAGTTTGCTGACTAAACCTTATTTAGTAGGTTAATTATACTTAATGGTTGTTTAGATTAGCTTAAGTATGGATTAGTGATAAGCTAGAATGGTTAGATTAGCTTTAGAATGGATTAGTGTAAGCTAATTAGTGAGATTTGCACCGTCGATGATGGATTAGTTGAATCCAGTGGAATTCCTACAGTTCTTGTTTTTAGACCCTCGCCGTTTGCCATTTTTGTGGATCGAAATGGGTTACGAATTTGAGATTGATGTCTTCTTGAGAAATGTTTTAGACATCCTAAGCTACAACATATATATATATATATATATATATATATATATATATATATATATATATATATATATATATTTAAAGATTTTTAGGGATCTAAAAGAATGAGATATCAGCTACGTCATTTTCAAACAAAACCTCAGTTTTCGCTAGAATTGATGACCTTTTAGGATTCTAGGAGTTTTTATCAACTCCTAGGATTCGAATTTCAAAATGATTTCTTCACAAAAGTTGTTTTTCGCATCCTCTATTTTAACATACTCAAATTTCAAATAAAATGGACATGTTTTGGATCTCGAACCAAACTGATTTTGGAAAATAGACTTTCTGAAAATGGACCCAGTTTTTAGTACTAGATTGAGCGATTTACTAAGCCGAATTTAGAAAGATCTAGGTTAAGGTGTCTTCATGAAAAATATTCTTCTATGTGTCTATTACAACATAGTCAAATTTTGGAATTTTCTGAACTCATTTGGTTAGATTTATGGATTTAAATTTTGAGACATGCAAGTAGACCTATTCTACTGGTTAGGGTCGGTTATGATATTATGATGGTTCTTGAGGCTTTGATTGCTAGAAATTACACATTTAAAGATATATGGTTGGTTTGGGATATGCCTAGAAATTATGCTTAATGATTGTGTGATAGTTAAGAGAATCCGTCCCCAGCGTGTTGGTGGACGTTAATAGTTAAGAGAACCCGTTCCCAGCGTGTGTTGGTGGACGTTAGTAGTTATTATTCTTCCCCAGCGTGTGTTGGTGGACGTTAGTAATTATTATTCTTCCCCAGCGTGTGTCGGTAGATTTTACTTTTTCCCGGCGTATGTCGGTAGTTATTATTCCTTCCTGGAGTGTGTCGGTAGCTATTACTTTTCCCCGGCGTGTGTCGGTGGATTTTACATTTTCCCAACATGTGTTGGTAGTTATTACTCTTCCCCGGTATGTGTTGGTAGTTATTAGTCTTTCCAGGCGTGTGTCAGTAATTATTATTCTTCCCCAGCGTGTGTCGAATAAAACTGCTCGTGTGGGTAGTAATAGTTAATTAATTTGAGCAAATGTTGAGTTGAATTGATGGATCAATGTGTGTTGGTAATTCTTGCTTTGATGTGTATTGGTAGTTCTTACTCATGTGAGCAGTGATTTAATTATAATTCTTTCTTTGATGTGTATCGGTAGTTTTTACTCGTGTGAGTAGTGATTTAATTATAATTCTTGCTTTGATGTATATCGGTAGTTCTTGTTCGTGTGAGCAGTGATTAAATTGTGATTCTTGCTCATGTGAGTAATGATTGGTTTGTATGTTCCAAATTGGTGTGTGAATTTGCTTTATACACATGGTTGTAATAAGAATTGTGCTGATCTGTATGGAGGAGCTGAGGCCAAGGTAAGCTTCTATGATTGTATGATTATGCGATTAAGATGTCTTAGGCGTATTATTCTCCTAATTAGGATTTAGCGAGTGATCTCGCTGAGATTTACATCTCACCCCATCGTGGGCTTCATATTTCAGAACCGTAAGGTGGAAGACTTGGAGCAGGGCTAAGGTGATCTGAAGTGTAGGTCATATAGAGCGGTTCCTTTTAAGAGTCGGTTATTTGAAGTCTTGTGTTGTTAGACTTTTGTGTTTGACTCGGTGTGTATTTAAAAGCATGTTTTGTTTGAAAATCTCACGTCCTGCTTTTCTATCCCAAGATGACTACTGTCAGGGGATTTGTTATTCGCTTCCGCGTGTGCAATAAAATGAAAGGGTCGAAAACTCATCCTAGGAAGTCGCAAAATTTTATTGACCATTGAGGGATGAGCACGTGCTCGAGGATCGAGGCGTGACACCTATGCTTACATGGCTATAGCCATTATTCAGTTGTGTAGCTTCTAGGGATTAATCAACCAAATAACTGAAACTCGAAATTACGTATTGTTATTTTGAACCTAAACAAATACACATGTTACAAGTAAACTCAACATTGAGATCATGCTTCAGTTGTGTTCACTATTATCGATGGGACAATTTTCCTTTCTTTCGAGCTTTCCAATGCACATCAAGAGAGAGACAGAGATAGTGACTCGTATGTTAGCTGAAATTAAGGTAGACATATCGTGTCTAGAGAGGGTGATCCATGATGATGCGAAAAAATCAATTATTATTGAAGCACTATCTTTTTCCCATCTTGGTTGTAAATGTGAAGTTCAAGTGTTAACTATCAATTACTGGGTGATGCTTTAACAGTCAAAAGAAAAAAAAGAATCATAATGTTATATGATGGGATTGGATCATTCTTCCTCACACGGAAATCGAAAAGATGGTTCAAAAAGTTTTAAATTTATTTTATGGCAACTAAGCTAGTCCTAAAATTTTCAATTATGTCAATTTAGTCATAACTTTTTAACTATTTATCAATTTAATCATTCTAGCCAATTTTGGTTAGAATCACATGACAGTCTAGTCAACGTCAACTGTCATACATGGAATAACAGGCACTAATGTCGAAAATTTTAGTAATTTTTTAAAAAAAATTTCGAATTTCCTTTTCTTTTCTTTTCTTTCGTCCTCTATTGGCCATCAACAAGGCCCTGTAGAGGGAAAAAATGAAAATATAAATATAAATACAAGAGAACAAATAAAAAGAAAATAGGAAAAAAAAAAAAATTGAGAACATTAAAACAAAAATTGCAAAACTTGTCCACATTAGCATCGACTCTCCTACTCCGACCATGTTACGTAAGACTATTTGTGACATCCTGGATTTTCAATCCTGTTTTCAATTGAATAAATCGAGTCTTTCATCGACGCACCTATAGTACTATATTCAGAGTCGATCACTCGTGAGATAACTAGACTATCTAAAGAAGTCATTAAGAGATTTTAATGCAATGGATTTGAGATTTCGACCAGAAATCGATTGCTCGATCATGCTAGTCTGTAAGGGTCATTACAGCATCATCAAAATCAATCAAAGATCAGGGATATGTCGATTCGACTGAAATATGTGATCAAAGTGTAAGTGATTCAATTTTATTACAAAATTCTCGTCAATCGACACTAGACCAATCTTCTATCGTTTTGAATACCCTGTGTTTGTAATTGAAACCTTGAGATTTTCACGACTACCGAAGGTTGCCGATGTGTCGAAGTGGTACATTGTGGCTCGAAGAAAATCGACAACGGGTCATTTGCATTAAAAAATTCTAAAAGCTACCCGGTAGTCTAGGTCACGCTAAAATCGCGCCGATTGAAATTAATCGCGAATTTGAATCCAATTTAGAAATTGAAATTTATGTCATATTGCAAGTCATTTTAGGAATGTCGTCTTAGTCTCGGAAGATTTTTCTACAAATCGAGACTTTTTGGGAGAAAGTCGAGATAGAGTTGTTTTTGTCCAAAAAAAATGTCAGGGATCATTTTTTATCACAAAATTGGGATGCAAGTGAGATCAATTTTTGTCCAAAAAAAATGTCAGGGATCATTTTTTATCACAAAATTGGGATGCAAGTGAGATCAATTGGTGAGGAAAAATACCAATTGGATCAATGGGATGTTGGTTGAAATTATAAAGGCCAAATTGGGTGGATTTAACAAGGATTGAAGGTCCAATTGAGGGGAAAGCACATGAAATTCGTATGCCCCCCACCACCATGACTATTGGACCATTTCAAGTCTTCTATAACAGACTTGAAGGCTGGAAATAGGTGGTGGATGACAGCCATGCAAGGGGATAGGGTTAAGGGGACAAGAAGATGAGGATAAGAGAGAGGTGGCCCCCCTTTGTTCCCTCATTCTCTCCTCTATCCTCTTCCCCCTCCAAGGCTAGTCGACCAGCTCCTTTCTCCCCCTCCATCTTGCTATTTGAAGTCCAAAAACTCAAAGAAAACCGAGCAACAAGCCAGCACGTTGCTGGAGGAGCCCTCATTGTCGCGCCAGACCACCGTTTGCCATCCTTGCCCCCGTGAGCCTCGTCCATTCACCGCGAGCCATCGCCGCTCCGTCTGCCCTCTTCCTACCTCAGCCATGATCTTAGGAGGTTCTTAGAGCCGATCGCAAGCTGCCCCCACCGCTTGGAGTCGCCGAATCGCCCGCCCGAGCCACTGAAGCCTCCGCTGGTTTTGCCTCGCCAACTAGTCCCGTTTTGTCTCCTTTCAGCCACCAAACAAGGAGTAAACCATGAGGGTTTCCAACACTATGAAGGCCAGTCTTAAGGTCATTTCAGACCCCGAAAGCCAAGCCCACTCTGGAGAAGATCATCCCCCGCCACGCCCTCGTCAGTTTGATCTGATCAGATCATCGAACAAGTGAGTTTGCTCACTAAACCTTATTTAGTATGTTAATTATGATTAAGGGTTGTTTATATTAGCTTAAGTATGGATTAGTGATAAGCTAGAATGGTTATATTAGCTTTAGAATGGATTAGCGTAAGCTAATTAGTGAGATTTGCACCGTCAATGATGGATTAGTTGAATCCAGTGGAATTCATGTAGTTCTTGTTTCTAGTCCCTTGCTGTTTGCCATTTTTGTGGATCAAAATGGGTTACGAATTTGAGGTTGATGTCTTCTTGAGAAATGTTCTAGGCATTCTAAGCTACAACATATATTTTTCTCAAGATTTTTAGGGATCTAAAAGAAGGAGATATTAGTTATGTCATTTTCAAACATAACCCTAGTTTTCGCTGGAATTGGTGACCTTTTAGGATTCTAGGGGTTTTTATCAACTCCTAGGGTTTCAATCTCAAAATAGTTTCTTCACAAAAGTTGTTTTTCACATTATCTAGTTTAACATACTCAAATTTCATATCAAACGAACATGGCTAGGACCTTAAACCAAACTAATTTCGAAAAACAAACTTTTTGGAAACAGACCCAGTCGTGGTGCTAGATTGAGCAATTTATTGGGCCGAATCCAAAAGAATCTGGGTTAAGGTGTCTTCATGAAAGATATTTTTTTTTTTATGTATCATCTATAACATATTCAAATTTGAGAATTTTTTGAGCTCGTTCAAGTAGGTTTCTAGAATTAAACTTTGAGACGCGTGAATGGCCCGATTTCTGCCAATGAGGACCGGTTAAGGTTTTGTGGTTGATCTTGACATTGTGCTTGCTAAATAAGGTGTATTTAGTGAGGTGGTGGACTTGTGGCATGCTGAGAGCTTATGTGTGAGGTCAGGAGATCGATTGCTCTATGTTGGTTGGTTTGTGATATGTATAGAGTTTATGCTTGATGATTGTGTGAAAGTTGGGAGAATCCTTCCCCAGTGTGTGTTGGTAGACGTTAATAATAATTATTATCTATCCTCGGCGTGTATAGGTGGATTTTACTTTTTCCTAACGTGTGTCGGTAGCTATTATTCTTCCCCAACGTGTGTTGGTAGATTTTACTTTTTCCCGATATGTGTCAGTAGTTATTATTCCTTCCCGGCGTGTGTCGGTAGCTATTACTCTTCCTTGGCATGTGTCGATGGATTTTACCCTTTCCCGATGTGTGTCAGTAGTTATTATTCTTCCCCGTTGTAAATTGGTAATTATTATTCTTCCCTGGCGTGTCAGATAAAACTGCTCATGTGGGTAGTAATAGTTAATTAATTGGAACATATGTTGAATTGAATCGATGGATCGACGTGTGTCAGTAATTCTTGCTATGATGTGTTTTTGTAGTTCTTGCTAGTGTGAACAGTGATTAAATTATAATCCTTGCTTTGATGTGTATCAATAGTTCTTGCTCGTGTAAGCAGTGATTAAATTATGATTCTTGCTCGTGTGAGTAATGATTAGTTTGGACGTTCCAAATTAGTGTGTGAATTTGCTTTATACACATGGATGTGATAAGAATTGTTATGATTTGCAGGGAGGAACTGAAGCCAAGGTAAGCCTCTATGACTGTATGATTGTGTTATTAAGATGTCTTAGGCATATTATCCTCCTAATCGGGATTTAGTGAGTGAACTTGCTAAGATTTATATCTCACCTCGTTGTGGGCTTCATTTTTTCCAGGACAGTAGGTTGGAAGACCTAGAGTCGAGCTGAGGTGATCTGAAGTGGAGGTCAAATAGAGCAATTCCTTTTGAGAGTCAGTTATTTTAAGTCTTGTGTTCGTAGACTTTTGTGTTTGACTCGGTGTGTATTTAAAAGTATGCTTTGTTTGAAAATCTCATGTCCTGCTTTTCTATCCCGAGATGGTTACTGTTAGGGGATTCATTATTCGCTTCCGCATGTGCAATAAAATGAAAGGGTCGGCGACTCGTCTTGGGAAGTCGTAAAATTTTATCAACCACTAAGGGATGGACACGTGCTCGAGGATCAGGGCATGACACTATTAGTGTTGACTAGACTACTATGTCAACAATTTTAAGTAAAAATTGACTAAAATGACTAAATTGATAAATTGTCAAAATGTTTAGAACTAAATTGGCAAATCTTCAAAAGGTTTAGGATTAATTTGGCGCAATTGAAAAGTCACTAAATTAATTGCCATACAATTGATTTAGAACATTTTGAACAATTTTCCCTATAGAAATCTCTAACACACATGTGGCTCATATGTAGCAATCGATTGTTGCAAATCTCACGAACAACATAATTAATGTGAAAGGCATGACAACCCTAAATTGATTTTTTTTTTTTGGTGAAAAGGTAAGTATTATAAGGGGCGGTCAAAAAGTATAAAGAACCGGCTTCAAAAACTTACACTCTAAAGAACAGGCTCAAAAGAGTGGAAGGAAGCCGTACAAAACCGGGCGGATTAAAGCAAACAACACCCAGATGCAACGCCCTCGACACCAACCCTAGACAAAAATAGAAGGGTCTAACTCCTAGGATCGTTGCAATCTCCTATTCTTTGGGAAATCCTCCACATTCTTGAAGGTGCAAGCTTTGTCTTGGACTACCTTCATAAGATGCTTCCTCATGCCGGATGTAGAGCTCTGCACCCCCCTGAAGAGCATATCATTCCTATTCTTCCACACAATGTGGCACAGAGCGCCAAAAGAGAACCGGCCAATACAACTATGAAAGTCCTTACCCGAAAGCAAGGTTGAGGGCCAAGTAAGGTTGTCCTCCCATGTCTTGTTTCTCCAGGGAAGACCACACCGAGTCACCCAAAAGGAGGCAACACTCAAGGTAACATGGCATCCAAAAAATAAATGATTAACTGAGTCTGGCACCTCATTACAAAGCAGACAGAAGGCAGCTTCAATCCTGCCATAGGACATGAGAAGGGACTGGGTTGGCAGCCTTCGCTTGGTAATGAGCCACAGGTTGAGTTGGTATCGAGGAAGGACAACATTATTCCAAAGAAGCCATCCCACCCGACTCGATTCTTTTTTTGCCTAACAAGCTCCCAAGTCAAGGCCACCGAAAACTTACCCAACGAAGCCTCCAACTGGCAAAAACGATCCCTAGTGTTTGTCAAAGAGGGGAACGGCGAATCCCAAGCTTCGATCACCAATCTAATAGCCTGACCGTCATCAGTGAAGAGATCCGCCACCTTAGCATGCCTAGATAAGCCAGAGCTATAGATGAGAAAATCTTAGAAGAAGAGATTTAAGGGACCCCTAGGGTGCCAATTATCAAACCAAAGCGACATGGAGCGTCCGTCACCTATTCTCCAGTGGAAGCAGAGCCAAAATTCTGTCCTTAGTTGAAGGAGTTTTTTCCAAGCCCAAGAACAACAGATCGGCTTCTTTGCCACCCAAAAATTCCCTCTTTTTTAAGAAGGTAGAGTGGATCCATCTGCACCAGAGGGCCTCCTTATCTGAAAATAAAATTCAAATGTGTTTGAGCATAGCCGCCTTATTGCACTCACGCAACCTTTGAATACCAAGACCCCCTTCCACCTTGGGTAGGCAGACATCCTCCTATGAAACTTTGGCAACTCCTTTATGATATTGCTTGTACGAGTACCTAGAGGGGGGTGAATAGGTATACAAAGATTTTTCTTGATAATATCTGTATACTTGCGCAATACTTAGACAGTTGAAGGATTTGCGAAGAGTAATAATTAACGTAAGACTAAATAAGGAAAGAGAGAATTAAACACGCGATTTATAGTGGTTCGGCTTGATTCAAGCCTACGTCAACTCTTCTGCACTGATAGCCAATTTGGCTGGATTCCACGATGAACAAAGAGATGTTACAGTGTTGATCTTCCTTGATTTCTCGGTGTAGATGATCTACCACACTCGCTCAAGGTATCACCAAGTATAGACACTCTCTGTGTATACAATTTCACACAGACTGTATCGACTAATAATCAAGGTGCTTCAGACTCTGGAATTTTTCTATCAATCACGTACTCAAACAACTAGAACGTCTTCCTTTTTATACTCTTTTATGCCATCATACCGTTGGCACTTACCAAAGGAATTCCTCCAATCTACCCATTGGACGGAATCAATCAAGAAGATCATTCGAGCTATAAAAGGAACCTGGTGATAGCCCATCAATCCTGTTCGCCCATACAATCAGGATCTTGGTTTCCAAGAATAGAACATTCCAAGAATACTTCGTCGACCATCGGATCTTCAATTGATCTAGATACGAACAAAAGAATCCATTATATTTATCCAACCAAAAAGATCTTCTCCAGACGATAGGATTAAATCCTCAACCATATACTTCGGCTCTGGATTTCCTTCGTCACTGGATCAGAAAGATTATCAATGAGAATAGTCTTGAGTCTTGAGTCTTAAGTCTCAAATCTTGAGTCTTGAAACTTGAGTCTGGTAGTCAGAAAGTCTTCAGACTTTAAACTAGACGATCTGCAGATACCCAGAATAGACTGAAGAAAATGTTTTGTCAACTTCAAAATATTCTGGAACAATTTCTCCAACAATCTCCCCCTTTTTAATGGTGACAAAACTTTCCTGTAGATTTGAAGCACTTTGACCTGCAAAAACATTTCTCAAGCAATATGGCTATCTCATAAAATTTAACAAAACAGCCAGACTTTGCATCCACAGAAAATTGGTTAGTCTTTCATGAGTAATACCATATAACAATACTTGAAATAAATGCAAATAGTTAAGCATCTAAATCCACAGTCCAATTCAGTCAAGTTCAAGTTTACACCCAAGTTTACTCAAGTCATAAACAAACATATTCAACAAAAAATAAAGAAAGTTGGTTGGTTGGTTGGTTGGTTCAAATTGCTTCTCCCCCTTTTTGTCATCATTAAAAAGGTGAGAAAGGAGTCATGTCTGCTTGAGAATGCGCACGATCTGGAAATCTCCCATGGACTGAACTACTCCTTCTAACCTCTTCAAGTCCTCCCTTAGTTGTGTTACCTCCTCTCCTTTGGCGTTGGCTTGAAGTTGTAGAGCGAGGTCTTTCATTTTATCCTCCGGGTAGTAACGAAGATGCTTGTCCAGCGAGTCTTCATGGCTTGAATTTCACGATCCCGAGCATAGATTTGGCCACGCATTTCCGAAGAATATCCATAATACGACGAAAATCTGTAGAATTATCCGTCTGTGTGCTAGCATTTGCTTTCTCAGATGGAGTGAATGCAGATGATGGCGCTTCTGTATAGTCTTGCAGATTTGGTTCTGACGTATCGTGACCTTCTTCGGGCAATTGAGAAGCCTGAAATTCTTCTGGGGCTGCTGAAGATTGCCTTAGACCTTCACTATTGGCAGCATGAGGTGAGGACTTTTCTTGCTCGCCAACTCCCCCTGTCTCTAGGACATCAAGAGGGGAAGAGTGATGATCATGCTCTTCTGTATCCTTCTCTCCAGATTCAGCTGCAGTCTTTTCTTGCTCTTCTTCTCCTTCTTCTTCAGCTTCTTTCTCCTTCTCTCTCTGCTCTTCCTCTTCTCTGTTCTTGTCTTTTTCTTCTTCTTCTCTCTATTTCTTCAGTTGTTTTGTGTATTGGGGAACAAAACGTCTTGTCCTTATCAAGGCAGTGATTGTGAGATCTTCCTCCTCATCTTCATCCTCCAAGATGAGAGTTTTCTTCTTTTTGGATGGGGCATAAATGGCTTCCTTTCCCTTTCTTTTTGAAGCAGACGGAACTGGGGTCTTCACTCTGAATTTCTCCATTGCCTTAGAAAGTTCTTTTAGACACATCTTTGTCAACATCTTTAATCCTACCACCATCTTATCGCACGGTCGAACACAAAGAGTGTGTGGAGGTTCAATATTCATGTGTCTGAAGATCTTGGTCACCAGACCTGGATAAGGCAATTGTCCCTTGTCTTTCGACATTGCTCTGTACATGTGAAAGAGAATAGTGTGAGGGAGAGAGAACTTCTTCCCTGAGTTGATTGCGTACAACAATTTTGCTTCGGAATTAGACACATCAGTCTTTGATATAGACTTCGGTCTAATGCAATTGATAACAATTTTGTGAAACACAATGTTGATGGCACGCATCCTTGAATATATGATTTTTCCCTCAATATCTCTATCTTCGACAAGGTCCATTGTGGCACGAGCAACTGAGACTTTGACTGGTTGATAATGTCCTCGTTCAACTCCAATTATGTCCGCCAATATGTCCACATCCAACACATAATCCTGATCTCGAACACTGAAAGATATTCTATTCGCATCGATAAAGCTAAGATTTGAATAGAAATATGCAGTCAGTTGTGCATATCCGTTCGTGGTGTCAGTGCAAAAACGTTCCAGTTGAAGCATACTGAACTTCTCTCTCAAGTTCACATTCACAGCATCCAAGAAATCGAAATCGACACTCCTAGGGTTTATCACCTCTCGTTTCAGCAGTTTGAAGAACAAATTTTCCTGTTCCTTCGATTTAAATAACTCTATCCTCTTCCCTTTACCTTCGCAGTAACACCCATTCTCGGTTGAAAATCAGTGAACATTTTGTCATCATCGTTCCCATCAGTCAAATTTGGTCCCGACATACGAGGATCAGTGGGAATATTCGCAAGTGCTTCCTCTGCTTTACCTTTAGGAGCAATTCCCAAATCCTCCATTTTCTTCAGAAAGATATACTCATTCCCATAGTTCTTTCTTTTAAGAAAATCATCCACATATTTCATTGGAGTCGCAGTACTTTTCAACACACGGTAAAGTTTGTAAATAAACGAGGGTTTTTGGACTCTTACTGGGTCTGCGTCCTCGATTATCTCTTCCTCCGGATGTTGACCCGCACCTTGTGGGGTAGAAGGCGTTGAGTGACGTGGTGGAGAATGAGTCGGGTTATGATGCTGACTCGATAGTTCTTCCTCTTCTGTGAGATCGAAGTGGGTAGGTCCCTCCTTCATCCTCTGTGGTCCCCTTATCACGATTCTGGAAGACTTCCTCGAAGAAGACATCCATCTTGTCGCTGAGAGATTCCTTTGCTTGCTTTCCCAAGAAAAGATGACAACTTTCTCGAGGATGAACTCAAAGTAGAAACCAGATTGAGAGGAGAATGCTTTTAGGGTTTTGAAGATTGAAAGTGAAAACTATATATATATAACTCAGTTTTGAAAAAGGGAAGTTCAATCGGTACAAGGAAAGTGTACGAATACCTCTTTTCGAAATCAATAACTCGCCAAAATTAATCCTTTTGAAAAGACAAGTTTTTATATTTTCACGGAGACTACAAAATAACTAAACAAAAGATCATACCTTTTCGAGTTTAGATAAAGTAACAACTTACAGTCTATAGTCATCAACGTCTGAGTCTGAGAGATTTGAGTCTGAGAAATTTGAGTCTGACGGTCATCAACTTTCTGAGTCTGAAGGTTAGAGAGTCTCTAGACTTTAACTTCTTCGAGCTTCAAAATGTTGAGTCTGGAGCGGATAAAATCAAATTGATTTTTCTCCAAAGGCTTTGTGAATATATTCGCTAGTTGACTTTTTGAATCAACAAATTGAATCGAGATTTCTCCACTTTGAATATGATCTCTAATAAAGTGATGTCGAATTCCTATATGCTTTGCTCTTGAATGAAGAATTGGATTTTTGGTGAGATTGATTGCACTGGTGTTGTCACATTTGATTTCTGTGCATGAGTCTTCAATCCCAAAGTCTTGTAGCTGTTGTTTTATCCATAGAATTTGTGAACAACAGCTTCCAAAGGCAACATACTCTACTTCTGTTGTTGAGAGAGCTACAGTGCTTTGTTTCCTTGAAAACCAAGACATTGTCCTGCTTCCAAGCAACTGGCAAGTTCCTGAAGTACTCTTTCTATCGACTCTGCAGCCGGCCAGATCTGCATCTGAATATCCCAGAAGATTAAAGTCTCCCTTCTTAGGATACCAAAGACCAATGCTTGAAGATGAAGCAACGTATTTAATAATATGTTTTGCAGCATTGAGATGATATTCTCTAGGATCTGATTGAAACCTAGTACAGATGCAAACACTTAACAAAATGTCAGGTCTAGAAGCAGTAAGATAAAGAAGTGAACCGATGATGCTCTGTCATGACTT
The DNA here is from genome assembly GCA_016097615.1 of Eucalyptus dawsonii. Classification (NCBI taxonomy): domain Eukaryota; kingdom Viridiplantae; phylum Streptophyta; class Magnoliopsida; order Myrtales; family Myrtaceae; genus Eucalyptus; species Eucalyptus dawsonii. Next base: position 11,649,479 of record CM027880.1, on the reverse strand, counting down.
TTGATCAACTTTCTTCCCTTCCTCATCTTTCTCTATCTTCAAAGAACTTGACATTGGTATATCAGTCTTCTTGCAATTTTCCAATCCAAATCTTTTGACAAGATCATTAGCATATTTTTCTTGGTAAATGAAAGTTCCTTCCTTCAATTGCTTTATTTGAAGGCCAAGAAAGAATGTTAATTCTCCCATCATACTCATTTCAAACTCATCCCGCATAGACTTAGAAAATTTCTTGCATAGACTTTCATTAGAGGATCCAAAAATAATGTCATCCACATATATTTGAACGAGTAAAAAGCTTTTGTTTTCCTTTTTGATAAATAAAGTAGTATCTACTTTACCTTTGACAAAACAATTCTGTCGTACCAAGCTCGAGGTGCTTGCTTTAGACCATACAGGGCTTTTTTCAGTCTGAAGACCGAGTCTGGCTTCTTTGGGTCTTTAAATCCAGGCGGTTGTTCCACATAAACTTCCTCTTGGATAAATCTATTTAGGAAAGCACTTTTGACGTCCATTTGGAATAACCTGAAATTTTTGTAACAAGCAAACGCAAGTAATAGACGAATAGCTTCTAACCTTGCTACAGGAGCGTAAGTCTCATCATAGTCTATTTCTTCTTCTTGCGTGTATCCCTTGGCCACGAGTCTTGCTTTATTCCGTACGACTTTTCCCTTTTCGTTCATCTTGTTTCTGAACACCCATTTGGCTCCAATAACAGTTTTACCTTTTGGTTTAAATGTCAATTCCCAGACATCATTAATGTTGAACTGTCTGAGCTCTTCTTGCATAGCTTTGATCCAGCTTTCATCAGATAAAGCTTCTTCTATGCTTTTTGGTTCAATTTCAGAGATGAGAGCCACAGCACTAGACTCTTCACGTCTTTTGGATCTTGTGCGAATTCCTTCATTAATTTCGCCTATAATGAGATCTTTAGGATGACTAGACTTGTGCTTCCAGTTACTGGTTGATTTTTCTGGATGATGATCTCTTTCTTTATTTGAATCTTCATGAACATCTTGATACTGGTCTTCCAAAGTCTGAGATACTTTTTGAGTTGTAAGCTTAGGAAGGTCTGGAGCAAGTTCAGACTCTTCATATTGAGTCTGACTGGATTCATCTTGCGTAGAGTCTTGAAATTTGACATTCATTGACTCCTCCATCGTCTGGCTCTTCTTGTTATAGACTCTGTAGGCTTTGCTTGATGTAGAATATCCAAGGAAGATGCCATCATCTGATCTTTCTTCAAACTTACCAACTCGATCTCCAATACTCTGGGTTCTGGTTGGTCCGAAGAGATCCATATGCAGCAACTGTAGTACATGATTAGTAGAGACATGATTTATTGGCTTAAATGAGTTTCTTACCTGTTTTCCCATAATACAAGGTGTGCATGGATCGGACTTTTGATATGGTAATTTGGGTATATCTCGAACAAGCTGCTTTGATGAGATTTTGGCTAATTGCTTCATATTGACATGGCCAAGCTTTCTGTGCCATAAGCTTGCTTCATCTTGGATTGAAATTAGGCATTGAGATTCATTCAATTTCATGTCTAAGAGGTAGATGTTTTCATGTCTTCGACCCATGAAAGACTGAGTAGAGTCTTTACTAATTCCATAGCAAATTCCTTCTTGAAAGGAGATCTTGAAACCAGTATCACATAGTTGGCTAATGTTGAGGAGGTTATAGTTGAGTCCTTCCACTAGAGAAACATTGCTTATTGTGAGATTTCCAATTTTCACAGTTCCAAATCCTACAATGCTTCCTTTGCCGTTTCCTCCAAATGAAACATTTCCACCGTTTACTTGAACAAGCTTTACGAAGCACTTTGAGTCTCCTGTCATGTGTCTTGAACATCCACTGTCAAGATACCATTTTATCTTTTTCTTGATGGAGACCTGTATTTAAAAGAGAGTCTCAAGTTTTCTTTGGTACCCAAATTTTCTTGGGTCCTTTAGTGTTAGTAGGATAAACATTATTAGGCTATACTTTCTTAACAGGCTTCCAAACCATAAGACACTCTTTTTCAAAGTGATCCTTACTATTACACTTTGAACACCTTAGAGCATTTCGACCAACAGACTTTACAAAAACTTTCTTGAAATGATTTTTGTAAGCCTCTCTTGATGGTCTTTTCTTTATTCTTTCTTTAACTTTAGGAAAATCAATCAAGGGAATTGTTTCCGCTGTCATGCCTAGACCAGACTTATTGAAGTAAGGTCTTTGAACGGAAAGAACTTTTTCAAGCTTTTTGGATCCTATCGAAAACTTCTTTGAAATATTTGATAAGTCCGTTTTTAAGAAAACATTTTCTTTCAAAAGATCATCTTCTTTTTCTTTAAGAGCAGAAACATTTAGGTTTAGACTTTTAACTCTTTCTTCTAAAATGACTTCCTTTTGTTTTAGAGCTGAGTTTTCCTTTTTAAGTTCGGAAATCCTTTTGAGAGAAGTCTTAAGACTGAAACACAGTTCATTAATATATTTATAGACTTTGACAGGAATTTTAAAATTACTCACCTCAAATTCACTGTCTGAGTCTGATCCAGAATCTGAGTCTGAGTCTGAATGTGCCATCAAACATATGTTGGCATATTCATTATCACTTTCTTCACATTCTGTATCACTCCAGGTTTCGGCTTTGAGAGCTTTTCGAAACTTCTCAGCTTTTCCTCTTTTCTTCTTCAGAAGAGGACAGTTGGGTCTGATGTGTCCCTTCTTCTTACATTCGAAGCAAACTACATCTTTGTTTGGTTCCTCATCATCAACAGACTTGGTCTGCTGTCTCTAAAAACTTTGTTTCTTTAAGTTGAACCTTCTACCTTTTCTATTCAGTTTTCTGAATCTTCTTATCATGAGGGCGAGCTCCTCATCGTCCATATCATCTTCAGAATCTGCATCATCAGAGTCATCATTTGATTTTAATGCAATAGATTTCTTACCTCTTGGATCTTCTTCTTCATTAATTCGTTCCACTTCATATGATTGAAGAGTTCCAATCAGCTCATCGACAGATAGAGGCATAATTCTTTGCGTTTCTCTTATTGAAGTCTTTATATGATTCCACTCCTTGGAGAGTCCACGTAGTAGCTTGTTCACCTTCATGGGATCAGAAATTTTTTATCCTTGGTTCTCAAGACCATTGACAATATCTGTAAAACGACTAAACATGTCAGTTATAGATTCTCCTAGTTTCATTTTGAAGGCTTTATATTGACCGAGGAGAATGTTAATTCTGGTCTCCTTCACTCGATCTGTCCCTTCATAGGTGATGTGTAATCTATCCCATACTTCTTTTGCTGTAACACAATAAGATATTCTGTTATATTCAATTGGAGATAAGGCACAATATAAAGAATAAATTGCTTTTGCATCAAGTGCTTGTCTCTTGTTTATCTCTTCCTGAGTCATTCCGCTAGCATCAACAGTTTCTTTTCCTTTTTCAGAGATTGATGCAGCAGTAGGAGTAATTCCTTTTTCCACAATGTCCCATTCCAGAGGATCCTTGGATCGTAGGAAAGCTTTCATCTTGTTCTTCCAAATGTTGTAATCATTTCCGTCAAAGTAGGGTGGTCTGGTATTGCTTTGCCCTTCCATCAGCCCTGGTGCTAGCATACTAGCCATGGATCTTTTACTCTGAAGTAAAACACTTCAAACAAAGTAAGAACACGGGCTCTGATACTAATTGATATTACTAGTACGAGTACCTAGATGGGGGTGAATAGGTATACAAAGATTTTTCTTGATAATTTCTGTATACTTGCGCAATACTTAGACGGTTGAAGGATTTGCGAAGAGTAATAATTAACGTAAGACTAAATAAGGAAAGAGAGAATTAAACACGCGGTTTATAGTGGTTCGGCTTGATTCAAGCCTACGTCCACTCTTCTGCACTGACAGCCAATTTGGCTGGATTCCACTATGAACAAAGAGATGTTACAGTGTTGATCTTTCTTGATTTCTCGGTGTAAATGATCTACCACACTCGCTCAAGGTATCACCAAGTATAGACTGAGAGTGCTAGTATGAACAAAATAAATGAGTTAGGGAAGAGAATAAGAACACAAGATTTATAGTGGTTCGGCTTAATCCAAGCCTACGTCCACTCTCCCACGATAACAGCCTTCTTGGCTGGATTCCACTATGCAATCAACAAGAGATTACAACTTCGAGTGCAAACACTTAGTAGTAGATCACACTATCTCACTAAGTCACTCTTTTGGTATTTCTCTCACGATTACAAACGTTTAAGCTCTCAAGAGACAAGTATATGATCGAAAGTCGCTCGACTTTGGAATTATAAATTCTACGCTCCGTCTCTTACTTGCTCATCGGTCCATGATCTCCTTAAATACTCCTCCACTTCCAAACTACCCTTTGGACAGTATCCCGGAGAATCGTCTTCCAATATACCCATTGGACAGCTCTGTATCTAGAAGATTTGGTAGCCGTTGAGTGACAAAGGTAAAATCGCAAATTGATTCCGATCGCCCATACAAACGAAATCTTGGTTTCCATAAGTAAAGCTTCTTCGTGTAGAAAGTTCTTGTCTTCAAGATCCAATCGTCAATCAATTAGATTGAATCAATCAAATCAATCTTGATGTGGAATCCAAACCAGATCACTAGCCGTTGTATGATTGGGCTTGAGTTACGATTCATCGAATCTGGATGTAAAGTCTGAGTCTGTAGACTTTTACAATATGAGTCTGTAGACTTTACAATATGGGTCTGAAGACTTTATAATCTGAGTCTTGAGTCTGACAGTCTTTAGACTTTGACACAGAAGTCTGGAAATCTTCAATCATATGTTACGTTCAGTCTTCTGGTCGTCTTCGCACTTTGACAATATTCTTTACATGTTCTATCATCTGCATGGTCTATTACTCAACCATCAAACATGTTAGTAGCCTTTGATTTATTTTGTCATCTTCAAAACATTATAAGAGTTTCCTAACAATCTCCCCCTTTTTGATGATGACAAAACAATCTCTGAATATGCAGATTTGTAAACATACTTTTAAATCAAAGGATATCAGAAGATAACAAATAGATTGAGCATAAGAATATATAAAAAAAATAATCGCAGCTCAATACTATGCAATAAATAATATCAACCAATCAGCACATATGCATATTCATATCTTCTCCCCCTTTTTGTCATAATCAAAAAACGATAATAATGGATTCACGTAGAGAATAATAACAAATATTTTGCATGAATCACAATTTCCAAAAATCAGCTTTTATAAGGTAAATCGAATATTAAAGATATGCAATATAGCTCACTTCGATCATATATATCAGCAAATATCCAATAAAAATCACGAATGCATCATGAAATTCACGTACACTTTTTGTCATAATAAATGATAATATCAATAAGAGATTTGTTAATGACAAAAAGGTAATAAAAGATGCACTAACCGGATTTTTTTGAACAAATTCTGACACATTTACCTTTCATTCCATCCATAATAAGATCACGATCAATTCAAAAAGATTTTTCCAAAATTGATCAAAGCTCCCCCTCAATTTGTTGCCTTTTTGAGATGATCACGATTCTTTTCCTTTTCTTTTGGATTTGCTTTCTCCCCCTCGATTTCCTCATCAGATTCGAGACTCGTATGCAGTCGGACTCGGATTCTGAATGTTCCATCAAGCATAAATTTTCTTGCTCATCATCTTCTTCTTTTTTGTTCTTTTCTGGCCATTCTGCTTGTATTTTCTTTCATAGAAATATGGTGGCCTTGTGTTGCTTTGCCCTTCCATAAGACCTGGTGCCAATATACTAGCCATAAAGAATCTTTAGCTCAAAAGTAAAAACACTTTTATAAACCGAGCACTTGGCTCTGATACCAATTGAGAGTGCTAGTATGAACAAAATAAATGAGTTAGGGAAGAGAATAAAAACACAAGATTTATAGTGGTTCGGCTTAATCCAAGCCTACGTCCACTCTCCCACGATAACAGCCTTCTTGGCTGGATTCCACTATGCAATCAACAAGAGATTACAACTTCGAGTGCAAAAACTTAGTAGTAGATCACACTATCTCACTAAGTCACTCTTTTGGTATTTCTCTCACGATTACAAACGTTTAAGCTCTCAAGAGACAAGTATATGATCGAAAGTCGCTCAGACTTTGGAATTATAAATTCTACGCTCTGTCTCTTACTTGCTCATCGGTCCATGATCTCCTTAAATACTCCTCCACTTCCAAACTACCCGTTGGACAGTATCCTGGAGAATCGTCTTCCAATATACCCATTGGACAGCTCTGTATCTAGAAGATTTGATAGCCGTTGAGTGACAAAGGTAAAATCCCAAATTGATTCCGATTGCCCATACAAACGAAATCTTGGTTTCCATAAGTAAAGCTTCTTTGTGTAGAAAGTTCTTGTCTTCAAGATCCAATCGTCAATCAATTAGATTGAATCAATCAAATCAATCTTGATGTGGAATCCAAACCAGATCACTAGCCGTTGTATGATTGGGCTTGAGTTACGATTCATCGAATCTGGATGTAAAGTCGAGTCGCGGAGACTTTTACAATATGAGTCTGTAGACTTTACAATATGGGTTTGAAGACTTTATAATCTGAGTCTTGAGTCTGACGATCTTTAGACTTTGACACGAAGTCTGGAAATCTTCAATCATATGTTACGTTCGATCTTAAGGTCGTCTTCGCACTTTGACAATATTCTTTACATGTTCTATCATCTGCATGGTCTATTACTCAACCATCAAACATGTTAGTAGCCTTTGATTTATTTTGTCATCTTCAAAACATCATAAGGGTTTCCCTAACAATAGACACTCTCTGTGTATACAATTTCGCACAGACTGTATCGACTAATAATCAATATGCTTCAGACTCTGGAATTTTTCTATCAATCACGTACTCAAACAACTAGAACGTCTTCCTTTTTATACTCCTTTATGCCATCATACCGTTGGCACTTACCAAAGGAATTCCTCCAATCTACCCGTTGACGGAATCAATCAAGAAGATCATTCGAGCTATAAAAGGAACACGACGATAGCCCATCAATCCCGTTCGCCCATACAATCGGGATCTTGGTTTCCAAGAATAGAACATTCCAAGAATACTTAAATCGACCATCGGATCTTCAATTGATCTAGATACGAACAAAAGAATCCGTTATATTTATCCAACCAAAAAGATCTTCTCCAGACGATAGGATTAAATCCTCAACCATATACTTCGGCTCTGGATTTCCTTCGTCACTGGATCAGAAAAACTGTCAATGAGAATAGTCTTGAGTCTTGAGTCTTAAGTCTCGAATCTTGAGTCTTGAAACTTGAGTCTGGTAGTTAGAAAGTCTTCAGACTTTAAACTAGACGATCTGCAGATACCCAGACTAGACTGAAGGAAACGTTTTGTCAGCTTCAAAATATTCTGGAACGATTTCTCCAACACTTTACTTAGCTTGGGTCCCTTCCATAGGAATTGTATCAAGATCCGTTCAATCTTATCCATCACTTCTGCAGGCAAAATAAAGACACTAGCACAGTAGGCTTGATGGCATGAAGGACTAACCATATCAATTGAAGACATCCAGCAGCAGAAAGGAACCGATGAGTCCAGGATTCAACCCCGGTGGTGATGCGTTTAATGAGAGCCACACAATCCGCCTTTCCCAATCTCGACATGATGATTGGCACACCCAAATAGCTAACTAGGAGGGATCCCTCCTGGAAGCCAAGTTCCTGTAAGATATGTTATTGTAATAACGAAGAGCCGGCATAAAGGAATACCTCAATTTTCCTCTGATTTGGAATAAGGCCACTCCAAGAAGAGAATCGCTGCAAACCCTCTTTGAGAAGCAAAATAAAAAGCAAGTGACCTTCACAAAACAAGAACACATCATCTGCAAAGAAAATGTGTGAGAGTCTAATGGCCTTGCACCTCCAATAGAATCTAAAGTCAGATTGATTAGAGCACCTCCGAAGAATTCCAGAAAGCACCTCCATAACTAGTGTAAATAAATAAGGAGATAGAGGATCCCCTTGGTGCAGTCCTCTCCCACTGGGAAAGAAACCATGAAACTCCCCATTCAATGTGAAGGAAAACTAAGTAGTCCTCACACACTTGATGATGAGATGAACCAATCAATCAGGAAATCGAAAGGCCAAGAGAACACTCTCAAGGAACTACCAATCCACAATGTCGTAGGCCTTCTTGAAGTCAACCTTGATAGCACATTTAGGAGTGTAAGGCTCCACATGAAACCCTGTAAACAGCTCCTGAGCCAAAAGAATATTGTCCTTAATACAGCGTCCCTTAACAAAAGCCCTCTGGGAAGTGCTTACCAAGTCCTGAAGCACACATGCATCCTTATTCACCAGCACTTTAGTGATGACCCTGTAAATCATATTGCAATAGGCGATGGGTCTGTAATCATCAATCGTAATTGCATTGGGCACCTTTAGGACCATCACCAAAATGGTATTATTAATTTCTTTAAGAATCCTCCCAGAAATTAAAAAAAAAAAAAGTCATTTATCGCTTCCATAACCAACTAACCCACCGTATCCCAGTTGTCCTTGAAGAACTCCACCGTGAAGCCATTCAGACCAAGCGCCTTCCCCCGAGCGAGGGAGAAAAGGGTGTCCCGAACCTCCTGGGTAGAAACGGGCCTATCAAGGACAATAATCTGGTCATCACTCAAACAAGATTGAAGAACCTCCCTAACGTCAACGACCGTAGGGGACTCCCACTCTAGTCGAGGCATAAGAAGGTTGTGGAAGTAATCCACAAAGTGCTATTGAACTAGCCGAGGCTCATTAATTTGGACTCCTGATGCATCCATCACCGAGAGGATTTTATTCCTCAACTGTCTCTTTTTAACATAATGGTGAAAGAATTTCATGTTCTGATCACCTTCATTTAACCATCTTATTCTAGCCTTCTGTCTAAAGAATGACTCTTCATGAGACCGGAGCTCGACTAATGAATGTCTTTGCACTCTCTCTAAGTCTGCTAGAATCGCACTAGTTGAATCCTGGGCAAGTTGAACTTGAGTTTGCTTCAGCGCTTCCCTTGCTTCGGTAGCTTTGATAGAGATATTAGCAAAAGAATCTTTATTCAGTTGCTTGAGATGACTTTTGAGGGCCTTTAATTTACTTACAGGTCTAAACATCGGTACCCCTGAGCCTAGAGTGTCCCAAACTTGCTTCACAAGTGAGTCGAAGTCTGGGTGACGCATCCAAAAATCAAAGAACTTGAAAGGCCTTCTCCTATGAACCGGGTTTTGGACCTTAACCACCATAGGACAGTGATCAGAAATCCTAAGTGATAGAAAAGAGGCCTCCGAATAAGAGAAGATGTGACTCCAACAGGTGTTAACCAGTACCCTATCAATCTTTCTTTCCTTGCGTAAAGACCTTGAAGAGGTAGACCAAGTGTACCTGAACCCCACATACCTTAAGTCATCCAGCTCCACCTGGTCGAGGCATTGACCGAACTCATCGAAACTTGGCAGCCAACGATCCGAACCACCCAGTCTGTCCAAGGGGTCTCTAATAGCATTAAAGTCGTCCATTACTAGCCAAGGTTCCTCCTGCAAAGCGGAACTTCTAGCTACTAGGTCCCCCCATAACCAACGGCACGCGGTGAACGAGTGCTTAGCATAAACGATAGAAACCACACAAGTCAAGCCAGATTTCACCCACCGAAGCTTTTCATGAACAACCTGATCCGAGATGGATAAAGGTTCAAAAGAAACTACAAAAGGATCCCAGCCAACCCAAATTCTACCCCTATCTAAGTACTCCAGGTTAGCTATCCAGCACCAATTGCTTAGCAGATTACTAGAGATGTCAACAAACCGGTTATGAGGAACCTTAGTCTCAACAACCCCCACCAAGGATAAGTGATTCGCCAAGACGAGGTTTTTCACTTCCACTTGCTTAAGAGGGGCGACAAGCCCCCTGATATTCCAGCATCCTATGTACATATTTACATATTTACAATATGAGAAATGAACTTACCTCCTTTTGGAGGATTTACTCCTAGTGGAAGGCGGGGCTAGCCTTGTCACGGGAGGAGGAGGGTCCGGCGCCAAGGCTAGCAACTTTTCTTGCATGGTCGAAGGAGGAGGGTCTGGCACTAGAGCTAGCCTTCTACCCTCCAAAGCAGCCTTTGGCGAGGGGCATGAGGAAAGGAGATCATCATCTGAAGAAGCTAAGATGTCCGTTGCACCCTCACCCTTAGCTGAACAAGCCAAAGCAGGGATGTCTATATCCGAAGGGCTAACTATCTCATCTAGAGGAGAGGAAGCATCACCAATCAACCCCAAGGTAGAGGGGGCTTCCTTAGGGGCCTTATGTGTATCACACACAGCCGGTACCGATGGACTTCCCTTTACAACAAGGTGAGACTTCTTCTTCTTCTTGTTTTTAACTTGCCTCCAGCCTTGTTCGGTAGTCACAAGAGTTTCCGGGATGGAATCAATTGCCACATCAGGAGTTGAAGCAGCATGAACAGCAGCTTTGCCCTTTTGGGCTACAGTGGGCCGAGAGGCCTTAGAGGCAACATCACAATTGTGGCCAAATACCTCACACTTGAGGCATTCCACGAGCTTCCATTCGTACTCCACATATATGGATCTAGCTACACCTTCCACATTGACTTCCACCATAGAGACTCTTGGATGGCTAGCTTAGATTTTAACACACTCTCTAGCATAAGAGATCATTCTCTTACCTTCGGTGCGTTGATCAACATGTAGAGGCTTCCCAATGGAACTAGCAATGGCACTAATCGCCGGTATAGACCAAAGGTCAAGAGGGAGGTTTTTGAGCCTTATCCACACAGGGATAGAAGCTTGCTTACTCTTCTTTAACTCCATTAAGGGCTTCCATTACTATAAAATAAGAGGGACCCTAGCAACAGTTAGTGATCCCTCCTTTAGTATCTTCATCTTGAATACCGAGTCTGGCACATGAAAGACATAGAAGCCTTGGTCGTCTGCCAAAACATCTATAAGTTTTTGGCCCCAAGTACTCTTAAGTACATCCTCGGTGAGCTGAAAGGGAAGCCGCTTCCCCACAAAATAACCCACCAAAAATTCATTCCACTTCGGGTCAACTGCCTGTAGCACCTCGACAAACAAGTTTACCACAGCTCTCTCCCCGACCACAGTCGAGGGAATGTAGGACAACTCGTACCCCTTTTGCGGCCAGCCTCGCCACATTGGCCCAAGACCTGGCTTGGGGGGGGCTTAGAAGGGCTTGAAGGCTTCCCTTGGGGTTTAGCATGAAGGGCCCGAGAATGGCTACGGCCCCTTAAACTTTCACAACGAGCAGGCCTGTCATTTGGTCCACGAATGGAGCCACTTGTGCCCGCGTCACCACCCCCTTAACGTTGGGGTGCCTGAGGCGATTTACCAACAAGCCGCTCATCAACCAGACAAGACGGGGAAGTCATGTCTTTCCCTTTCCCATCACCTAGACGAGTCTCGCCCAAAGACGACGCCATCCAGCACAGAAAACCCCACAACCAGCCCAACCAAACCTCTACAAACAAGTCAGGAGGGAGAGATCCATACCAGGGCCTTACTGCAAGGGCGAAGGACGAGATGGGGCTTCCTCACCACCCCAAAGCCCAAACCAAGCTTCCAAACCCACGCGAGCAGCACCCACGAACAGAGGTGGTGATTGGTCGAGCAAATCTGCTGCACCTAAGGTACTCAAGATCTCCATAACGGGGAAGAAGGAGACAAAATCATTTGGTGAGGACTTCGAGTGATCCAAGAGGCGGAAAACCTCCAAAAATCGCTGCCAACAAATGGCTAAATCGGCCGGATTGAGTAGACGAGTAGAAGCAGATGAACAGGAAAAAGGCACCCTCCACCCTAAATTGATTATTCACCTTTACTAAATTGGCTTTTGCTGCGGAAAAGGATGAAAGCAAAATCAAAATCACACAAGACACGAGTTATATGTGGAAACCTAAAATGAGAAACACCATGGTGAGAGATTTCACTCTCTTCAACAAAAAGTACCGAAGTACAATCCAAAAGCTCAAAAAACTATTTGGTGAGTGGTGAGCCATAAGATCTAAAGATCCAAAAAAAAAAAAAAGAGAGAAGAAAAAACAAATAAAATGTGGAGGCTAAGGCTAAAGATTTGTTACTAAACACATTCCTTTTATAGTCTCCCTTCAAAAACCCTAAAACAAAAGTGCATGGTCCAAAATACCCTTATCTCTAATTTGAAAGTCAAAACTCAACAACTTCCAAAACTTTTGATATGATAAAGTCTCACTTGTCATTTTGCAGAAAATATATTTTTACTATGTCCACAATAGTGAGAATAGACTTGATCCAATAATTTGCTCAATTTCAAATTTTCACTTAAAGAATTTTGTCTAAAGCATAGATCTCTTGTTGTTTTAAAATATATTCTTCAAGCCAATTAAAGAATAATATATGAATACCACGTGGGACATCTTGATTTTCAAGTCTGTTTTCGATGAGATGAAATGGGCTTTTCATCAACCCGCCTATAGCCTTTTTTCTCTGAGTTGGCCACTCACGAGTTAACTAATCAATCAGGTGAAACCGTTAAACAATTTTAATGCTACAGACTCGAGAATTCAACTAGAAACCGACTACTCGACCATGCTAACCTGCAAGGGTCAATACGGCACTATCAAAATCAATCAGAGATCAGAGATAGGTCGATTCGACTGAGATATGTAATCAATGTGTGGGTGATTCCACTTGAAGGCAAAATTTTCGTCGAACGACATTGGACTGATTATTCTGTCGTTTTTGTATCCTGTGTCCATATTTAAAACCTAAAGATTTTCACGACAACCGAGAGTCGCCAATGTGTCGAAGATGTACATTGTGGCTTGAAAATAATCAACCATAGGTCAAATCCACCGAAAATTCCTAAAAGCTACCCTGTAGATTAGGACGCGCTAAAAAATCGCACCAAATTGAAATTAATTGATAAATTGAATCCAATTTTAGAAATTAGAAATTCTGTCTGGTCACAAATTATTTTAGGAACATAAGAGATGTCATTTTTAGTCTATATCTTTCTATTTCTATATATGGAAGTCGACTCATCCTCAAAAGATTTTTTTGCAAACTGAGTTTTTCGACGAAAAATCAAGAACTGACGGAATTTGATCGAAAATATTGGAGAACCGTTCTTGAGTGCACTTTCGACATCCAAGATGGATTTATTGGCATGGAAAAATGTGAATTTGAGTGTGGACACACGGGATGAATTATTGGGACTTCAATTGAAGAGAATTGAAGAGGAATTGAAGACTTTGAAGGCCAAATGTTACAAAATTCGTATGCCATGGGGGGAGCAACATTTTGGACTAGTTGGGAAGTGTCTTGAGGAAGATTGATGAGTGAGAAGTGGCTATGGACAGCTAATGGGTGGTGGGGGCAAGCCAAGGGAGGAGATGACGAGTGTTGGAAGCTTGGAAACCACCAAGGGGACCCCTCTCTTCAATGGCCTTCCTCCTCCTTGAAGCAAGGCTTTCTCCATTGTTGAGGGTGCTTGGAAGCTTGACAAAGCTAGAGGAGATTAGCCAGTAGCCATCCAAGCAAGTCACATGCCCGTCAAACTTTTTTCCTCCCATATTTTCCTCTCTTCTAGTTTCTGCTCCAACTAACCTTTCGTAAAAATTCGAGTTAAAAGTTGTCTTTCCGTGAGAATCAGACAACGCTCCACTCACCACCGTGACCAGCACATCCAGACCGTTCAGGGGCACTTCGCCATTCACCGACACAACTCACCGGCCATCCTGTCCACCGGCAAGAAGCCACCGGTCGCCAGTCGCTGATCCGACGGTCTGCTGCTCGCCTGCACTATTTCACGTTTTTCTTTGTTTTTCTCCCATTCCGACCCTTGCTTTGCCCATTCCATCCACTATCAAGACCCCCTTGACCCCCGGGAGCCACCAGTTGGCAACCACCTGCTCGCCGAAGCTCCAATCAGCCCGTTTCCTCTCTGTTTAGTCGCTGGTTTACTCTCTGCAATTCGGCCAAGAACATAAGCAGAAACCAGCAAGGGTTTTCAGACTTCGTTGCCCGTTTTCAAGCATTCCTAGCCTTGGTTGGTGTCGCTATCGCTGCTTGGAGGATTATCGCCCGCCTTAGTGTCGCCGTCACCGTGGACTCACCGAAATGCTAAACTGATGAGTTTACTCACTAAACCTTGCTTAAGATGTTAATTATGCTTAAGGATTGTGTAGATTAGCTTAAGTATGAACTAGTGATAATCTGGAATGGTTATATTAACCTTATAATGGATTAGTGTTAATATAATTAGTGAAATTAGCATAATTGATGATGGATAGTCCAATTCAGTGGACTTTTTGCAATTCAGATTCTTGGACCCTCACCGTTTGCCATTTTTGTAGATTAAAATGGGTTGCGAATTTGAGGTTGATGTCTTCTTGAGAAATGTTTTGGACATCCTCAGCTACAACATATTTTTTTCTCAACATTTTTAGGGGTTTAAAAGAATGAGATATCAGCTCCGTCATTTATAAACAGAACCTTAGTTTTTGTTGAAACTGTTGACCTTTTGGGATTTTATGGATTTTTATCAACTCTTAGAGTTCGAATTTAAAAATGGTTTCTTCACAAAAAAAAATTTCACATCTTCTACTTTAACATACTCAAATTTCAGATTAAACGAACATGTTTTGGATCTCGAAACAAACTAATTTCGAAAAACAAACTTTCTAGAAAACGGACCCAGTTTTAGTACTGAATTGAGCGATTTACTACGCCGAATCTTGAAGGATCTGGGTTAAGGTGTTTGCATGAAAAAAAAATGTGTCATTTACAACATATTCAAATTTGGGAATTTTTCGAATTCGATTGATTAGATTTCTGGATTTAAATTTGGAAACGCGTGAGTGGACCGTTCTGTCGATTATGACTGATTATAGTTTTATGATGGTTCTCAATGCTTTGCTTGCTGGAAATTACACATTTTGTGATGTGGTTGCTTTGTGTTATGCCTAGAGCTTATGCTTTATAATCGTGTGATAGGTTATAGTCATGGCAAGGTGACTATTGAATGTCGAGGTGACATAGGGTGTGTTGAGGAAACCCAATGGGTTATGAGCCGGTAAAGAACTAAGTGCTACACGATAATGAAACCTCATGTGAGCCACCTCTAGTACCTTGTACTATTGATGATTGTAGTCAAGGTCTAAGTGCTACATGGTGAATTGAGTCACATGGGAGTCACCTCTAGAAGCCTTGCAGTATTGTCATGTATAGTATAAGGGTTAAGTGCTACACGATAGACTTCATGTAAGTTACCTCTAGAACTTTATATGAGTGTTTTTCATAACCAAGAACTAAGTGCTACACGATAACGTGATTTCATGAGAATCACCTCTAGTAACTTGGGCTATCACTTCTTATAGTCAAGAACTAAGTGCTACACGATAATGGAAATTCGTGGGAGCCACCTCTAGTACCTTGAGCTATTGCTTATTATAGTCAAGAACCAAGTGCTACATGACAGCGTGAATTCGTGGAAGCCAGCTCTAGTACCTCGTTCTATGACTAATTGTGGTTAGGGACTAAGTGCCATGCGATATCGGAACTTCGTGGGGAGAGGGAACTTCTAGAACCTTGAGCCTAGTATTGAGTATTGAGTCAGAATTTTGAGTAAGGATGTCAAGTTGAATTGGGAATTTGATTATTGAGAGTGAATATCGAGTGTGGATTGAACCACCGATATAAGTTACCCACACCTAATTATGGGATGAAATTGTGTGGCACGGAATGGGACGTGTCATAACGATTTTGCCTTATAATTGAGACTTCTGTGTTTGATTGGTTTGAAAGTGAGTTGTTTCAATTGTTATATGTATTAATTATATGCATTTGAGATATGAACTGTGCTGACGTACAGGAAGGAACTGAAGCAAGATAAATCCTTTGTTCTCATTATGTGGTTGTGTGGCTAAAGCGCCCTGAGACATAGATCCTTCCTAATAAGGGTTTAGGAGGTGGACTTGCTGAGACATTGTCTCATTGGTTATTGTATAACTATTTTCAAGTCCTTAAATGGTAGTCGTGGAAGACCAAAGCCCCAGAGCCTAGGAAGGTGGAGTTTAAGGGATCGGCGTATGTGACCTACTAGTACGTTGTAGGACAGCTTCTTTTGAGAATCAATCTTTTGTAGGCTTTTGACCAGACTCATTTATACCTGAACCCCGTTGTTTATAAAAGTGTGCTTTTGTGAAATATTGCCCTGCTTTCCTATCACATGCTGTTTGTTGTCAAGGGTTATCGTTTCGCTTCCACATGTACATTAAAAACAAAAAGGGTCGACGACTCGTCCTAGGAAGTCGCAAATTTGTATCGACCACAGAGAGATGTGCGTGCGCTCGAGGGTCAGAGCGTGACATCTCCATTTAAGTGGTATCATAGCAAGTCTGTGTTTGGAGTGATAAGGTGCGATAAGTCATGGGATAGTTAGTAAGAAAAGTTTTTAATATGCTGATGCATGTGAGTGATAGCTGATTGGTAGAATTGTTTGTTTGTGTGGATCGCTCAACTTCTAATTCTGTTTGGAATTGGAAGGTAGGTTTCTATAGAGAACTTGCAGTATGAGTGATCAAGAGTAAAGGACTCCTAGAAAGCATACTATAGGGCTTGTTACTCGGGGTAGGACGCCGACAAAGGTCAGTACCCGAGGAGACCGCGGTAGAGCGCCAGCTCAAGCTAGTGCAAGAGGAGTAGCATCGCCGCTTGTTGGTGTAGGGGTAGTAGCCCCTAAGGATCCAAGGTTCGCTGGGATCATGCAAACGCTTGAGATGTTGGGAAATAGGATGGATCAATAAGCTCATATTCAAGCTGCCAGTACTGCCGCTTCAGCCACCACTATTACAGTTGTCGCGAATGCCACTGCAGATGCTGTTGTTGCTGCCGCTGCTACTGCTGCACCTGTCGCCGCACCTATTGAGGTTCCACCAGGGAACATTGTCACTGGGAGACCGATGTATAAGCTGGTGGAACAGTTTCTAAAACTGAATCCACCGAAGTTTACCGAGGCAGAAAACCCCAAAGCTGCAGCTCTATGGATCCAAGGCTTGGAGAAGACTTTTGCACTGCAGATGTGCACCAAGACAGAGAAGGTCGTCCTTGTAGCCTATCAACTGCAGGGAATCGCAAGCACTTGGTGGATGACCACCAGAGGAATGGTATTCCCTAAAGGTGTGGTTCCGGAGTGGAACGCCTTTGTCGAGGTCTTCAACAACAAATACTTTTCTGAAACTACCAGAGAATTGAAGATGGCATAAATTCCAGCGCCTTCGCTAGGGTATGATGACAATGGATTAATACAAAGTGAAGTTCGTTGAACTATCATAGTACGCCCCTAGGTTGGTCGAAAATCCGGTAGACCGAGCTAGAAGGTTCAGAGATGGGCTCAGACAGGAACTGAGGAGTCCGTTGATACTACTCAACTTGAGGAATTACAACGACATATGAAAGGGCCCAGATGATAGAGAGAGACCATAAGGAATAAGCTGCCGCATCTGAGTCTCGTCTCAAGCCCAATAGAGATGGTAATCGGTTCAAGAAAAAGCCGGTGTCTGAAGGAAGATATCACATTCCGCCCAACAAAAAGGATGGGATCGAAAAGACAATGCACAACTCGAACGACATGTGTCATTTCTGTAGGAAAAGACATGGTTTAGTTCCATGTCGTCTCAGAACAGGAGTTTGTTTTAAATGTGGCCAGCAAGACTACCAGTTTAAGGATTGTCCACGAAGGCAGATGGGACCATAGCTGCTACCGCCGCCGCCAATGGGACAAGACAAAGGGAAGGCACCGTAGATAGAATGCCACTAGGATGACAAAGGAAACAAGAATGAACTGAGCCATGCACTAATCAGGGGAAGAATGTTTTTGGGGCGATTTTATCAAAGTAGCGCAACAGAATTTTGGGTGAAAGTTGTAGAATTTCATTTTGTTGTAATAAAATTGTAGAAAGAAGAATCATTGGCTATAGTTGTACTTGACTAGTTACTTATGTATAACTTTAATGCCCTATATGAAAATGGTTGGTTTAATGAGCATCTTGCCTTGATGGATATTGTGAAATACTACAGTTTAACCCGTTAGTGTGAGGAAGTTTTGAGCTTGTTGGGAGCTGAGAAGGACCTTCGATTATTTTGAATTCGTCACTTAAGACAATTGGTTTCTGGATGTGGGTTGCCAAGATTATTTGGCAACTGTAGTAGATACGACAGTTGAGGAACAGAAGAGAGAGAACATAGTTGCGGTACAGGAGTTTTCTAAGGTGTTTCCTGAAATATTACCCAGTTTACCCTTAGAACGGGAGATTGAGTTTGTGTTTGAGTTGGCCTTAGGATGGAGCCAATCCCTAAGGCCCTTTATCGCATATCGCTATCAGAATTGAAGCAATGGAAGTTACAGACGCGTCGAGTTAAAAGTCATTGATGCGCAGATGGTGATTCTGGTGTGGATTTTACTCGAAAGAGCTAGAGATTTAGTTTTCAAATTTGAGGTAGGCCACATTTCAAATCTTATAGCCACCCTCGTAATTGAGCCTCAAGGGCAAGTTAGGATCAAGACGCTTCATCCAACAAACCCGGATGTTTAGAAAATCCTACAAGAGAATACCGATAAGAGAAAGGCTGACTTTCAAATTTCTGATGACGGAACACTAAGGTTCCGAGGACGATTGTGTGTACCTGACAATGCAGAGCTTAAACAGATTTTATCAGAAGCTCATCGTAGCAATTACAGCATTCATCTTGATGGTACGAAAATGTATCAAAAGCTGTGTCAGCATTATTGGTTGTTTGGTATCAAGGCGAACATCGCCAAGCATGTCGTCAAGTGTCAAACGTGTCAACAAGTAAATGCATAACATTGTAAGCTGTGAGGACTTTTGCAACTTCTCGAGATTCCCGAGTGAAAATGGGAACACATCACAATGGATTTTGTGACGGGCTTACCAAGGAGTCAAATAAGTAATGATTCTATTTGAGTAGTAGTCGACAAACTAACGAAGTAAGCTCACTTCATTGTAGTACGGAAGGACCTTGATTTGGACAGGCACGTAGAGTTGTACGTGCGTTAGATAGTTCGTCTACATGGAGTGCCAGTGACGATTACATCAGACAGAGACCTAAGGTTCACCGCCGCCTTTTGGAAAAGTTTGTAGAGTGCTTTGGGAACGAAGCTATAGTATAGTATGGCATATCATCCTCAGACAGATGGCCAGTTTGAGAGGATGATTCAAACCCTCGAAGACATGCTGCGAGCTTGTGTGTTGGACTTCAAGGGAAGCTGGGAGGAACAGCTTCATCTCATCGAGTTTGCCTACAACAACAGCTACCAGCAAAGTATTCAAATGGCTCATTTTCGAAGCATTGTGTAGCAGAGCATGCAGAATGCCAATGTGTTGGGATAAGGTCGGAGAGCGAAAGATCACAGACCCAGAGTTAGTTTAGCAGTCAGTGGATATAGTTGCTGTCATCAAAGACAGATTAAAGACCGCTTAGAATTGCCAGAAAAGCTACGCAAATAAGCGTCGAAGGACTTTGGAGTTCCAAGTTGGTGATCACATTTTTTTGAAGGTGTTACCAATTAGGGGTACTTCGCGCTTTGGTAAAAAAGAAAAGCCGAGTCCAAAGTATGTAGGTCCCTTTGAAATTCTTGAAAGAATCGAGATTCTAGCATATCATCTTGCATTACTGCTGAAGTTGGCGCAAGTGCATGACGTCTTTCACGTGTCGATGTTGAGAAAGTATGAGCCTGACCTGACCCATGTGCTAAATTTTGAGGAATTAGACGTGAACGATAGAGTGTTGTACATTGAGAGCTCGGTTTTGATTGTGGATCGCAAAGAACGGGTTTTATGCACCAAGACCATTCCGTTGGTCAAAGTGGTCTGGCAACACCACGGCACTAAATGAGCAATTTGGGAAAGTAAAGAATCAATGAGACGACTGTACCTCCACCTTTTTGTTTAAAGATTATGATGATTTAAATTTTGAGGACGAAATTTTTATAAGATGAGAAGAGTTGTGATATCCTCATTTTTAAATATGTTTTCAATGAGATGAAATGGGCTTTTCATCGACGCGCCTATAGACTTTTTTCTCTAAGTTGGCCACTCACGAGTTAACTAATTGATCAGGTAAAGCCGTTAAGGAATTTTAACGCTATAGACTCGAGAATTTGACTAGAAACCGACTACTCGACCGTGCTAATCTGCAACGGTCAATACGACATTGTCAAAATCAATCAGACATTAGAGATAGGTCGATTCGACTGAGATATGTGATCAATGTGTGGGTAATTCCACCTGATGGCAAAATTATCATCGAACAACATTAGACTGATTATTCTGTCTTTCTTGTATTCTGTGTCTATATTTGAAATCTTGAGATTTTCACGACAACCAAGAGTCGCCAATGTGTCGAAGATGTATATTGTGGCTTGAAAATAATCAACCACAGGTCAAATGCACCAAAAATTCCTAAAAGCTACCTTGTAAATTAGGACGTGCTAGAATCGCGCCAGATTGAAATTAACTGAGAAATTGAACCCAATTTCAAAAATTGGAAGTTCGGTCATGTCATAAATCATTTTAGGAACGTCGACTCATCCTCTAAAGATTTTTCTGCAAACCGAGTTTTTCGGCAAAAAATCAAGAATTGACGGAATTGGATTAGGAAAATTGGATGGCGTTCTTGAGCGCACTTTCAGCATCCAAGATGGATTTATTAGTATGGAAAAATGTGAATTCATGTGTAGACACACGGGATGAATTATTAGGACTTCAATTGAATTGAATTGAAGAGAATTGAAGAGGAATTGAAGACTTTGAAGGCCAAATGCTACAAAATTCGTATACCATGGGGGGAGCAACATTTTGGAATAGTTGGGAAGTGTCTAGAGGAAAATTGATGAGAGAGAAGTGGCTATGGACAGCTGATGGGTCATGGGGGCAAGCTAATGGAGGAGATGACAAGTGTTGGAAGCTTGGAATGCACCAAGGGGACCCCTCTCTTCAACAGCCTTCTTCCTTCTTGAAGCAAGGCTTTCTCCATTGTTGAGGGTACTTGGAAGCTTGAGAAAACTTGAGGAGATCAGCTAGCAACCGTCCAAGCAAGTCGCATGCCCATCGGACCTCTTTTCTCCCCTGTTTTCCTCTCTTCCAGTTTCTGCTCCAATTGACCTTTCGTCAAAAATTCAAGTTAAAAGTTGTCTTCCTGTGAGAATCAACTAACGCTCCACCCACCACCGTAACCAACACATCCAAACCGTTCAGGGGCACTTTGCCGTTCGCCAGAACGATTAGCCGGCCGTCCCGTTCGCCGGCGAGAAGCCGCTAGTCACCAGTCTGCCATTCTGTTGCCCGCCCGCATTGTTTCGGGTTTTTCTTCGTTTTTCTCTCATTCCAACCTTTCCTTTGCCCGTTTCATCCACCAGCAAGACCCCCTTGACCCCCGGGAGCCACCGGTTGCCGACCACCCACTCGTCGAAGCTCCGATCGACCCATTTCCTTGTTGTTCAATTGCTGGTTTCCTCTTTGCAGTTAAGCCAAGAATAGAAGCAGAAACCAACAAGGGTTTTCAGGCTTTGTGGCCCATTTTCAAGCCCTTCCCGGCCTTGGTTAGTGTCGCTGCTACGAGGATCATCGCCCACCTTGGCATCGCCGTCATCATGGACTCACCAGAACGCTAAACCGGTGAGTTTACTCACTAAACCTTGCTTAGGATGTTAATTATGCTTAAGGTTTGTTTAGATTAACTTAAGTATGGATTAGTGATAATCTAGAATGGTTAGATAATCCTTAGAATGGATTAATGTTAATCTAATTAGTGAGATTAGCATAATTTATTATGGATTAGTCTAATTAAGTGGACTTTCTGCAATTTTGATTGCTGGACACTCGCTGTTTGCCATTTTTGTAGATCAAAATAAGGTGTGAATTTGAGGTTGATGTCTTCTTGAGAAATGTTTTAGACATCCTCAGTTACAACATATTTGTTTCTCAAGATTTTTAGGGGTTTAAAAGAAGGAGATATCAGTTCCGTCATTTGCAAACAAAACCTCAATTTTTGTTGGAACCGGTGACCTTTTGGAAATTCTATGGGTTTTTATCAACTCTTAGGGTTCGAATTTCAAAATGGTTTCTTCACAAAAGTTGTTTTTCAAATCTTCTACTTTAACATACTTAAATTTTGGCTCAAACAGACATGTTTTGGATCTCGAACCAAACTGATTTTGGAAAATAGATTTTTTGAAAAACGGACCCAATTTTGGTATTGGATTGAACGATTTATTGGGCTAAATCTAGAAAGATTTGGGTTAAGATGTTTTCATGAAAAATATTCATTCATATGTCCTTTACAACATATTCAAATTTGGGAATTTTTCGAGTTTGGTTGATTAGATTTCTGGATTTAAATTCGGAGACGTGCGAGTGGACCGTTCTGCAAGTTAGGACTGATTATAGTTTTATGATGGTTCTCAATACTTTGTTTGCTGGAAATTGCACATTTTGTGATGCAATTGCTTTGTGTTATGCTTAGAGATTATGCTTGATGATCGTGTGATGGGTTATAGTCATGGCAAGGTGACTATTGAACATCGACATGACATAGGGTGTGTTGAGGAAACCTAATGGGCTGTGAGCCGGTAAAAAACTAAGTGCTACACGATAATAAAACCTCATGTGAGCCACCTCTAGTACCTTGTACCGTTGTTGATTGTAGTCAAGGTCTAAGTGCTACATGGTGAATTGAGTCACATGGGAGTCACCTCTAAAAGCCTTGCAATATTGTCATTCATAGTATAGGGGCTAAGTACTGCACAATAGAGAGACTTCGTATGAGTTACCTCTACAACTTTATACTAGTGTTTTTTTGTGACCAAGAACTAAGTGCTATACGATAACGTGACTTCGTGAGAGCCACTTCTAGTAACTTGGGCTATCGCTTCTTACAGTCAAGAACTAAGTGCTACACGATAATGGAAATTCCTGAGAGTCACCTCTAGTACCTTGAGTTATTGCTTATTATAGTCGAGAACTAAGTGCTACACCACAACGTGAATTCATAGGAGCTACCTCTTGTATCTTGTACCATGACTGATTGTGGTCAAGGATTAAGTGCCACGCGATATCGGAACTTCATGGGGAGAGGGAACCTCTAGAACCTTGAGCCTAGTATTAAGTATTGAGTCGGAATTTTGAGTAGGGATGTCAAGTTGAATTGGGAATTTGATTATTGAGAGTGAATATCGGATGTGGATTAAACCACCAATATGAGTTACCCGTGCCTGATTATGGGACAAAATTGTGTGATACAGAATGGGATGTGTCATAACGATTTGGCCTTATAATTGAGACTTTTATGTTTGATTGGTTTGAAAGTGAGTTGTTTCAATTTTTGTGTGCATTAATTATATGCATTGGAGATATAAACTGTGCTGACGTGCAGGAAGAAACTGAGGCAAGATAAGTCCTCTATTTTCATTGTGTGGTTGTATGGCTAGAGCGTCCTGAGGCATATTTTCTTCCTAATAAGGGTTTAGAAGGTGGACTTGCTGAGACATTGTCTTACTGGTTATTGTATAACCATTTTCAGGTCCTTAAATGGTGGTCGTGGAAGACTAAAGCCTTGGAGTCTGGGAATGTGGAGTCTAAGGGATCGGCTTATGTGACCTACTAGTACATTGTAGGACAGCTTCTTTTGAAAATCGATCTTTTGTAGACTTGTGGCCAGACTCGTTTATACCTAAAAACCCCATTGTTATAAAAGTGTGCTTTTATGAAATGTTGCCCTGCTTTCCTATCCCATGTTGTTTGTTGTTAGGGGTTATTGTTTCGCTTCCGCGTGTGCTTTAAAAATAAAAAAGGTTGGTGACTCGTTTTCAGAAGTCGCAAATTTGTATCCACCACAGAGGGATGTGCACACGCTTGAGGGTCGAGGTGTGACACCATGTTAGTACATGTATTCATGATATTTTTCTTTGATCTGTAGTGCTTGATTATGAAAAGTGGTATAAAAAAAAATCATTCCCTGATTTTAGTATTTTATTCATAGTTAAATTCTTGATTTAAGAAGGCTCTTAAACAAAAAGTTTCAAGTTTATTGTTTTGATTGTCTAGCATCTGAGAATATGTTGGTGAATTATATGAAAAATTAGAGGTTTCCAAATTATGATTATTTTTTATCATATTTTTGGTGTTAAATGGGTCATGAAATTCTAAACCTATTATTAAGACCTCTAATACTTGCAATAGCTTTAGGATTATTAGAAGTACTACATCAACAATTATTTCCGAATTAGAGGAAGTACTACTATTATAGGTTGATTTTCACTATTAGTCCTTTTCTGGGCCAATAGTATTACTTATTGGCCCACATGGTTTATGTTTTAAGAATTATATGAACCTAGAGCGTATGATAAGAGAAAATTGAGATAGCTGTGTTCGAGTTCTCTTTTTCATTCCATAACTCCATATATTGAGAAGACTAAAGTCAATTAAATTTGAATTGGACAAAACAATGGCCAAAGAGAAGGACGAGGAATGAGAGTGACTTCGACTTTGATGACTTCTTAGCTCCATTCATTTTACGGAAAATAACTTCAAGGAAAATGTTTTCTAGATTCTCTAGTGTTCATTTCACGAAAAATAAAATAGTCAAGGAAAACGTCTTCCACTATTGGAAAAAAAACCACGAGGAGAGAGAGGTTTCACTATCTTCAACAAAGAGTACCATAGTACAATCCAAAAGCTCAAAAAACCACTTGGTGAGCCACAAGATCTAAAGATCCAATAAAAATATAGAAAAAAACAAAGAAGAAAAATAATGTGGAGACTAGGGTTAAAGATTTGTTATTAAATACATTCCTTCTATAGTCTCCCTTCAAAAAACCTTAAAACAAAAGTGCATGGTTTAAATTACTCTTATCTCTAATTTGAAAGTCAAAACTCAAGAGCTTCCGTGACTTTTGATACGAAAAGTCTTACTTGTCATTTTACGGGATACAACTTTTATACTATGTCCACAATAATGATAATAGACTTGATCTAATGATTTGCTCATTATCAAATTTTCACTTAAAGACTTTGTCTAAAACATGGATTTCTTGTTGTTTTAGACAATGTTCTTCAAGCCAATTAAAAGAATAATATATGAATACCATGTTTGTACATGTATTCATAATTTTTTTCTTTGATCTATAGTGCTCAATTATGAAAAGTGGTAAAAAAATCATTCCCTAACTTCAGTATTTTCTTCAGAGTTAAATTCTTGATTTAAGAAGGTTCTAGAACAAAAAGTTTCAGGTTTAGTGTTTTGATTGTCTAGCATCTGAAACTATGATGGTGAATTATTTGGAAAATCAGGGGTTTTCAAATTCTGATTATTTTGATCTTCTTTTTGGTGATAAATGGGTCTCGAAATTCTAAATCTATTATCAAGACCTCTGATTCCAATAGTAGCTTCAGGATTATTAGAAGTACTACCTCAATAATTATTTATGGATTAGAGGAAGTATTGCCATTATGGGCTGATTTTCACTATTAGTCCTTTCATGGGCCAATAGTATTACTTATTGGCCAGTGAGGTTTATGTTTTAAGAATTATATGAACCCGAAGCATATGATAAGAGAAAATTGAGATAGTTGTGTCTGAGTTCTCTTTTTCGTTCCATAACTCCACATGTTGAGAAGACTAAAGTCAATTAAATTTGAAATGGACAAAACAATGGCCAATGAGAATGACAGGGAACAAGAGTGACTTAGACTTTGACTACATCTTGGCTATATTTGTTTTACGGAAAATAAATTTAAGGAAAACATTTTCCGGATTTTCCGGCATTCATTTCATGGAAAATGAACTAATCTAGGCAAACGTTTTTTACTATTGGAAAAAACCAACAGGAGAAAGAGAAGTTTCACTATTTTCAGCAAAGAGTACAAGAGTAGAATCTAAAAGCTCAAAAACCACTTGGTGAGCCACAAGATCTAACGATCCAATAAAAGGATAAGAAAAAACAAACAAGGGAAATAATGTGAAGGCTAAGGTTAAAGATTTATTATTAAACACATTCTTTTATAGTCTCCCTTCCAAAAAAAAAAACCCTAAAACAAAAGTGCATGGTCTAAAATATTCTTATCTCTAATTTAAAAGTCAAAACTCAACAGTTCCGGTGACTTTTGGTATGATAAGGTCTCACTTGTCATTTGGTGGGATACAACTTTTATACTATGTCCACGATAGTGAGAATAGACTTGATCCAATGATTGGCTCATTATCTAATTTTCACTTAAAGATTTTGTCTAAAACATGGATTTCTTATTGTTTTGGAAAATATTCTTCAAGCCAATTAAAGAATAATATATTAATACAATGTTTGTACATGTACTCATATTATTTTTCTTTGATCCGTAGTGCTTGATTATGAAAAGTGGTAAAAAAAATCATTCCCTACTTTCAGTATTTTCTTCAGAGTTAAATTCTTGATTTAAGAAGGTTCTAGCACAAAAAGTTTCAGGTTTAGTGTTTTGATTGTCTAGCATCTGAGAATATGTTGGTGAATTATTTGGAATATTAAGGGTTCCCAAATTCTGATTATTTTGATCCTATTTTTGGAGATAAATGGGTTTCGAAATTTTAAATCTATTATCAAGACCTCTGATACTAGCAGTTGCTTCAGGATTATTAGAAGTACTACCTCAATAACTATCTTCAGACTAGAGGAAGTATTGCCATTTTTGGTTGATTTTCACTATTAGTCCTTTTATGGGCCAACAGTATTACTTATTGGCCTGTGCGGTTTATGTTTTGCGAATTATATGAACCTGAAGCGTATGATAAGAGAAAATTGAGATAGTTGTGTCCGAGTTCACTTTTTTGTTCCGTAACTCCACACGTTAAGAAGACTAAAGTCAATTAAATTTGAATTGGACAAAACAATGGCCAAAGAGAAGGGTGGGGAATGAGAGTGACTCAGACTTCGACGACTTCTTGACTTTGTTCATTTCATGGAAAATAACTTCGAGGAAACGTTTTCCGATTTTCCAACGTTTGTTTTACGAAATATAAACTAGTCAAGAAAACCATTTTCTACTATTGGAAAGAACCATGAGTAGAGGAAGAGGTTTCACTATCTTCAACAAAGAGTACCAGAGTACAATCCAAAAGCTAAAAAATCACTTGGTGAGCCACAGGATCTAAAGATCCAATAAAAAGATAGGAAAAAACAAAGAAGGGAAATAATGTGGAGGATAGAATTAAGATTTGTTATTAAACACATTCCTTTTATAGTCTCCCTTCAAAAAAAACCCAAAAATAAAAGTGCGTGGTCTAAAATATCCTTATCTCTAATTCAAAAGTAAAAACTCAATTGCTACCATGACATTTGGTACAATAAAGTCTCACTTGTCGTTTTGCGAGATGCAAATTTTTTACTATGTCCACAATAGTGAGAATAGACTTGATCCAATGATTTACACATTATCTAATTTTCACTTAAAGATTTTTTCTAAGACATGGATTTTTTGTTGGTTTTGAAAATGTTCTTCAAGCTAAAGAATAATATATGAATACCATGTTTGTACATGTATTCATATTATTTTTCTTCGATCTATAGCGCTTGATTATGAAAAGTGGTGACAAATAATTTCCTGATTTCAATATTTTCTTCAGAGTTAAATTCTTGATTTAAGAAGGTTCTAGAACAAAAAGTTTCTGGTTTAGTATTTTCATTGTCTAGCATCTGAAAATATGTTGGTGAATTATTTGGAAAATCAGGGGTTTCCAAATTCTGATTATTTTGATTTGGTGATAAATGGGTCTCTAAATTCTAAATCCATTATCAAGACCTCTCATACCAGCAGTAGCTTCAGGATCATTAGAATTACTACCTAAGTAATTATTTTCAGATTAGAGGAAGTACTGCCATTATGGGCTGATTTTCACTATTAGTCTTTTTATGGGCTAATAGTATTACTTATTGGACACATGGTTTATGTTTTAAGAATTATATGAACCCGAAGCGTAAGATAAGAGAAAATAGTGATAGTTGTGTCCGATTTTTCTTTTTCGTTCTGTAACTCCATATGTTAGAAACCTAAAGTCAATTAAATTTGAATTGGACAAAACAATGGCCAAAGAGAAGGATGGGGAGCGAGAGTGACTTCTCGTTCCCCAGACTTTGATGATGACTTCTTGGCTCCGTTCATTTTATGAAAAATAATTTTGAGGAAAATATTTTTCGAATTTTTCGGCATTCGTTTTATAAAAAATAAACTAGTCAAATTGGAGAAAACCATTCGGAGAGAGAGAAGTTTCACTATCCTCAATAAAAAGTACAAGAGTACAATCCAAAAGCTAAATGAAATAGTTGGTGAGCCACAATTTAAAAATCTAATAAAAAGATAAGGAAAAACAAAGAAGGGAAATAATGCGGAGGCTAGGGTTAAAAATTTGTTGTCAAACCAATTCCTTTTATAGTCTTCCTTCAAAAAATCCTAGAACAAAAGTGTGTGGCTTAAAATACCCTCATCTCTAATTAGGATGTCAGAAATCAACAACTTTTCTGACTTTTGGTACGATTTTGTGGGACACAACTTTTTTAATATGTCCACGATAGTGAGAACAGACTTGATCCAATGATATTCATATTATTTTTCTTCGATCTATAGTGCTTGATCATTAAAAGTGGTAAAAAAATCATTCCCTGATTTCATTATTTTCTTGAGAGTTAAATTCTTGACTTGAGAACGTTCTAGAACAAAAAGTCTCAAGCTTAGTATTTTGATTGTCTAGCATGTGAAAATATGTTGGTGAATTATTTGGAAAATCATGGGTTTCCAAATTCTGATTATTTTGATCCTGTTTTTGGTGATAAATGAGTCTTGAAATTCTAAATCTATTATCAAGACCTCTCATACCAACCGTAGCTTCAGGATAATTAGAATTACTACCTCAGTAATTATTGCCAGATTAGAGGAAGTACTGCAATTATTGGCTAAATTTCACTTTTAATCCTTTTATGGGCCAATAGTATTACTTAATGGCCCGCGTGGTTTACGTTTTAAGAATTATATGAACCCAAAGCTTATAATAAGAGAAAATTGAGATAGTTGTGTCTGAGTTTTCCTTTTCATTCCGTAACTCCATATGTTTGAAGCCTAAAGTCAATGAAATTTGAATTGGACAAAACAATGGCCAAAGAGAAGGATGGGGAGTGAGAGTGACTTAGACTTTGACGACTTCTTGGCTCTGTTCGTTTTATGGAAAATAATTTCCAGGAAAAACGTTTTTCGGAATTTCCAGCGTTTCTTTCAAGGAAAATAAACTAGTCAAATTGGAGAAAACCATCGGGAGAAAAACCATTGGGAGAAAGAAAGGTTTCACTATCCTCAATAAAGAGTACAAGAGAGCAATCCAAAAGCTAAACAAAATACTTGGTGAGCCACAAGATCTAAAGACCCAATAAAAAGATAAGGAAAAACAAAGAAGGGAAATAACGTGGAGGCTAGGGTTAAAAATTTGTTATTAAACCAGTTTCTTTTATAGTCTCCCTTCAAAAAATTTAGATTAAAAGTGTGTGGTTTAAAATACCCTCATCTCTAATTAGGAAGTAACACTCAACTACTTCTGTGACTTTTGGTACGATTTTGCGGGATATAACTTTTTTACTATGTCCACGATAGTGAGAACAGACTTGATCTAATGATTCGCTCATTATCGAATTTTCACTAAATGATTTTGTCTAAAACATGGATTTCTTGTTGGTTTAGAAAATGTTCTTCAAGCCAATTAAAGAATATTATATGAACACCATGTTTGTACATGTATTCATACTATTTTTCTTCGATCTATAGTGCTTGATTAAGAAAAGTGGTAAAAAAAATCATTCCCTGATTTCAATATTTTCTTGACAATTAAATTCTTGATTTGAGAAGGTTATACAACAAAATGTCGCAGGTTTAGTATTTTGATTGTCCAGCATGTGAAAATATGTTGATGAATTATTTGGAAAATCATGGGTTTTGAAATTCTAATTATTTTGATCCTTTTTTTGGTGATAAATGGGTCTCGAAATTGTAAATTCATTATCAAGACCTCTCATATGAACAATTGGAATTACTACCTCAGTAATTATTTCCGGATCAGAAGAAATACTGCAATTATGGGCTCATTTTCACTATTAGTCCTTTTACAGGCCAATAGTATTACTTATTGGCCCGCATGATTTACGTTTTAAGAATTATATGAACCCAAAGCTTATAATAAGAGAAAATTGAGATAATTGTGTCTGAGTTTTCCTTTTTCGTTCCGTAACTCCATATGTTAGAAGCCTAAAGTCAATGAAATTTGAATTGGACAAAACTATGGCCAAAGAGAAGGATGGGGAGCGAGAGTGACTTAGACTTTGACGACTTCTTGGCTCTGTTCATTTTATAGAAGATAATTTCCAGGAAAAACGTTTTCCGGAATTTCCGGCGCTTGTTTCAAAAAAATAAACTAGTCAAATTGGAGAAAACCATTGGGAGAGAGAGAGGTTTCACTATCATCAATAAAGAGTACAAGAGTACAATCCAAAAGCTAAATAAAATACTTGGTGAGCCACAAGATCTAAAGATCCAATAACAAGATAAGGAAAAACAAAGAAGGGAAATAATGTGGAGGCTAGTGTTAAAAATTTGTTATTAAACCAATTCCTTTTTATAGTCATTCTTCAAAAAAATCTTTGAACAAAAGTGTGTGGCTTAAAATACCCTCATCTCTAATTAGGAGGTCAGAACTTAACAGCTTCTGTGACTTTTGGTACGATTTTGCGGGATATAACTTTTTTACTATGTCCTTGATAGTGAGAACAAACTTGATCTAATTATTCGCTCATTATCTAATTTTTCACTTAAAGATTGTGTCTAAAACATGGATTTCTTGTTGCTTTAGAAAATGTTCTTCAGGCCAATTAAGGAATAATATATGAATAGCATGTTTGTACATGTATTCATATTTTTTTTCTTCGATCTATAGTGCTTGATTATGACAAGTGGTAAAAAAATCGTTCCCTGATTTCAATATTTTCTTGGGAGTTATATTCTTGATTTAAGAAGGTTCTAGAACAAGAAATCTTAGGTTTAGTATTCTGATTGTCTAGCATATGAAAATATGTTGGTAAATTATTTGGGAAATCATAGGTTTCCAAATTATGATTATTTTGATCCTACTTTTGGTGATAAATGAGTCTCAAAATTTCAAATTTATTATCAAGCTTCTGGATCATTTGAGTTACTACCTCAATAATTATTTCTGGATTAGAGGAAGTACTGCAATTATGGGCTAAATTTCACTATTAGTCCTTTTATGGGCCAATAGTATTGCTTATTGGCCCGCGTGATTTATGTTGTAAGAATTATACGAACCCGAAGCGTGTAATAAGAGAAAATTGAGATTGTTGTGTTTGAGTTTTCTTTTTCATTCCATAACTCGGTATATTAGAAGCCTTAATGTCAATGAAATTTGAATTGGACAAAACAATGGCCAAAGTGAAGGATGGGGAGCGAGAGTGACTTAGACTTTGACGACTTCTTGGCTCTGTTCCTTTTATAGAAAATATTTTGGAGGAAAAACGTTCTCCGAAATTTCCAGCGCTTGTTTCACGGAAAATAAACTAGTCAAATTGGAGAAAACCGTTGGGAGAGAAAGAGGTTTCACTATCCTCAGTCAAGAGTACAAGAGTCCAATCCGAAAGCTAAATAAACTACTTAGTGAACCACAAGATCTAAAGATGCAAGAAAATGATAAGGAAAAGCAAAGAAGGGTAATAATGTGGAGGCTAGGGTTAAAAAATTGTTATTAAATCCATTCCTTTTATAGCCTCTCTTCAATATCCTAGAACAAAAGTGTGTGAATTAAAATACCCTTATTTCTAATTTGAAAGTCGGAACTCAACAATTTCCGTGACTTTTGGTACGATTTTGCTGGATACAACTTTTTTACTATGTCCATGATAGTGAGAATAGACTTGATCCAATGATTTGCTTATTTTCTAATTTTTACTTATAGTGTTTTTTCTAATACTTGGATATCTTGTTGTTTTAGAAAATGTTCTTCAAGCCAATTAAAGAATAATATACGAATACCATGTTCGTACACGTATTCATATTGTTTTTCTTCGATCTGTAGTGCTTGATTATGAAAAGTGGTAAAAAAAATCATTCCCCGATTTCAATATTTTCTTGAGAGTTAAATTCTTGATTTTAGAAGGTACAGTTTCAGTATTTGATGGTCTAGCATGTGAAAATATGTTGGTGATTATTTGGAAAATCATGGGTTTCCAAATTCTGATTATTTTGATCCTATTTTTGGTGATAAATAGGTCTCGAAATTGTAAATCCATTATCAAGACCTCTCCTACCAGTAGTAGCTTCAGGATCATTAGAATTATTACCTCAGTAATTATTTCTGGATTAGAGGAAGTATTGCAATTATGGGCTGACTTTTACTATTAGCCCTTTTCTGGGCCAATAGTATACTTATTGGCCCGTGTGGTTTATGTTTTAAGAATTATATGAACCTAAAGTGTATGATAAGGAAAAGTTGAGATAGTTTTTTCCGATTTCTCTTTTTCGTTTCGTAAATCCACAAGTTGAAACGACTTGGACAAACCAATGGCCAAAGAGAAGGATGGGGAACGAGAGTGACTTAGTCTTGACAACTTCTTGGCTTCGTTCATTTTATGGAAAATAATTTCAAGGAAAATATTTTTGAATTTTCCGCATTCGTTTTTGGAAAATGAACTAATCAAGAAAAATATTTTCCACTATTGAAAAAAATACATTCAAATGTGAGGAAAATGTTTTGTACTTTTCAAAAATAGAAAAAAAAATTCCATAAATTCTTCTTCCCCACTTTCTTTCACCAAAATAATTTCCTTTTCTTTTTTTATATTTTCGTTTTCTTTTTTTCATTTTTTAGAAAATTGAATTTTTATTTTTCTTTCTTTTTCCTTTTCTTTCTTTCATTTTCTTCTTCTTCCCCATCACAGGCCGGCAAGGCTTGGGCACAGGCCTTGCTAGATCTAGCCACCTAGGCAGGGCTCGAGTTCACTAATGTCAGGCTAGGTCCAGCCTCACCCGCAGCCTCACCACAAGCCGGTGAGGCTCGACCTCTTCGGAATCTGGGGAGCTAGAGCCTCGTCAGCTTGTGGTGAGGCTCCAACTCGCCTGTGGCCGAGTGTCGTAGCCGGCAACCGGCCAATGATGAAGAAAAAGCATAAAAATAATTAAAATTTTGATTTTTTGAAAAACATAGTAATAAAAAAATTATGAAAAGGGGTGCATGGAGAAAAAGATTTTACTTATCGAACAACAAAAAATATTTTCTAATTCATTTCCTGGTTTCAACCGAATTATGAAAATATGATTATTTTCCTAAAAAATGGTTTCTTAGAAACACTATATTTTCCACGGAATGAACGGAGCCTCCATTGTCCTGTCCCTTTTTTATTCTCCTAGGCAATGTCCGTAATCATCGGATATGTTTTTATTTTTCCTAAAAACTATTGGATTACGTGGTAGCGTGAATGCTACGCACCTAACAAAAACATCTTTCAGTCTTTCTTTTAGTCTTCTTCTTGACTGTTTGAGTTGTCCTACCTTGTTTTATCTCATCGGCCCAAGCCCCACCCTATTCCACCCATCGGCCAAGTGGATACTCTTATCAATTCGTGGACCAATCCAAATATTACTATTAATTCCCAATAATGTGTCCTTTAGATTCTAAATTAGAGAAAGGAGAATACCGACAACTGGGTCAAGATATCATTTTCTTTTTCAAAGAAACAAAAAGTAGGTATGTTTCAAATGTCTTCAGCCACATTTTCAATAGGTTAAAATGATCGTTAAGCATATTTTATACATATGTTTTTTTTCAAAATAATGATCACATATGAAACAAGAACAAAGAATACATTGGAAACTACAAAGGTTTTTTATGCTGTTAGGGTGCCCATTGAATCTAAATAATCGATAGCAATTATGATTCGTTAAAAGAGAGAGAAAAAAAAAAGTAGTTGATATCCATAGAATTTATCTATAAAAAAATTCGTGTCATTTAAATTTGAGTCATTTGGATTTGGTACGTAAAGACTACGGGAAGGTTGAAGACCGATCCAGAAACATTTGCGTGACGGGTCTACTTGCTTGACCCAACTCAATACAATCAGGAACTCCTAGGACTTTCTCCTCACCAAAAATAGGTATCTGTCTCCTATATTTGTCTAGTTATTTACTTCATTTCTAGATCAAACAGGAGGGTCTGCAATGGCAGTTCCTCCTATCTTTAGCTTCTTCTGCACTTCCATCGTCGCTCTATCACTTCTGCGCTTGTCCAATGCCACAGACATCCTGAGTTCAGTTCAATCTCTTAGAGAGGGAGAGACATTAGTGTCCTCGGGCCAAAAATTTGAGCTTGGTTTCTTCCTTGCTGGAAGCTCGAACAATAGTTTCCTGGGGATATGGTTTGTGGCGAATCCTGAAACGGTTGTTTGGGTTGCAAACAGGAACAGTCCACTCACTGATTCTGATGGATTTATAAGATGGGCTTAAGGCCCATCCGCTCAAATTGGGCCCAAAAGGGCCCGGCCCACGGGAATAGGGCCCGTGGAAGGGAAAGGTACAAAAGGGAGGAGAGAGAGAGAGAAGACACCTCTTGGTAATTAGAACGTACGTACGTTCCTTTCCCTCTCTCCCGAAAAGAAAAACTCTCTCTTTTTCTCCCAAACGCTCAAGCGACGGCGTTTCCCTTTCAAGGCGAATTGACATCATCGGGGTCAGAATTTCTTCCTCTTCTTCAGCGTTTGGTGTTTAATCTGTGGCTAACAAGATACGCTCGAATCCGTGGTGTGCTTTACGATCGGTGATGCGTGTTTTCCCGGGCTTCGTCTTCCGCATTGATTTAGGGGTTCGATTCGGTGTCGAATCCGGTTTTCGGGGATCCGTTATTCCCAACATTGATATCAGAGCCCTAGTTCACGTTTTCCCGATCAATTTGATGTGTTTTGGTTGATTTTTCGCAAAAGGAACTTCGGCCGTACGGATCGGGGCGAGCAATCCCGACACCTGAGACTTCTTCGGCCATTTTTATGAGTTTTCGAATGTCAAAACCAAATTCTGAAAGCACTGGGAGAAAGAGGACGTCGAGACGAGTCTGGAGATGCCTCGAGTGCCACCGGGAGACGCCGCACGCGCCCACACGCGCGGCCGGAAGGCGTTGCGCGTGGGCGCGACGCGCCCGGAAGCGCTCGATCGCCAGGCGCGTGCGGCACACGCGCCGGTCGGCGAATCGGCGCGTGCTCGCCGCCGGCCGGCAAACCGGCACGCGCCGGTCCGCGGACCGACGCGTGCTGACGTCAGCATGACGTCACCCAACGGTCAGTAACCGCTGGAGTGACGTCATCGATGACGTCAGTTGACCGGGTGGCGACCCGACCCGCGAACCGACCCGACCCGACTCGCGGACGAGGCACGCGCTCCGCACGTGCTGGATGACGTCTGCGTGACGTCATCCCCCGCACGCGCGAGACACGTGCAGTCGGTCCGCGCGGACGGTCCGACCGGCCCGACCGGTCCGACCCATGAGCCCGTTGACCCGACCCGTTGACCGACGACCGTTGACCGTTGACCGTTGACTTTGACCGTTGACCCGGAAAAAAAAAAAATTGTTTTCTTTTTCAGTCATGCCTATGTGGATTATAAGTAATCCATTTTTAATTCTGCATTTGTTGCATGAATTTTGGAAAATTATGTATTTTCTCTTATATTAATTATGGATTATAAGTGATCCATTTTTAATTTTGCATTTGTTGCAGGAACTATGATGCGTTATGCAAAGATACCTGCAATCCCGAGAATGCACGAGGGAAATGCAAGACTTAAGAGGCTGATAAAAGAGTTAGCTGATTATCGGTGGCATGACGGTGATTTAGTATCACATGTGGTCAGGGTCAATCAGATGATACAGGAAATCATCTGGAATGGTTATCTTATGCCGGATTTTCAGATGGTGCCGGCTTTGATGAACACTCTTCCACCTGAATGGCAAGCAGTGTTGGATCGGCTATGGGAGATCAACGTGGTCCCTGAGTTATAGGAGGCTGGTGGAAGCTTTTGTGAGAGAGCACTATAGGGTTGAGTTGACCAAAACTTCAACCCTTAGATTGAGCGCCACATGGCGCCGAGTGAATGCGCCTTGGAGGCGACATGAAAGCTCTTCAAAAGTTTTTTCCATGGTTGGCAAATGTGCCTTCAGTTTTCTCAGATATTTTGACTGATTTAGAAGGGACATTCCCTAATTATTTCTTTGATTGATTATGTAATGATTACTACCTAATTGTGTTAATTGAAAGCATTATTGTTTTTAATTGTATGTCAATTATCTGTTGCTTTCTGTTATTGCTGGTTGCTGTGGGTAATTAGTCTGGGGTAGTAATAGAAGTTTTTGTAACTTCATAGAATTTATTTGCATAAGATAATTATATTGATAATAATTTTAAGTTAGGATTTTTGGAGGATGATTGGAAACATAGTGACCTTTTGATTCTAAAGCCTTACTTGAAATTATTTATTAATATGATGGGTCTATGCAAATAGGGATGCATAAATGATAGGTATTAATTATTCGTGCATGTATGTCTGATGTGTTCAGAACGATAGTTCAGCAACTAAGAATGTAATTGCTGATATGAACGGCAATAATTGTGAAATATTGAATATGAAGATTCAATATGTGCTGGAAAAGCAAGAAGCACTAGAAGCTCTTGACCACATTATGGAAGATATTGAGGGTGTCGTGCACCACCTTGAGCTAGTAGAGGACCGCCTAACGGTATTTGAGCCGAAAATAGACATTTGTTATGCTGGTTCTAGCTCAGAAAGGGCTTTGTGCTCTAAGCGCAAGCGTATTGATTCATTCAATATGTGGGAATGCAAAGGATCAAGTCCTTATTGCAAGAAATCAAGAGTTAACCAACACAAGAGAGGAAAACGTCCTCAAGTGAAGAAAATGTCAAGAGTGATGTGTTACAATTGTGACAAGAGAAGTCACTATGCTCGCGATCGACGTGAGCCAAAGAAGGAATGCACCTCTTGTACATTTGAGAACTTTGCTTATGTGTCAAGTTCTACATTATAGGCTGAATCCAATCTTTTGTGGAATGTAGATTCATGAGCGATAGACCATGTAGCGAAGGATAGAGGATCCTTCGCGGAATTCGACGATACCAACTGGAACTAAGTGGATCTATATTGGAAATAACTCCGAGCTGAAGTTAAATGGATTGGCACTTGCTAATTGAACATGCATGGTGGACACATCTTGATGTTCTATATGCTCTGGAGATTCGTCGAAATTTAGTGTCTGTCTTAGTGTTGGTTAAGCTTGGTTTTGGTATGAACTTCCATAATAGAGGTGTAGATTTGTGTTTAAATACAAACCACTATGGTTGTGGTCACCTACCGAATGGTCTTATTGTACTAAATGTTGACTGTGAGGATGTCAATATGTTATTCTCTTGTTTCACGTCTTCTATCTTATATGATAATGATGTGAATATGTTGGCATGCTAGACTTGGTCATATGGGCCAACAACATATGAATAGACTGGCCATAGAGGGCTTGTTGGGCAATAATTGAAAAAGTCGATTTGTCCATATGTGAGCATTGCCTAGTAGGGAAAATGACAAGGAAACCATTTGGAAAAGGTAAAAGAGCTGAATTTTCCCTGCATTTAATCCATTTGGGCATCTGTGGTTCAATGAATGTGAGAGGAAGGCAATGGGTTGTTTATTTCATCACTTTTTACAGATGATTATACTCGAGTCGGATATGTCTATTTGATTTCTCATGAATCTGAAGTATAAGTTGTTTTGAAGGTTTATGAACCTGGCAGAAAATCAATTAGACAAGAAAATAAAAGTATTTAGATCCGATCGAGGTTGAGAATATTTATCCGATAAGTTCAGAAAAATATGTGATGAAAAAGGAATAGAAAGATAGTTGTCTACTCCATATACTCCTCAACAAAATGGTGTTGCGGAGAGAAGAAACAAACCCTACTTTGGAATGGTTAGGTCCATGATGGCGCATGCTAACTTACCTATCACTTTTTGGAGTGATGTGTTGTTAACTGCCTATATACTTAACCGGTGCCTTCCAAATCAGTTATTTCCACTTCATGAGAGTTACGGACAGTTAGAAAACCGGACTTAAGTTTTCTTAAGCCATGGGGTTGTGCTGCCTATACTCATGAGTCCTCTCACAAGTTTGGGAAATTGGGTCCCAAAGGAAAGAAAAGTATTTTAATGAGATACTCCGAACACTCAAAAGGGTATGTGTTCATAGGTGAGCAGGAAAAGTGGGAGTATAACTGAATTTGAATCACGGGTTGTCACATTCTTAGTGGATGAATTTCCTAAGAAGGGCGAAATAAGGGAAGATTGTTCCCTATTTGAGACCTTGGATCAAGATAATGATATTAGTGGAGTTCATCCAAGTGGGAGTAATATGAGATGTGATGAATTGAATTCAACTCATTCTCAATTGCAACCACCTGATGTGACGACATCATCATTACCTAATCCAAGTGGGAGCATTATGGGGAATGATGTGCTAAGTGTACAATCTCCCATACGGTGAACAAGTCGCCAAAGTATTCCCCGTCGATGTTTTGACATTGAAAGGGAAACTTTTATGATTGCTCCACAAGATGAGGATGAGCCAAGAAATATTAATGAGGCTCTGAATTGCCCTAATAAGGAAAAATAGATTCATGCAATGGAAGAGGAAATGGAGTCAATGAAATCAAACCAAGTTTGGGAACTGGTTGATTTTCCAAAAGGACGCAGAGCCATTGGGAACAAGTAGGTTCTCAAAATAAAGCAAAAGGCTGATGACTCGATAAAAAGGCATAAGGCTCACATTGTAGCGAATGGGTATAATCAACATGAAAGAATTGATTATGAAAATACATTTTCTCCGTAGTGAGATTTACCTTGATTCGCATTATTCGGCAATAGTGACTAGTATGGATCTTGAGTTACATAAAATGGATGTAAAGACTGCTTTCCTCAATGGAGAATTAGAGGAATGAACATATATGGAACTACTTGCTAGTTTCATAGTGAAAGGACAAGAAGAAAAGATATGTTGACTTTGGGGGTCGATATATGGCCTTAAGCAGTCATCGAAACAAGGTATATACATTTTCATAATGCCATAGTGGCATATGATTTTACAATGATTGACGAGGATCATTGTGTATATATCAAAAGATCCAAGGATCAATTTGTGATCATATCATTATATGTTGATGATATACTGATTGCCGGAAGTAATATGGAGTTTGTCAATACTGTCAAGAGATAGTTGTCTTCTAACTTTGAGATGAAGGATATGGGTGAGGTTGCATACATTCTTGGAGTTAAGACTTCAAGATATCGTTTTGAAGAGATCGTTGTCTCTTTCGCAAGAAACCTATATAAATAAGGTTCTTGAACGATTTCATATGCAAGACTATAAACCCATAGACACTCCTATTGCAAAAAGGTGAAGGATTAAGCCATAATCTGTGTCCAAGGACTCCACAAGAGAAGGAACAAATGAAACATGTTCCTTATGCTAGTGCTTTTAGAAGCTTTATGTACGCTATGATGTGTACAAGACCTGACATATGTTTTGCAGTTGGAATGGTGAGTAGTTACCAATCCGATCCAGGTCAAGCACATTAGAAAGCCGTTAAGAGAATACTAAGGTATCTAAAGGGAACTGCTGATTATACGTTGAGTTATTAAGGAAAAGGATCTGCGACTCTAAGGCTATTCTAATACTGATTGGAGAGGAGATTTAAATGAAAGGAAATCTACCTCTGGGTTTGTTTTCTTACCAAATAATAGCACCATATGTTGGAGCAATAAGAAACAAAAGTGTATAGCCTTGTCCACGATAGAAGTTGAGTTCGTGGCATTATCAGCAGAAGATAAGAAGGTGTTTGGCTTAAGAGATTTTTTGGATTATTTAGGTGTTATTGGAAGTGCTGCAGATTTATTGTTGGTTAACTGTGTAGCCAAGTAGCAAAAGCGTATACCAAAGATTCAAAATATCATGGCAAGACCAAACATATAGATACCAAGTATAATCTTGTCAATGATATGGTTGCACGAAAAGATGTGAACTTAGAGTACATACTACGCATGGAATGGTAGCAGATCCTATGACAAAGCCAATACCTAGAGATATGTTTTGTGGCCATATGAAATATCTAGGATTGCGTAGAGACCGATGTACTAAATATTGTAATTTCCCTAAATGTTCACAATTTGATGAATTTGTGTTTTCATCATTAATGCCTATGAATCTTTGTTTGATCTTTATGCATCTTAATGCTTAGTGCATTACTTTAAGTTGAGAAGTATGTCGGACAGATAAAAGATTAGCCCACTCACACGGGTAATCGCCTATTTACTTGTGTGATAAATAGAGATGAGACTGTTTTTAAGCTTATTATCTAGGTGATAATCGAGAGCTCAAGCTTAAAACACGTATGTCGCCTTAACTGAGTGTTAAGATGAGGACATAATACTTACTATGTCCGAAAGTAAAATACCCCACACATTTTACTTTATCTGTCTATGATGCCAGATGTGAGTTCTGATGAATTTTGTGAATGAGTAGATATATGAACTCAAGTTAGACATTGGGTATGTCTGAACTATCATCTGTACGGTATTGAAAGGTATAGACATACGCTCCATGGGAAAGGAGTTAATACCGTAATACGTATTTCATACTACGTATGCATGAGACGACCAATAAGAGTGGCAAAAGTTTGATTTTAACTTTTATGTCGTGTGAGACTCTTGAGGAAGAGAGTTCCTCAATTTCTTAGTCCCCTCATGACTCTTACTTATTCTCAAGATTTCTATTTAGTGTTTGCTATCTTAGGATGTTGCCAATGATCATGAGTGATTCGATCTAATGGGGCATTTCTAGAAAAGCAAGCTG
Organism: Eucalyptus dawsonii; assembly: GCA_016097615.1. NCBI lineage: Eukaryota > Viridiplantae > Streptophyta > Magnoliopsida > Myrtales > Myrtaceae > Eucalyptus > Eucalyptus dawsonii. Next base: position 11,608,377 of record CM027880.1, on the reverse strand, counting down.
GACCGAAATTGAGAGTTTGAAGGAAAGAGGAAGATCGATTTTGGAGAATCACATTATAGTTTTGTATTCACCGGTTAACCAATTATGACTGTCTTTGTAATAATCATAATTGTGAATACAATAAATATATCATTGTTTAAAAGAGATCAAGAGAGATATAAATGTGATCGATCGATCTAGGTACCGCATACTAAATCTACTCGGAGTATGATGCTCATTATGAGCTGCTATATATTCCTAACAGATGTATGGCAACGAGCTCTCAAAGTATGCTGGTCGCACGGATTATTCACCGGTATGAATGTTGAAGAGAGGAAAAGAGGATTATGTTCGGCCAACCATGTTAAGTGAGAGTCTATGATGGATTTTTCTCTGATGGGACTGAGTAGGGCCTATCCGCCCATGTTGGTTTTGCACCACCATGTGCGAGTGGGAGATGATGGATTTATAAGATGGGCTTAAGGCCCATCCGCTCAAATTGGGCCCAAAAGGGCCCGGCCCACGGGAATAGGGCCCGTGGAAGGGAAAGGTACAAAAGGGAGGAGAGAGAGAGAGAAGACACCTCTTGGTAATTAGAATGTACGTACGTTCCTCTCCCTCTCTCCCAGAAAAGAAAAACTCTCTCTTTTTCTCCCAAACGCTCAAGGCGACGGCGTTTCCCTTTCAAGGCGAATTGACATCATCGGGGTCAGAATTTCTTCCTCTTCTTCAGCGTTTGGTGTTTAATCTGTGGCTAACAAGGTACGCTCGAATCCGTGGTGTGCTTTACGATCGGTGATGCGTGTTTTCCCGGGCTTCGTCTTCCGCATTGATTTAGGGGTTCGATTCGGTGTCGAATCCGGTTTTCGGGGATCCGTTATTCCCAACAGATTCAAATGGTACCCTGGAAATAAGCTATGAAGGTGAACTTGTTCTTCTGAACCGATCAAAGAGTGTCATTTGGTCAACAAATTCAACCAAGGTTCTCAGAAACCCAGTTGCACAACTCCTAGATTCTGGTAACCTTGTTCTTAGGGAACGCAACAATTTAGATTCCACTGACTACTCATGGCAGAGCTTTGATTACCCATCGGACACGATTTTGGCTGGTATGACATTGGGATGGAAATTTAGAAAAGGTTCGGGAAATTATCTGACTTCCTGGAGAGGCACAGACGATCCTTCCCCTGGAGACTATACAGGCAAATACAAAATCAACGGTTTACCTCAACTTGAAATAGTCCGCAATGGTTCCGTCAAAGTTTTTCGATCTGCTCCATGGAATGGAGTTAACCTCAACGATATGTCCAAGTTGTCGAGTCCTGTTGCTAGATTCATCTTTATTTACAATGAAACAGCTGCCTATTTTACAATTGAAACTCTCATTGACGATATCACTGTCAAAATCACATTAAGTCCCGATGGCGTTGCACAGGCTCTTTTACTGAAGAGTGGAAGCACGAAGTGGGATTTGATTCAATCTGTCCCTTATGACCCTTGTGATAGCTATGGATATTGTGGTGCTAATGGCATGTGCCGAGTTAACCAAAGCCCAAGATGCATCTGTTTGCGGGGTTTTAGGCCCAAGTCGCAAGCAGAGTGGGACATGCTCAATCCGGGAAGAGGGTGCATAAGGAAAGTCCCATTGAATTGTTCTCGTGGAGAGGGTTTTGCGAAACTTTCGCAGGTTAAATTACCTGACCTAGTAGATTTCCAGCTATTCAAGAATATGAGCCTTGAGGAGTGTAATGTTGCGTGTCTAAAGAATTGTTCTTGCATGGCTTATGCTAGTTCGGATATTAGAGGACCCGGCTGCTTCTTGTGGTTTGACAATCTCATTGATATTAGGGATATTAACGATGATGGTTCTCAACAATATCTCTTCCTACGGCTACCTGCTTCTGAATTAGGTAAATACTAATATTGTTACCTGCATTGGCTAATTGGTTTAGCAATTGCTTTTTTCTTCTTTGTTCCAATCTTTCATTACATTGGTGCGTCCTTTGTCAATGTCAGACTAAACTGCAGTTCTGTCTTACTACTATTCTAATCTCCAAGTTTCTCTAATGGAGATAGATTCGTCAGCTTACGGACGAACTCTTTTTTTGAAATTAGTTACTTAACTTGTTCTTGTATGCAAGATTCATCCCACAGTCTATCCAAGAAATTGGTGACTATCACCGTGGTTTCAGCCATTTCGGGATTGCTTATTGTGGGCACAGCATTGGGCATAATCTGGAAAAGAAGAATGAACAGCCAAGGTAAGCTAAATACCTTAATCTTACTTCATCTGGTCAAAGTCCAGATTGCTTTTTTTTTTTTTTCCGACATTATGGTATGGTTTGAGAAACGAATTTGCATCCCCTGTAGGCTTGCCAAGTGGGATGGACGACATTGACTTGCCATTGTATGACTTTGCTACCGTTTCTGTTGCTACCAACCATTTCTCTCAAACAAACAAGCTAGGAGCAGGTGGCTTCGGTTCAGTCTACAAGGTAACAAGTTATAAATCAGTCGATTCAAATAACTACAGAGGCCCACACTAAGTCGAATATATGCAGGGAACTCTTTCCACGGGACAAGAAGTAGCAGTAAAAAGGCTTTCAAAACATTCGGGACAAGGTCCTGATGAGTTTATGAACGAAGTCCTTCTAATCGCCAGACTTCAGCACCGGAATCTTGTTGGACTTGTTGGCTGCTGCATTGAGGGAGATGAAAGAATGTTAATTTATGAGTACATGCCAAACAAAAGCTTGGATTATTTCCTCTTTGGTCAGAACCACTTGATCTTTATGAGTTCCTTTCCACTCGATTCTTTGTACTTTTATTTCTATCCATTGACACCTTCACCAGAAAGTAGAGCTAAACGCTAACAACTTGATTAATCGTTTGATGGGGTTGAGTGCGTGCAGATCATGACAGAAGCTCCTCTTTGGCATGGAGAAGGCGATTTGACATTGTTGTAGGAATTGCTCGAGGACTTCTCTACCTCCATCAAGATTCAAAACTACAAGTGATCCACAGAGACTTGAAAACAAGTAACATTTTGTTAGATGCTGACATGACACCAAAGATTTCAGATTTCGGCCTGGCAAGGATCTTTCAAGGAGATGACACAGAGGCACAAACAAGAAGAATAGTTGGTACATAGTAAGTTTTCTCATCGCGATCCATTGGAGCCACGCATTATCTTTCACTATTTGGAAAAACTGAAGCCTGATTTGCTTGATGCAGTGGTTACATGTCCCCAGAGTATGCCTTGGATGGAAAATTCTCTGTGAAATCCGATGTTTTTGGCTTTGGGGTGCTTTTGTTAGAGATAGTACGTAGCAAAAGGAATAGAGGATTCCAACATCCTGATCATCACCATAACCTTCTCGGGCACGTAAGTGATAGAGAATTACTAAGACCCACCATTTCCTTTTTTTGCTAAACAAGACCATATATTATGTTTCTCTTAAAACCTCATCCCATTCTTTCTATGTCCCTCTATACGTGTTTTCCTTTTTGATGCATGGATAGTGGTTGATCATGAGTGGTTTGAATTTTTTAGGCATGGCTGCTATGGAGTGAAGGGAGGGCCATGGAACTCATTGACGAATCTGTAGGCGCCTCTTTTGTTAAGTCTCAAGTAGAGAGATGTATTCAGGTAAGGCTTGCTATGCGTCCAAAAGTTTCCTGAAGATAGGCCGGCGATGTCTAGTGTCGTCTTCATGTTGGCAAATGAAGGAGCAACCTTGCCACCGCCAAAAGAATCTGGTTTCTTCGTTGAGAGAAGTTTGGGTAGCTCAAATGCACATTTAGTTAGGGAAGAACCCTTCACACCCAATGTTGTTACGGTTACATTGCCTGAAGGTCGATAGAAATGCCATCAAGAATGTCTCTGCAAAATGAAGACCTACTTTCTCGGGTACGAATAAAGGTATGCAAAAGAACCAGGAATCACCCGGACCACCTGATCCACCCAAAACCAGACTGGACCGGATCGGACCGCTTAAGAACTGGTGGTTCCCATAGGGACCAATCCAATTCCCAATTCCAATTTAGTGTAATCGGTAAGTAACGGTCCGATTCTCAATTCTAAACATGAAACTACCCATCCGAACTGGACCGGTATATATATATATATGTTTGTAGCTATTGGATGTTATTGGCTAATTTTGTTTCTCATGTGTGTAATAAGATTAACTCCCTACTCTCTTTTTTCTTCATTTTAGTAATCCATTTACTTAATTTATTAGCCAAAACAAAATAAACAAAGGAAGCAAAAAGAGAGAATCGATTGGAGATGTCTATAAATGTTGCAGTGCTTTGTTGTCATGATAGAAAATTAAGAGCCAATAGCTTGTTTTAAGAGCGCTATTAAGTCTTTCCTAAGTCATCCCCGTGATTAGATTAGGTTGGCGTTGAAAAATTTTGGATCAAGTGATTAATGTTTTAACTTCTATTGAGGTTAGGACTTCTAACGTAGAATATAACTCTCCATATGTTCCTAGTGTCAGGAAACACTAAAAGGACCACACCATGACTTTCGAAAAAATGAAGTTCCTAATAACGAGCATTATCTATTCGTTCCACCCTAAAGTTTTCAATCCTTGATAAAATCAATGTTTCGCAATTCAACTCAAATTTAAGGCCAAACAAACTTTGATGCTTTATGTTGACACTTAAATTTTACATTTTTATTTAAGAATTAATTGTGTACAAAATTAGGAATTAGTCGCTAAAAAAAAAGGGAGAAAAAAAGAAAAAAAAAAAAAAAGCCTAGAGGTCGGGTCGGGCCGGATCTGGCATTGGCCCGGCCCGCTGCTAGCCTCTTTTTCCCTCGCGCTGGGCCCGGCCCAGCCTTTTTTTCCCCTTCAGCCCAGCCCGCGCACGAGCTGGTCATCTTCCCCTCCTGCCTGTCTCGCGAAGACTTGCAGAAAACAGTGACAGAGAACCAGCAACAGAGAGCAGGGGGATCGGTGTGGCAGGCGAGCGGCGTGATCCACGAGTCAGGGGCAGCCCAGCCGACAGCTGACACGGCAGGGGTCTTCGCGCAGACCTGCAGAAGAAAAGTGAACAAAAGGAGAGGACAGAACATCGGCACAGAGGGGAGAGGGAGAAACACAGAGAGGAACACAGGGAGAAACCGAGAGGAAAGGAGGGGGAACAAGCCGGAGAAGGAGCCGAGGAGCCCCGGAGCGTCCAGCTGCCGCCGGCGAGCTGCCGACCGCCACCGTAGTCCCTGGAACCCAGCAGCACAGACAGAGCGAGAACAGGAGAGAAGACAGGCACCGGACCAGAGAGGGAGCGAACCAGAGGGAGGAAGGACGCTCGAGGGAGCAGCTAGCCGTCGACAGAGGCCCGTCCGCCCGCCATTGTCTGTCGCAGCTCTTCCCCGGACGAAGTAGGTCCCCCTGAACCCTGTTGTACCATTTCTGGAAAACGCCGGGCCGGAGCTCGCGGCCAACCAGCTCGCGCAAGCTCCGGCCCTCGCCGCTTTTGCATTTTGCTCCCTTGTTCCTTATACGTCATGTTCGAAGACCTTTAAAGCGCGTTCGAGGTTCGGTTGAGCTGGAAACCTTTGAATTTCGTAATGCCCAGTAGCTGTTCGACGAAATGCCTTAATGAAACCACCACACCCAACCCTCGACCAGAGCTTGGCTTTTGGTTTTTTTTGCGTTGCTCGGGGTTTTAATCTTGTCACGCATCGTTCCTGTCGTTTTTCTAGCTTTTCGGTAGGTTCCCTCGTGCAGTTTGGTTGAGATGAAGCGCGCGCATCTCACCGGAGTCTACTCGGCGACTCTCGGAACGCCGGCCAACCGGCGGCGTTGGCACGATGACTTCCTTAGGGCGGTCAGTACTCGCGGCGTTGTCGGCGTCAGACTAGCGGAGGAGTTGCAAGAGCTTCGGCGTGCTGCGACTGCGGGAGGAGAAGACCCGCAAGGAGACGAAGTAAAAAAAAAAAAAACACAAGAAGGCCGAAAATAGAAAATGAAACAAATGGGCTTTGCTTCGTGGGCTGAATAGATTGGGCTGAAAATAGAAATTGGAAAATGGACCCTTAGGTGGGCTGAAGTAAAAATCGAAGATGGGCTTTGGGCCGAGAGTTGTCCCCATTTCTGTTTTAAAAAATTCGTGTGGGCCTTTTTTTAGTGGTTCGACCGACCCGCCCGGCCGGGTCAGGCCCGGGTTGGCTCAGACTGGACCCGACTCGGTCCGGCCCCAAAAAATAAAAAAAATTAATAATTTAAAAAAATAAATTATTATTATTTTAAAAAAATTAATAATTTAAAAAAATAAATTATTATTATTTTTAAAAAAATTGAAAATCCAAAAATTGTAAAGTTGAATGACAAACTCTTGACGTGGCTTTTCCTGGACTGCAACTGTAGCTAGTTATTGGTGTAGCTTTTCAGAATTAATCAAACAAATAACTTGAATTCAAAATTATGTACTGTTGCAAGTAACCTTAATATCATGGTCATGCTTTAGCAAGAGAATTACATTAAAAAAGGTTTTAAATTTATTGCAATAGTGTAAATTCAATTCATCTAACCAATTTTGGCCAGACGGCGCTAACGTAGATGTTGGCCACGCAAAATCTTATAAACACTAATTAAGAGTCACATTTCATATCTTAAAAGGTAACACTTAGAATTTTGAAGCTAAGAAATAGAAGATAGCCATAAAGCATACTATGAAAAAATGGATTAACAAGGAGTATGAAGCAAAATCGAATGCTAGCCACGTCATTTTGTAAATCCATTGAGTATGCGGATTCTGTAGCTCTCGGATTACTTCCCCAAGAAGATACATCCGATGAGAATTAGTCCTTGCCATTGTCTTCCGTACGATGGTGTCGCCTGTCCTCCTCATTGTGTTGATTGGCGCAGTCATCGCCATTGCATGGCTCGTTCTGAACCCTCGCCCTCTCGTGTTCCGGCTCGACTCCCTCTCTGGCCTCCCCAACACCTTCAACGCCTTATCCCCTCCTCCAAAACTCCAAGTCTGAATCCAGCTCACTGCCACCAACCCCAACAAGAAACTCGACATCGTCATCTAGGATGCCAACCTCTGCCTCGCACCAGTTCACCACAAGTGTCAGCTCCGTCTCTCGAGCCACAACGACACATCATCTTTGGAATATGACATCAGCAAGAGGGACCACCAAGTCCGCACCTTCGAGGGGAAAGCAGACCTAAGGTGTCATGTCCCAAACCTCAAGCGCACGAACATTCACGACGGTCAATTAAAATGCAATGTCCCAAAACACATTACCAATCCATTTATTTTGTCTTTTAATTAAACACATGCGAAAGCAATTTATATAAACACCCGGTCAACCAATCCAATAACAAGGATAGTAAACACATCAACAATTTTAAAACAACACTTTAATTTATAAACTGTTAACCCTAGGAAGTTTAATAATTATAAGCCTTTCTACGGCCACTCCCTACCGACTAGGGGTGAGCACAATTCCCGAGTAGAACCGGGAACCGGAGAACCACACCGGAAGGTCTAGTTCAATTCCCGATTCCAAAGAGACCGGTTCCGGTTCCCGGTTCCCCTTTTCTGGGAATCGGAACCGGAACCGGTCATATAATTCAAAAAAAAAAAAAAAAAACCCTAGCTTCCCCCGCATGATTTCCCACCTCTGCGGATTCTTCCCCCTTCCCCTTTCTTTTCTCCCCTTTTCCCTCCTCACGTCACTTCTTGCCCCCCCCCCAACTTTTTTTTTCTTTTCTTCTCTCTCCCTCTCTTCTCTTTCCGGTTCCTATTCCGAATCGCCTAGGGTTTCCTGGATTGCTCTCTCTCTCTCTCTCTCTCTAGAATCCTCCATTTCTTTCTCAACAAGCGCCTCCTCCCGGCGCTGTCTTTGATCTCCTGCTTTTCAAGACCTAATCCACGCGACGCCCTCCGTTCCGCAGCCACTCCGATTTGGAGCTTCGATTGAGCGATCGTCGTCGTCGATCAGTTCCCGCTCTTCTTCTTCATCTTCTTCCAATCTCTTTCTTGTTTTTTGTGGCTTGAGAGAGCGAGAGAGAGAGAGAGGGAGGGGAGAAATGGTGAGGGGGAAGACGCAAATGAAGAGGATAGAGAACGACACGAATAGGCAAGTGACGTTCTCGAAGCGCAAGAACGGGCTGCTGAAGAAGGCTTTCGAGCTCTCCATCCTCTGCAACGCCGAGGTTGCACTCATCATCTTCTCCCCGAGGGGCAAGCTCTACGAGTTCTCGAGCTCGACAAGAAGATAGGTTTTCCTCCGCATTTTTGCTCAAGTGACAGATTGCTCCTTTGCCTAACTAAGATGAGCAACACTGACAGTTGCTCAACCTTCATTTCAAAATCTGGAAAAAATGAAGATTGTAGAAAGATGCACTGTTACTCGATTCTATTGGGTTTACTGGTTCCATTAGCTTGAATAGTTAATTGTCACGTTGTTTCTTTCGCAAGGCCTCCTGAAGGTAGCATGAGAATCTTATGCTTCGCGTGCACGAACTGCAAGTACTTGGCCTTGATGAACCTGGCCAACGGCGAGCCCGGGTTCCATGCGATGAAGCTCGAGGGCTAACGGACTTGAGCTTCTTGAGCTGGTCGAAGAAGGCTTGGGGAGTGCACTCCTTGATGGACGACGACTCGTTCGCAAGCGTGAAGTTGGGGAAGTTGAAGCCCTCAAAGAGTGATCTGGCCACGAATGATTCGATGGCAAAGTGCCAGTGGCCGGGCTTCGCAAACCTCGCTCGTGGCTCAATGAATCGGATGGCCTCATCAAGGTTCCAGTTCGCCGCCTCCATCTCGCGAGTTATGGCTTTCGCGAAGTGCCTCACGGATCATAAGGTGTAGTGGAGGACTTGGGCGAAGTGGGTCGGGCTCAACGACGTAAGCTTGAAGCCGTTGAACAAGGCCAAAGACACTGCTCGCGTTGAGCTTCTTCTCCGACGACCGATTCTTGGAGACGAGCTCATCGAGCTTTTTCAAAACTTTTAGATATGGCAGTTGGTAAATGCTCTCCTAACTTGCATGCTGACTTAAATTGACCTAACTCCATATTTTCTGTTATTTCATTTATTTCTTTCTTTTCACTTCTGTTCAGCCATTGTTTTTTGTTCAACCATTGTTTTCGATGCACTAGCAATTGCCATTGCCAACACCTTTAAAGTTTCTGATGTTTTCTCTAGAAAATTATGAATTTAGTTGTCTATTTGAATGTAAAATATTCACATTGCTGTGTATTGGCAGGAACTAAAAATGGAGGGCCAACTATTGAATTATTTCAGCTTCCGAATATTTGCACCCATTACGAAAATGAAACCAAAAAAAAAAAAAACCTGTTGGAATCTGGAACCGACCCCTGAACCTATGACAGGGTAGGTTCCAGGTTCCTAATTCTGACAGGTAGGTTCCAGGTTCCAAAAATTAAGGAACCTATACCCGATGATAGGTTCTAGGTTCCAGACGAAACCAAACCGGAACCAGGAACTGCTCAACCCTACTACCGACCATCTCAAAAACCTGTAGGATCAGGGTTAACATAAACTTCACTAACGATGAGGCTGATCAAAATTGACGCCAAGCACACTCGCATCTTGGTTCATCAGGACCCCAAACCACACGCAACTATTCTTCATATTACAGGCCTGAAAATATTTAACAACAATAGGGTGAGATATAAATCTTAGCGAGTTAACAGCCTAAGCCCCGAGTAGGATGCAAATTTGTCTCGAAGGCAGCCTAAACACGCACGACATACAAACTTACCTAACCTTAGCACACCCCTGCATATCAGTACATCACATATACTATTATTAATGCAACAAGTATTCTTAAAAATCAGAACACATAACTTTCATACTTCAAGCATCCACACGGGTCCCAATTATAAGGTAAAAACCCGTTTTGACCCGTCTCATACCATGCCTCATAGTTTTACCCCATAATCAGGCGCAATGCATCACAATCATTCACACGCATTCTGATTATTACGATCCCTTGGCCACGGCTGTGACATCCCAAAAAAATTCAAGGCAAGCTCTAAGGTGTATTAAAGCCCCTAATTAGGTAATGAAATTACCTAAGGTTAATGTTTTAGTCATTAGTTTTCTCTTAAGGCTAAGTGATGTATGCTTGTGTTCATGAATTTTTAAATTAGTATTATAGGATAAATTAATGAGAATAATCTATGCTTGGCCATGAACTTTATAGACTAAGTTCCTATAAATAAAATGTTACAAGATTTTGGCCATGTGGAATTTAGTAATTAAATTCCTAAAACAAAGAATAAGAAAGGGTAAATTTTGATTTTTATTTAGGTTTGGGCCTTAGGCCCAAGAGAGGACTTTTAATGGGCCAAGATGGCCGGCCCAATTAGAGCCCAAGGAAGAGGCTGCCGTCGACCATGAGGGCGGAGGAGTGGCCAGCCCAATCCAAGCCCAAGCCCACTTGCATGTGGCATGCCAAGTGGCAAAAAGAGGCTTGCATGCATTGGCTTATGGAGAGGCAAGTGATGATTGCAAATGATGGAGATTTTGGGGAACAAAAAGGGGAGAGAGAGAGTGGCCAGTTGGGTTTCCGTCCAAGCCAAAGGGAGAGAGAGAGTTGCGAGAAAGAGAGGGAGTTGTGCGAGAGAGAGTGAGGCCAAGAGAGGAGGAGCTCGCCCGTCGCTGCCCGCACGCCATCCATCCGTCGCCGGTGTGCCGTCCCTTTTTGCTGTCATTCGCTTGGTCTTAGAGCCAAGTTAGAATCCACTTTCTACTCTTGCATGTTTGTCTTGCATGTGTGGTTGAAATCTAGGATGTTTAGAGACAAGGAACCGAAGCTAATGTGGTTTGTTCTTGAAAATGCTTGCTGATCTCGTGTGAACCGCCTGACCCAGAATCTTGTGGAGGCTTGCATCCATGTTTCGAGTTCGCTTTTGACTTTTACTCCTTCATGAAAGTTGTAGAAAACATCTCAAGGTACAACATACTAAAATTTGGGACAAAATGATGGATATTTAGGCGGTCAAACCCTCTTCCTACGAAGACCCTAGATCTGGAACTATTTTGCTGACCTTTTGGTAGTTTGTGGGTTGCATGTTGAATTTTACCGAGGATATCACTTCGACTTCTTCATGAAACTTGTATAGAACATCCTAAAGACTAACATACTCAAATTTTAAGTAAAATGAGGAAATTTAGCCTAGTGAATCGACTTACTCTTGAAGACGATTAATCTGGAAACACGGTACTAGACACCCGAGACTTCATGGACCCATATGGTGACTATTCTTTGGAAATTCGGCTTAGATCCCTTAATGAAATTTTTATGGGACCTCTTGAAGCATAACATATCCAAATGTTAGACGAAACGAAGAAGAATAAGTGGGTGAAAACTCGATATTTCAGAGATAGTTACACTGGACGTTTTGGTGCGAGGACCAGGAGCTTCGTACGTCTATAGAAAATTATCTAGAATGAATATGGCCTAGATGTCTTCATGAAAAATATACTTTAGTGTCTTAAATATAACCTGGTAAAATTTCATAAGTTTCGGAGGTCGTTCGGGTATTTTAATCGAATTATTTCAAAAACTGCACATTCTGTTTCCATCCGAAATTCCATGCTGTATTTGTGTGAATTATATTCTTGGTGGAACTCTATTGGGTATGTGTTTTCATGAAATTATTATCTTATTGACTTGTCTATCACATGTCTTGATTTCATGATTTTTGAAATCATATGGATAATTAATTTAATTGTTTTCTAAAATAGTACTAGCTGGAATTCCATAAACTTCAAGAAGGCATGATAAATAGACTATTTTATATTGTATGGACTCCATGAATGGTATTGTTATGAATGATTGCATCTTGCTGCATGTATGATGATGATTGGAGATACATGTAAGAATCAAAGAATGAAAGTGATCTTGTTTGCCATTACATCATGTGCCATGCTGAGTTGAGACATAAATTGGTGAACATGAATAATGATAAATGAGGAAACTATTTGTGGCGGATGATAATGCCTTGGGAGTGTCAGGATGCCCGGGATGGGGGTGCCGGATGCCCAAATTGTATTGAGATACAAGGCCGGATGTCCTCGGGAGTTTCGAGATGCCCAGAATGGTTGGGTGCCGGAAGCCTCAGAGGTTTTTGCCCGAGGGGATGCCTCGTGATGCCAGTTGGGATGCGAGATGCCCGGAATGTGGGGGTGTTGGATACCCGGTGGTGTGTGCCGGAGGTTTATCTCGCGATGCCATGACGGGGTGCGAGTGATAAGATATGGGATGCAATTATTGATCCTAGGAAAGGGAGATATGGTGATTGAATTGAATGGTAAAAGTGGAAATTGAGACATGCATATATGACATGATGATGATCACCTATGGCATGATGATACGTGTGAGACATGATGATGATCACCTATGGAATGATGACATGCATATATGATATGATAATGATGTTACATGCATGGATGCATGGTAATGATGATGGTACATGTGATATGATGATGATGTTATATGCATGGATGCATGGTAAAGATGATACATGTGACATGATGATGGTAAGTGCATGATATGATGATGATGACTATATGATGATGTATGTATATGAGGTGTGATGACATGTGCATGATACCAAGGTAAGTTGTGCATGGATGCCTTAATGACATGTGATGCTATGATTGTGATGATTGTGTGGCATGATGCATTGAGTGGTTATTGGATCTTTTACTTGCTGAGTGGCTGTACTCACCCATTCGGGGACCAACATTTCAAATTAGAAAGATGCCACTTCCTACCATCACGAGAGGCACCTTCTATGGCCTCCCCTCGGATGTAGAAATAGAATATACGGAGATCGATTGTGTCACCATCCTTGGACTGACATTTGTGCGAGTGCGAGTGCTGGTCATGTACGACGCGGGCTTGGCTGATGGCCCAATTATCCAGGAGTTTCCGTCAGTTCATGTCCGCCGAGATGGAGTGATTAGGAGGATGTTGCCGCCACCACCACCCGACGCGTCTGGATGGGTGTGATAGCTGCATGAAGGGTAGAGAGCTGGTGTTTCTTTTTGGGAGTAGCCGCCGCTGTTAGATGGAGAACATCATGTGATCACTTTAGGGGTTGTAGCATCTTTTTGGGATGTAGCCAAGTGTCGCTGAAAATCTTGGCTTTCTTTTGTTGTATCGACCCGCAAAAATCCATCATGAAAATATGTAAATAAAAGTGGCATGGCTTTATATTTTCTTATGATGTTTAGTGGTGTGCAATTGTATCATGATTGATGGAGGGAGAGATGGCGATATTATATTTTGATTCCGCTAATGAGTCACACTGGGACCGTTTAAAAAAAAAAAGTCTATGATTTACGATGCTTCTTCTAAAAGATGTAATTAGGTGTAGCATTAGGTGCTTGTGGCAACCTAAGGTGGTTTGGGGTGCCACAGCTGCCAATACACGAGTTGGTGGTCTTCCAGCATGATTGGACATCGTCCCACCCCATCGGACACAACATCATCTAGAAACCCTGTTTAAACAACATTCTATAAGGAGCATCGGTTTGGCCTCAACTGCGACTCAACATCCGGACCCCCGCCAAGCATCTAATAAACATTAGGCATTGTCCCCAAAACTCATGTTAGGTGATAGGTTCAATTAAGTGATCACATAAGCACGCCAACACTCAAGCCAATTTTTATTTGCCATCAATTAGCCTAGTGTAAAAGAGTTTATGCTTAAATAATAAATCTAAAAAAATCTTCACATTTAAAATTTCGGTAAAATAATCGCACGTGGTCACGTACTTAAAATCAACCTGCCAGACTTTGCAAGCTTTCATTTTAAAACCCTATTGCCCCATTTAGCATGTAAAACTCGACGTCCAAACACGACACCTCAAAGTTTGCCATTTTCTTTTCAAATAAACCTTCTTTGAAAATAACATTTAAGCTTATGATTTTGGTAATCAACAATATAGGATTACAAGCTTAGACAGTCATAATTATACATAATTTCATCTAACAAATCAAGCATAAAATTCTACTTAACGGCTAAACAATCATTAATTTACACTGATCTTGATTAATTAGCGCTAACATGATTAATTAAACTAATGGCGATTAATTACACTAATAGTGATTAATTATGACTAACTAAAGTTAATTAAACTAACTAAATTAATTAAACTAACTAAATTAATTAAACTAATTAAGCTAATTGCAATTAATTAAACTAACCACGCTTAATTAATCTAAACACAATTAATTAAACTAACCATCCTTAATTAAGACTAATCTCTATTAGCCTTAATCTAATCCATCCTTAACCTTAGTTAGGGCTAAACTATCATTAAAGGCCACTAACTACCATTAGGCCTAAACTAAACTACCCCTACATGCAATTAACTTCCTAATCAAGGAGTAAGAGTTTACTCACCGTTTTACGGCAACGGCGAGCTCACGGTGATGACAGCACAACGGCATCAAGGATATGCTATTCTCGACTTGAATGGGAACTCAAATGGTGGCGACGAAGCCTCTTGAGGCTCATGGCCACTAAGAGAGGGGGAGGTGTTCGGCTTAGTGGTGGTGAACCGACGGAGCAACAGCAACAATAGACAGCGCGAGGGACGGCGGATGAGTGGCGATGATGCTGGCGGATGGCGGTGATGGAGGTGATGAGGGCGGTGGTGGTGGTCGCCTAAGAAAGAAGAAAGAAGAGGAAGAAGAGGAAGAAGATGGAGAAAAAGAAGAAGAAGAAGAAGAAGAAGAAGAAGCAAAAATGAGAGAGAGAGGAGGATTCGACATCCAAGAGGGCAAGAGAGGAGAGAGAGAGAGAGAGATTTCCCAATATTTTCCACAATATTAATCATTGCAAATCCAACACAATCTCCTAAAATCATCTCCTCCTTTCATTTATTTCTTTTATCTTGCAGTCCATAAATGCAATGGTATTTTAGACTTTTCACACACTTTATGTCCCCAAAATATCTTCTTAATTCCATTTTTCTTTAAAACTAAATCATTGGCCCATAAATCACCATTTTACCTCTGGATCCGAATTTTCCTAACCCGGTCTCCAATTTTCGTCTGATAATTCTTTTTTCGAAAATTTTGAACTTGCCGATAATTCAACGGACAGTGTGGCAACGTCGAATAAATTAGTTTAAAATCTTCAAAAGTTCGATACCCAAAATCGAATAAAATTTCATGGTTAAAAATCAATCCAATGCGACTTTGGTACGACCTAAACTATCGGGTGGCTTCTAGGGATTTTCGCGCGGTTGACCTATAGTCGATAATTTTCTATCCACGTTTGCACCTCTTATATACTCGCGAGAGTTTGATTACATACGCTGAATATAATATCAATAGAAAATTGATTTATTGTCATTCAACGCGAATATTGTAATTGTGCAAAATCACCGGTGAACCGACTATGTGCTTCCGTCGAATTGATTTATAACAGCGTAATAGTGACATTTGTTGATTCTTATAATCAAGTGGTCAATCCCTAACTGAATTTTCTGGTTTTTTGCATTTTAACATTTTTTATGGCATCACCTAATAGATTAGTTAACTTATGAGTAATTAGTTCAGAGTAAAATAACGCATCGATGAAATAATCATTTCACATATTTCAAAATTATGGTCAAATTTTGGGATATCACATAAGACCCGCGGCAAAACAAGGAGGAAGAGGCCGTTTCAGTTCACAGTGGAAACGGTTAGGATGAAGGTTAGCATCAAGTTCATGCATTGCGTATTGGCCGAGCAAGCGAGCGTCGGTGGAGGCGGTATGCGAGAATTTGAGCATCAGGCTTTCCATGTCGAGACTCACTAGGAAGTTAAAAGACAGAGGGAAGGATTGCTCGGTTATCCTCGCTTAATTTAGCGAAAATTAACGGGGAAAGCTTGACTTTTCATCATTACTCTCAGGTTTTCCGATATCTTCATTATCTGCAGCTCAATCAACCTTCTCACAGTCATCACTTCCTTGTCTCTGAAGAACGTTAGTACAGTATATGAAAGAAGTCGAGAGAGAGGAATTTGAGAGAAAGAATTGTGGGAATTTTCCTCTGTATTCATTGCTTTGATTCAATGTACATTGTCCTATTGTTATAGTACAAAAGAGTGTATAAAACAAGTAACTAAATATATTACAATTTGTATCCAATTAGATACGATACATAATTGATCTTTGAATGATACATTGGAATCTTCTTGCGTATCTTCCAACGCTCCCCCTCAAGCTAGTGGCTTATAGATATCCAAGACACCTAGCTTGCTTAGGAGATACGCGTGCTGACTTTAACACAAAGGTTTGGTGAAAATATCCGCCGGTTGTTCTTCTGTTCGAATTCCCAACGTCTCGATTATCCCTTCCTAGATTTTTTCCCATGTGAAATGGCAATCTACTTCTATGTGTTTCGTCATTTCATGAACAATTGGGTTTGAGGCAAGTTTGAGGGCTGCATCATTATCACAAAACAATTTCGTTGGCCCTTGAACTTGTACTCCAAGATCACGAAGTAACCCACGTAGCCACACTATCTCACACGTGGTCTTTGACATCGCTTGATATTCTGCCTCTGCTGAGGATAATGAAACAGTCGATTGCTTCTTTGTTTTCCATGAAAGTAAAGAATCCCCAAACTTAACATAGAAACCAGTTATGGACCTCTTACTCATCGGACAGGTTGCATAATCCGCATCACAATATGCTGTCATCTTCATATCACATTTCTTGGATAGAAGGATCCCAAGTCTAGGACATTTCTTCAAATATTTTACCACTTTGAGTGCAGCATTCATGTGAGACTGCTTGGGATTATGCATGAACTGACTGAGGGTTTGAACAGCATATATAATATCCGGCCGAGTCATAGTCAAATATATGAGCTTCCCAACTAGTTTCTGATAACTCATTGGATCTTTAAGTACAGGATCAGCCTTTTGAGAGACTCTAGCATCATAATCCGATGTGGTCAGTTTGATGTTCTGCTCAATTGGAATTACAGCTGGCTTACATCCTGACAATCCTGCTTTCCAAGGCAAATTTCCTTTGGCTGAGGGATATTCCTTGGTCTGATCGAGCAATTTCTATTCCAAGAAAATACTTTGGCAAACCTAGATCTTTTATATGAAAAGTAGAATGCAGGAATTGCTTGAACTTTTTGATGGCTATCTCATCATTGCCCATAATCAGTATATCATCTACATATATCATCAAGTATATAGATGACATACCTTTAGTCCATGTGAAAAAGGCATAATCAAATTTGCTCTGTTGAAAACCAGCAGCTATCAAGGACTTAGAAAATTTTGCATACCATTGTCTGGATGCTTGCTTAAGCCCATTTAGGGATTTGCGGAGACGACATACTTTATTCTCCCCCTATCTCTGTAAACCCTGTGGAATGTTCATATAAATCTCTTCATCTAGATCTCCATGAAGAAAGGCATTGTGAACATCCATTTGATGTAAGGGCCAGTCTTGATAAGCTGCTACAGAGAGGAAGGATCGGACTGTAACATCTTTAGCCACAGGAGAGAAGGTTTCATGATAATCAAACCCTTCTTTCAGTGTGAAACCTTTTGCTACCAACTTGGCTTTGTATCTTTCAACCGAACCATCAGCTCGATATTTGATCTTGTAAACCCATTTGCATCCGATTGGCTTACGATGCAGAGGTAAATTGACAAGTTCCCATGTGTGATTATCCATCAGTGCCTGCAATTCTGCTTTCATAGAATTCTGCCAACGTTGATCTTTTCTTGCCTCGTCATAACTCGAAGGCTCATGTTCTTCAGAAATGCGGGTAATGCAACATCTATGTTCCTCGGATAATCGATCGAAGGAAACATAAGAAGAAATAGGGAAAAGAATACTTGGTGGATTTCTCACTCCACATATGTAATCTTTAGTCCAAGTTGGTGGACGTGTGGCTCGTCCGGAACGTCTGGGATGAATATTTTCAGAAGATGGTTGGTTTGCTAGAGGCTCCATAGGAGGTGACTGAGTCACTGGAGGTTCCACAAGAGATGATTCTAAAGAAGATCATGTATACAAGTGCTGATCCGAGTCTGTTGCTAAAGGTGTTGATGCCATAGTAGATATAGGATATAGATTATATCCCGGATCATGGGTAGACTCTTCGATATGATGAGCAAGAGAATGTCCCGCTCTATCTTTGCTAGATTCCTGGGCAGCAAAAGGAAAAGAGTCTTCGTGGAATTGAACATCTCTACTAACAAAAAAATCACCTGTAGATGGATCAAACATGCGGTACCCTTTCTATAGGGTAGGATACCCCATGAATATGAACCGACGAGCTTGTGGACCCATCTTATCCTTGGGTCCCATTATAGAAGTATAGCATAAACACCCAAAAATCCTTAGATGATGAAGATTTGGTTTCTTCCCAAAAAGAAGTTTGAAAGGACTTCGACCGTTAAGAATCTTGGTCGGCATACGGTTGATCAAATATGCTGCAGTCAAAATACAATCTCCCCAAAAAATATATGGAATAGAAGCCTGGAACTTTAAAGACCGGGCAACTTCCAACAAGTGACGGTGCTTCCTTTCCACTATTCCATTTTGCTGTGGTGTGTAAGTACATGAACTCTCATGTAGAATCCCTTGGGATGATAATAAAGCCGTGCATTCATAATTAAAAAATTCTTTTCCATTGTCTGTTCGAATTTTTTGGACAGTTTTTCCGAATTGAGTCTTTGACAAGGAAAGGAATGTTCTTAAGTGTGACACGACTTGACTTTTGGATTGCATGAGAAAAATCCATGTGGCCCTTGAATGATCATCCACAATGGTAAGAAAGAATCGAGAACCATCATTATTTAGAGTATGGTATGGTCCCCGGATATCAATATGAAGTAAAGAAAAACGTCGGCCGCACGACGTCGCTTATTGGAAAGGAGGTACGCGATTGCTTTGCAAGGGGGCAAATATGACATTGAGAATAGGAAATAAAGAACTATGACCCATTCTAGAATGAAAAATGAAATTTTTATCATTGACAATCGAATTACACAATGACTGCTTATTACAAGGAAATTGATCTAGATACTTGGCTGAACTTCTCCAGAAAAATAATCTTTCTGAGAGATTACCCCATCCCATCAGTTTCCCAGTTAAAAGGGCCTGAAATTGACAACCATCAGCATTAAAGGAAACTTGACATGAATTTTCCTTACAGGCTCTAGACACAGATATAAGATTGAATTGGAACTCAGGAATATATAGGACATTTGTGAGAACAATTTGAGAACTAAGATTAACTGTCCCAGTTAGAGTGACGTGAGTAACGTTGCCATTTGGCAATTGTACTACAATAGGGCTATCTAGTTCTTCATTAACGACAGTAAATAATTTCTTCTCACATGCAATATGATCACTGGCTCCGGAATCAACAATCCAAGTATTTCTCGATATATTGTTTATCAGACATGGAGAAAAACCTGTAAAACTGCTCCCTCTCTTTGGAACTTCTAATTTTTGCAGTGCCTGCATCAATTGCTCATATTCACCATGAGTGATGAGTTGATTCGCATAAGTTTGTCCTGTGATTTGATATGCCGCTGCTGATATCTCCTTGCCCCTTTTTTCGCCAGGTCTGCCATGCAACTTCCAGCAATTTTCAATAGTGTGATGGGGTCGCTTGCAAAATTCACAATACAATTTCCCCTTATTTTTTGAACTCGGCCCATAGGAATTAGGCCCATGAGAATTCTGCCCATTTGAATTGGATCGGAAAGAATTCGGCCCATAATTTCTTGTGAAATTCCCGCCGTTGGACCCCTTAATGATAAGGAAATCTCCACCATCCAGATCTGAGGAGTTGCACGCCCATCGTGAGCCATCCGATCTAGACGCGCGATCGTGGCCGTCCGAAGAAGTCCCTTTAAAAGGCTTCTGTTCGACCGCAAACCCTAGCGCCACATCTCCTCTCTTCTCTAGGGTTCGCGAACCCTTTTCGATCCTTGCAGCTAGGGCTAGGGTTTCTGCCCCTTTCCCTTCAGTCGAGGCAAGCCTTTGGCTTTCCTCTTGCACAGCAAGCTGGAATATACGGCCAATCGAAGGCGCAGGCTCCATGGCAAGTATCTGTGACCTGAAATGGAGGTAAGATTCGTTAAGAATGAGTAGAAAGCGAGTCGCCTTCTCTCTGTCTTTTATCGCCTTGTGTTGTTGGATAGTGGTTTCGAGCCCATCGAGTTTCTCTTCCGCTGCCTCCAGCTCATTCCAGAGGGCTGAAAGTTTGTTGAAGCACATTGTCATGGACGTGTTTCCTTGCTTCAGTTTGGAAAGTGCTTGATGTAGTGAGAAAATCCTCGCCCGATCCAGTTTTCCATACATCTCGTGCATATTGTCCCAAAAAACTTTCGAATCCTCTGTGGGAGGCAATCCGGCAGCTATTTCTGGGTTTATACAATTTCCTATCCATGTCTTGACTAACTGATTACACTTTTTCCATTGTCGCCCTAATTTCTCATGAATTGGGACCGGAATGGTGCCGTCGATAAATCCCTCCTTATCTTTTGTTATGAGGGCTAGATGGAAATCACGCGCCCAATTTGAGTAATTCTCCGGCCCTGTGAGGGGGTTGTTGATGAGCTTCAACTCTAGGCCATCGGCGTTGGAGACATACAGCACGTCGCCGGGTTCTGGGCGACTCATGGCGGCCACAAAGGGAAAAGGTAAAAAAACCTGTTGGAAACCACACATTGGTTGTAGTATGTCCTTGATTTGAATTCCTTGATCCGCCCGTCTGCTCAAGGCCGATGGTTGAGCCTGCCCCAATATTGGTTGGTAGGCCTCCATCAGTCTGCACGCTTTGGTAACCCGGCTGTGATGCATCTGGACTTGATCCATGAATCCATGGGTATGGCATCCACTGATAAGGATAGCCAGAGAAAGGTAACCCTGGACTGAATTGAGCCGGATTGGGTTGCCAAAGCGTGTGCTGTGCGTGAATTTGGCTTTGACTGGGTTGTTGATCAGCTACCGGATTGATAATGGATGAGTTCGGAGTTGGCGAATCATGAGGCGTCACATTACCTTCGGTAGGTGAAGTATGTGGGTCTGTCATGATGAAGAGAAAGTCTGCAGTAACTCTATTTTGCAGGTTGGCAAAGAATTAGAACTCAAGAACCCAAGAACTCAAGAATTCCTGCCAGATGCCGTTTTGGTTTGCAAGTGAAGCAAAGACCAAAAACAGAAGATCATGGAAGGCAATTCAAAAAACGCGGAAGCTATGTCAGAACCAGTAAGGCTCTGATACCATGCAAGAAGTCGAGAGAGAGGAATTTGAGAGAAAGAATTGTGGGAATTTTCCTCTGTATTCATTGCTTTGATTCAATGTACATTGTCCTATTGTTACAGTACAAAAGAGTGTATAAAACAAGTAACTAAATATATTACAATTTGTATCCAATTAGATACGATACATAATTGATCTTTGAATGATACATTGGAATCTTCTTGCGTATCTTCCAACAGTATAGGCACCGATCTAGGAAAAAGAATATGGAGATATCAATTAAAATCAATGCCTTTAAACAGCGCATGCATGGACCACGGAGTTCTTAAATTTCGAGATCATGCTTTCAGCCGTGTTTACAATCATTAGCTGGCGATTTTCTTCTCTTTTCAATTGCCTTCCTTTCCTCCTTTTTAGCTTTCTGGTGTTCGTCTGAGAGAGGAAGAGAGTGACATGTTGTCCATCAGAAGAAGTTACGAGGCGGGAATGTCTCAAGCGGATGGAACAATGAAATGAAAAATGTTTAAACTAATTATGGAACCATTTTACTATTTCTTCTTGGATTAGTATCATGAAAAATTGGTTACATGTGTAACGAATTTATCTAAAACTAATTTTTTGACCATAAAAAAACCCCATACTGATATATTGATGACAAATTTACCTTATGTTAGTTTCCGTCAAATTGGATTAATACTAAAAAAATTATAAATTGATATGTGACAAATGGAAGGTAAACCCCAAACCGATATTCTTGTTAACTGTTGCATGCCACCTGACTCAACAATTTGATGATAAAATCTGAAGAAAACTAACCAAGGGTATATTTGTCACATGTGTAATAGTTTTGAGTAAATTTATTATATGTTTATCAATTTAAAAATTTTCATGATATTAACCTTCTCGGCTCCTTTCTCTCTTAAGTCAATTTACTAGAAAGGCTCGGAGCCGAACAACGATGACACATTTCTTGAGTCAGAAAGAGACATCATATATGATTTGCTTGGCTTGGCTTATTTTAGCATGTAACTATGGATTATTAGGCGATACTCCACTAGCCAATTAGGAAGAAAACATCGTCACGTTACACGATCCAATTGCATCCCTTTTGCGGCCTGAACGTAATAATCCACCGTTGCAAATCGCCCAAAATAAAATTATTGATATGATGCACGGGACGACCTTTCTTTAATATCTGCCTTTGTAGATTGACTTCGGCAACTCTTACTCCAATGAAGTTTCGCCCCTTTAATCCCTGAGATACGATCTCTTTTATCATTTGCGTTGACAATAAGAGTGTAGACTTCTTCTTCTTATTTTTCTCAACAAAAAGAAATACCATTAGTATTCATATAAATGCAAAGTTTTTTTCTTTGTCAAAAAAATGTAAAGTTCAATGCCCGATATTCCAATAATTTGTCAATTCCTTTTCTTTCCATAAGTCCTTTTCCGGGCCAATAGTATTACAAATTGGCCCACGTGCTCAAAAAGTTTGGACACAAAAATATGGGCTCAGCCCACAACTTTCTCTACTTACTATTCTAAAATTGTCAGCCCATGATCAAGCAAAGAATAATTAGCCTAATTGGAGGCTGAGGGACCCACCAAAAAATTCCAACCTTTTCAATATCATTCGCTTTCTATCTCTTAATTTCAAAAATAAATACAATATGGAACGTATAAACCTAATAGATATAACCATACGTAGTTTATATTTTTAAGAAAGATTACGTGAACTCGAAGCATATATATATTCTTCCTTTTTTTCGCTCTGTAACTCCCTATATTCTAAAAACTAAAGTCAATTAAATTTGAATCGGACAAAGAGATGTCCTAAGGGAAGGGTAGTGAACACGAGTCGCTTAGCATGAGAAAGATAGAGTTAGAGATAGCATAGAAAAAAGAGTTAGTTGACTTTGACCATTCCTTTTGTCCTTCTCCTTTTTCTCCTTGACTTAGTCCATAATTATAGGATTATATATATATATATATATATTGAGGTATCATAAATGAAACACAACCATCAAAGATATTTTTGAGTATATTTCTTCTTGTCTTCCTTTTGACTTTTGATAATAACATGCCAATCGTAGGCCAATGGAAACTCTCATAAATTCATGCACCATTCACAATATAACTATAATATCTTAATTAGTTTTCCTTGAAATTTTAAAATAAAAAAAAAGAATATTGACAATTGGGTCTAGAAAAAGTAGGTATGATCCAATATTATCTCCCACATTTTTGGTTAGTTAAAATAATCGTTATGCATATTTAATTTGAATGTGTTTTCTATAATAATGATTACACATAAGATGAGAAGAGACAGTGCATTAGAAACTCTAGAAGTTCTTAAATTAGTTTATGCTTTGGGATGCCCATTAAATCCAAAGAATAGATAGCAATTATTATTCACAAATGGAGAGAAGGTAGTTGATATTCCTAGAATTTATTAAAAGAAATTTGAGTCAATTATGGTACCTAATTAATGACACCAGAATGGTTCAAGACCGGTCCACGAACATTTGCTTGGCTGGCCTTCTTGCTTGACCTTGCTCAATCCATTCAGGAATATCTGGAATTTGCTCTTCACTAGACAAAGGTATCCGTCCTCCTTATCTCTTCCTGTTATGCTATTCTGAAAGTTTGAATCTTCATCTAGTTATTTACTTCATCCCGTATGTCAAAGATGAGGGCCTGCAATGGCAGATCTTGCTATCTTCAGCTTCTTCTCCACTTCCATTGTCGTTCTATCATTGCTATGCCTGTCGACTGTTGATGGCACCCTGAGTTCAGTTCAATCTATTAGAGAGGGAGAGACACCAGTTTGCTTGGGCCGGAAATTTGAGCTCGGTTTCTTTTCTGCCTAAAGCTCAAAGAACAGTTCCCTGGGGATACGGTTCATGGCGAGTCCTGAAACAGTTGTTTGGGCTGCTAACAGGAACAATCCACTCACTGATTCAAATGGTACTCTTGAAATAAGCCATGAAGGTAAACTTGCTCTTCTGAACTGATAAAAGAGCGTCATTTGGTCGACGAATTCAACCAAGGTTCTTAAAAACCTAGTTGCACGGCTCCTAGAGCCTGGTAACCTTGTTCTTAGGGAACGCAACAGTTCAGACTCCATTGAATACTCATGGCAGAGCTTTGATTACCCATCGGACACGATTTTGGTCAGTATGACATTGGGATGGAACTTCAGAAATGGTTTGGAACATCATCTGACGTCCCGAAGAAGCACGGATGAACCTTCTCCCGGAGAGTATACACTCAGATATAAAATTGACGGTTTACCTCAACTCGAAATATCCAGCAATGGTCTCATCAAAGTTTATCAAACTGGGCCATGGAATGGACTTGGATTCGGTGCTATTTCCAAGGAGTGTTCTACAGTTGTTGCACCCTTCTCCGTTTACAACGGAACAGATGCCTATTTTGCAGTTGAAACCTTAAAGAATGATATCATTGTCAGAATCACATTAAGGCTGGATGGGTTTTCACAGTGTCTTCTACTGAAGAGTGGAAGAACAAAGTGGAATATGATTTACTCGGTCCCTTATGACCCTAGTGATAGTTATGGATATCGTGGCGCTACTGGTATGTGCCGAGTTAACCAAAGCCCAAGATGCCTATGCTTGCAGGGTTTTATGCCCAAGTCACAAGAAGAGTGGAACATGCTCAATTCGACAGAGGGGTGCATAAGTTCCATTGAATTGTACTCGTGGCGAGGGTTTATGAAACTTTCACAGGTTAAATGACCTGACTTGGTAGATTTCCAATTATTCAAGAACACATGTCATGCCCCGAATCCCGAGCACGCAACAATCCTTTCCTTGGTCGATAGAAAGCAATGTCCCGAGACTCATCGCTGACCCTTTTCATTTTTAATCTTTTATTATGCGCAAGCGGAAAACGAACCATCCCCCCATCAACAAGCAATCAAGCAATCAAACAAGGATAGTGAGATGAACAGCAGAAATATAACATCCACTCATATATATATATACACATCTTTACATTTTCATATTGGATTAATCTACGAAGGATCGTTTCCGATTTACAAGCCCAACAGAGGGGTCGATCCATCCACTAAGCCAGACCAAAAAGAGACTAGTCTAGGCTAACCCAACTATACACAAAAAGAACCCTCAAGCTCGGTACCGCAGTCACTCTGATCCAAAGGACTTAGACTCCGTTGATTCAGAGTTGGAGCCGTACGGGTCAGTTGCTGGTGAAGCGGGGTCAGGGTTCTCCACTACATCATCAGGAGGGTCCAGCTCCATGGGATCTCAGTCATCGTCCTCAGGGACCCTACCAGATGGCTCGTCAACTCCTCTTAGAGGATTGATCAGCATGTCGCCATTCCAAATAAACCACGCTAGGAACCTATGGGGTATCCATTGCCCCGGTCCCTCATCCACCCAAATGGTGGTGAGATACTTCTCGTACAGATGCACCCGACCTGGGAAGCGGTGGTGTGTCACGACGATATCCCAGTCCTTAGGGATACCGAACCTCATTAGCGGAAGTGTCATCCTAAGAACATGAAAGTGGTTATACAATAACCAGTGAGATATAAATCTCAGCGAGTCCTCCCCTAAGCCCCCGATTAGAATACCAACTCAACTCGAGGTATCTCTCCAAAACCACCCCCACAAACCAACCACGAATCACAACAGCCAGAGTCAACCATTAACTATATAGTCAATTCGCATGCAACCTTACTTGATATGCCATTCCCTGCACGTTGAATCTCAGCACAATACATGCAATATACATGGCCATTAGATGATACAATTCATCAATCAAATACGAGTCGCGTCACAAGCGATCTCACTTGGCCATTGCCACGCCCTGCATGTTATTGATTCATGTGTGCGTGCCATAAACAATGTGATCAACATGTATAACCGAAACTAATGATGCCATGATTCTCATACGCTCTTGCACTTTAGTGCGCCACCTATCATACATCAATTGATCACACGGATCCCGATTATAAGGTAAAATCGTTATGATACATCCCATACCGCACCACACAATTTTACCCCATAATAAAGCCCGACCAACTCAACCCTCACACGTGCCCTAGTTACTAATGACCTACTTGTTGGAGAAATCTTTCCAGAATATTTTGAAGCTGACAAAACGTTTCTTTGGGTCTAAGTCTGGATGTTTGGAGACCGACAGTTTAAAGTCTGAAGACTTTGTATTCTTGAGACTCAAGACTCAAGACTCAAGACTCAAGACTTAAGTCTATTCTCACTGACAGTCTTTCTAATCCAGTGACGAAGGAAATCCAAAGCCGAAGTATATGGTTGAGGATTCGATCCTATCCTCTGAAAAGATTCTTTGGTTGGATAAATATTTCGGATTCTTTAATTCTTATCTAAGATCGATTGAAGATCCGATGGTCGACGAAATATTCTTGGAATGTTCTATTCTTGGAAACCAAGATCCCGATTGTATGGGCGAACAGATTGATGGGCTATCATCGCATTCCTTAAATAGCTCGGATGATCTTCTTGATTGATTCCGTCCAACGGGTAGATTGGAGGAATTCCTTTGGTAAGTGCCAACGGCTATGATGGCATAAAGGAGTATAAAAGGAAGACGTTCTAGTTGTTTTAAGTGTGTGATTGATAGAAAAATTCCAGTCGAAGAACCTTGATTGTTAGTCGATCATCCGAGCAAAATTGTATACACAAAGAGTGTCTATACTTGGTGATACCTTGAGCGAGTGTGGTAGATCATCTACACCGAGAAGTCAAGGAAGATCAACACTGTAACATCTCTTTGTTCATAGTGAAATCCAGCCGAATTGGCCGTCGGTCGAAGAGTAGACGCGGCTTGGATCAAGCCGAACCACTATAAACCGCGTGTTTAATTCTCTCTTTCCTTACTCAGTCTTACGTTGATTATTATTCTTCGCAAATCTTTTAACTGTCTAAGTATTGCGCAAGTATACAGAAATTATCAAGAAAAATCTTTGTATACCTATTCACCCCCCTCTAGGTACTCATACTAGTAATTTCAATTGGTATCAGAGCCTGTGTTCTTACTTTGTTTGAAGTGTTTTACTTCAGAGTAAAAGATCCATGGCTAGTATGCTAGCACCAGGGCTGATAGAAGGGCAAAGCAATACCAGACCACCCTACTTTGACGGAAAGGATTACAACATCTGGAAGAACAAGATGAAAGCTTTCCTACGATCTAAGGATCCTCTCGGAATGGGATGTTGTGGAAAGAGGAATCACTCCCGTTGCTTTGCATCGCCTTTGAAAGAGGGAAAGAAACTGTTGATGTCAGCGGAATGCCTCAGGAAGAAATAAACAAGAGACAAGCACTCGATGCAAAAGCAATTTACTCTTTAACTGTGCCTTGTCTCCAACTGAATATAACATAATATCTTCTTGTGTTACAGCAAAAGAAGTATGGGATAGATTACATATCACCTATGAAGGAACAGATCGAGTGAAGGAGACTAGAATCAACATTCTCCTCGGTCAATATGAAGCCTTCAAAATGAAACCAGGAGAGTCTATAACTGACATGTTTAGTCGTTTTACAGATATTGTCAATGGTCTTGAGAACCAAGGACAAAAAATTTCTGATCCTATGAAGGTGAACAAGCTACCGTGGACTCTCCAAGGACCGGAATCATATAAAGACTTCAATAAGAGAGACGCAAAGAATTATGCCTCTATCTCTGTCGACGAGCTAATTGGAACCCTTCGCCTTATGAAGTGGAACGAATTAATGAAGACGAAGATCCAAGATGTAAGAAATCTATTGCATTAAAATCAAATGATGACTACGATGATGCAGATTCGGAAGATGATATGGACGATGAGGAGCTCGCTCTCATGATAAGAAGATTCGAAAACCGAATAGAAAAGGCGAAGGTTCAACTCAAAGAAACAAAGTTTCCGAGACAGCGAGACCAAGTCTCGGTGATGATGAGGAACCAAACAAAGATGTAGTTTGCTTCGAATGTAAGAAGAAGGGACACATCGTGACCCAATTGTCCTCTTCGAAGAAGAAAAGAGAAAAGCTGAGAAGTTTCGAAAAGCTCTCAAAGCCGAAACCGAGTGATACGGAATGTGAAGAAAGTGATAATGAATATGCCAACATATGTTTGATGGCACATTCGGACTTAGAATCAGATTCGGATTAGACTCGAATAGTGAATTTGAGGTAAGTGATTTTAAAATTCCTGTCAAAGTCTCTAAATATATTGATGAACCGTGTTTCGTCTTAAGACTTCTCTCAAAAGGATTTCCAAACTTAAAAAGGAAAACTCAGCTTTAAAACAAAAGGAAGTCATTTTAGAAGAAAGAGTTAAAAGTCTAGACCAAAATGTTTCTGTTCTTAAAGAAAAAGAAGATGATCTTTTGAAAGAAAATGTTTTCTTAAAAACGGACTTATCAAATATTTCAAAGAAGTTTTCGATAGGATCCGAAAAGCTTGAAAAAGTTCTTTCAGTTCAAAGACCTTACTTCAATAAGTCTGGATTAGGCATGACAGCGGAAACAATTCCATTGATTGATTTTCCTAAAGTTAAAGAAAGAATTAAGAAAAGACCGTCGAGAGAGGCTTACAAAAATCATTTCAAGAAAGTTTTTGTAAAGTCTCGTTGGTCGAAATGCTCTAAGGTGTTCAAAGTGTAACAAGAAGGATCACTTTGAAAAAGAATGTCCTATGGTTTGGAAACCCGTTAAGAAAGTATGGCCTAATAATGCTTATCCTACTAACACCAAAGGATCCAAGAAAATTTGGGTACCAAAGAAAACTTGAGATTCTCTTTTAAATGCAGGTTTCCGTCAAGAAAAAGATAAAATGGTATCTTGACAAATGGATGTTCAAGACACATGACAGGAGACTCAAAGTGCTTCGTAAAGCTTGTTCAAGTAAACGGTGGAAATGTTTCATTTGGAGGAAACGGCAAAGGAAGCATCGTGGGATTTGGAACTGTAAAATTGGAAATCTCACAATAAGCAATGTTTCTCTAGTAGAAGGACTCAACTATAACCTTCTCGATTAGCCAACCGTGTGATACTTTTGGTTTCAAGATCTCCTTTCAAGAAGGAATTTGCTATGGAATGAGTAAAGACTCTACTCGCTCTTTCTTGGGTCGAAGACATGGAAACATCTATCTCTTAGACATGAATTTGAATGAATCATAATGTCTAATCTCAATTCAAGATGAAGCAAGCTTATGGCACGTAAAGTCGGGCCATGTCAATATGAAGCAATTAGCCAAAATCTCATCAAAACAGCTTGTTCGAGGTCTACCCAAATTACCATATCAAAAGACCGATCCATGCACACCCCGTATTTTGGGAAAACAGGTCGAAATTCATTTAAGCCAATAAATCATGTCTCTACGAATCATGTACTACAAGATTCTGCATATGGATCTCTTCGGACCAACCGTAACTCGTAGTATTTGAGGTAAGAAATATTGCCTAGTAATTGTGGATGATTTCTCTCGCTTTACTTGGGTATATTTCCTTGCAAGTAAGTCGAAACCTTTTCGTATTTTGAAAAATTTGCTAAAAAAGTTCAAAACGAAAAAGGATGTGTTATCTCAAGTATAAGAACAGATCATGGAGGTGAATTTGAAAATCAAGATTTCACAAAATTGTGTGATGAATCTAGTTTTAATCATGTATTCTCTTCTCCATACACTCCTCAGCAAAATGGAGTTGTGGAAAGAAAGAATAGATCTCTTCAAGAAATGGCTAGAACACTTTTAATTGAAAGCAAAATTTCTTCACGATTTTGGGCTGAAGCTGTTTTAACAGCATGCTATATCATCAATAGAGTCTTCCTAAGACCTATTCTTGAGAAAACCCTTTATGAATTATTCAAAGGTAAGAAGCCTATTGTTTCATACTTTCATGTGTTCGGTTGCAAATGCTTTATATTGAAAAATGCAAAAGATCGAGTTGGTAAGTTTGAAGAAAGATCGATGAAGGCATCTTCCTTGGATACTCTACATCAAGCAAAGCCTACGAGTCTACAATAAGAAGAGACAGTCTGTGGAGGAGTCAATGAACGTTAAATTTCAAGACTCTACGCAAGATGAATCCAGTCAGACTCAAAATGAAGAGTCTGAACCTGCTCCAGACCTTCCAAAGCTTACAACTCAAAAAGTATCTCAGACTCTGGAAGACCAACGTCAAGATGTTCATGAAGATTCAAATAAAGAAAGAGATCATCAACCAGAAAAATCAACCAGCAACTCGGAAACACAAGTCCAAATCATCCTAAAGATCTCATTATCGGCGAAATTAATGAAGGAATTCGCACCAGATCCAAAAGACGTGAAGAGTCTAGTGTTTGTTGCTCTCATCTCGAAATTGAACCCAAAAGCATAGAAGAAGCTTTATCTCGATGAAAGCTGGATCGAAGCTATGCAAGAAGAGCTCGACAGTTCAACATTAACGATGTCTGGGATTTGACGTCTAAACCAAAAGGTAAAACTGTTATTGGAGCCAAATGGGTATTCAGAAACAAGATGAACGAAAAGGAAAAAGTTGTACAGAATAAAGCAAGACTCGTGGCCAAGGGATACACGCAAGAAGAAGGAATAGACTATGATGAGACTTACGCTCCTGTAACAAGGTTAGAAGCTATTCGTCTATTACTTGCGTTTGCTTGTTACAAAAATTTCAGGTTATTCCAAATGGACGTCAAAAGTGCTTTCCTAAATGGATTTATCCAAGAAGAAGTTTATGTGGAACAACCGCCTGGATTTGAAGACCCAAAGAAGCCGACTCGGTCTTCGGATCGAAAAGGCCCCGTATGGTCTAAAGCAAGCACCTCGAGCTTGATACAACAGACTAAGTAAGTTCTTATTACGAACAGATTTGTCAAAGGTAAAGTAGATACTACTTTATTTATCAAAAAGGAAAACAAAAGCTTTTTACTCGTTCAAATATATGTGGATGACATTATTTTTGGATCCTCTAATGAAAGTCTATGCAAGAAATTTTCTAAGTCTATGCGGGATGAGTTTGAAATGAGTATGATGGGAGAATTAACATTATTTCTTGGCCTTCAAATAAAGCAATTGAAGGAAGGAACTTTTATTTTCCAAGAAAAATATGCTAATGATCTTGTCAAAAGATTTGGATTGGAAAATTGCAAGAAGATTGATATACCAATGTCAAGTTCTTTGAAGATAGACAAAGATGAGGAAGGGAAGAAAGTTGATCAAAAGCTGTACAGGAGCATCATCGGTTCACTTCTTTATCTTACTGCTTCTAGACCTGACATTTTGTTGAGTGTTTGTATCTGTGCTAGGTTTCAATCAGATCCTAGAGAATCCCATCTCAGTGCTGCAAAACGTATTATTAAATACGTTGCTTCATCTTCAAGCATTGGTCTTTGGTATCCTAAGAAGGAGACTTTAATCTTCCGGGATATTCGACGCAGATCTGGCCGGCCGTGCAGTCGATAGAAAGAGTACTTGGAACTTGCCGCTTGCTCGGAAGGTGACGTGTCTTGGTTTTCAAGGAAACAAAGCACGTAGCTCTCTCAACAACGAAGCGAGTATGTTGCTCTTGGAAGCTGCTGTTCGCAAATTCTCTGGATAAAACAACAGCTACAAGACTTTGGCATTGAAGACTCATGCACGAGAAATCGAGATGTGACAACACCAAATAGCGATCAATCTCACCAAAAATCCAATCCTTCATTCAAGAGCAAAGCATATTGAGATTCGACATCACTTCATTAGAGATCATATTCAAAATGGAGAAATCTCGATTCAATTTGTTGATTCAAAGAGTCAACTAGCGGATATATTCACAAAGCCTTTGGAGAAAAATAAATTCGACTTTATCCGTTCAAGACTCAACATTTTTAAGCTTGAAGAAGTTAAAGTCTAGAGACTCACCAACTCTGAGACTCTGATCTCTCAGACTTTAAATCTTGAGACTCAAGCATTCATGGCTAAAGACTGTAAGTTGCTATTTTATCTAAAAGGTACGAATTCTTGTTTAGTTATTTTATCTAAATTTGAAAAAGGTATGATCTTTCGTTCGGTTATAATCCGTGTGAAATTCGAAAACTTGTCTTTTTAAAAGGGATTAATTTTGGCGAGTTATTGATTTTTGAAAAGAAGTGTTCGTACACTTCCCTTGTACCGATTGAACTTCTCTTTTCAAAAACTGAGTTATATATATATATACAATTTCTCTTCGCCCAATCTTCAAAACCCTAAAAGGCACTCTCCTCCCGATACTGTTTTTCTACTTCTTGTTCGTCGTCGAGAAAGTGGTCATTTTTCTTGGGAAAAGCAAGTGAAGGAATCTTCCAATAGACAAAGAAAGATGTCGTCTTCGAGGAAATCATCAACAATCGCAAGTAAGGGACCACAAAGAATGGAGAAGGGACTGACTCACTTCAATCTTACTGAGGAAGAAGACTTATCAAGTCAGCAACAAAGTCCGATTCGCTCTCCTCCACGTCATTCAACACCTCCGCCCCACAAGGTGCAAGTCAATATCCGGAAGAAGAGATAATCGAGGAAGCCGACCCAAAGAAGAGTCCAAAGACCCTCCTTTATCTATAAGCTTTATCGTGCGTTGAAAAGCTCCGGTTCTTCATTAAAATATATAGATGACTTCCTTAAGGACAAAAATTATGGGAATGAGTATCTTTTTCTGCGGAAAATGGAAGAATTGGGAGTTGCTCCTAAAGGTAGGGCAGAGGAGGCACTTGCGAACATTCCCAGTGACCCTCGTTTGTCAGGACAAAATCTGATTGAAGGGAACGATGATGACAGAATGTTCCTTGAATTTCAACCTAAAATGGGTGTGGCAGCAAAGGTGAAAGGAAATCGGAAGGATTTGTTTAAATCCAAGGATCGGAAAAAGTGTATTTCGTGCTGTTGAAAAGAGGAGTGATAAACCCTAGAAGTGTTGATTTTGACTTCCTGGACGCCATCAAAATGAACTTAAGAGAGAAGTTGAATTTGCTTCAACTTGAGTCCTTTTGCTCTGACTCTACGGACGGGTATGCTCAACTGACCGCTTATTTCTATTCAAATCTTAGCTTTTTGGATGCGAATAGAATTTCATTCGTGTTCGAAACCAAGTCTACGTGGTAGATGTGAATATGTTGGCGGACATAGTTGGAGTTGAACGAGGACAATATTTACCAATCAAAGTCTCACTGCTCGTACTACTCGGATCTTGTCAAAGATATGGACGCGAGAGAAAAAAATTACCTACTCAAGGATGAAGGCCATCAACATTGTGCTTCATAAGATTGTGATCAACTGTCTCGGACCAAAGTCTACGTCAAAGACTTCGTGTCTCTTTCGAAGCAAAGTTGATGTACGCGATCAACTCGGACGGAAGTTTTCTCTACCGCACACTATTCTCTTCCATATGTACGAGCAATGTCAAAAGACAAAGGACAATTGCCTTATCCTGGTCTGGTGACCAAGATCTTCAGACACATGAATATTGAGCCGCCACAAACATTTTGTGTTCGACCGTGTGATAAGATGGTGGTAGGTTTGAAGATGTTAACGAAGATGCGTCTGCAAGAACTTTCCAAGGCAATGGAGAAATTCAGAGTGAAATCTCCAATTCAATCTGCCTCAAAAAGAAAAGAAAAAGAAGAAAAGAACTCTCATCCTGGAGGATGAAGATGAAGAGGATGAAGATCCCACTATCCAAGCACTGACAAGAACCAAACGTTCTGTGTCTCAACCGACGTAACTACAACAAAAGAGAAGAAGAAGAGCAGAGAGAGAAGGAAAAAGAAGCTGAAGAAGAAGGAGAAGGAGAAAAAGAAAAGTCTGCGATGAATGCGGAGAGAAGGAAATCAAAAGCATGATCATCACTCTTCCCCTTTCGATGTCTTAGAGACAGGGGGGGAGTTGGCGAGCAAGAGAGGACCACACCTCATGCGGCGACGGTGAAGATCTAAGACAATCTCCGAAGACCCGAGGAAGAAGTTCAGTCTCTCAATTGCCCGAAGAAGGTCACGATACGTCGTAACCAAATCTGCAAGACTTAACGAAGCGCCATCGTCTCGCATACACACCATCCGAGAAAGCCAATGCTAGTACACAGACGGACGATTCTGCAGATTTTCGTCGTATCATGGATATTCTTCTGGAAATGCGTGGCCAGATATATGCTCTGGACTGTGAAATCCAAGCCATGAAGAATGCTGGACAAGCATCTTCAGTCTCTCTAGAGGATAAATTCAAAGACCTCGCTCTGCAACTTCAAGCCAATGCTAAGGGAGAAGAGGTAGCTCAACTGAGGGAAGACCTGAAGAAGCTCGAATGAGTAGTCCAGTCCATTGGGGATTTCCGGATCGTGCGCATTCCCAGCGGACATGACTCCTTTCTCACCCTTTTTAATGATGACAAAAAGGGGAGAATCAATTTGAACATCTTTCAATCTTTCAAACATTTGTGGTTATGTTTATTTTCGAGTATGACTTGAGAACTTGAACTTGGGTGTGAATTTAAATTTGATGAATTGGCTGTGGATTTTGATGCTTGACTGGTTGCATTTATATCAAGTGTTGTTATATGGTATTACTCATGAAAGACTAACCAATTTTCTCGTGGATGCGAGTCCGGTTGTTTTATTAATCTTTATGAGTTAGCCATATTGCTTGAGAAATGTTTTTGCAGGTCAAAGTTGTTCAAATCTACAAGAAAGTTTTGTCACCATCAAAAAGGGGAGATTGTTGGAGAAATCTTTCCCGAATATTTTGAAGCCGACAAAACGTTTCTTTGGGTCTAAGTCTGGATGTTTAGAGACCGACGGTTTAAAGTCGAAGACTTTGTATTCTCGAGACTCAAGACTCAAGACTCAAGACTCAAGACTCAAGACTCAAGACTTAAGTCTATTCTCACCGACAGTCTTTCTAATCCAAAGAAGAAGGAAATCCAAAGCCGAAGTATATGGTTGAGGATTCGATCCTATCCTCTCGAAAAGATTCTTTGGTTGGATAAATATTTCGGATTCTTTAATTCTTATCTAAGATCGATTGAAGATCCGATGGTCGACGAAATATTCTTGGAATGTTCTATTCTTGGAAACCAAGATCCCGATTGTATGGGCGAACAGATTGATGGGCTATCATCGTATTCCTTAAATAGCTCGGATGATCTTCTTGATTGATTCCGTCCAACGGGTAGATTGGAGGAATTCCTTTGGTAAGTGCCAACGGCTATGATGGCATAAAGGAGTATAAAAGGAAGACGTTCTAGTTGTTTTAAGTGTGTGATTGATAGAAAAATTCCAGAGTCTGAAGAACCTTGATTGTTAGTCGATCTGATCCGAGCAAAATTGTATACACGAGAGTGTCTATACTTGGTGATACCTTGAGCGAGTGTGGTAGATCATCTACACCGAGAAGTCAAGGAAGATCAACACTGTAACATCTCTTTGTTCATAGTGAAATCCAGCCGAATTGGCTGTCAGTGCAGAAGAGTAGACGTCGGCTTGGATCAAGCCGAACCACTATAAACCGCGTGTTTAATTCTCTCTTTCCTTACTCAGTCTTACGTTGATTATTATTCTTCGCAAATCTTTTAACTGTCTAAGTATTGCGCAAGTATACAGAAATTATCAAGAAAAATCTTTGTATACCTATTCACCCCCCTCTAGGTACTCATACTAGTAATTTCACTACCAACCATAGCTAACTTTCCAATTAGTGCTCATCGACCTCGATACTCATGCATGCTCCAAATAATAATGACCTCTCGGCCATGGCTAACTTTCCAGTCAATGATCATCCGACTCCCGCCGGGCTACCAATAAGAAGATCAGGCTTCGTCCTGCCCCTTTGAGCACGGCTACATCCAGAACTCCCATTCAGACGGTTTCCCAAGAAGGGACATCGGTCCAGAGTCTACTACGACCGGCTTCTGACTCCCGGCAGGTATCGTCCCCAAACTCCCATTAGGTGACGGTCCAACATTCAATCACGCAAACATACCTCCTCAATTCCTTCTGTCATAAAAACGGTCCATTTCTAATATCCCTTGGACAATTCATATTTCCCTTCTTGTAAAAATCACTCAATTCATGCCGATGTCCATACATTTACACATTCATTCACTTCATAGGATTAAAATACATGAATTCAGAATACTTTTCATTCTCGAGTGAACAGTGCTCGTGAACATTACTGCGTGAACAGTGTTTCGTGAACAGTGTCGTGAACTGTAAAATTCAAGAATTTAATAATTAATAAATTAAATCCAACAATCATTAAAACAACAATTAAATTAAACAACCAATCAATTAAGGCTAAACATGTTTAATTAATCACATAAGTCACATTAAGCGAGTAAAACAAGATTAAACTAAACTAATCTTAGCCACTAATCTAACCACCTATCTTAGGACTAACATAGCTTAATTAAATCTCTTAAGCTAGAATCAACACTAATTAAAGCAACCCTAAGCAAGTTTGGGCACTAATCAAGAGATTAGGAGCTAAACTCACATTTAAACGGACCGGAGACACACACGTAGCGGCAAGGACAGAGGCTACGCACCGGGACCTCAACCACGATGACCCAAGGCGGTCCCAAGGTTAAAACAACAGCCACAAATTCAAACTTCCTCTGCAACTCCAAGAAACTAAACAGCAGAGGAGGAAAAGGAGTAAAATGGCTTCGCCAGATCTTCAGCGAGGAGTTGGTCGGCAACCGGTAGCACTAGAGGGTCAAGGGGGTCTTGCTGGTGGTTAGTATGGGTGAAACTTGGGTTGGAATGTGAGAAAAATTGAAGAAAACTCGAAATAAGCGGAACTAGGCGGAATCGAGCGATTCGGCAGCCGATTCCTTCTCGCCAGCAAATGGGACGGCCGGCGGCTCCATTCGGCAAGCGACAGTTACCGTCCGTACGAACTCTCTCTCTCTCTCTCTCTCTCTCTCTCTCGGTCACGGTGGTGGGTGGAGCGTAGGCTGATTCCCATAGGAAGATCACTTTTAACTCGAGTTTTTATGAAAGGTCAGTTGGAGCAGAACAAGGCCAGGCGGACTGGCGACCAGCGACTTCTAGCCAACCGGCGGCTCCAACCGGCGAACGGCGGGGTCTAGGCAAACGGTCTGGGTGTCCTGAAGACAATGGTGGGTGGCACAGGAGTTGATTCGTCTGGGAAGCCAACAATCAACTCAGATCTTTGGATGAAGGTTTGCTAGAACAGAGACTAGAAGAAAGGGAAATAAGGGAGAGAGAGGGTCCGGTCGAAATGGAGCTAAAGAGAGGAGAGAGAGAGTGAAGATAGAGCTGAAGTCTTCTCCATAAAGGCTCTTCAATGCTTGCCCAACTCCCCATGCAAGTCCCCTCATCTTCTCTCTCTTCATTTGCCCTCATCCAATTGCTTTTAGGGCAATTTGGTCATTTCCACCTTACACAAATTACCAATCTAACATTGGGCTAAAATTGATGTATGGGCCTAAGAAATGGGTTGGGCTATGAATAGAAATGGGCTTGATTTGGCTCAAATAGGCTTAAGTTTAGGTAATGGGCTTGGAAGAGAAAATAGTGGATTGGGCTCAATTACTTGCCTTAGGCCCACCATGGTGGCTGTCTCACCTTGAGCCTAAGGTCCACACTGGCTTCGCTATGCCCACGTCCTCTCAGGCTTGATTCCTCAGTCCGTAAGTCATTTTTCCCACACTTGGCTCGCCTGGCACTGCTGCTTGTTGAAGTAGCATCATGCAAAGTCCATCCCAGACATTCCCAATAATTTGAAGTCCGATCTTTAGTTCTCATGTCATGTCAATTTCGCCCAATGTCATTTCGAGTACAACTTAGACTGACGGGCGGCTTTGAGAATTCACACGTAACCGACTCGTGCCAAACCACGTTCAAGACAATCTCAACACATAGACATCCTTGACTACATGAAATTGCGGAGGAGAGATTCTTATTTCAAAGTACACGATTACTGAGGATTGACTTAGGGTCGTTCGCGAGTTCGATAACAATAAACGGAATCACCCGTCATTCCATTATGTTATGTCCATGAATCAACTTCTAGTCATCCTTGAAATTGGCCTACATATCTACAAGATCGTCCTCACGCAAGTCTTACTGTCAAGTCGTTTTCCCATGTCAAGTTCTTTAGTCGTACGAGTTCTGTCCTCATTAACCTTTCCCCTCAAGGTCAGTATATCAGGAGTAATCAATTCCAAGTGAGATCAACCAACAATGCATTGGCGAAATTCACATTCATTTATCCCTTAGAGAGCTCGAATTTCAGGATGTCACAACACAAGCCTTAAAAAGTGCAAGGTTGAGTATCTAAAGAATTGTTCTTGTGCGGCTTATGCTAATTTAGATATTAGAGGAGCAGGCTGCCTGATGTGGTTTGGCGATCTCATTGATATTAGGGAAATTAACATCGTTGGTTATGACCCATATCTCTTCCTAAGGCTACCTGCTTCTGAATTAGGTAAATACTAATATTTTATCCGCATTGGCTAACTGGTTTAACGATTGCTCTCTCTTCTTTGTCCCAATCTTTCATTACATCGATGTGTCCTTTGTCAATGTCAGACTGATTTATTGTTTTGTCCCTCACTATCTATTTTTAATCTCCAAGTTTCTCAAGTGGAGATAGATTCATCAGCTTCCAGATGAACTTTGTTTTTTAGATTAGTTACTTAACTTCTTCTTGTATGCTAGATTCAATCCGCAGTCCATCCAAGAAACTGGTGACAAACACCGTGGCTTTAGCCATTTCGGGATTGCTTGTTGTGGGCACGACATTAAGCATAATCTGGAAAAGAAGAATGAAAAGCTAAGGTAAGCTAAATACCTTCATCTTACTTCATCTGGTCAAATTCTGGATCTTTTTTTTTTTATCTTATGGAGGTTATGGTATGGCTTGAGAAACTAATTTACATCCCTTGTGTGGGCATGCCGAGTGGGATGGATGACATTGACTTGCCATTGTATGATTTTGCTACCGTTGTTGTTGCTACCAACCATCTCTCTGAAGCAGGCGGCTTCGGTTCGGCCAACAAGGTAAGAAGTTATAAATCAGTCAATTCAATTAACTACAAAGGCCCACACTAAGTAAAATACATGCAGGGAACTCTTTCCACAGGACAAGAAGTGGCAATAAAAAGGCTGTCAAAATATTCGGGACAAAGTCCTGATGAGTTTATGTACGAAGTCCTTCTAATCGCCAAACTTCAGCACCGGAATCTTGTTGGACTTGTTGGCTGCTGCATTGAGGAAGATGAAAGAATGTCAATTTATGAGTATATGCCAAGCAAAAGCCTGGATTAATTCATCTTTGGTCAGAGAAACTTGATTTTTGAGTTCCCTTTTACTAGAGTCCTTATGCTTTTGTTTTCTGCCCATTGATTCCTTCGCCAAAAAACAACAGCTAAACGCTAACAACTTCAATAGTTTTTAATGGGGTTGAGCGTGTGCAGATCATGACAGAAGATCCTCTTCGGCATGGAAAAGGCGATTTGACATTGTTTTAGGAGTTGCCTAAGGACTTCTCCATCTCCACCAAGATTCAAAACTACAAGTGATCCAAAGAGACCTGAACACAAGTAACATTTTGTTAGATGCTGACATGAATCCAAAGATTTATGATTCGGCCTGGCAAGAATCTTTTGAGGAGATGACATGGAGGCAGAGACGAGAAGAATAGTTGAACATAGTAAGTTTCTCATCTTTCATTGGAACAGTGCACTATCCATTAATATTTGGAGGGATTGAAGCCTGATTTAGATGATGCAGCAGTTACATGTTTCCAGAGTATGCCTTTGATGGAAAATTCTCTGAAAAATCCAATGTTTATAGCTTAAGCGTGCTTTTGATAGAAATAGTATGTAGCAAGAGGAATAGAGGATTCCAATAGCCTCATCATCATCACACCCTTCTTGGGCACCTAAGTGGTAGAGAATTATTAAGACCATCATTTCCTTTTTCACTAAAAAGGATCAGATATTCCATTTCTCTTAAAACCTCACCTCATTCTTTCTATGTTCCCCTAGACGCTTTTTCTTTTTTGATGCACGGACAGTGGTTGATCATGAGTAGCTTAAATTTTTTTAGGCATGGCTGCTATGGAGTGAAGGGAGGGCCATGGAACTCATTGATGAATCTATATGTGCCTCTTTCGTTGAGTCTCAAGTAGAGAGATGCATTCAAGTGGGCTTGTTATGTGTCCCAACGTTTCCTGCAGATGGGCCAATAATGTCTAGCGTTGTCTTCATGTTGGCAAATGAAGGAGCAACCTTGCCACTGCTAAAAGAGCCTGGTTTCTTCATCGAGAGAAGTTCAGGTAGCTCAGATGCATACGTAGTGTCGCGACCTTCCCGAAGGTGAATTATTCAAAGAAGGCTAATGGGTTACTAAGTCCAAAGACTTACCACGGACCCTCCCAAATCTTACCAATCGCAACTTGACGCTAAAAATTAAACATGAAATTTTACTCAATTTGGAGCCACCACTAACCAATTAGAGTTGATTAAAAATCCAAGTAAAGTATGAGAGAATACTTTACTTTTGTGAACCAGAGATTTAATAGGTTTAGGGACATGATTACGCGATATTAACCTAACGCCCTTTCGGTACCTTTTTATTTTAATTTCAAAAATATTTTGCGAGCAATCTTGATTAATTTTAACCTTAGCTACTAACATGTGAAGGGTGGTCATGGGAATGCACAATCAATAAAATAACATTCAATAAACTGAAGTGATAGATTGTAAGCAATTAAACTAACCTTAGGCGGAATAAACTATAACTTTATTAAGGCTTATTCTCTAAAAAAAACTTGCAAAATGCTGATTAAAAATGCATGCCCTAAACAAGATTTCTAAATGACATGACACCTAATTTTTTTAAATGTTAATTATGTGAAATCTTAATCCAAATTCAATATGCATTATTTTTATGTTAATGACATGTAAGATGCAATTCATATGACATAACTTGAACCATCATAATATGTATGCAATTTAATTTACATGATCCTAAATATGCATGTGCTACATGATATGGAATCGATGACGCAGTAATTCTATATGCATGTTTTTTATGATTTTATTTTTTTCCTTTCTTTTATGACCTTTCTATTAGAATCACATTTACTATATTATCATCTAAACTAAGGAATAACTAAATCTATCTTAGCCATGAAATTTCCTATGTTCCTATATTATCCTAAAAAGGCAATTCTAACATGAAATGCAATATGACCTATCATGTAAGGCAACTTTTATATAAAAATTCTTATAAGAAAATTTACTAGAAATTAACACACACAAAATGTAATTAGCCACATAAAAGATAATTCACCCCAACTCAAGACGGAAGATCACAATAATAAAAAAAATCTAATCCAATGTCTCTCCGCTCAGTATTTCTTATCATTGTGACCCTCGACACAACAATCTTCTTAATCGGATAATGTCTAACAAAATCACCAATCATGATTGGAAATAATTAATTAATGAAATAGCCAAATCAGATTCAGTTAAAGAGATTACCTAGCTCGGAAAAATTATCTTCGAGAACGAGACTAGCAAGGAACGATGCCAAGCTCACACTGCTGAATTCACAATTGACATGATTCTACAGGACAGCAAGGTAGATCTTCTCAAATACCAAGTAACCTCCTTGAACCCCAAGTAACCTGCACAAGAAGAATGGTCCCAGCAATACAAGACTTGCTAGATTGATTTGGAAGAAGGATGGCGATGCTTGATTTGGGAATGAGCTACGGTCGAACAACGTCAGCAAGGCTATATGGCATCGGTTGGAAAGGCT
This sequence comes from Eucalyptus dawsonii, assembly GCA_016097615.1. Classification (NCBI taxonomy): domain Eukaryota; kingdom Viridiplantae; phylum Streptophyta; class Magnoliopsida; order Myrtales; family Myrtaceae; genus Eucalyptus; species Eucalyptus dawsonii. The sequence goes on along the minus strand of CM027880.1, from coordinate 11,566,346 downwards.
GGGCTACCACCATGTACGTAGAGACACCTGAAAAGGACCACGTGGTAGCAACAACTTTGCAAGAAGCGTCGGAAGAGGATTATTGGTCGTCTGTGATATCAGCGATGCTGTCGTGATCGCTAGAAATCGTGACAGAGTAGGAACGCCGGGGCTGAAGAAAAGCATGTCCGGTGAGGCGAAGGTCCACGATTGGCTGGTCTTGCTGATGAGGTAGCCGGTATTGAGAACGTGAGATGTGAAGAACCCAAAGGACGACACTGTGTTGTCCACTCTTTGACCCACGTGACAGAAAATACAAGGAAAGAGGAGGAAATTGTTTGTGTATTCATTGATTTGTATACAAGGACATTAAATTTATAGTGCAAGAATCAAAGAGAATAAAAGGAAATAATATACTAAGAATTGTAAATTTCCTATTTACTAAAACTTCCTATTCTCTAAATCAATCAAGCCACAATTATGATCAATCAATGATCACAATCTTCAACTGTATCTCTAACACTCCTCCTCAAGCCGATGGCCTATATATATCGAGGACATCCAACTTGCTCAGTAGATAAGCATGTTGTTCCGACATAATGGCTTAGTGAAGATGTCTGTAGGTTGATCTATTGTTCCAATACCCTTTGCTACGAGAATTCCTTCTTTGATCTTATCTCGTGTGAAGTGGCAATCAACTTCTATATGTTTCGTCCTTTAGTGAAAAACTGGATTTGCTGCCAATTTAAGTGCAGCATCGTTGTCACAAAATAATTCAGTTGGTCCACTAACCTATAACCCGAGATCTGAGAGTAATCCTTGAATCCAAACCACTTCACAAGTAGTTTTTGCCATGGCTCGAAAATCTGATTCAGCCGATGATAATGAGACAGTTGATTGCTTCTTTGTCTTCCACGAGATTAATGACTATCCCAACTTGATGCAGAAACCAATAATTGATCTTCTAGTCATTGGACAAGTAGTATAATCCGTATCACAAAAAGCTGTCATCTTCATATTGCAATCACAAGATAAGAAAATTCCAAGTACTAGACATCCCTTTAAATATTTCACAACCTTTAGGGCTACATTCATATGAGATTGTTTTGGAGCATGCATGAATTGACTGAGTATCTATACTGCATAACATATATCAAGTCTTGTCATAGTAAGATATATTAATTTACCAACAAGTCGCTGATATCCAGATGGATCTTTGAGCAGTGGGTCCTCAATAGATAAAGAGGAGTTCAAATCATATTCATGAGAAGTCAACTTGGCATTTTGTTCAACTGGTATGATAGCTGGTTTGCATCCTGATAATCCAGCTTTAGAAACAATTTCTAGGATGAATTTCCTCTAACTAAGATTGATACTTTTATCGGATCGAGCAATTTCAATGCCAAGAAAGTATTTGGATGGTCCCAAATCCTTGATATGGACAGTAGAATGCAAATATTCTTTAAATCTTGCAACATGAGAGTCATTGTTTCCCATAATAAGTATATCATCAACATATATCAGCAAATAGATTGATGAATTACCTTCATTCCATGTAAACAGGGCATAGTCATGCTTAGAATGTCAAAATCCTACATTAGTCAACGCAGTAGTGAACTTGGCGTACCACTGTCTAGATGCCTGTTTCAATCCGTACAGGGATTTGCGTAGACGACATATCCGAGACTCCCCCTGTCTGCGTAATCCCTATGGAAGCTCCATATAGATCTCTTCAGCTAGATCGTTGTGAAGAAAAGCATTATGGACAACAATCTGATGTAATAACCAATTTCGGATGGCTGCAATGTATAAGAAGGAACGGACAGTGACTTCTTTGGCAACAGGTGAGAAGGTCTCATGATAGTCAAAGCCTTCTCTCTGAGTAAACCCTTCTTTTTTAGTAAACCCTTTAGCCACTAGCCGAGCTTTATATCGTTCAATTGAACCATTTGCCCGAAACTTGATTTTATATACCCATTTACATCTAATTGATTTCCGATGCAAGGGTAGTGGTACAATATCCCAAGTATGATTCTCCATCAGGGCAGTAAGTTCCGATTCCATTGCGTGTTGCCATCGTGGATCACATGATGCTTCATGGAAGGAAGAAGGTTCAGTCTCTTCCAAGAGACGACTAATGCAACACATATTCTCCAGTTATAGCCGATTAAAAGACACATATGAAGAGACAGGATACTTCGTACCTGGAGAACGTAATGCAGAACAAATGTAGTCCTTTGTCCACATGGGTGGGCGAGTTTGTCGTCCAGAATGTCGAGGCTACTTAGCTGCTATTGGTGCAGGTGCTAAGAAAGGCTCGAAAGTAGTCTCCAATGGAACCAATGCAGAAGAATCCTCAGATAACTCTGAAGGTAAAGCATCTTTAGAAGTAATGGTGTCCTTCGGGAGAGAAATGGATGGCTCCGAAGCAACTAACAGATATTAAGAAGCCATGGAGAAATCTTCTTCAGATAGAAAAGGCCTATGACATGGGGATGACGATGAAGGTGATGAAGATATCATATCCTTAAATGGAAATACATCTTCATGAAAAATGACGTCCCTACTTATGAAGAAATGCCCTATAGAAATTTCCATAACTCAATAACCTTTTTGAAGGGGCGGATATCCCATGAATACGCATTGAGTGGCATGAGGGGCCATTTTATCCAAAGGACCCACATTTCTCGCATAACATAGACAACCAAATACTAAGAGATGATCATTGTTGGGTTGCCTATTATAAAGCAGTTCAAAAGGAGTTTTCCCATCGAGGATACGAGATGGCATGCGATTAATCAAATAGGCAGCAGTGACCACACAATCTCCACAAAAACCTTCAGGAATGGAAGCTTGATATTTTAATGCACGTGTTACTTCTAAGAGATGTCTATGTTTACACTCTACTATTTCATTTTGTTGTGGAGTGTAAGTACAAGAACTCTCATGAAGTATCCCTTGAGAAGATAGGAATTTTTCACAATTAGAGGTGAAAAATTCACGCCCATTATCCGTACGAATTCTTTGTACAGATTGATTGAATTGTTTTTTAATCAAGGAAACGAAACTCGAAAGATGAGTAAATGTTTGACTCTTTGATTGCATAAGATATAACCAAGTGGCCCTTGTATAGTCATCTACAATCATGAGAATGAAACGGGAATCATCATAATGAGTGGTATGGTAAGGTCCCCAAATATCCATATGAAGTAAAGAAAAAATTCTATTTGCTCGAGATGTACTCTTTGGAAAAGATGTTTGAGATTGTTTGGCCAAGGGACATATTGGACATTTAAGATGAGGGAAACGTGCACTATGACCCAATTGCTGATGAAAAAGGAGATTTTTATTTCGACTAATAGCATTACAAGAGATGCCTTTATTTAGTAATTCTAAATCTCCTGGGAAATCAATCTAGTAGTATAGTCCTTGTGCAACACTACCCAAGCCCATCACTTTGCCAGTCCAATGGTCCTGAAAGAAACAATTGTTGGAACTGAATATGGCAAGACAGGAACTATCTATGCAGACCCTTGAGATAGAGAGTAGGTTGAATTCAAAATCAGGAATGTATAAGACATTTCTAAGGACAAAATGTGGACCAAGGTGAACCGTACCAATTTTGGTAACCTGAGTAATGTTTCCATTTGGAAGACGTACTGATATAGGAGATTCTGATCTTTTATCAACATGGGAAAAAAGATGCTCATTACAAATTATGTGGTCACTGGCCCCCATATCGATTATCCATGCATTGACATAAAAAGAATTATCCTCGTAAAGGAAAGTACCTGAGAACCCAGCACTTTTGTCGCCCATCTTCAACTGATTCAAAATTTGCATGATATTCTGATATTAATCTTGAGTAATTGGTTGTTGTACCCCATCAATCCTCTGTGTCAAGACCTGATAAGCTGAGGATTCTTTTTCTTTTATATTTTTATCAGTAGGCTTTCCATACAATTTTTAACACGTATCAATAGTATGGTGTGGGCGTTTGCAATATTCACAATATTTATTTTTTAATTTATTTTGCACACTAACCTTTCCTGATGATGTGGCGCCACGTGAGTCATAGGATCCTTTAAAAATAGGGGCCAACGTGGCTTGATAATAGCTCTTAGATCCGTCCAAGTTGATGGGTGATCTATAGCCGTCCATTGCAGCACACTAATCCAGACCGTTGGATGCCCTGCGTTGATCTTGAACCATCCAATAGGCTGTGTGAATCCAAGTCGTTAGATCATCCGCATGAATTCTAGCCGTCCATTCGAAATGAAGTAGGGTTTCCATCGAGCTTTCTTCTTGTCACAGCCGCATTACCCATTTTTGGGTATCCCAAGTGTGCGGCTGCTCCGCTACCTCTAGCTACCACCTCTCGTGAGCCCATACCGGACGGAAAAGCCACAAGACTCAAGCCTTCTCCCACTCGGGTATGTTCAGCCGTGGTGAGGTGTTAACTTTCCTCCTAGACGGTGAGCTGGTAAATGCGTCCAAGCGACGGTGAGAGTTCCATCACTAGGATCTGAGATCGAAAGGCTGAATAAGAGTCGTGGAGGATGAGTAAGAACCGTGTGGCTTTTTCTCTGTCTCGTGTTTCTTTGTATTTTCTCAGAGTTGTCTTGAGTCCCTGGAGACGTTCCTTGGCTGACTCTAATTCGTTCCACATGGAGGAGAGACGGTTAAAGCAAGCGGTAACCAAAAGGTTCCCTTGCTTCAACTCGGTCAAGCTCTGCGTGATGCTAAAGAGCCGTGCTCGGTCAAGCCGGCCATACATCTCCCTGATGCTATCCCAGACTTGGAGTCTTCAGTAGGTGGCAATCTAGCCACGACATCGGGGGCGAGCGTGTTACCAATCCAGGTGCGAACCAACTGGCTGCACTTTCGCCAAAGACTCTGGAGGCATTTGTCGGTCGGGTACGGGACAACTCCGTCGAGGAAGCCATCCTTGTCTTTCATCACCAAAGCCCGCCAAAGGTCTCAAGCCCACGAGAACAGGTTTCTGGTCCGATAAGCTGGTTGCTGATGAGACGTAATTCAGGGCCATCCGCCGGCAAAGTGTAGAGAGGATCACTGGGTTCAAGCCGGCCGCCGCCACCGACCAAAAAAACCAACAGCATGTATCTGAGTTGAAATGCCGGGTAGGGATTCATCCCTTGACCCGGCATAAATCCGGCTTCCTGACTCGACGGCGTGTGTTCGGGTTGGAATCCCGGGTAGGGATTCATCCCTTAACCCGGGATAGCCCCGTGTCCCTGACCTAGCATAGATCCGGATCCCTGACCCAAGTTCGTTTGGCCTGATGCTTCAATTGGACCCGTTACAGATGGGTATTGGGCCCACATCTATCCTGGCCCAGTAGCCCACTGATACCAATTAATTGGAGGAAAATTCGGGGGCCACTGGGCTGGGCTGGAGGTTTGACCCACTGCAAGAAGCAACAGTGCAGAGTGAGTTTCTTTAGAAGATCGGTCTTCGCTAGAGACAATAGCTGGATCTGAGGTGGGTATTTCCTCTGTTGAAGAGCTCTCAATGTTCTTTGTCATGGTACCAAAAAAAAAAACGAATTCCTAACTGATTTGCTGGTCTGTTTCGCAAGTGAAGATTGTGCAACAACAACCCAAAAAAAAAAAAAAAAGCAGTAGCAATTCAAAAAAAATATGCAAAAGCTATGCTAGGAGTATCTGCTCTGATACCATGACAGGAAATACAAGGAAAGAGGAGGAAATTGTCTATGTATTCATTGATTTGTATACAAGCACATTAATACATTTATAGTGCAAGAATTAAAGAGAATAAAAGGAAATAATATACAAAGAATTGTAAATTTTATATTTACTAAAACTTCCTATTCTCTAAATCAATCAGTCCATAATTAGGATCAATCAATGATTGTAAATTTCTTCTCGCCTATGAAAATTTTCTTCTCTCCCTCTTTATTCTTTGCAAGTGGCGGCTTCTTCCATTAATACAGATAGACTCTCTCCTCTCCCTACTTTTCCCCATAAGCGAAACCTCACGAGCCTTTGCAATTTTTTGTCCTTCCCCCATGAAACCACATGAACACTTTTTGTCAAAATCTTCACCCCTTTCAAATGAAACTCCACCAACACTTCACCTCCCCCCCCCCAAATTGGCACGAAGCCTTGCACTCTCTATTTATAGAGAGAAAAAATAGCTTTGCTTTCAAGTGAAGATTTTCCGAGATAATTGCATATATTCATTCAACCGCCGAGGATCATCTTTCGAAAAGAGGGGATATGCTCAACAAGAAAATGGCTCCAAAATCTAAAATCTTTTGGGAAGATTTTCTAACATAATTTACCCAATTGTTGACAATCATCTTCTAAAACGAGGAGATACGCTCAACAAGAAAAATGCTACATTATCCAAGATCTAAAATCTTTCAAAATCTCCCTCCACAACCAAATGTTTTATTTTATAAATAATTTCTTATCCTCTCTTTTTTCATTTTTTAGAACAATTTTTTAAAGATAAATTTTAATATTATTGTTACCTAAATGTAAATGTTATGAAATGCTTAATGTAATAAAATAGTCAAAATTTAGGTGTTAATACTTAGTTAAGGAAGAATCCAACACACACAATGTAGTTACGGTCACATTGCCCGAAGGTCGAGAGGAACGCCACCAAGGATGTCTCTGCAGAATGTAGACTGGCTTTCTAGGGTACAAAGGATAGAAGAAGCATCCGATGTTGTAGAGTCGAATAACAAACTCTTGCCATGGCTTTTCCTAGACTCTTGAAGAAGAGGGATGAAAAACCTTCCAACTTCCTTCGACATGGCCAATAATTCCAGACCTCTGGTCACCGGCTACATCGCCCCACCGCCGGGAACCTACTCCTATGGCTATCCTACGGCGGCACATCCAACAACGCCTACACTTACGTGGTTGTGGCTAGTAGTTGGTCATGTAGCTTTAAGGAGTTAATCAACCAATTAACTTGAACTTGAAATCATTGTCATAAAAGTAATCTCAACATAGTGGTCATGCTTCAGTTGTGTTTATGATTATTGGTCGGACGATTTTCCTTTCTCCTTTTGAGCTTTCCAATGCACGTTGAGAAAGAGAGAGTGATATGCAAGTTACTAGAAATTAAAGTAGACATGTCGAGAGTCTAGAGAGGGTGATCGATAATGACGCAAAAAAGTAAGCTAATTAATGAAGCACTTTCTTTTTTCCTTCTTAACGTAAGGAGTAACTAACAACTATTGGGCGATGCTTCAGCAGCCAAAAAAAAAATTAAAAATAAAAAAATCACCATGTTACAATACCTATAATACTAGCAGCAGCTTCAAGATTATTTGAAGCACTATCTTGATTGCTAGTAATAATTTGGGAAAATGCCACAGAAAACCCTAAAATTTATTCAATGTAATAAATTTACCCATAACTTTTTTTGTGATACAAAAAACCCTAAACTTTGCCAACTATGACACATATACCTTAAACTTTTTCTTGTGATACAAAAAACCCCAAATTTATACTCACGTGACACATTTACCTTAAATTATAGGGTATTTTCATATTTTACTTTATAAATTTTTTTCTTTTTCTTTTCTTTTTTTCTTTTTTTTTTTTTCTTCTCCTCTCTTCCCCGCCGGCCATAGCGAGGGAAGGTGGTTGTGACACCTAGAGTGCCAAAACTTGGCATGGAGGGATACTTAAATACCAAAACTTTGGAAAGGTACACTTAAGTGCCAGTTTCAAAGTAAAATAGATAACTTAAGTGCCACTCCGACCAAATTGCTGACGTGGCAATTTTCCGACGAGATGGGTGCAAAACAGCGTCGTATTGCACGCTGATGTGGCGAGAAAATACAAAAACAGCATCGTTTTGGGCTCGATGTATAAATAATTAATATAAAAATTAATTAAATTAAATTTAAACTTAAATTTATTTAAAATATTCTAAAAAATTAAAAAAAAAAAATTAAAAGGGGGGGCGGGGGGCAAGCGGGGCTGAGCCCTCGCTGCTGCCGCCTATTTGCTGCCACTAGGAAGGGCTGGTGACGGAGGGGAGAGGGTCGGTCAAGGTCACCGGCCCTCGGCTGGCCGACGGCGAGGGCCGCAACCCTCGCCTTAGATCTGGGCAAAGGCTTTGTCGCGACCTCTTTTTTTTCGGTGCCCGATCGGGGTGGGCTCCTTGCGGAGACTAATGGTTTGGCTAGGTCTATTTTAGCCCAGACTCTCCCAAGTCCACCAATTCGCGACTTAATGGTTCAAATTTTTAACTTGTAAGTCAATTTTAAAACGGAGTCGCCACTAATCGGTTTGAGGTGGGTCGATTAGAAACCCAAGCGAAGTATCGAGAGAAATACTTGCTCCTGTGCAACAAGAGAAATTAGGATCGTGGACTTGATTACACTAGTTAATCACTAATGCCCTTTCGGTACCTAATCTTGTTTAAACCCTAAGGCTTTATGGATATTTGAGGGATTTTCCATGCATTTGTGGAGGAAAAACATTTTTTTTTTTACATAAAAAGCATTTTTTGGATTTTTTGCTATTTTTTGGAAAATATGAGTCTTTTTTGGCCTTTTTTGACTTTTTTTTGCCTTTTTTTGGAAAATATGAGATATTTTGATTTTTTTCGATTTTCTAGAAAATAAATTTATTTTTTTATTTTTTATTTTTTATTTAAAACATTATTTTATATTATAATATAAAACGAACCAGTCGATACACTGGGTTGGGTCCGACTCGCAACCCGGGCCCAACTCAGGTTTTTTTCTCCTCTCATTTAAAAAAAAAAAAAACCCAAATCGCTCTTGGCCCGTTTTCATAAAAACTTCAACCCAAAGGCTATCCGGCCCACGCGCACAACTCGGCCCAACAACCCGACCAGCTTGATGGAAACCCTAGGGTGTCGAGTCACGCGTCTGACCCAGCTAACCCGATTTTCGTAGCTATTGCTACCTTCACGATCCAACGGCCGTGACGAGCGACGAGGGGGGGGAAGCATCTGAGCGGCGAAGCGGCTTCAACGCGGCTACAGCAAAGATGGCCAACCCAGAAGCGAGGTGGCAGACAAGGGGAGGTCAGAGATGCTCACCGGCTTCGGGAATTTCAACCAAGGCTCGTTGGTAGGGGGCAGCACGGCGATGGACGTCTTCGGCAAAGATCTGGTGCTGTGACGTCGGGGACGGTGACAACGGCGAGGCGTGAGGACGGCGGCATGACAAGATCTTGGGCAGCGGCAGTGTCGGGGCACGGGACCTCCGATCTCCTCTTCTCTCCGGCCTACTTACTCAGATCTGGACGACATCGGGGCAAAGCTCGAGGTGGCATCAGGGTTTGCAATAGAGCTGAATCGACCTTAGATCTAGGCCATGACCAACCCCTGCTCTCACTCACTCGGCTCCTTCCGCCCTATGATCTCCCTCCTCTCTGCAGATTCGCTTGCTGGAGGCCTCCCCCGATGTCTCTCAGTGGGAGGTCGTTTAAACTCACAACCCACTTCCTCTCTCGCTTGCTCTTCAGTCTCCCCCTGAAGTCTCTCAGGAGAAGGTTTCCAAGCTTGCAATGCCCTTCGACGGAGGTTGTGCCCTCCTATTTATAGGCGAGGAGATCTGGTCGACTGAGGGACTCGACCGCCAGTCTTTGGCTTGCCGACCAGACTCCCGTGGCCGAACCGGCATCTCATCTTAGCATCAAAGGTGCGCATTGAAGGTGCATGCGCGTTGTCCTCTCCTTCGGCGGCCTACCTCTATGCCTCTCTACCATAGGCTGCCCTTAAGCGCGTCGCCAGCCACCGCGCGTGAGATGCAGAGGCAAATGAGGAAGAAGAAGAGAGGAGGAAGAAGAAGAGAGGGGGGGCCGGGCCAAAACTCAAGAAAAAGAGGGTTGGGCCTTGAGCCTGCGCGGAAAAGAAAAAGAGGGGAGGGGCTGGCTTTTTTTGTTTTCTTTCGTTTTTACTATTTTTTTGTTGTTATATTATTTATTATTTATTATCCAAAAAAAAAAAAAAAAAAAAATTAAAAGAGACCAAGCCCTAATTTAGAAAACCTAATCAAAATTTAGGCGTCAACAGGCTTGCAGGCCCTCGCCGGCTCCCCACCGTCGTCGGCCTGATGGTGGAGGGAGCATCAGCCAGGGTTGCTAGGGCCTGGCCAGGGGCCGGCAACACCGGCCGACCGGCGATGAGGGCCCGCGAGCCCTCACCGGATCTAGGCAAGCACCGCGACCCTCGCCACAGATCTGGGCGAGCGCCGCGACCCTCACCACAGATTTGGGCAAGGGCGCATGGGCCCTCGCCGTCGCCAGGAAGGGTCGACGACGGTGGGGGGAGCATCAGCCAGGGTCGTCGGGCCCTAGCCAGGGGTCAACGATGCCAGCCGACAGGCGGCGAGGGTCACGACCCTCAGCCACCCCCCTTCGCCCCCCTCTTTTTTTAGTTTTTTAATTTTAAGTTTTTTAGAATATTTTAAATAAATTTAGTTTTAAATTTAATTTAATTAATTTTTATATTAATTATTTACACATCAGAGCCGAAACAACGGCATTTTTGCATTTTCTCGCCACATCAGCGTGCAAAACGACGCCGTTTTGCACCTATCTTGCCAAAAAAATTGCCACGTCAGCAATTTAGCCGGATTTTGGCCGGAGTGGCACTTAAATGATCCATTTTACTCTCATTTTGGCACTTAAGTGTACATTTTCAAAGTTTTGACACTTAAGTGTCCCTCCATGCTAAGTTTTGGCACTTAGGGTGTACTTCTGCCCAGAGGGAAGCCAAACTCAGGCGAGGACACCCTTGCTAGCTTTGGGCGAGGGCGGCCCTCCCCTACGTCGGGTGAGGATAGCCCTCGCCAAATCTAGTGAGGGCAACCCTCACCTAACACAGGTGAGGGCGACCCTCACTTGGGCTAAATCTGGCGAGGAATGCCCTCGTCGACATCGATGAGGGCGACCATCACTTGTTGCCCTTGCTCAACGTAGGCGAGGGTGGCCCTCCCCTACGTCGGGTGAGGATAGCCCTCGCCAGATCTAGCAAGGGCAACCCTCGCCTAACACAGGCAAGGGTGACCCTCACCTGGGCTGAATCGGGCGAGGAATGCCCTCGTCGACATCGATGAGGGTGACCCTCACTTGTTGCCCTTGCTCGAAGTAGGCGAGGGTGGCCCTCGCCTTGGCGGAATCTAGTGAGGAATGCCCTTGCCGATGGCCGTGAGGGCTACCCTCCCTACATTAGGCGAGGGTTGCCCTCGCCGGATTTGGCAAAGGCTATCCTCGCCCGACCCAGGGGAGGGCCGCCCTTGCCTGCCTAAAGGAGGGTGACCCTCGCCCAATGCCAGCAAGGCCGCCATTGCCAACTGAGGCGAGGGCGGCCCTCGCCTAAGCTAGCTTCCCTTCGCTGTTGACAAAGGGAAGAGAGAAGAAAAAAAAAATGTGTCATAGTTGATAAAGTTTGGGGTTTTTTATGTTACAAAAAAAAGTTCGAGATAAATTTGTCACATTAGATAAAATTTAGGGTTTTTGGTCGCTTTTTCCCTAATAATTTTTGGATTAGAGGAAGTACTGCTATTGTGGGCTGATTTTTCCCTATTAGTCCTTTTATGTGCCAATAGCATTACATATTGGCCCACGTAGTCTGTGTTTCAAGAATTATGTAAACTCCAAGAATATAATAAGAGAAAGTTAGAGACAATTAAATGCTCCAAAGAAATATATTTCTAAAACTGATCTATTGAAATAATTAATTAATAAAAATATTTTCATTATTTTCATCAATTTATCTCTAGTCTTTGAGTTTTGGTTGGTCCAAAGAGGTCCATATGCAGAAGCTGCAAAACATAGTTAGAAGAAACATGATTTATGGGTTCAGATGAGCTTCTAACCTATTTTCCTAAAGTGCAGGTAGTGCAAAGTTTAGACTTTTGGTAACTCCAATTGGAAAGACCATAAATGAGCTTCTTAGAAAATAGTTTGGAAATTTGCTTCATGCTAACATGTCCTAGCTTGTGATGCCATATGTTTGCTTCTTCTTGAATATAAATAAGGCACCAAGTGTTATCAGAAGTTATGTCCATAAGATATATTTTGCCATGCCTTTGACCAGTGAATGACGGTGAGAAGTCTTGGCTAACTCCAAAACATATATTTTCTTGAAAAATAATTCTAAATCTAATGTCACATAGTTGACTGATTCTCAATAGATTATAATTTAGGCCTTCTACCGAGGAGACATTATTGATAATTAAGCTTCCAATCTTCACTGTTGCCTATCCAACAATTCTTTCTTTATTGTTTCTTCCAAAAGAGACACTTCCTCCTTTTTATTTCTAGAATTTGATGAAACCACTTGAGTCTCATGTCATATGTCTTGAACATCCATTGTCCAAGTACTATTTGCCTTTCCTTTTTATTGTAACCTCCAATCAAAGAATAATCTTAAACTTTCTTTGGTGTCCAAATTTTTTTGAATCCTAGAGAGTCAATGGTGAGTATTGTTCTTGCCCAATTATTCTTAACAAGTCTCTAAACTTTATGACATTCATTCTCAAAATGCTCTGAGTCTCCACACTTGGAATATTTAAGAGCATTTTGACCAACGGGTTTTGTAAAAAGCTTTTGAAAATTTCTTTTGTAAGCGAGTTTGAGAGGTCTCTATCTAAGTCTCCCATTGACTTTTGGAAAGTCTATTAAAAGATCACTTTCTTTATTAAAACCCAAGCCGGATTTATTGTAATGAGGTATTTGTATGAAAAGAATGCAAGGTATTTGTACCTTTTGAAAATTTTGTTGTAATACTTGAAAATTCCTCTTTCAAAGTTGCATTTTCTATGAAAAGCAAATCATGATTTTCCTTTAATTTCTTGAAATCATTTTGTAAATTTTCAAACTTTTCTTTCCAATAAATATCATGTTGTCTCAACTAAGAATTTTCCCTTTTTAGTTCAAAGATCCTTTTAAGAGAGGACTTAAGATTTAAACAAAGCTCATTAATATACTTGGAAACTTTAATAGGAATTTCAAAATGACTTATCTTAATTTCCTTATGTGACTCTTAATCTATGTTGTATCAATTTCTAAGTCTGAGTTTAAACGAACCATCAAGCACATGTTTATGCATTTCTCATCACTTTCTTCACATTCTATATTGCTCAAGGTTTCAGTCTTCAACACTTTCTTGTACTTCTCATATTTTCCTTTCTTCTTTTTCAGCAAAGGATAACTTGGCTTGATATGTCTCTTTTTCTTGCATTATATTACATCCTTGCTTAGTTGATCTTCTTCCATTGTTCTCTTCTACCTATTCTGCTTATATTATTTTTTTCCAATTGAACTTCCTTCTTTTCTATTCATCTTTTTGAATTTCTTAATCATAAGAGCAAGTTCTTTGCCATCCATGTCATTTTCTGAGTTTGTATCATCAAATCAGCATTAGATTTAAGTGTAACTGATTTTTTACCTTTTGACTCATCTTCATTATTAATTTGTTCCACTTCATAGGATTGAAAAGTATCAATCAGTCCATAATTCTTTGTGTCTCTTAGATTTATGTTTTTGACGTGGTTTCAATCTTTTGAGAGACCTCGCAGAAGTTTGTTGACCTTCAGAAGAGCAGAAATTGGTTGTCATTGATAGCCCAAACCATTATAATTTCTATGAAATGGCTAAACATGTCTCCGATGGATTCTCCGGGTTTTTTTGGAAAGACTCATATTGGTCAAGTAAAATGTTCACCGTTGTATCTTTTACATGATATGTACCTTCATAAGTAACATGAAATCTATCCCAAACTTCTTTAGTTGTTTCACATGAAGATATTATGTTTTACTTAGTGGGAGATAATGCACAATATAAAGAATAAATAGCTTTTTCATCAAGAGCTTTTCTCTTGGTTATTTCCGCTTGGTCAAATGCTTCAGCATTTTTGTCTATGACTTCCTTCTTCTTTTCTAAATTAGTCACGGCTTTTGGATTAATCACTTTCTTCTTCTCTCTGGATCGTAGAAATGCCGTCACTTTATTTTTCCAAACTTTGTATTTGTTTCCATCGAAATAAGATAGTATGGTGTTGCTTTGACTCCCGACAAGTCTTTATGCCAAGATATTAGCCACAAAAAATCTTTAGCTCAGAAAAAAAAATCAATAAAACGAGCACTTGGCTCTAATACCAATTGATAAAACTAGTAAGAATACCTAGAGGGGGTGAATAGGTCTTTTAAAATAAAATCTTAACAAATAAGTACATAATAGAATAAGTCAAGATCAAAGTCTAGAAAAAAATCAGAATCTGTTATGCGATAAAATAGACTTCCGAGATAACCTATAAATATGCAACAAACTTAAGTAAAATAAGATAAGGGAAGAGATAATTGCACATAGGTTTTATAGTGGTTCGCCTTAGATCAAGACTACGTCCACTTTCTCACAATGATGGCCAACTAGCCGGATTCCACTATAAGATCAACAAGAAATTACAAATATGAGTACAAACATTCAATGGTAGATCGCACTAACTCACTAAGTCACTATTTTTAATGTTTCTCTCTTGATCACAACTTGTAAAGCTCATAATAGAAGACAAGTAACGTTGAGATCAGCTTCAGACTTTGGAATTTCAAATTCACATCTCTATCTTCTTGAACGATTAATCTTCTTAAATACTCCTCCAATCTGCACTAGTCGCTAGCCAATTATCAAATGACTTTCTTCCAATCTACTGGTTGGAAAGAATGATTCAAAGAGATCTTGTGACCGTTGAGAACAAAGAGGGAATCTCCACTTGATTATGGTCACCCATACAATCAAAATCTCAGTTTCTATAAGTATAGCTTTCCTCATTTGGAACTTGTCTCCACAACTGATTTCATCAATCAGTTTAATTGACTCAATCAATATATTTTTGGAAGGTGAAAACCTTAACAAGATCAATAGTCATTGTTGATTAAATACTAAACCTGTCTCGTTCTAGTCCCATGTCATATTCTCGATAAGTCTCGTTCTGGCCTTGTCATGTTTTGGACACGTCAAAGTGGGATATTCACTTGGATTGAATATGAGTTTTCTAGAATAGAATAGACTTTGCATAAAGTCCTTGAAAGTTGCTCATAATGATATATGCTTGTTCCAAAACTTGTTCTAACATAAACATTGGCACTAAAAAGTTTGTCAACTTCAAAATATGGATGAAGTTTTCTCAACAATAGGTACACATGTGAAAAACGGAAGGTAAAATCCAAGCACTAGGACTTCTTTTTCGCTTAACAAGACCAGATATTCCGTTTTCATTAAAACCTCATCCCATTCTTTCTATGTTTCTCTAGACATTTTTTCTTTTTTGATACACGCTCAGTGGTTGATCATGAGTATTTTAAAATTTTTTAGGCATGGCTACTATGGAGTGAAGGGAGAATCATGGAACTCATTGATGAATCTGTCTGCTCCTCTTTCATGGAGTCTCAAGCAGAGAAATGCATTCGGGTGGGCTTGTTGTGCGTCCAAAAGTTTCTTGAAGATAGGCCAACGATGTCTAGTGTTGTCTTCATGTTGGCAAATGAAGAAGCAACCTTGCCACTGCCAAAAGAGCCCAGTTTCTTTGAGGAAGAGTTCAACACACGCAATATTGTTACAATTACATTGCCCGAAGGTCGATAGGAACGCCATGGTCGATGTCTCTGCAGAATTCTTGAGTGCAAAGGCCAAACAAAGCATATGATGTCGTGAAGTTGAATAACGAATTTTTGTCATGGCTTTCTCCTAGCCTATTTGAGAAGAGGGAAGATGATCCTCCAACTTCCTTTGACATGGCCGAAAATTGTTGACGTAGTGATCTAATTAGTAGCAACTATCCTACATGGAATGATTGGCGTTGAAGTGAAAAAAATTTACAGTTTTGTAATTTTTTCCTTTTTTCTTGTTTTTTATTTTTTTTTTATCTCTTTCTTCCTTCATTATCTGCCGAGAACCCACTTGAGGCTAGAGCTCTTGACCTTGCTCCTTGCTAGCATCGAGTGAGGCTCGACCTCTCATGGATCTGGCAGGCACCCTCACCAATGGCCAATGACCTGGATTGGTGGATTGGTGAGCCATCAATGTGGATTGGTGGAGGGAAAAAGGGAAAAAGAAAAGGAAAAAGATAAGGGAAAAAAAATTATAAAATTACGAAAGTTATCTATGTTAGTGCCCAATCATACCATCTAGAATGGCCAACATTTACTAATCCGTCACACTTGCAATTTCCAATCAAAATGACATAGTTTATGTTTTAAGAATTATGTAAACTCGAAGCATATAATAAGAAAAAATTGAGATATTTTAATTGTGTGCACGTTCTTCTCTTCGTCTTTCCGCAACTCGACATATTCAGAAGACTAAAGTCAATTAGATTTGAATTGGACAAAACAATGGCTAAAGAGAAGGACAGTGAACGAGAGTAACTTGAATTCGACGCCTTCTTGTGTCCCTTCCTTTCTGGTCCCCTGGGCAATGCCCGTAATTTACGGATTACGCGGGAGCATCAATGCCACACGACTGTCAAAAACATTTTTGAGTTTCTTTTTCTCTTTTTCTTGACTTTTCGAGTATACCCCCCGGGACCTTGTTCTATCTTATCGGCTCAAGCCCCACCCTACTGTAGCCGTTGGCCAAATGGATACTCTTATCAATTCGTGCACCAATCCAGATATTATATTATTCCCCAACAATGTGCCCTTTTAATCCTAAAGTAGAAAAAGAAGAATATTAACAACCAAGTCAAGATAATATTTTCTTTTTCAAAGAATATAACGTAAGCATGTTTCAAATGTTATGTCTGACGCAATTTCAAATGGCTAAAATAATCGTTAAGCATAGTTTCCAGAATAGTGATTACACATGAGATAAAAACAGAAAGTACATTGAAAACTACAAAGATTTTAGATTAATTTATGCTTTTGGGGTGCCTATTAAATACAAATAATCGATAGTAACTATTATTCATCAATTGAGAAAAAGGTAGTTGATATTTATAGAATTTATAAAAGGTACACAAAGGCTACGAGAATGTTGGAGACCGATCTACTAACATTTGCGTGATGAGTCTCCTTGCTTGACCCAACTCAATCCTATCAGGAACTCCTAGGACTTGCTCTTCACCAAAAACGGGTATCTGTCTCCCATATTTATCTACTTATTTACTTCATCTCTAGATCAAACAGGAGGATCTGATCCTCCTATCTTCAGGTTCTTCTGCACTTCCATCGTCGTTCTACCACTGCTACGCCTGTCAAATACAGCTGACACCCTGAGTTTAGTTCAGTCTATTAGAGAGGGAGGGACATTAGTTTCCCCAGGCCGAAAGTTTGAGCTAGGTTCCTTCTCTGCCGGGAGCTCAAAGAACAGTTACCTGGGGATATGGTTCGTGGTCAGTCCTGAAACGGTGGTTTGGGTTGCTAAGAGGAACAGTCCACTCACCGATCAAATGGTACTCTGGAAATAAGCAATGAAGGTGAACTTGTTCTTCTGAACCGATCAAATAGCATCATTTGATCGACAAATTCAACCAAGGTTCTCGGAAACCCAGTTGCACGGCTCCCAGATGGTAATTTTGTTCTTAGGGAACGCAACAGTTTAAATTCCACTGACTACTCACGACAGAGCTTTGATTACCCATCAGATATGATTTTGGTCGGTATGACAGTGGGATGGAACTTTAGAACTGGTTTGGAACGTCATCTGACTTCCTGGAGAAGCACGGACGATCCTTCACCTGGAGACTATACATTCAAATACAAAATTGATGGTTTATCTCAACTCGAAATAGCCAGCAATGCTTCCGTCAAAGTTTATTGAACTCGGCCATGGAATGGAGTTGGATTTGGCACTGTTTCCAAGGAGCTGTGTACCTTAACTAAACCCATCTCTGTTTACAACGGATCGGATGCCTATTTTGCGGTTGAAACGTTCAAGGATGATATCACTACCAAAGTCACATTGAGTCGGGATGGGTTGCACAGTTTCTTCTACTAAAGAATGGAAGCGCAAAGTGGGATCTGACTTACTCGGTCCCTGACAACCCTTGTGACAGCTATGGACATTGTGGCACTAACGGCGTGTGCCAAGTGAACCGAAGCCCAAGATGCATCTGTTTGCAGGGTTTTGTGCCCAAGCCACAAGAAGAGTGGGAGCTGCTCAATTCGACAGAAGGGGGCATAAGGAAAGTTCCATTGAATTATTCTTGTGGCGATGGTTTTATGAAACTTTCGCAAGCAAAATTACCTGACCTAATAGATTTCCAACTATTCAAGAATATGAGCCTTAAAGAGTGCAAGGTTGAGTGTCTAAAGAATTGTTCTCGCATGGCTTATGCTAATTCAGATATTAGAGGACCAGGCTGCTTGATGTGGTTTGGCGATCTCATTGATATTAAGGAAATTGACATTGTTGGTTATGGCCAATATCTCTTTCTACATCTACCTGCTTCAGAACTAGATAAATATTAATATGTTATCTTCATTGGCTAGTTGGTTTAGCCATTGTTTTTTTCTTGTTTGTCTCAATGTTTATTACATGGATGCGTACATTGTCAATGTCAGACTGAACCATTGTTCTATCCCTTCCTATTTATTTCTAATCTCCAAGTTTCTCTTTAGCTTACAGATGAACTCTCTTTCTGAAATTAGTCGCTTAACTTTTTTCCTCTATGCTAGATTCTATCCGCAGTCTATCCAAGAATTTGGTGACTATCACTGTGGGTTCAGCGATTTTGGGATTGCTTATTGTCGGCTCTGCATTGAGCATAATCTGTACAAGAAGAATGAAAAGCCAACGTAAGCTAAATACCTTTCTTAATTTGGTCATATCCGGTTTGTTTGTTTGTTTGTTTTTTTTCTTTTTTTTTTTCTTTTTTTTTTCTTTTTTTTTTCTTTTGGAGATTATGTTATGGTTTGAGAAACTAATTCACTTCCCTTCTAGGCTTGCCAAGTGGGTCGGATGACATTGACTTGTCATTATATGATTTTGCTAGTGTCATTGTCGCTACCAGCCATTTCTCTCAAACAAATAAGCTAGGAGCAGGCGACTTCGATTCGGTCTACAAGGTGACGAGTTATATATCAGTTTCAAATAACTACAGAGGCCCACAGACCCCACACTAGGTAAAATTGATGCAGGGAACTCTTTCCACAGGACAAGAAGTAGCGGTACAAAGGCTGTCAAAATATTCGGGACAAGGTCCTGATGAGATTATGAATGAAGTGCTTCTAATCACCAGACTTCAGCATCGGAATCTTGTTGGACTCGTTGGCTGCTGCATTGACGGAGAAGAAAGAATGTTAATTTATGAGTATATGCCAAACAAAAGCTTGGATTACTTCATCTTTAGTTAGAACCACTTGATCTATCCGAGTTCCTTTTCGCTCTTTTTTCTTGGGCTTTTGCTTTCTGTCTATAAATTCCTTCACCAGAAAATACAGCTAAACACCAACAACTTAATTAGTCTTTGATGGGGTGGAGTGTGTGCAGATCATGACAGGAGCTCCACTTTGGAAAGGAAAAGGTGATATGACATTGTTTTAGGAATAGCCCGAGAACTTCTCTATCTCAACCAGGATTCAAAACCACAAGTGATCCATGGAGACCTGAAAACTAGTAACATTTTGTTACATGCTGAAATGAATCCAAAGATTTCGGAGTTTGGCCTGGCAAGGATCTTTCAAGGAGATGACATGGAGGCAGAGACGAGAAGAATAGTTGGTACATAGTAAGTTTCTCATATTGATCCATCAGAACATTGCACTATCCATCAGTATTTAGAGGGATTGAAGCTTGATTTGCTTGATGCAGTAGTTACATGTCCCCAGAATATGCCCTTGATGGAAAATTCTCTGTGAAGTCCAATGTTTTTAGTTTTGGCATGCTTTTGTTAGAGATAGTAAGTAGCGAAAGGAATAGAGGATTCCATCGTCCTAATCATCGTCACAGCCATCTTGGGCACGTAAGTGGTAAAGAATTATTAAGACCCGTCATTCCTTTTTGGCTAAACAGGATCAGATATTCCGTTTCTCTTAAAACCTCATCCCATTCATTCTATGTTCCCCTAGATGCGATTTCTCTTTTGATGCATGGACAGTGGTTGATCATGAGTAGCTTAGATTTTTTAGGCATGACTGCTATGGAGTGAAGGGAGGGCCATGGAACTCATTGATGAATCTGTATGCGCCTCTTTCGTTGAGTCTCAAGCAAAGAGATGCATTCAAGTTGGCATTTTATGCGTCCAAAAGTTTCCTAAAGATAGGCCGACAATGTCTAGTGTGTCGTCTTCGTGTTGGCAAATGAAGAAGCAACCTTGCCATTGCCATAGGAGCCCGGTTTCTTCGTCAAGAGAAGTTCGGATACCTCATATGCCTATTTCGTTGAGGAAAAATTCAACACACACAACATTGTTATGGTCACATTGCCCGAAGGTCCATAGGAACCCCATGGTGGATGTCTCTGCAGAATGTAGACCGGCTTTCTCGAGTGCAAAGGACAGCGGAATCATCCAACGTCATGAAGTTGAATAACGAAGTTTTGCCATGGCTTTCTTCTAGACTCGTTGAGAAGAGGGAAGAATAATCTTCCAGCTTCCTTCGACATGGCCAACAATTCCAGACCTCCGGTCACCGGCTACCCCGAGCTGCCATCGTGAATCTACTCCAGCGGCTATCGTGGGTGATCGACGATGACACGAGAGAGTCAACTGATTATCGAACTACTTTCTTGTTTCTTTCCTTCTCTGTCGTGAATGCGAAGTTCGAGCGTGGGACCTGCCTTCTCGGATCCTTTCCTCTTTTAAGTCAATTATGAAAAGAATTTTAAAAGTAAACAGCAATATCTTCTTGCCAAAATTCAGATGGAAGCAACAGCATCCGCCGACTCTGGTTGGACTTAGCACTCATCATGCACGAAGAAATCGATTCCCTTTATTTTGTGAAAAAAAAAAATTGAAAAAATATTCTAAAAAATAATATCGTTTTCCACAAAAATTTGTAAATAAGTATTATCGATAATAGAAAAATAATCGAATAATTTTTAAAATGATACAAGTCATCATTTTTTAATAATATTTTTCAAATGATTGATTTTTCACAAAACAAACAAAGTAACTATAGTTATCGATTATGAGGCAATACTTCAACAGCCAAATATAAATAAATTTATTGTCGCAAGTAGAAATCACTATGGACACAAAGGCATCGATATAATAATGATTGTTGCAAATCACACAAAATACATGTTCTGATGAAACTGTTCCTGTGATGAAATGTCTTTCATTGAAACTAGTTCTTCTGCGAAAAAAAAAAAGGAAAAAAAAAAAAACTAGTTCTTCTGCTTTTATTTAAAAAGACTAAGGTCCTACGCTAATTCCGAACAGTGGATATTTCATGTAAAAAAGGAATCAACTTCTTCAATTCAAATAACTTTGTACAGTCTCAAATCGAGCCAGAATTCAATCGACGAGAAGCCTAGTAATTATAGACTTGATAATGCAATTATGTTAGAGTTTAATCAACAGCATAGTTTGAGAATATAGACCGCGTCAGAATTCGATTGACAACAGAGCAATAGGATAAAGATACACACCAAAATTTAATCGATAAGGCAAATCTAAAGTTACAGCTAAGGAGATTTAAAGTACAATGCAGGAAAGATTATTGAATGATAACATTTGGCTTAATTTGTGTGAGGGGTCTTTTTGATGACCGATTGGCAGTATTTATTATGGCTTATGGTAATTGTCATTGGACAGTTCCAAGTAATTATGACTTCCCAAGTAACTTCTACTAGTTACCTCCGCATCTCTAAATCTTTATGGTTACAAATTGCTCCACGAGGTGGTTTATTGTAATTAATGTACATTCCACAATCTTGCTTCCAAGGGATAACTATTCCCTTAAGAATGTGTCACTAGTCTCAACTGATTCATTGGAGGACTAGGTCTTCAGGTGGTAACTATTCCATCCAAATTTTGTGTCTTTGGTCTCGATTGATTCATCGGACAACTTGGTCTTCATGATGTAACTGTTCCCTCCAAAAATGTGTGTCTTCATTTTCATCGATTTCCAATTTCATAGTAGCTTATTAATGATCTCTAAATATTGCTACAATTTTATATTAGCGACTACATGTTGTCTGTCGCCGTATTTCAACGACTAGACATGAGCCGTCAATAAATACCATCGTCAACCAACATATTTTGATCCCCATAGTCATCGATAAGTCAGCATGCTTGTATTAGTACTCACACACTCTGCATGTGACTATCCATTCCTGTCTCATGTGCTACTCACATGTTTGTGCAAAACAAACTATTTTTTGAGTGTCAACAATACATAATCGATGCAAGACAACCCTAACTCGATTTCATCCTCACTCTTTCACGACTTTTTGCTCGATAAGGTTTCACTTTTATCCTATGGGATACCAACTTTTATAATAATAACATCAACGACGAAGGATGAACTTTTTTCCACAACAAAAAGAAATGCCATTAGTATTTGAGCAAATATTCAATGCCCCATATTTCAATAAGAAAAATAATTGGATGAAAGTTTTCATTCTATTGTGAAAATAACAGTCTATTCCGAGTTACAAAAAATCAATTATTGTGGGACTCATTTCTTCAAGAATTTGTGGCTCGCAACAGATTGTTATTCTCACAATATTCCAAAGAATGTTATGCTAGCAAAGCCCATTTCAATAATGACCTGATATGTACTATGAATTATTTTTCTCTTTATTTTTGTTCACGGCATTAGTCATTTTCTGGGCCAGGGCCATGCTCAAAAAGCTCAGACAAATAAAGATGGGCTCAGCCCACAGCTTCTCCATTCACCATATCCACTTGTCGCGCTTATGATAAAAGCAAAGACTAAATTGGCCCAACTCAAAAATTTTAAATTTTCAATTACTATTCACTTTTTACCCCATAATTCTGGAAAGAATATACCGTAGATTATACATTTCTCATCAATATACCTATTCATAGTCCATGCTTCCAAACAGACTATGCGAACTCGGACTCAGAGTATTTAATAATAGAACATCGAGACTGTTTATTTCGCGGAAAAGAAACATTGAAAAATATTTCCTTAAAAAGATTACTTATATTACTTACAAAAATAAATGAATAAAATGTAATTTATTATCCATGAAAAATTTTAAATATAATTTTTTGTCGGTAACTAATCATTTTAAGTGATAGAGAAATTTTTTCCAAATTATATTCTGCCAAGCAAATAACCCTATAAGATAGTTTGATTGTGACATCATGATTTTCAGTTTCTGATTTCGATTGGATAAGTTGGGCTTTTCATCGACGCAACTATAGTACTATTCTCAGAGCGAATCACTCGTGAGGTAACTAGACTATTTGGGGAAATCATTAGGAGATTTTAATGCATTAGACTTGAGAATTTAACTAGGAATCGACTACTCGACCGTGTTCATCTGCCGAGATCATTTCGACATAGTAAGATCGACACTAAATTGATTTTTCTATCGTTTTGGTACCTTGTGTCCATATTTGAAACATCTAGATTTTCGCGATCACCGAGAGTCACCAATGTGTCGAATGGGTTCATTATGGTTCGAAGAAAATCGACCACGGGTCATTTGCACTAAAAATTTATGAAAACCAGCCAGTAGGTTAGGTCACACTAAAATCGTATCTAATTGAAATTAATCACTTAACTTGAATCCAATTTTAGAAATTGAAAGTTTTGTCGTATACGCGTCATTTTAGAAAAGTCGACTCATCATTCGAAGAATTTTCAATGAGTTCGAGATTTTTACTTAAAAATCGATTCGTGCGATTCAGAAAACGAACAAAAATTCGAATTGACCAATTTGAAGGAACTTTTGGCATCTAGTGTAATTGAATTACTGAAAAGAAATTTTTATGGGATTTTTCCTCAACAAATTGGACCTCAATCGAAGAAGTTTGTTCGGAAAATCGGATTCCGAGAAAAAAAGGAAATAGAATTCAGAATTGAAGTAAATGATTGTTTTTGTTGCCCGAGACTTGTTGTTTAGGGGAAATTTGGTATGAGAAAGCAAGTGAGGATCAAGTACTTTAGCATGGAAATTTTTGGGGACCAATTTGGACTAAACAAAAGCAAGTGGGACAAGAATTTTTGGTTTTAGGATAATTTCTTTTAAATTATCCTCCTTTTTTCCCCTTTGGCCGAATGCCCTCCATTTCTCACGTCCCTTCTCTCTCTCTCGTGCAATTCCTTTTCCCCCAAACCGACATCCCCTCTCTCTGCCGTGTCTCACTTTTCCTCCCTCACCTTTGACTTTTTGAAGTCTGCCTTATCTCCTCATCTCATTTCCTTGGCCGAACACCACTCTCATTTTTCCCTTTTATTTGCTGCACATGTATTTCCTTTTGGCCGACACACCTCAGCCCTTCAATCTCCCTCTCACATTCGCTCATCCCCTTCGAGGACTCCATTTTCCCCTCCGTGCTGTCTCCATTTTTTCCCACCAAAGTCACGCCGCCAGCTCGCCTTCCTCCTTTGTCCGCAAGAAGTCCCGTCCGAAATCGAGCTCGGCGTCCTGTGCGAAATCAGCCACGCAAAGCAGCCTTCAGCCATGGAATCCAGCAGCCCCGTGAGCTTTGCAGGCCATTTTTTGGGCAGGAGCTGTGCTCAAAAGCCGTTGCCGCTTTGGAGAGGATCGTGCCCCATTGCGTCCCCGACGATTTGAGCCAATCGGATCACAAAACAAGTGCATTTAACTCACTAATCCTCATTTAGTAGGTTAATCACCCTTATGGGTTGATTAGATTAAATTAAACATGGTTAGGTGGATAGATTAAATTAGATTAATTAATTTAATTATCTATCGATCATGTTAGGTGGTTAATTAGTCAATTAAAGAAATAGGCTACAGTATTTAACTAGAGTAGTTCGAAATTTTCCGGGCTCCTCTCAGCTTCCAATTAGGCTATAACAGGCCTAAGTTGGATTTATTACATTTATTTAATATTTTTCGTACTTATTTATTTATTTATATATTTTCCGGAAATTAGATTGAGATGGCCGATGACCGGAAAATTACGTTGATTGCAGTAATGTGATCTATTTATTTAATTGAGCCTTAAATTGTGCTGATTGTGTATGAATTGCATTTTTGGAATTTATTCTTAAATTGATTTAATTTCAGTAATTGATTGAAAAATAACCAAGCGTCAGTTTACAATGCCAAAAATATTTTATTGGACTATATAAAATGGTGGGAATTGTGAAAGTGAAATTATGGTATTTTGGCTAAGGCTAACCGTGTACCCACACACGGCTATTTTATCGGGTATGATAAAAAGTGAGAAAGAATGTTATATTACATCGGCTCGATGACTAAGTGTGTCATCTCCGAGAAAGACGTTATATTATATTAGCTCAGTGACTTGGTACACCACCTTGGAGAATGCAAGTGGGCTCGGTGACTAGATACGTCATCTTGGAAAATGCACGTGGGCTCAGTAATTAGACATGTCATCTTGGAAAATGCACGTGGGCTCGATGACTAGGTATGTCATCTTGGAGAATGCACGGTATTGATTAAAATGACCAGGGAATGGTTTGATTGACATGTAATCGACTAGGTCGATTGATCGGTAAGTCGATCTGAGTGAATGATTGAGGTGTTGATGTGACTCAATAAGATTATAAATTGTGTTGAATTGCAGAGAGGAACTGAGGCCAAGATAAGTCATTTGACTCATGATTGTGCTTAGATAGCCCTTATGGCATATTGGCTTCCTAATCGAGTCTTAGAGGGTAGAACTCGCTGAGACATCATTTCACTGGTTATTAAATAACCATTTTCAGGTTCGTAGATGGTGTTGGTAAATGACCAAGAGCTCCAGAGTTCATGAGGTGAAGCCTGAAGAATCGGTGACCATGTCCGACTGGCTAGTTGTAGGACAACTCTCTTTTATAGGGTGTTGATTCCTTTTGTAAACCTTTGTGTATAGACCTGTGTGTTTATAAAATGATATTTTGTGAAAAATTGGTCATACTTTTCTATCCCATTGTTTTATTGTCTGGGAATTAATTATATGCTTCCGCATGCATATCAAAATGAATGGGTTGATGATGCATCTCGAGATGTCGCAATTAAATCAACCAATGAGGGATGGGTGCGTGACCGAAGATCAGGGTGTGACATCCCTGTTTAAGTGGTATCATAACAAGTCTGTATTTGGAGTGAGAAGGTGCGATGAGTCATGGGATAGTTAGTAGGAATGACATTTATTTCATGCCGGTGCATGTCTATGATAGTTAATTAGTAACTTGTTTGGTGAGGATCACTCGAATTCTAATATGATATTAGAATTAGAAAACAAGTGTCTATAGGAGCCTGTAGTATGAGTGATCAGGAGCTGATGACTCTTAGTAATAAGGCACTAGCCTCTATGACTCGGGATAGAATACCGATAAAGGTTGGTACCCGAGATAGTTGTGGCAAAGCATCAGCTCAGGCCAGCTCGAGTGTAAGAGTACCACCGCAGATCGGTACTAGTGTAGCAACACCAAGTGATCCCAAGTTTAACAGGATCGTTCAAGCGCTAGTGTTCCTTGGGAACTTGTTGAGTCAGCAAGCTTAGGATCGAGCCACTGTTGTTGCTACTGTCGCTACCACCATCAGTGCCGTAACCGTTGTTGTTGCCACACTTGCTGAGATCCAACATGGAGATGTAATCTGGGAGCAAGCCGTTGCATCCGAGTCGAGGTTAAGATTTAATAGAGCTGGAAACCAATTTGGGAAAGAGCCTATGATCGGAGAAAAGTATCATATTCCGTCCAACTGGGAATGTGGGATGGACAAGTCAACAATGAATAAGAATGGAGTGTGTCGTACTTGCGAAAGACGATAGGGATTAGCCCCGTGTCCTACTGGGGCGAGTGCTTATTATAGGTTTCGCCAATAGGGCCACCTAGTTAGAAACTATACTAGAAGGCCGATGGGACAGAACAAAGTGAGTGCGCCGCAAAATGCACATAGGGGTATTTGGAACAGGCCTCCAGTGCAAGAAATAGTGCATGCTGTCATCTGATAGGAGATAATGGACTCACCATTTATGTGCCGAGTTTGTAGAAGGAAGTATGGATCGATCCAATGTCCTGGTATAACGAGAATGTGCTATAGATGTAGCCAGCACAGCCATTAGGTGAGGGACTATCAGTGTGA
Source organism: Eucalyptus dawsonii (assembly GCA_016097615.1). Classification (NCBI taxonomy): domain Eukaryota; kingdom Viridiplantae; phylum Streptophyta; class Magnoliopsida; order Myrtales; family Myrtaceae; genus Eucalyptus; species Eucalyptus dawsonii. Next base: position 11,539,179 of record CM027880.1, on the reverse strand, counting down.
GTCCAAGGGAGCATTGACACCGCTACCGCAGTTAGGATGCCACTAAGATGGTGAAAGGGACAGGAATTGAATTGACCATGCACCAATCAGAGGAAGAAAGTTTTGGAGCGATTTTAATAGAGTAGCGCAGCAAGATTTTGAGTGAAGGTTGTAGAACTCCAGTGGTTGTAATAAAGTAGTAGGAAGAAGCATCTCTGACTATAGTGTACAAGACCAGGTTGTTCATGTATAACTTTAATGTTATATAAAAAGGTTTGGCTTAGGAAGCGTTTGTTGTAAGGAATTATGGTAGTAATATATTACCGTCTGATCCGTTGGCAAGTGAAAGTTTCAAGTTTATTAGAAGTCGAGGAGGATCCTCAATCTCTTTTTATTCCGTCACTTAAGACAACCGGTTTCTGAATGTAGGTTGCCAAGATTTATTTGGCAACTGTCATGGATGCGTCAATTGAGGAACCGAATGTGGAGAACGTACCCATGGTATAAAAATTTTCTAAGATGTTTCCAAAAGAATTGCCAGGCTTGTCGCTAGGAAGATAGAATTCGTGATTGAGTTAGCACCTGGGACAGAGCCAATCTTTAAGACTCCTCATCGTATGTCATTGTTTGAGTTGAAATAACTGACGGTATAGATGCGAGAATTGTTAGATAAGGGATTTATATGTCCCTACGCATCACCTTAGGGAGCACCAGATCTATTTGTGAAAAAGAAAGATGGTTCATTGCATCTGTGCATCAACTATTGTCAACTCGATCAGGTGACGATCAAGAACAAGTGTTCATGGTTGAAGATCAACAAATTGTGTGACCAATTGCAAAGAGTGCCGATATTTTCGAAGGCCGACTTGGGAACAAGGTATCATTAGTTGAGAATCAGAAAGGAAGTCCTACAGAAGACATCATTTCGTACTCGAGACGACTATTATGAGAGTATTGTAATGCCATTTCGTCTTACGATTGCTTCGGCTGCTGTCGTGGATTTGACAAACCAAGTAATTAAAAAATATCTAGATCGGTTCGTGATCATGTCCACCAATGATGTTCGGGTATATTCGAGGAGTGCTGAGAAATACAAGAACCATTTAAGAATGGTACGTCAGACCTTGAAGACCTAGGGATTATACGCTAAGTTCAGTAAGTGTGAGCTTTGGTTGACTCGAGTAGTGTTTTTAGGTCACGTGATTTTAGGAGAATAAATCTTCGTGGACCCGAGCAAGATTGAAACAGTGATCAACTGGCCAAGACCGACTACCGTGATAGAAATCAAAAGTTTTCTGGGTTGGACAAGGTACTACAGGAGGTTTGTGGGAGGATTTTCAGCATCGGTGTCACCGTTGACTCGACTCCCAAAGAAAGAAGAATAGTTCGTGTAGACAGACAAGTGTGAATGTAGTTTCCAAGAGCTTAAGCAGAAGTTGACCACCGCACCCGTGCTGACCATTTCATCTGATCTTGGAGGACACGAGATCTATAGTGATGCATCGTTTAGGGGACTGGATTGCGTATCAATGCAACATGGTAGGATTGTTGCATACGCGTTCCGTCAGTTGTGATCTCGCGAGTGAAACTACCCGACACATAACTTGGAACTCATAGCATAAATTTTTTGCACTGAAGATTTGGAGATGTTAGTATTGGCTTAAACCCTTATAGCGTATTGGCTTCCTAATCGAGCCTTAGGGGATAGAACTCGCTAAGGCATCATCTCACTAGTTATTGGATAACCATTTTTAGGTCCTTAGATGGTGTTGGTAAAGAACCAGGAGCCCCAGAGTTCATGAGGTGAAGCCTGAAGAATCGGTGACCATGTCCGACTAGCTAGTCGTAGGACAACTCTCTTTTGTAGGGAGACGATTCCTTTTGTAAATCTTTGTGTATAGACCTGTGTGTGTGTGTTTTTTTTTTTTTTTTGGTAAAAGAGACCTATGTGTTTATAAAAATGTATTTTGTGAAAAATTGGTCCTACTTTTCTATCACATCGTTTTATTGTCTGGGATTAATTATATGCTTCCGCATGCGTATCAAAATGTATGGGTTGGCGATGCGTCCTAGAACGTTGCAATTAAATCGATCAATGAGGGATGGGTGCGTGCCTAAGGATCGGGGCGTGACATTGATTATGTCCAATTCTCCGTCTTTTCATTTCAAACTCCATGTGTCGTAAAGACTATAGTCAATTCAATTTGAATTGGATAAGGACGTGGCCTATGAGAAAGGGTAATGAACAAGGGGGAAATTGTCCAAAAAGTCATAACTAATAATACTTTTGTCAATTTAGTTGTAAACCTTCCAATTTTGCCAATTTAGTTTTAAATCTTTTCACTTTTTGTCAATTAAGTCAATCCAATCAATTTTAATTGGAAATTGCTAACATGAACAGCCAACCCTAATGTGACATTTTTTAATAATATTTTAATGATATTTTGATGTTTTATGGTTTATTTCTTTATTATTATTATTATTATTATTATTATTTGGGTTAAGGAGAGTGGGGGTTGCCAGCCAATCATCGCTAGAAAGGGCCGCCCAACCTTCATTGGCCTAAATGAGGGCACGCAAGCCATTGCCCAGGATTGGCAAGAGTCGCGATGCCCTCGCCAAATATGGCCAAGTGAGGGCCACAACCTCACTCAAGACCCTCGACTAGGGCTAACGAGGGCCGCTAAGCCCTCGCCTAGCCAGATTTGGCAAGGGCGTCGCGACCCTTGCTGATTCTGGGCAAGGGGTTGTGAGCCCTCGCTTTCGTTGGCAACGGTCAGCTGACAACCTCGCTGACTTTAACCAAAAATAGCAAAAAGAAAAAAAAAGCAAAGAAAGGTTGGAAAGAAAAGAAGAAAAGAAAACCATAAAATTCAAAAAATTATTAAAATATTATTTAAAAAGTGCCACATTAACGTCGGTCGTCCACGCTAGCAATTTCCAGCCAAAATTGGTGAATAAACTCAATTGACAAAAAATGAAAAAGTTTAGAACTAAATTGGTAAAATTGAAAGATATAAAACTGAATTGACAAAACTATAATAGGTTTAGAACTTTTTTGGATAATTTTTCCTAAATAAGAGTCGGTTGACTTTTGACCACTTCTTGCATCTTTCTTGGCGGTGTCCATTATTTTGTGGTCATTCTATTTGTCACGCCCCGAACCCCGAGCACGCACACATCCATCAATGGTTGATAAAATTGCGACGGTCCCAAGACTCGTCGTCAACCCATTCATTTTATGCACATATGGAAGCAAACTAATAAACTCCAGACAACACTCAAACACATGGGATAGGCAAGTAGAACAACCAATTAACATAAGCCACACTTTATAAACACACTTTATATACAAACAGGTCAAACGTACTATTTATATACAAGAGTTCTATCTCAAAAGAAACTACCAAGCTAACCCTACCCCGGACCCTACCTACTTGGGATCCAGGTCTACTACGACACCATTAGAGATGTCGATGTCTAAAAGGTCAGCTACCTCCATTGTAGGCTCTTCCACCTTAGGCCCCTGGTGCGCCTCAATATCAGCTATAATATCGGCGTCAACCACAGGGTCGAGTTCCTTCACATACTCATCAATAACGGCAGGTCCATCAAAACCATCCAAGGGGCACTCCCGAATCCCATCAAGCCCGTGATGGAACCACACTTTGAATCAATGAGGTACCAACTAAGGTAGGCCCTCATCGACCCAAATGGTGGTAACTACAAGTTCACGGGTCCAGGCAGACCCGTGGATAGGGAGAATGGTACGCTGAGTCTCGACCTCTCGTGGCCACCTAAAACAAACGGGGCACACCTCCATCTAAGGACCTGTAAAATTTAAACCACGACGAGGTGAGATAATGTCTTAGCGAGTCTACACCCTAAGCTCCGATTAAGACGAGAATTCACCTAGAGGCAACCTAAACATGCAACATATAGGACTTACCTTGCTTCAGCACCTCCCTGCATGTTAGTACACCTCATATAACATATAAAAACGCAACAAACGTACATCATTAACTAGAACACCTCATATCATATATCAATCAATCACAGGGGTCCCAATTATAAGGCTAAATCGTTATGACATGTCCTATTCCGTGCCACACAATTTTATCCCATAATCAGGCGCAACTATTTCACTCACTCAAACGTATCCCAATTAATTACGACCTAATGACCACGGCCAAATCAACAGTCGGCGGTCATCCGGTATAACCAAGCGTCGCCCCGCTTCGTCGGGCACAGCAATGTCTACATCTAAACGGTATTCCTGAAGGAGCATCGGCCCAACCTCCACTGCAACCGGCATCCGTTGACATGGGGCATCTGAACTTAATTTGGCATTGTCCCCAACTTTCATCGGGTAATGGATTCCAATAGCGATCACACGCACATCCATGCTCGGCCAAGAACATCATGCTTTACACTCAAATACTTCCATTTCAAATAATGAACTTGGCTAATTTTCTTCATATTAAAAATACCTGGTAAAATAATTGTGCATGGTCACACAAATAAATTGAACCATAAAATGTTATATACCCTCTTTTCAAAATTTCACAATTTTATATAGTACCTAAAACATTTTTGGTATCAAAACCTAATACCATGTATTTTTCTAATTAAATACTATAAAATCATATTTTTGGAATAATAATAAAAAATTATCACCAAGCACCCAATTGCATACATTAGCAATCAATTTCACAAATCAACACAACCACGCGATCATCGTAAAATTCTCATACCTAGCTATCCCGGTATAATTTATGCTAATTAATAATTAATTAATTACATTTAATTACATTTAATTAAATAAATTGCAAATTATTTAAATTAAAAAACTAAATAAATTTAAGTAAGCTAACCTAACCAGCCTAATTGAACTAATTAAATTAACCTACTAAGCTAACTAATTTAATCTAATTAAACTAACTATATAACCTAACTAATTCCTAACTAAATCAATATAACCAACCTAGTTGAACTAACTACTAACCAATTAAATAATTACTCTAACTAAATTAACCTTAATCCTAATTAATACTAACTAATCCACTAAACCTTAATTAAGACATCTAATCCCCCTTAAGTGCAATTAACCCGATAATTAGAGTTTAGGGTGTTAACTCACTGGTTTAGCGCGAAAACTAGTTCACGACGACAGCGACGCGACAGCGACGAATTCCCGTGTCAACAGCGGCTCCAAAGGAGGGCCGAAAGGGGCTGAAAAAGCAGAAGTGATGTGGATTATTCAATAATCGAAGTCGATTTGCAAAGCCCACAAGGCTCAAGGGTCTAGTTGGAAGGACCAATTCTGCTCGGGGCTGGTCTTGGTCCAGGAAGGAGCTGGCTGCGGCGCTGGTGGCTGGTTGGCATGGGGATGGCAGCTGGAGCGAAGCAGGCGACGGCGATGAACTGGCAGACTCGGCTGGCCCTTGACGAGACGAGCAGGGACGGCAGGGCAGGCATCGCTGGCTAGGGGGGGCTCATAGGCAGCTGTAGTTGGACGCGAGCAAGGACGGCAGGGACGCGGACAGCTCAGACGAGGCCTGGCGAACAAGCAAGCGGCAGTGGTTTTGGTGAGGTAAGTGTAGCACAACAATGGAGAATGAAGAAAAAGAAGGGCTAAGGAAAAAGATGAAGCAAATGGTTTTAGCTAAGGGGGGACAAAGGAGAAGAAAGGAGGGAACAAGGGGGACAAAAGGCTTGAAAGTCCAACAAGCCACCAATGGCCTTGCACTTGAAATATCTACACATTTGAGTGCTTCAACCTCAAAGCCTTTTGCCCTTGCTGTCCAAGCTTCCTCCACAAGCCAATTTCCCTTCAAATTCTCCACAAACAAAGCCAAATTGAAGGCCAAAAATGCTCATAGCAGCAGCCCTACAAATTTGCATCAAATTCTTCTTCATTCCTCACTAAAAAACTTCAATTTAATGGCAAAAAATGCCAAGGGGGCAACCTAAACAGATTTCCACCATTTCCCCACAAAACAAAACAAATCGGAGGCCAAAAATTCATTCAAAAGTGCCTATCTAAATTTCTTGATTTAATTTTGCCAAATTTTGATTTTTTCGCCAAAATCCTAGGCTTTCTGAAAATTCTTCAAATGATGAGACGATATCCTAAAAATAAATCATGACACGCTTGAACTTTCGATTCCTGAAACCGAGTTCAATTTCATGGTTAAAATCAACCGGACGCGATTTTAGCGTGACCTAACCTACCGAGTAGCTTTTAGGGATTTTATAACATTTGATCCACGGTCGATAAATTTCGATCCACGTTTGTGCATCTTCGACTCATCAACAACTCTCTGTTGTTGTAAAAATCTCAAGGTTTCAATTATGGTCATTGGGTACAGAATTGACAAAAAATTGGATTAGTGTCGTTCGACACGAATTTTGCAATCATGTGGAATCACCCATAATTCAATTACGTCATTTCATCAAATCGATCTATATCCAATCACTAATCGATTTTAAACAGTGCTATATTGACCTTTGCTGATTATCACGGTTGAGCAATCAATTTCTGATCGAATTCTCAAGTCTGTCACATTTATATCCCTTACGGCTTCACCTGATAGATTAGTTATTTCGTGAATGATCAGCTCAGAGAAAAAGGACCACAGGCACATCAATGAAAAGCCCCGTTCATTTTATCAAGACATGGTCGAAAATTCAAGATATCACAATATTCGAAATGATGGCTAATTATTAGATAATATTTTCTTCAATTTCTCTAAAAATTGTTGTGCCATGCGATAGCACAAATGAACGCAACTTGAAAAAAACATTTTTGAGTTGTTATTCAGAAATTTATGTGCTCCTTAAATTCTTTTCAAAGAAAAACTAGGTCCGCTTTAATATTATTTCTTCCACATTTTCAGCATGAGAAATTAAGCACACTAAAAATTATAATTTTCCTTGAAATTAATTGTTTAAAAAATGCGCTTCTCGATGCTCTCATTAAATCCAAAAACATTAGGGTGCATTTTTGTAATCACTTGAGAAACATTTTCCTAGAAAATAATCATTTCGTTTCCCTTATGAAAATGAATGGAATGTATTGTTACTATGAAAATATCCAAACATAAATTATTATTATTATTATTAAAGAAAATATTTTCTATCAACTAAATTATTTCAAATAATGCAAATAATAATTTTAAAAAAATATCTTCAAATCATTCATTTATCTTGATAGAAATTTTTTTTTTTTTTTTTTTTGGGGTAAAGGTTTGATAGAAATTATTATTCATCAAAAGAAAAGTCATTAATCGCCCTTTATGCACAAGAAACCAAAATAACAGCTCACCTCAATCTTTTCTCATTTCTTTGAACGGCAAGAAAATCTCATTTTTCTGAACTATTTTTGACGTCTATTAAATGATCGGATTAAAAGATCTGTAATTCTAACCTATAAATCAAGGAAGGAGAGAGAGAGAGAGAGAGAGAGAGAGAGAGAGAATAGCTGATCAGAAAGCAATTCACCACCGCCCTCCTCCTCATCCTCCAGAAATTCCTAACCTTCCAGCTTCCTCCGACATGGCCGATAATTCCAGACCTCCGGTCACCAGCTACCCCGCACCCCCACCCTCCGCTCCCTACTCCAACGGCTATCCTCCGGGGGCGCACTCCAACGCCGGCTACCCTTACGCCATGCCGCACCCCCAATACACCAATTACCAGTACCATGCTCCAGTCCGGCGCGCCAATTTCCTCCGCTACTTCCTGTTGGCGATGATCACCTTCATCATCATCATCGGCGCCATTCTCTTCATCATCTGGCTCCTCCTCCGGCCCCGCCTCCCTGTGTTCGTTGTCAAGTCCGTGACTCTCAACAACTTCTCCATCTCCACCTCGTCGCAGCAAGTCTCCGGGCATTGGCTCGTCCAGTTCCAGGTCAGGAACCCTAACCAGAACATCAAGCTATCCTACACCGACATCGAGTCCTACATCTACTGCAACTCCGAACCCTTGAGCGGGACACGGCCGCAACCGTTCAATCAGGGGGCAAGGAGCCAGACGGTTGTCCAGGCAAGCTTCACCGCCATGGACTCATTCGTGGACGGTTGGGCTGTGAGCGGCATTATAGCGGAAAGAGCGAGCGGAGCCGTGAGATTCCAGGTGAGGCTTATCGCCTTGGCTCAGTTCAAAGCCGGATGGTGGCCGGAGCGAAGGGCGTTGATTCGGGTTTTATGCGGCAACCTAGCGGTGGGGCTTCCGTCGAACGGCGAAGCGGGGAAGTTGACCGGTGGAGCAAGGGAGTGCAGGGTTGGTCTTTGAGTAAGCTCTCTCGAAATGGTCTTGCGTAGAAGTGTTACGGTATGGTAGCTGAAAAGGGTGTTACTCGCAACTCCCTTGATGTTCTAATAACTTCATTTTGATGTAATTTCGGGTATACTAGAAGGTTGATTTCGAAAACTTGTGCGAAATTAAAAAACAAAAATCTGTATTCATTTCCATTAGCAAGTAATCATTTTTTATAAGATATTTTTCAAATTATTCATTTTCTGCGTAAGCAAAACAGAGCAGCTATAAGCAACCCTTTGAAAATCAAGTATAAATAAAATCATCAAATTACACTATCTAACTAAACCCATTACCCAATGCAGGAATTATTATGGCTACATGATGTGAATGTAATAATAGATTGCCGCAAATCACATGAAATACATTATCGATGCAATGTGGGTCATAATTCTTATTCGATTTGGCCTTTGCTAAAAAACCCACTTTGGCAAATTTAGCTCTGATAAAGTTTCACTTTTTGCCATTAGTATTTACCCACATTCGATGCTAGATGTGCCGATAAGGATCCGACGCATCATTTAATGTGCTAAAGACTTTTTTACTCGTGCTGAGCATACCTTTCATTGTGCATAGTTAGTCACTTTTGGGCTGGGGCCCATAGCATTGGCCCACATGCTCAAAAGTTCGGACATATAAAGATGGGCTTAGCCCACAGCTTCTCCACTCACTATCTCGAATTGCCGGGCTTACGTCCAAGCAAATTAGCCCAACTCAAAAAATTCAAATTTCAATAACCTCTCACTTTCAATCACTTAATTCCGAAAAGAATATTCCATAGAATATACATTTCTCATCGACATAACAATTTATAGCCCATGCTTCCCAACAGACTATGCGAACTCAGAGTATATAATAATTGAACATCGCTCCATTTTTTTTTTTTTGCCAAAAGCGAATGATTTTAAAAATCTTTCCTAAAAATGATAACTTGTATTGCTTGTAGAAATGAATAAATAAAAATATTTTTATCATGCATGAAAATATTTAAACATAAATTATTATGGATAATAAAAATATATTTTTCATCAACTAAGTATTTTGAGTAATGCAAGCGATTATTTTTTAAATTCAAATTATTTAATTTCGCAAAAAAAAAGTCAACTTCTTTGCCTTTTCATTTCAAACTTTATATATTGTCAAGATTAAAGTCAATTCAATTTGAATTGGACAAAGAGACGGCCCTATAGGAAGGGTAGTGAACAAGAGTCGGTTGACTTTTCACTTCCTTTGTTTTCCTAGCCGGTGTCCATGATTTTCTAGTCAACTGTATTTGAGATGATGGCAGGAGTGAGAGCACAGCCGCCGAAAGCATTTTCGAGCCGCTATTTGGCGATTTTACGTATCCCTTAAATTCTAAACTAAAGACCGACCAAAAAAAATCTAGACTAAAGAAAGAAAAATATTGACAAGTGGATCAAGACAGTATGTTCTCTTTAAAGAAAGTAGGTCCATTTCATTGTCGTGTCTTCTCCTCATTTAGCGCAAGAAAATAAGCGCATTGTAAATGACAATTGTCATTGAAAATTAGTTGCTTAGAAAAATGCGCTTGGAACGCTCATTACATCCATATAATTGATTAAACTGTCAATATTTTGACATTTTACAAAAACATCTAGACATAAATTGTTTTCAAAAATAGAAACACTTTCATTGACTAAATTATTTCAAGTGATATAAATAATCATTTTTATAAAAGTACTTTCCAAACCATTCATTTACCGTAATATAAATTATTACATTATTGTTGACGTCTATCAAATGATCGATTAGATACTTGTAATTCCACCCCAAGTCGATTAATTGATGAATTGAAGTCTTTATTTATGCAAAAATCAAAGGATTTGCAAAATATTTTCTACAAAATCGACCGCTTGCGCCACTTATAAAAATTAACAAATAAAAAATATTTTCTTCATTTATAAAAATATTTCGATAAATTTTTATTATTAAATTATTTCAAGTTATATAAATAATTATATTTTTCGCAAAATAGAAGGGAATCGAAGTTCGAAGCGGCAGATGAGGGATGGATGGAGTGTGGGAGAGGAATAGCTCATGAGGAAGCCAGTGAGCAAGACCGCCTTCTCCCTCCTCATTCCTCCGCAAGAGATTCCTCTCTCTCTCTAGAAAGCTCCCATTTTTCTCTCTCTAATCGCCACTGAAGGGCAACCCAGAGAAGCAGAAGAGGAGGGGAAGAAGAACGACCTTCCGGCTTCCTCCGAGATGGCCGACAACTCCCGACCTCCGGTCACCGGCTACCCGGCGCCGCCGCCGGGCGCCTACTCCAACGGCTACCCGCCGGGGGCGCACTCCGGCGCCGCCTACCCTTACGCCGCGCCGCGCCCCCAGTACGCCAATTACCAGTACTACGCCCCCGACCGGCGGGCCGCCTTCCTCCGCTACTTCCTCGTGGCGGTGATCGCCTTCTTCGTCATCATCGGCACCGTGCTCTTCATCGTCTGGCTCGTGCTCCGGCCGCGCCTCCCCGTGTTCGAGGTCGAGTCCGTGGCGGTCACCAACTTCTCCGTCTCCAACGCGTCGCAGCGCGTCTCCGGCGACTGGGTCGTGCGGTTCCAGGTCGCGAACCCTAACAAGAAGATGAAGATATCCTACACCGACATCCAGGCCTACCTCTTCTACAAGACCGAGTCCCTGAGCGAGACGCGGCTGCAGCCGTTCGATCAGGGGACGAGGAACCAGACGGTCGTCCAGGCGAGCTTCGCGGCCGCGGACTCGTACGTGGACAATTGGGCCGTGAGCGGCATAAATGCGGATAGGGCGAAGGGAGCCGTGAGCTTCCAGGTGAGGCTCGTCGCCTTGGCAAGGTTCAAAGCCGGATGGTGGCGCGCGCGGCGGCGGTTGATTAAGGTTTTCTGCAGCAACCTGGCGGTGGGGCTTTCGTCGAATAACGGGACGGGGAAGTTGACTGGTGGAGCGAGAGATTGCGGTGTTGGTTTATGAGTAAGCTGTCGTCGTTGCCTTTTCAATTTTTTCTTCTTTTTTTTTTTTTTAACAATCTGAATGTTGTTAAACTTGGATAAAGATACTTTTTTTCGCGCAGTTATCTGAGGAATGGATGTATAGATGTACTTGAATTCCTGTATGATGGTTCTGTGATCATTAACTTGTGGATAGTATAGATGTAGATTTCCCTTTTCAAATTTCTAGTTATATTCACATTGGATTCATTTTTTTCTGTTAATTCAATTGTCGTGGTTTGGCTTGCTGTCATCCCATCCTGCTGCCATTGCGTAAGAAGTGAAGAACAAAATGAGTATAGTACTATTTGATCATATCTTGCCAGAAAATTGCTGCATTCTGTGTAACCTATGTCTCTGTTCATTTGGGCTTCGAACGATTTAGGAAGAAGCCTTTGGCGCTGAACCTTTTGTGTTTTATAATGGAGGAAGGTCTTCAAGCATCGTTCTGTTTGATAGACTGATTTTTAATTTTGTTCTGTCTCTGGTGCGAGTAATTCTAATCAAGGAATTGGACATTTAGATATGGGAGATGTTGACTTCTCGCTCTGCAGCATATGCAACCTTCTTTTGTCATTCGAATATTGTGACCGATTGGTAGTGACCAATTTAAGAGTAATCTAAAGTATGCATCAGTCTTAGGTTGTGTTGGAAGCATTGTTAGTTGGTTGGTCTAAAGATAATCTGACCGTATCAGCTCCTTGCCAGCAGTGAGTATTTTCAAGCTTACCAATAATCAGGGTGGGTTAGGTTAGATTTAGGCACGGCATCATGTTTGTGAGTCCTTGGCCACCGTCAGCATCTCTTCTACTATGTTGGGAAGAGGGGGCCGGGGAGATTGAAAATTTGGGTAGAAAAGCAATTCAATCTCAAGGAGTCCTTCAAAAAAGTCAATCTTAAGGAGGCTAGAGTATCTCAAGGCATTGTGACCGAAGTTATGCTCATGTCTACTGAGAAGGAGAACTTCTTTTAGCCTTTAAATACCTTCTTGTACATTCTTCTCTCTTGGGATGTGAGCGCCTCTATTTCAGAGGATGGCTGCACTTGCTGATGAATAAATTATTCAAATAGATGAATACAAGAACTTAGGAAGGAGAGGTAGGTATTGTCATTTCTCTTTGAGAAGTATGTAGTTGCTCTAAAGTGGACTATTCATCAATTTAGGTAGCTCATGAGTCCCTGGAAGTTTGTTGTGTATGTCAGTCATAAGATGGGTTGGAGATGACTTACCGTTTGATGTGAACAGAATTTCTGAAGGCATCATATTAATGCTGGGCTACTGAGATATATGCACACCATTTAGATACTGGATTTATGGTGACTCTTATCGAGTTGTGCTGCACAGATTTGGATCCCCAGTATTAAGATCCTCTGTAGCTCTTTTTTTGTCCATATAGATAACACGGTGCTTTTACTGGCTTGGTCTTCATGCTTAGATTGGACAGGTTGCTACATGAGTGGGTGTTTTTCTTCTGGTCCCAACCAACGAATGCCAAAGCCTTGAGCTGAAATGCATCTCTAATGAGATACTTAAAGGACTGGTATTAAGGAGTTTTTCATGAATGGACACTAGTTATGCTTAGTGGTCATTAATATGGCATGTAGATTGCTCTTCTACTATGACTGAATCTAGGGGGGTCACAAGCATAAGCATGTGATTTGGTCCCCCCCCCCCCCCCCCCTTTTTTAACCATGAACATCTGTATTTATAGTGAGAGGATAATACTTGAACTCAGGTAGGCAAAAGCTAGCCTAAGATGTTGGTTGACCGTGTTCACTTCTGGTAGATGGCAATAGCTTGAGTGAATACTGGAAAAGAAAAAAATAATGGTAGTGGTGGGAATTTTTTTTGTGGAGTTATCACGACTCACTGAAGTGCTAGATTCCGCCTCAGAAAGCAGGAACCAGATGTTCTTTTTATGGACCACTTGCTGGGCAGGTCTGAACTTTACATATTTTGAAAAGTCTGAAAAGGAGGTTCTGCCGCTGGAGTTATGAAAACTCACTAGAAATGCCACGATTTGCCTCTCACAACTGTAATAGGTGTTCTTTATATGCACAGCCTGCAGAGCAGCTTAAAACTATACAATTTGAACAAGATTGAAAAGGGGGTTCGCAAACAATAGTGTTGATGTAGTGGATTAAAAGTAATGCGTAACATGTGAGACTTAGTTGAAGGTCTATGGAGAAATGGGTTTAAGTAGTGATCACATTCTTGAATGTTGACTGAGCTCAGTAAATGCGTTGATTTTATGAGATTGGATTCACTCTATGGCCATTCATCGTCTTTGACCAATCCTTGATCATCGGCCAATTCTAATATATCCAGAAGAGCAACGCGTGATTGGTAACTTGAATTGAGTAGCTGGATGCTGAGAAATATAGATTCTGATTAGTAAGCCAAATCTACCTCACGAGAGCATGCCTGTCTGTGGTTCCTATTCTTAGCAAGCTATTTTGGATTGTTGCAAACACATTATGAGAATTGTCGTTTTAGTTATGGTATACATACATTGGCTATGCCTTCTATGTATGGAGTAATGATCTGGGCCACAACTTAAACGCTGAAGACTCTCCATGAGTTCTTTTAGTTGTTGATGATCATCAAGATACCAACCTCTCCATATACAGTTGCTTGATTTTGAATCTTCAAGTGATATGAATGGATACAATGTGGAGTTTAATGTTTTCATTTGTTTTATTATACAATTAGAAGGGTTAACTACGGTTGATGGAGTATCTGTATAATATCTGTTTATAATGTTGTCAACAGTTCATAGAAATAGAGCTGAAACAATTGATCCCTGAAGAAATCGGCCACCATATCCTCTCTTAGATCCCTCTGCAACGGTATTTTCCCTCCAAGCACGAGAAGGTTGGACTTTTCAACATCTATGACCTTGATAGGAATAACTCATCGCAAGCGGTACCGAGGCATTCTGCATACCGATGCGGTTGGGTTTGGAACAGCGTGCAGCTCGCTCCTGCCTGTAGATGATCTTGGTGGGCATTGTCTCTCACATAACCCGGAAGATTGATTTTGGGCTTCTCCTGTTCTGCCCATGTTGTATGAGTTACTTGTGACCTGCGTACCTAAAAAGGACCTTACTTTGTCCGTAACATGCTGCATAGAAGCACAGCAATCGTGCGTGTCATCTCAATGTTGAGTCAGCGCCCATTTCATCAATGAACTGTACGTTTTCCTCTGATAAATGGTCGGGTGAATTGTATTCTCATGACACTTTCCTATGCATGTCTTATTCACTTCGATTAAGGGATGAAAACCGGGGTCCAGGACAGTGTCTGGATCTGACAGACTATCAACCTTCTGGTATAGGCATTCTGCCAAAAACTGGGGTGTATAATGGACCTCCTGAAGATTAAAGTTATGTTGCAATAAACTTAGGTTCAAGTAGATATACCGCGTTGCATTATCTCTTAAAGGCCTTGATCGCATGATGCCATACTCGTTTCGACTAAAGAACTGAGACTAGCATCAAAGGTGGAGACTGAGTTTCCTATTGTTGGCTAACTTCGGATAAGTGTCATCAAATTCTGTGGCGTGTCTGATCATCCAGTTGTTCATTCACGGTTTTAGGATCCCCAATGACAGGTTTTCTTTGTAGACGTAATGGTTTTTTCTTCTCTCGTATATTCTTCCGATATGTGATGAAAACCGCATCAACTAAGCAAACATCTGACTATTGCGAATCCGCCTCAAAAACTCTTCGAGGAAACATCGGCGATATCACCGGAAGGATGCCTTTCGAGCACTATCCTGGAAAAAGCGTGATCTGTGGAGAATCCTTTTTGGCCCAGTATTGAAACAATCGAACTTATTCTTGTGTTTTCGTCTTCCTTTTTGCCCTGCCCCTTTTCCATCTCTCCAATTCAGATTATGTTCTTCTGGAATTCCCTCCCCACGAAGTGATAGGAACCCTCTTTTGCTGCTTTTATATATTCGCTCCGCTTTTTCTGCGTGCTTCTTTTCTCCTTCGTTGAGGTTCATAATGTGAGGCGGGCGAAAGGCGTGGGATATACCTTGAATTTGCTAGGACATTTTCTTAATGCTTGGTGAAGATTCCAATTGTGGGTTTTCATTATGGAATAACAATACGAACTGGTGAGATTCAGGTTAAACTTGTGTGACTACAATGATCCTTAGCTTATGCAACATGGGAAAGTCATACATCCTTTTTCACAAGACTTTATGGATGGGCAACTGAGAAAGATAGCTGGAAATGAGGATAGAGAGGAATTTTGGCCCTTTTTCTCTAACCATGTGAAAGCCCACCTTGGGTGAGTGACGGAGAGAGATTCTGGGTTTTCCGGAGCATGAAGTTTTTTGACTGTTCGAAGTTATATTTGTTTAGAAAAGATGTCATCATTTTAAATGTAAATAAAGAAAATAATAACATTTGACATGTGGTAATTGGCTTGAGTAGACAAAGACGGCCTTCTTCAAAAGTAGTTAAAGATGTCTCGACAGATAAACTCTAAATTTATGGACACGCTACTCTAAATTTATGGACATGCTAATCAAAAAACAGAAAGCTTGAACCTACTTTTTCTTGGTAGAGATAGTATCCTTTCTTAGCCTTTATAGCACTGCCCCCCAGCGACAACAACATCAGAGTCATTACTCAACAATCAATTGAATTCTGTGATTACCGTGGATCGATGGATTCGATCTATGTAAGGGATGAGATTCTTTCCTGACATCTTAGCATGGACAAAACATGACACGACAAGGGAAAAGCTCAGACATGGTGTCTGGTTAAAATAAAACGTCACAACATGGAAAATGAGAGGCTTGAAGACGTGAAGGAAAAAGCCTTTGCTTTACAAAGAAGATAGTACAAAATAGGCAAAAAAGAGGAGTTAGTGATGTTATGAGTGTGCTCCAATGGTTTCCCTTCGAAGCCAAGGGAAAACACACTTTACACACAGAAATTATTTTTGGGACACAGTTATGAACGAGTTGTTTAATTATCTGACTCCTTACTAAACTCCCAACCACACACAATCCCTAAAAAGAATGATGCCCCACCACCAAAAGGAAAAGGTATTTTGATGCATTGATTTCACGGCTGACGCAATGCAATTGATCAATCACATTACTCTTGTGCTACACATTTTCATCAAGTTTTTCATTTCAATTTTTGAATCCCTCACTTCTTATTTTCTAGCTTATCGACATGTCATTGTCCTGTGGTATTGCTCTATCGAGAGCCAAATTCATAGATATGTCTGGACTGATAGTTGAATTGGACAAAACTCAATGATTTTCAAGAAATCCCATCAGTGGTCGATAGCATCTTGAGAATGATAGTAATGTCCATGTCACAGCGATCACGCATGTCATTCTTGGCCCTTTGGCAATGAAACCAAAACATGGTACATCAATGATTTTCAGATTGCTTGGATCATAGCCACAAAATGTAATTAGTCATTTTCAATCTAACTCAGCGAACCATTCATAATCTTTTCTTGCTTCTTCACATTGTTCCATGACCCACTTTTCTCCCCCCTCCACACAAAGAATATGAACCAACAGAAAGATGATGGACACCCTTTTGGAGCATATACACGTATATGTTTGCTTTCTTTCCCTGCACATCCTGGTATATTCTGGAGACGGTGACGATAGATTCAAAGCAACCCAACATCATTATTCGTATTCTCCAATCCTCAACTTTGTGAAAGATGCATCTTATGTTATAACTACATTCGTTAAAATACGATAATCTCAATTTTCTTGAAAAGAATTTCTTCGTATTGGGAATTTTTTTCAGGTTGTGTTGATTGTCTCCCCTTGAGAATGAAGAATCCTGGCCATTCGAGCGGTACTTTCCACTTACTACTAGCAACATTTAGGTCCTAACGCGTAAGAGTGATGGTACAACAAGTTCAATTCAGAGAACACTCCATGAACCAACTTCTGCAAGTAAATTTAATTATCTGCACTGTCCGTAACGGTTAAAATTTAATGATATGTCGGGGATAAGAGACAAAAGAGATGCAGAAGGACTCCTTCAGCATTTAACCTAACCTAGAAACTTCCTGTTGTTAAAAAAAATATCGTTTACTTTTTGTAAACAATTCGTGCATGCTCGTTCTCTCTGTATACTTCTTCAAAATCTTGACTTGTCATGACAAGACCTAGCTGTATAAGCTAAGCTTAGGCTTGATAAAATCATGTCCTCTTCCTTTAGAAACACTTCAAGATTCTTGTCCTTTAGGACTTCAATCGTCTTTGTGGGACCCCATTGGGGTTCATGGCACGCTGTTGGCCCAATGCACAGGAGCAAGTAATTACCACACAAGATCAGGTTTGGTACAAGACAACAACCGTGTCAATTCAATCTCGCACCACTCACTCCTAATGATTCAAATGCACATTTTCCCCCTTCATAAGCTTTAAAGACCACCTAAAAACCTTATGCAAACTCCAAATTGCCACACTTTGTGCACTGCTCTCTCCAGAAGCAAGGACTTTATAAGCTTCCCCCCTATAAAAGAGACTCAGGCGCAAGCCAAAGCTCTTACCCCTCCATTGTGTAAAGCCCTCTCTTCACAATTTTCCTTTTCATTTGCTTCAAAGATCGGAACTTCGGTTTAGAATTTGATTCAACATTGTCACACACAAATCGACATGACGGCGAAGGAATGTGACCACCACGAGGAGGAGGAGCACCGCCTCTACCGGCAGCTATTCTCCCTCTTCCTGGGCTCCATTGTCCTCATCCTCTTCATCATTTTCCTCATTTTCCTCATCCTCCGCCCCGCCAAACCCGCCTTCGTCCTCCGCGACGCCACCATCTACCAGTTCAACGCCTCCTCCATGCCGAGCCTCCTCACCACCAACATGCAGGTCACGCTGTCGTCCCGGAACCCCAATGAGAGGATCGGCATCTACTACCAAAAGCTCGACATATACGCGTCGTACCGGGGGCAGCAGATAACGCTGCCAACGCTGCTGCCGGAGAGCTACCAGGGGCACAAGGAGGTGATCGACTGGTCGCCATACTTGTACGGGAGTGCCGTGCCGGTGTCGCCGTTCCTCACGGGGGCTTTGGAACAGGACCAGAATACGGGGAGTGTGCTTGTGAACATAAAAGTGGATGGAAATGTGAGGTGGAAGGTTGGGACGTGGATCTCAGGCAAGTATCATCTTCATGTCAACTGTCCAGCTTTGCTGGTGTTTAAAGAACCGACTGGTGGTATCGCCGCTGGACCCTCCATGAAGATTCAGATCACTCAACACTGTACTGTTGATGTGTAGAGAGTGTGCGTGGAAGTGTTAGATCTCACCTCTCTCTCTCTCTTTCTCTCTCTCTCTCTCTCTCTCTCTCTCTCTCTCTCTCTCTCTCTCAATGTACTTTGTTTGCTTTTTCCTCTCTTTTTCTCTCCCCGTCAAGTGAAAATGAATCAACTGAAGTAAATTTCAGTTTATTTTCTATGTTTCCTTGTTCATCTTCTGGCTTCGTCTAGCTCTCCTATGCTTGTTTTAGGCAATGTCTTTTATGTGCTCTGAAGATGAGGACTGCGAACATTATTGTGGAAACAAGAAATAGGGGCACGAGGAGACCATTTGAGCTCGGCTCGCAGATTATTTGCACTCGATTCGATTTGTTTTCAAATAGCCGGTAAGCCTAATCGAGCTATTGCATTTTTTCAGCTACTTTAATCATACCGATGACTAGGTAAATAAATATATTATTTTTCATTGTGCGTGTACGATTACGATTCGAAACTAAATTGAGCTAGGACTAAAACACGTCGACTATTCAAGCGGGAGTTGCGTCGAACCCATGCTTGAAGTTATTAACAGCTTAACCAAGTCGAGCTATCGATCGAGCTCAAATAGTATTCGTGTCTTATGGATTCCAGTCAAATCGAGCCAAACTCGAGCATTAAACTGTTGCATGTTGTCTAAGTTACAGCCCTAATTAGAAGTGCCGTACAAAAGCAATCGTTGAGGGAGGGCCAACCGAGACGCCTCATGATGAACTGGGTTCTGTCAAGCGAGACAGGTTAAAAGTAATTTTCTTGGCACGCTGCTTATCTTTGTCGCACGTATCAAGAAGTGGTTTTATAAGATCTATCGAGCAGCATGGATCATGGATCGTGTTCAACGGGGGATTGCATCGTATTCATGCAACCCTATTTGAAATTTCTACGAGTTCATGCTAAATTTAATAAGCAGAACTAAATTAATCTTGCACCGGCTCCCAGAGACATCAAGCCACGACAAGGCTCGTTGGCCTGAGCCTCGCCATGGCCGCACGAGGCTGGGCCTCACCAACTAGTGAGGCCAAGGCTTGCCCAACTAGTCACTAGCCACGGCAGTGGCCAATGACCGGCCAAAAAGAAAGAAAAAGGAAAAGGAAAAAAAAAAAAATATATATAATAAAAGAATTAAAAAAATTAAAAGAAAAAAATCTAATAATCCTACTCAACATATTTCTATTTCGAGAGTAGAAATTTTGGGAAGTTATCAAACGCGTTCTTTTATTCATAAATTATTTCCTAGAACAAAATCATGAAAAATCATTTCTCATAAAAAGTTATTATCTGGAACAGAATTATTACCAAACGCACCCTAAACAATCAAAGTCAATTATCCAAAAGTCAATTATCCAAGAAGACAAACACCTCCCTCTTCAACTTTCCATTTCCATGATTCGGAAAGAGGAAGTCACCCACTGTCTCCTCTTTCGAACTTCACAGATCAGAAGAGAAATGAGCTTCTACAACCTTCGCCATACAACAAGGTGGAATTTAATTGCCACCACCTAAACCGGGTGGGTCGTCACATTCCATCTGCTACAGCAATTTCATGTAATCGCAATAAATCTGTCAAGTCCTGCTTACATAATAGTCCTTCGAGTTCGTAACCACTTCAGTTCAATCGTTCACAGTTCACATGCGATGATGTGGGAACCGTCATGAGAGTTATGGGAAGGTCAGGTCGTAGAAATAGTTTTCACTACACTTGACTTCATGGGGTAGCTACAGAAGAAAAAGCACATCTTCAGGACCACATGAACCGAAACTGTTCCCAGCTATGTGGCGTTCGAGTGACTGCACATACGCCAAAGTAAAAATTATGTCTAGTTAAGATGTCAAGCATGAACCTGTAATAACATATGCACAAGGATGGAAAAGCCGTAGTGTGAACTCTAAACACAGCTTTAGCTTGGTGCCACTCGCATATTTAAAGCCATAGTGCAATAACACACACGTACAGTCGGTGATTTCGAGCACAACACCATGTAATGCAAAACTCACTCGGAGAGACTTGCATATGATGCTTGTATTTGGAATAGACATCATCACTTTGAAGATGTAAGCACAGCAAAATTGATGGAGTAACTAGCCCAAGAGTTTCAAGATAAGTGGAGAATAAATACATACGGCTGCAGAAAAAGCAGAGACATCTCAGGTAACTCTGCTTAAGATGTTTATTCACAAACTGGAAAGAGGGGGCACATTCCATCCACATCACACGGGGTCGATGAAAGCAATATTTTGTCCTTCAACAATCATGTTCTGTTGCGACTGTCGCTGAAAAATTTATTCATGAGAAAACCAGAAAAACTTCAAAAACTCTCTGTGGCATGGAATAAATGGTAACTCTGCTCGTTTAAAGTTTTAAGTAGGCTTAATTTGATATGGTTTCAAAGGCTTGACCTATAAAGTTACACGGGCATTCTGAATCAAAGAACTCAAAACTCTTCTTTTGAAGAATTAATCGGTTACCACCGATATTCCTAGGATTGTATAACAGATACCCACTTCAGAGGGTTTGCCACACTCTCGACTGGAACATGTTTCTAGACAGTACAGCCTCTAAGGCCTCAGCAGCTGCCAAGAAGACAATTAATTTATGGGCTCCTTGGGGTAACCCTTTTCCATGCCAAAAGCAACAGTTCGAGGTGAAATTAAACACCAGGATAATGAGCCAACATGGAAGAACATGCATGATCAGTTGTATACTGACTGAAAGTCACGTTAGAAACATACACAAAACCCCCGAGCGTTGCTCCACTGAGAGAGCTGGAAATTGCTCAAGCCATCATTGTTCTTTAGCCTTCTTCCGTGCCAAGAAGCGTTCTTTAGCCGCAGCAAGAGCATCCTGACTTCTTTTATGATGGTCAGGCAGTGGTTTATTGGAGGAAGATGGTTCAGGTTTTTCTTGAGCAGAAGCATCAGTAGCCTGTTTCTCATGGATAGCTTCAAAACTCTTCTTAGAGTCAGGAGAAGCTTCAGCTTGAAGCCCTTCTGGCATTCTAGAAGGTTCTGCATGAGAGTTTGTGGTGATCAATGAAGAACCTTCCCCAGAAATATTGACATTCATTTTCTCTTCGTGCTTATCAGGCTTTTGCAACTCAACATGCTTCTCAGGCTTTTGTAACTCAACATGCTTCTCAGGCTTTTGTAACTCAACATGCTTCTCAGGCTTCTTCGACTCGGCATGCTTCTCCATTTTTCTTGACTCGGGTGCACTAGCACCAAACGCAACATTTTTCTCAAGATTGACATAGAAGTCAGTCAAGTCTTTCTTCTTGGTTACCTATAACAGAACAGCAAAGATATTAGAATGCAAAATGGTACTAGAAAGCTTCCCAGCAATCAGCACATATTACTTAAAAGTGGCTGGCAAACTCCATCTAGAAAAGAGGACACAGTATAGGGACAAAAAGTCTGCAGCGAGCAATTTGACTAACCAACGGACTCCTGCATTAAAAACTTATCCTCTCTATCTATCTATCTATCTATCTATCTATCTATCTTTTGTGAGCACGTGCCTTCTAGGAAAACTTGTTTCCACAGTGATCAATATAAGATAAAAGAATCTAGTTGATATTAAAGCATAACAAGTGATCAAAATTCTCCAATAATTATGGTACAAACGCAGGTAAATTTCAGTATGACTGTAAATGTGATGACATGAATTATAACAGGAGTATCATCATTGACTTCAAGTAAGGAAAGATCTGTAAAATCAGTCTGCACTTGCTGGCGCTCAAGATGCATACTGCTGTATGTGCATTGTCAGTTATTCAATTGTCAGTTATCATAGGAATAACTCATTAATACTGCCAAAACAAGTGAGTGACAATTCAGACTTTACGATGGAAGGCTGTTAACACAATGAATTTACCCCAGAGCCTTTATCAACACCTAGACTGGCCTCTCCTATAAAGCAGGAAACTTTTTGTAGGAACTCAGAGTATGGCTGATCAAGATGCTCAGACAAATGCTGTAGAGTACAGCCAGCACTAGATGACAGGAAAAGATTTTTAATAGACATGATATACAAGATTGTCACCATAGTCCCATAGCATCTACAGCAACTAAACTGAGCCACATGGAGGCATGCAAGTTCAACAGGAAAAGAAACATACATCATCTTTCTCTTCTCGAATTTGCCGTAGCCGCTCCTCCTCCATCCATTTTGCTTGCTCTGCAAGTTTCTTTTTATAAGCACTCGTCACGAATTTGTCCTTGTCAGCATAGAGGTGATCTTCTTTGCTCCTCTCTTTAGCCAGCTTTCTCTCATATACTATTTCCTGTTCCCTCTGTCGTTGTTCTGCCTTTTGAAGCAGTTTCTGGATGTATTTAGGCTGAAAATGGGAGAAACTCATTGTTCAGACCTAGTCAAAAGGAATAAACAGAGAATAGAAGAGAAATAACCCAAAGGATAATCTTAGATTGACATCAAATTATAAGGGAAAAATCAAAGTGAAAGATATCTGCTGCCCCATTAAGATTTTAGAAAATATCACCTGCTTTTTCCAAAATTATCACCAGTATCAAAAACCCGAACTACAAAAGCAGATTTTGTGTTAACTAGTAGAGAAATATCACTATAGAGCAACAGCAGCTTCCAACCATAGAGAAAAGAAGTTGATCGCCCAAAAAGGGAGGAATGTTGGGATATGCCATAATTCCAGTCATAAAATGTTACATGTTCCTACAGTTTCCCATAAAACCGACTATAGGATTAGCATATAGGAAAATCACTTGACTGCCTGTCTCACACCTCGTGAAGAAAACTAGATGGTGGAAATCTCAAATCTCATGTAAGTCATTGCGGTAGTTTCTGACCATAAATAAGACATTCCTGATGATATGTGAAAATTAATGAGTATTTTAACTTCAAACAAGAGGATATTCAATCATAACCTACATAATTTAAAAGATTTGACTGGCCATTTTTTTTTCACCCAGAATGAAAGATAAGAAAGTGGGTTTCTTTTGCCCCCCAATGGATAAAAAGTTAAACAACAGGGCACAAGGGGGTGCAAACCCATATACAAGAAGAGCTCCAAAAACGAAATTCATAGATGAAACAGCTCCCATGCTGTAGTTCAAATCCAGGATAAATCATCAATTACATCCATAAGCAAAGTTTCCACTAAACCAAAGTGTAAGACTTTAAGGGAACTTCCAATAAGAACAGAAGTGGGAGATTTTAAGCTGGAAAAAGTAAGCGGGTTTCCAAATAGCAGAAACAAACAAGAAGCTTCTTCCAGCACAAAAAGATTCAATCTGGAGGTAAACTAACACAGATTTTCCCTGTTTTGAAAGCGTATGCTACTCAAGCAAAGATTAACACTGGATGGAGTGCACTTGCACTAAGAACTCTAAGCATGTTTTGAATGCAGTCTTGATTAACTGCATAAACTAAAAATTCTTTCACTTTCAAATGCATCCAACATCACAGAAATTCATACATCGGGACAGTCCAAAACTTGACGACGAAGCCAATTCATGAAAAGAGATCCTCAAACAAACTATCCATGCTCATAATTCACAGATCAAACATTTGATACTAAGGACAGGACAATGTAACTCTTGCTTAACCCTTCGGTCCCCACGAATGAGACCCGACTAACCCTTCCCTTCCCAGCTCAACAAACAAATTCCCGCTTCAAACTCAATCGCGAATACAAGACAACAAAGAGCGAGTTACCTTCCTTTCTTCGCGATCCAAGGCCCGAGGTTGAGCAACTTTCGCCTTCATGTCATCATAGACGCCGTCATAATCGAAGACCGACGGATCCTCCTCCAACGCCTTCTTGTGCTGTTCCTCAATCTTCGCAACCCAAAGAAAAGCGCATGAGTGAAAATTTCGACAAATAGGAAAGACGACATGAAAAAAAGAGGAAGGGGAAACACGGCCGAAGAAGCCGAAGCCGAGGACTAGGGCACGGCAAAACTCACTTCTCTGAGGGCCCTGTTCTTAACAGACTGGCGCGCGATCTCACTCTCGACGCCGTCGTCGTCGTCGTCGCGGAACCCCGCCGGAGGGGGCAGCGGCGGCCGGGTCGGCTGCTTCTTCTGCTGCTGCGACGGCGGCGCCCGCAGCTGCAAGCCGTACTTCTTCATGCCTTCCGCGCGCGGGTGGCGTCTGGATCCGACGCGACGAAATTGGGGGCGGCGGGCGAGCTATTGGCGGCGGACGGCGGCAGAAAGGGGCGCGAAGCCTGGTCGGCCACGGCGGTGCTCGAGCTTGCGGGAGGCGCCGTCGCCGAGATGAGAAGATATTCTACGTCGATTTTACAATTTCTTCCGCCTCTCTCTAACCGTTTGATATCGCTTGAATTTTTGTTTTTCACTCAGTCGGCGACGCATTTTGATTTTTCCTTGCTTTTTCTTTTTGTCTTTCTGGCTCGAAACACTTAAAAAAAATTAATATACATTATTCCTTTCTACATAAATTATAGCAAAAAATCCAATAGTAATTTTTTTAATAACGGCACAACCTGATAGCATGTGTGTCATAATATTAGAGATGAAATCTTAGAGCATCATTTATCGAGCATTCTCTTTAAAATTTGAGCATGAAAAATATAATCTCAAATATCCAAAAGACAAGAAAATTTTATACAAGAAGTTAGAGACCACACTTGAAATATTTTGAAAGATTGAATGGGATTTTGCTTTTCAATTGAAAAGTTAAAGAATCATGACTTAAATGTAAAAAAATTTAAAAATCAATAGTTAAAAAATAAAATTCATGGTGAGAGATGACTTAACATTATAATATACAATAATAAAACTAAAATAACTCCATTTTTCCATCGCTATAATTTCAACAACTAATTTTGAAACACAATAAAGTGAAAATAAAATAAATAAGAAAAAATCCGGGGAACCAAAATCATTCGCCGAGGCTCTTTCTCTCGTTATCTGGAATCCTCCATCTCGTCCTCGTCTTCTTACAGCTTCGAAAGGTTAGTCCCTCTCTCTCTCCCTCCCTCGAAACCTCGTCAAAATTGAGGAATAATCGCTCGATTATGCTAAAAGTTATGCTTTGTTGGATTGAAACGATGGCGGGATCGAATCTTCCTTCGCGTTGTCGGGATTCCTTTGCCCCAGAAATCGAGCTGTTGCCTCGTGGGACCGTCAATCAGTAGCCAAAGTTACTCCTTTTCGGCCGATTCGTATTGACAAACGCGCATTCCGTGGACGGAATTTCTGGGTCTGTTGAATTTGTGGGGAGGGAGTAGGAAATGGGTTGGTTCGGTGGGACTGCGGTGAATAGATGGATGCTCGTGCACTCATAGTTGTCTTGCTTTGGCCAGTAAAGTTTGGAGGGAAGTCGCCATAGACTGGTTGGAGTAGCTTAGTTGGAAGATGATTCATCGATCTGGCCCTGTATGTTGATCTGAACATTTATGGGGGAATGAAAGCGTGGACTGGATAGGTTACTGTCATTCGTGCCATCATCTTTTTGCCTGACTCCGTAGTCTTCTCTTTAGTGCTCCCTTTTGCTGGAGAAATCGAACTGTTCTTGCATATGACGAGACTGTGAATCAGCAGCCAATCCCAAAGATAACTTTTTCTTAGCTGATTTAGTGCCGACAAATGTGTGATTCATGTAGGGATTGCCCATTGTGGTGAATGGGTTCAATGGGACTCTGATGACAGTTATGTGCCTTATGATGATGGAGATGGAAGACAATGTAGCCTAGTTAGAGTTACTTAGGAAGAATAAGCCATCTGGCCTTTTGATTAGAATCTAATGACATTTCCCATATACCTTAAATCTGTTTGAACAATTATTTTGGGAAGAAAGGACTTTGGTTGCCAACATTGCACTATCATCTCTTTGCCTGATTATATGGTATTTCTGTTTGAATTTTTATCATGACTGTTGTGTTTTCATATTTGGGTTGTTTTCAATGAAGCGAGAAAAAAAAGGGGATGCCTGTATGTTTGATGCATGAGGATTCCAATTACCAAGTTTGAACCTTCCATTAATTTCTGTTCAGGATTCATGGTGGGCATAACATTTTCTTTTCAGTATTTGGTACTTGTTTTTTGTCTGTCTTTGCTGGGTGGATGTGGAAGTTAGGACATGGAAGGGTGGATAGCATGTATAGACTTGACTACATGTATTTATGTAATCTGGTAGCTAGCTAGACTTCAAAGGAAAGAAGCCATTAACAATGTGCTGGTCATAAAGCTTAATATGCATTTGACTCTACACAAATGTCACAGAAGAGGCCAATGGTCCGTGTTACTCAGTTTCCTTGCGATTTATGAGTGCCTATGCTCTAGTCTAGGCAATGATTGCCTTATAAGATGTTCTTTCCATCTTTGAAACATGATCAGTGCTTGCGGAATATGCATATTATAGCTTGCCCCTCCTGTTTTGTCATACTTGATTTGCAATTCATGTTATTATGTCCATGTAACGCATTCCCTGCTTAGTATTGGTCTTCCAAGCTTTGCAAAGTATATGTTTCTCCAACTTTCATGAGTTTTTGTCTCTCTGCTTACATAATACAACCTTTGGAAGTAACCAGATGAGATCTTTATAATTGACCCTTTTTTTCAGATTCAACTAGAGTGAATGTGAAAAACTGGATTTATAGAGTTGCCATTTGAGCCCTCCTAGGAAATGTCTGAATCTTTTGCCATTTCCAATCTGACTTCAGTTACTCTCTATACCTGGTGATGCTTGTCTGCTGTTGAACAGGTTCTTAGAGCATGGGGAACAAGCCTGTGAAACAAGAAAGGGAAGAGATTCTTGTGAAGGTTGTACCCCCTCTTGACCGAGCATATGTCCGGTGGCTTGCACGGGACCTAGAAAGGATCCATGGCTTCACCCCAAGGAAACCCTGTGCCGTGAGGCCGCCGGATCACTACATTGAGTACATGCGCTTGAATGGGTGGCTGGATGTAAGCTTGGATGATCCTGATCTAGCACACTTGTTCAAGTAGATAGATCGGTTTGCAAGGTTTCGCAGTAGAAAAATGTTGAGCCAACTGCTGGGTACCCTTTCAAAAGCGCGATGAGCGCAAGGCTCGGCATGTTCTAGTGTTATTTCTTGTGCAAATGGATCGTGAGCATTCATTCAGATGAGTTCCCAGCACTTGAGCTCTTTTCCAGCAGGAGTTTTGTTTCCTTCAGTACTAATGGAGGGAAAGAATATCCTCTTATCCCCAGCTTTTTCCCTTCTAGATGGCTTTCAAATTGAATTGTGGAGAAGAATAATCAAAAGAGAAAGCTGATAAGGCTGAATTGGCTTAGCCAGGCAAACCATCAAACTGAAAATTTGGGATCATTCTTGAATACAGGAGATCTCTATTATTGTGAAAGGACGTGGTCTCATGGAAATCCAAATGATTAGTAGTTGGAAATCGACTGAGCACACGCGTTAAGAGCCTGTAAGGTTCTTTAGAAAATTTAAGTTAATTTCATTGGATAATGAACTTTGCAGTTTGGATCCCGACAAAACTAGGCTTTCAAGATGCTATTGGGTGCTCTTCGATTCATGTGGAAACATCTAACTTTTCTCTCCCGAATTGTAGGGTGATTCTAGTAGATTCGAAGAAGTCCTTTATTTATTTGTTTGAGCTAAATTCGAAGAATTTAATAACAAGCTTGAAATTTTCGCTTTTTAACTGTCTCTTTGTCGATTTAGTATAAATAGATGGTAAATATCCTTTTTTTAGGGCTCTATTTGTTTTTTAGAAAAATTGTAATATTTTTCGGTGTTTTGCTAAGACTTGAAAATGAACAAAAAAATATTAAGGCATTGGTGACTTGCGCAAAATAGCCAACGAACCTAGCATAGGGAGTTAGGCACTAGGGTCTCCCAAATCCCCTATTCTTGGAACCTAGCATAGGGAGTTAGGCACTAGGGTCTCCCAAATCCCCTATTCTTGGGCACGAGCATGGCCACTAGTCTTGGGTCCATTGAAATCAAGCTCGAAACCTTTGTGTCATGCCCAATTCCCTAGTGTTTTAGATAAAGTCTACAAAGGCCAAGCCTTGGTCCACAACACTCAATCTTGGGTCTATCGAAGTTGAACCTATTGCCCAATTTCAAGACCCTAGCCCTTAGGCTTGGCTAAATCAAGGCACCCAAAACTTTGGTATCAATGCTCCACCTGGGTCCATTGAGGTTGAGCTTGAGACCCTAATGTTAATATCCCATACTTGGGTCCATCAAGGCAAAGCTAAGATCCTTCAAGATTGGACCTAGGTCCTCGTTGCTTGAGCCCGAGTCCTCGACAACCAAGTCTAGGCATGGACATTAGGGTCCCAAGCTTAACCTCTGTGGACTTATGCTTAGATACCACATGGGCCTCAAGCCTAGCTCCAATGAACCCAACTATGATAGCTAGGATCCCAAGCGTGGCTTCAATGAACTAGGGTTCGAATGGTTGGGACCTAGACACAAGCATCAGGGTTTGGAGCGTGACCTTGATTAAAGTTAGATGTTGGAGCAGAGGTCTATGGCTTGGTCTTGTTGGACCTGAATTCAAGCATTAGGAACTTGTCCTGGACGGTCAGCATCCCGATTTCAACTTTAATTTGACACAAAATACCGTTCAAAAAGATACAATTACCGGCATTCCTATTTTAATATTAATTTAATGCGAAACTCTTAATCCGTTCTAAACTCGATTTCGACACTTTATCAGCAGCCAAAAAAGAGAAAAAGAAAAGGCATAAAAAAAGAAAAAAAAAAGGAAAAAGAAAGGACGACTGAGGTGACGTGTGCGAGTGGCGTGCTGAATGATGAGAAGTTGACATCTTGTGGTGGAGCAGTGGGTAGGCGGGCGGGGGGAGTCGTGGAAACTGGAGCGCGTGGTGGATCCGCGCGCGCGTCGCCTCACGCGCCGGTACGGTTCCTGTGAAGTTCGCGCCAAATTATCGGCCCGCACCCCCGCTCTTTTCCAGTTACCGTGCCCGATTGATTGGTCGCCGTTCGTTGAAAGGGCGCGTAATCCTCCCCCGATTCGAACCGACTCCATTCTGCGCGACGAGAAACGCTCGACCTTCATCCAACTAGGGAATCAATGAAAATTGATTTATCTTTTTGATCGAAATCAATGAAAATTGACTAATACCATATAATTTTTATAGCACGTCCTCATTAATTTCGTCCGTCGCATTATTTAAACCTATTAAAATCTCCTTCAAATCTAGCCGACGAGATGATTTTCCTTTCGAATTTCTAAATTAAAAAGATGAAAATGCCGATTATTATATTTTATTTACGCATCTCGAGGATCGAATTAGCTCTAATTTTTTGCTCCCATAAATACATAACTCATTAATCGACTTGAGAATCTATCTGGTCTATAAGGTGATGCATGTCCTAACAGGAATCCATTCCCTCAAATTACCTAGCTTCAGTTTATCGAGTTTATTAGTTAGGATCAGCTTGCCCAGCGATGAATCATTGAGGAGGTCGTTGCAAAATATTGTATGATTCTTCTCTTACCCCTCATCTCTTTTTAGATCAAATACATACGATAACCCAAAATTTAAGATACTTTCTTACCATCGAGGCAAAGCGAGAGAACGGGACCACTGATAACAGTTAACTAACAGCTGATTAAAGAGCATATTCCGTAATCCTTTTTTTTTAATAAAAAAAGAAGTGGATTCTGAATTTGCAAGTGCTCTACAAAAGCTTTTGGGAGCATGCCTTCCATTGGTTACGTTTATTTTCCATGATCAATGTAGATTTTCCCAGAAAAAAAAAATTTTAAAAAAAATCACGTAATTTAAGTGAGATTGGGGAATTGTGAATAAAAAAATGATAATAGAAAAAGGGGAAGAAGGGAAGAGGGGGGGGAGGGGGGCTTCCCTCCACATCTATATCCGAACCAAATTCCCTCCTCCGCCTCTCTCTTCCCTCGTTTTCTGCTCTCTCTCTTTACCCGCTTTTTTATTTTGTTTCCTTCTCCCCTCTTCCTCCCTCCCCTCCCTTCCCTCCATCCCTCCATCCTTCTCCCTCCTCCCGCTTTCTCTCTCTAGAACCCCCACCCCACCCCACCACCTTCGCTTTCTCTCTCTACAACCCTCCCCCCCGCCCTCTCCCGCCTCCGATTCTCGGCAGCTCCTCCGCCGCCGCCGGCCGCCCTCGCCTCCCTCTTCCCGCCCTCCAAAACCCCAGCTCGCCGCGCCGCACCGCGCCGCCGCCGAGTCCTCGCCACCGATCTTCGGCCCCGATGTCCGATCACGCGGCCCCCAAGCAGCCGCCGCCGCCGCGCCCGGCCCCGCCCCAGCCGAAGCCGCCGGGCGCCCCCGTCGTCGACCGCCACCAGTTCCCCTTCTCGTCCGTGGCGAAGCCGCCTTTCGTCGCTCCCCCCGACTACCACCGCTTCTCCCCCGAGGCCCCACGCCGGGTCGCCGATCACGAGGCCGACGCCCTGCTGGTTCGATCCCCGGTGAGTGGACCCCTCCCTCTCTCGATCCGCGCGCGCTCGCGCTTGGCGCGCGGTTTTCTTTTTTTTGGGGCTTTTGCCGATTCGCGGCGAGATCTGCTCGGGTTTTCGCGCTGGTGGCTCGTTTTGAGCTCGGCTGCTTTGGATTTCGTCTCATTTTGTCGGGGAGATGCGTGCGGTCCTGATTGAGGTTCCAATATTCGATCTTTCATGTTGGTTTTACTAGCTACAGTGGGTTCGATTAGTTTTGATCATAATTGGAGTGGCTCCTCTTTCTATGAGGAGTGAGTTTACTTCCCAGAGTTCATGATTTCAAGGTCATGGTTCCTTTCCTAGGAGTCGGTAAAATGCAGCTGCTGATGAATTAGTGTATGGACTTAAAACCAGTTGTCTTGAAAAGGGTTGTGGGGCGAACTCACTTCCTTTCAGTAATTCGAAAGACTGTCAAAGTCGGTTGCATTGCTGGTGAATACATCGACTTTACAGGGAGACAGACTGCTGGATTGGGACAATGGATGTGTCTTGGACCCTAGCAGTCAAACCTGCATCTGAGGGACAAGATATTAATCGTTCTTGTAGTTTTTCAAAGCCAGTTGCTGTCATTCCTGTGGCGGTGATTCTTCCGCATCGACCAATCGATTTATTTTTCAAGTTGATTTTGGATTTAAGTTCTTTGTTTTGTTGTTGACAGGAGATCCTCAACTATCTGTTGGATTTCCTCCCCCTCTCTCTGCAGGGGGACAGGAAAAGGTTGAGTAGCTCCATGATGTTGGCAGTATTCAATTACCTAGAAAGATTCTGGTTATCTCTTGTTATATTATGTTAAAATTAAGGGATTTATTTGGCTAAATAAGTGTATAAGATGCACTCATGAGTCATGAGTACTTCTTCATGGTGGAGTTATACAGATTACCCTTAATCTTGCATTGACAATGGTAGTACTAGCATAAAAACGGGGTTCACTACACGCCAACACATGGGTGATTAAAAGTTTTTCAGATCCTGTGCTCTCTTTGAATTCGAGTAAAGCTAAGTTCTACTTTAAATCACTGTTAGATAGAGGAAGTTGAATAAATTTATCAACTTATTGCTGTGCTGCACAAATTGCTTTCATTGGGTTAGGGATATAAAATTTTGCGGGGAGCTTGAACTCTTCTATCCTTTTAGGGAACTTTATGCTTGTTCTTTCATAGACAACACAACCTGGATCATCCTTAGTTCATGTGAAACTGCGGTTGTCCGTTTCATGAACTTTCTTCTTATTTGTGTTCCTTTGAATTTTTTTAGTTTGCCTTGTGAACTCTTCCTCCATACTTCTTTACGGGGTTCTTTTCTCAGCCTCTTAAGTGGCATTCTTTGTTATGTTTCTCTTTTGATGTCTAAGGAAGCTGATGAAGTCTAAATCCGTTTCGCACATATGTTGTCACACACAAATGAAGTCCAGATATATATATCGCTGTTACATATCATCCATGTTAAATATAAGTTGTTCAGACATGTTGCTAATAGATTTCAATATGGTTTGATCAGCAGCTGAAGCGGAAAAGTGACACGGTAGATGGCAAGGCAGAGCAAAATGATTGGTCAGCTGGAGCTGGTTATGCTGAGGTTGTTAGTAGTCCCGTTCAGACGCCCGTATCAGGAAAAACAGCTAAGGGAAATAAAACTTCAAGGATCTCAAAGAACAATAGATTAGGACCTCAAACTCCTATCTCAAATGCTGGTCAGTTGAGGATCTCAAGTGTGTGTTCCTTTTTCATCAACCTGCTGCTTAGCTCATGCATAAGCCACTTACATAGGGAAATAAGGATACAGTATATAGAGTTTGCTTTCACCCTATACACATTGATCCTATAATAATTTCAATAGTATAAGATTGATTCGGCATTTATTGATAATTTTGTAGGTTCTCCATCTGGCAATAATCTTACTCCGGCGGGTCCATGTCGTTATGACAGCTCTCTAGGTAACTTGGGCTTTTGTCAGACAATTGAAAGACAAAACGAAGCACATAAATTATGTCATTTACAGTATTTTGTATTTCTCTTGCAGGTCTTTTAACAAAGAAGTTTATCAACTTGATAAAGCGTGCTGAAGATGGTGTTCTTGATCTAAATAAAGCTGCTGAGACTTTAGAGGTAAGTGTAACTGTTCACTTTCTCCTATATCTCATCTGCTGATGCCAGGTACTTTACTCAAGGATATGATGTTGCTATAGGTGCAAAAGAGGCGAATATATGACATAACAAATGTCCTTGAAGGCATTGGGCTCATTGAGAAGAAACTAAAGAACAGGATCCAGTGGAAGTAAGCAAATGTTTTATTGGACTCTTCATATTTTGATTTTAATAGACTTAGAAAGTGGTCCTAGCAAACAAGTGATACTAAAAGCTTGGTCTTCTATAAATCAGGGGACTGGAGGCTTCAAGGCCAGGGGAGATTGACGAAAGTGTCACAAGCTTACAGGTATCCATGAATAGATCTTTTTTTCGTGCTAATGCTTTGATGACTTTGGTTTTAAATCGTAGAAGCTTTTGTACATGTTGGCACTTATCCAACAATGATTCTTCTTCCTGCAGTTTTTCTTTCTTCAGCCTTCATAATTGAAATGGAGATTGTTATCCGAAAGTATTATGGGCTCAGTGATTTTAACTTGCTTTCACCACTGTCACTTTCATATTATCTAGGTCCTTAGACATTATTACTAGGTTCCTTGACACTTTGCTTAATCTCATTTGGCAATTTATTTTGCAGACTTTGTCCACACCCTCTTATAGAAAGAATTTAGGGAGACATTACTGACTTTCTAATCCAAATTGTTTACGCTTTCCCTCCATTGTCAGGCACAAGTTGAAAGCCTCGGGGTGGAGGAACATAGGCTGGATGAACAAATAAGGTGGGTTATCTTGGAACTGCTCATGTCAATTCTCTCTCTATGATCTTTTAGCCCTTGCCTATTGTGCTGAGGCAGCTACATCGTTGCAGAGAAATGCAGGAGAGATTGAGGGATCTCAGCGAAGATGATAACAATAAAAGGTAGAATTTGACCCTTGAGGACTTAGTTGATTGTGCGGATCTTTGAATTGACCACCATTACCTTTATAGGTTGCTTTTTATTACTGAAGATGACATCAAGGCTTTACCATGCTTCCAGGTTAAAATCACTCCTTTGCTGTATGGGGGTAGTATAAATAGGCATTTTTCTTGGTTTCTGTGCATTCGCCAGCAGCTTTCACCTAAGCTTATTGATTATAGAATGCACTGCTTTTGTCAGAATGAAACTCTCATTGCGATAAAAGCTCCCCATGGTACAACTCTGGAAGTTCCAGATCCTGATGAGGTAAATTAAAACCTGATGAAGTTAGTATAACTCATTTTATGTAACTACAAAGACCTCCTTTGATGTGTAAAGCATCGATAACCAGTAACCTTTTTAACCTTATGTCCCCAGGCGGTTGACTATCCCCAAAGAAGATATAGGATTGTCCTTAGAAGCACAATGGGTCCTATAGACGTTTATCTTGTCAGGTACTTTCTTTTTACCCCTCTTTTTTGGTTAGCATCACTATTGCCTCGTACTTGTTCATAAATTTTGCAAAAGTATGCTCCTGAAAATGGTTGTCAGCTGTTTAGAAAGTTCCAACTTCCACATACTTGATCACCTCCCCATGACATTTTTAATTACAGTCAATTTGAAGAGAGATTTGAGGAGATTAATGGTGGCGAGGCTACTCCAAGCATTCAACCAAGAGTTAACGAGAAACCAGTGACAACTATGGCCCAGGAAGACTGCAGCAGACCAGAGAATGAAATGCCAGGCCAACTTGCTGACTTAGCATACTCAGATTTTAGTACCTCCCAAGACATTGTGGGTGGATTTATGAAGATTGTTCCCTCGGATGTCGATGTAAGTGTTCCTGTAGCCTGCCTAGTAATATGGCTTCTTGAGGATGGAGGTTCCAATGACAAAAATGTTCGTTTCCTCAGTGGAATTAGAAAAATGGCCGGTGTTATATACAATGTAGAGTATCCGAATATGGGATGATTAGAAACTGCAGAGTTCTGTGTTCATCTATAATCTGCTGGAATGTGAATTCTCACATTAGTAACTCTCACTAATTTGCATTATTCCTTTACCTTCTCCTGACAGAGCGTTGCAGATTATTGGCTCTTATCAGATGCAGATGTTAGCATCACGGACATATGGAGGGCAGAGTGTATCCTTTTGCTTAAGATGCTTCGTTTTGCAGCCTTATTTTCTTCACCTTTTATTCTCCATTGTCCCCACTGTGCTAATGGTAATTAAGCCTCCTTAACTTTCGCTCATAGCTGGAGTTCAGTGGAATGGCTTGGGTTCACTTCATGATGACTATGGCATGGCTAATGTCAGTACCCCTCGGGCCCAAACACCACCATCCAATACGACAGAAGTACCTGCCGCCACTTCTCCGGCAAGATGAAAGGCATCAACTGTTTTGGTATAATGGACATGTTTCACATGCGAAACAATGACATCTTCATCGTCTCCTGGACATATTCTGTCATGGAGATTGCCAGGTTCAACAGTTTGATGGAGGCGGCAAATTCCCTTC
This sequence comes from Eucalyptus dawsonii, assembly GCA_016097615.1. Lineage (NCBI taxonomy): Eukaryota > Viridiplantae > Streptophyta > Magnoliopsida > Myrtales > Myrtaceae > Eucalyptus > Eucalyptus dawsonii. The sequence continues at coordinate 11,503,595 of CM027880.1, read as the reverse complement.
ACCTCCCTCGGAGTGCTATAGGGAAATCTGCTCGGTATATTATACCCGGAGGTGACAATAGTTGAGGAGGTTTATGTACAGATTAGCCTGCATAATCTCATGTGATTTGCGAGCATGTAATAAGGCGCACATATTTTTATGCGTATATCCATGTATATTGTTCCATGTCGTGGTTTATTAAGTGAAGCATCAGATCATTCTCCAGGTCTTCAAGAAATGGGTACCTGTTGCATTTGTATGTGGCATCTGACATTGGAAGTAGGTTTCTGTAAAGAATCATCACTTTTTCTGCCTTGTAAAATCTTCACAAGTCATCACGGAAGATGTTTCCATTATTAACTTCAGTAGACTCGATTAATCAAAGTTTAAAAGACAGGAGGAGCTCACAAAGATAAATTCCAAGTTCATGCTTACGGGAAATACGTTTCTGTTTTCCAGTACTCTTAATTCATGAGTATTGCGTATTAGCTCTAGAACAGGTTCAGGAGATTTTCCATGTGCACAAGCCAATGTTGTGCGGGCAAAAAGGCATCATAACTCCGATAAGCCATAATTTGTGCCGATAAAAATGTTAAAATTTATGTTCTACAGCTATTAAGTGTAATGATACAGAACCATGGCTATGGAGTATCAGAAGATCCATGTGCAAATTCACTTCTCCTTATCAACTTTCTTCCCAATCCAACCGGCGACAATGGGAGTGAGGGCCACAGTTGGAGGAAACCGAATTGGGGACGCGGCTTTGTGTGCGGCATATGCCAAAGCAAAGGTTCCGACCTTCTCTCCGTTCGCATCCACCGAAATTCCCACCTGCAATCAAAGATCCATGAACCACGATTCCAACCAAACATTCCTAGGTAATCTGCAAAATGCGCAATGCCTCGAAGTTGCGAATTACCCTCTGCAATAGAGCTTGTACGTCGATGCCGGCATTGATGAGGACATAACACAGCGAGAATGAGATCAGGGAAAGAGTAATGGAGGTAGCTAAGTATGCTCCCCCATATTTCGCAAGGAGTTCCTTGGCTTGATCTGTCTTTGACTTCTTCTTCTCATCATCCCCCTTTTGTTCCTCTTTTGAACGGAATATCTGCACATGATCAACAAAGAACATTTGCTAATCATACTTCCAACTTCCCAGCAAGAGCAACTTGTCACTATTAGCATCACTATATTGATAACAGGGTTTGGTAATGTTCGTCTGCACCAGCAAATTTCAAATATTATTCATGTTTAAACTGAAGAGATCATAAGAGAACTGACAATCAAAAAATTAAAAAGGTATTAGGCTTTATCCTAGCCAAAAGGCCAAGATTGGACGGCCAGAAATAACTAGGTAGAGAGAGAGGGAGAGCAATGGTTTTATCCTATCCATTCCAACAAGGCCTAGAACGAATTTGAACATGACGAGAGCTAAGAGAATGAGCCCAAAAAGGCAGAATCAGGCTGCAACTCACTAGCTTCATCAATTCAAAACATGACGAGGATCGCCAAGCGGAGCAGAAAAAGAAGAGGGAGAGAGCGAGCTCAAATTCACCTGCCAGAGACCAGCTTCGAGGCCATACTTCTTGGTGACTTCATCCGCCGAAGCGGACGACGGAGACGGGTTCCGGGCTTCCTTCGTTTCCTCTCTAATGGCCCTCACCGCGACGCGACTCGAATTGGGCTTGCAGGGTCTAGGCGAAGGAGCGAAGAAGCGGTACCCGTCTCGCCTCAAGCGAGGAGATGAAGGAGAGAGGGCGGGAAACAAATTCACTGCCTCCATCTGTCAGCCGAATCAAGAAGACCCAACTCCGAAATCCAGCTTCAAGCTTTCGATCATTCGAAAAAGATGAAAACTTGGTTCTTGTGATGAACTGAGGGAAAGCTTTCCTCACCCGTCCACGAGAAGCAGTCAGCAGCGAAAGGCAGAAGAGGAGGCCGGAATTACATTTGTAGCCCGGAATGAGCTTTATCTTCTCCTCCCTGCTCTTGCTGTCCACAGGGTTATTTTGGTAATTGCGCGGTTTAATGTAGCTTGGGTAATGCCTCAACCAATGGCCAGGACAGGAGCCAAGTAGCAAGATAAGGACTACATACTCGCAAATGGAACGCTTTTCTTCTTTATCGTTGTTCTGTCCCTCTCTCTCACTAGTTGTGCTATCTATTTTTGTCAATATGTTTATCTTAAGGATGTATTTGATGACGAAAATTGCTTCTCGGAAACCTCTATTGACATCATGCCGGCCTTGCCTCATAGTTGGACATCGTCAATACAAGACCGCAGAATTGTTCTCCCCAAACTTTTAAGTTTCGTTTTAAACTTTGCACCACATCTCATTATGTCTTTTCAATGAAATTTGCCTGATGGGGGCTAAGAATTGATGTGTGAGCACAAGGAGATATAGGAGAAGACATTACATTTGGAAGAGCTTGGCCATTTGATGATGTTCAAGAATAAGTCTGTGGTATGTATTTAGGGTTTGTGACCATGCACCATATCTTCCCGTATTTATATTGCATGTGCACCTACAATAAGGAATTCATTTAATTAATTCCCCCCCCCTATTCCAGCACGGGCCAGGCAAAGGTTTTGATTGAATGAAATCGTTTGATTATATACAGATTTCAAAGATTTTTTTAGCCACTAATTAAGCAAATGGAGTTAGGGCATGTTTGGGTTTACATGGAAATTAAGATTACTGGTATGCATATTTTAGCCACTAGTTAATGCTTATTTTAATGTTACAACTTTCCGCCAAATCACTTAAATGTCAAATTAAAGAAAAAATAATCATTTAATGCTTTCTACGAGAAATTCCGGCTTTTTATTAAAAAAAAATCAAGTCTTAACATGAATGATGAGATAGCCATTACATACCTAAACATGCTGCACCTGAATTTTCTCTCGAATAGACAAATCGATCTATGTTGACTTGGACTTTTTCTTGTTTGCTATTCGCACTCCATCCCCTGCTCACTTGTTCGCGCGCTGTCTCACTCAATCGACGTCATCCTCTCTCATTCACTCACTCAATTGGTGCAATAAAAAATTAGAGTTCAACTCAATGTTTGGAGGGAAAACGTAGGGCTCGGAGCCAAATCGGCAAGCATTCTATTTGTTCTCACCTTGGTCTTGGCTTTTTTGATACGAACTTGAGTAGCTTCCGTTTATTCTTTTTTTTTTGGTCGATGCTTCCGTTTATTCTCTTCTCCATCAAAGTTAACATACAATTACAGCTCGTAATTAATGGTTGTGGGCTTTAATATATTTTCTTTTTAAGGAACGATTGCGGTTGAAAATGAGAAAAGTGCTTACGCATTAAGTGTGTTGAAAAATTGATTTTTTTTTCTTTTTTGCAAAATCGCATTAATTTGAAATATCTATTCACTAAATAATTAAAACAATTAGTTGACACAATAAGAGAAAATCGTACACATATACGTGGAACGGGGAATATATTTCAAGATTTGAACTGCCGTTGGTAGGTTGTCAATAAAAGAGAAGATATACAAAATTTAAGATTGAAACATGTTGAGAGATAAAGTTGAATTATTAATTTGGGAATTTGTCCATTGATAAAATAAATAATTAAAGATATTTTGATAAAGAAAAGAAGGATTGTAATCCCTTAAAAGCATAAGACCCTTTTCACTTCAACTAATAATTTAAATAATAATATAGATAAGCGTGTATTTTTTTAGAAAATATTTTTAAAATTATTCATTTTTTACAAAACAAATGGAGTTTTAATGGTTATTTAATAGCAGCAAATAGGTCTACAAGATGGTAATATATCAATGTAAAGTGAATTATGTTTCTTCCACTCGTAGCCTCTTGCTTAATGTCTTACTCGTAACGAGAGGAAAGGAAAAATAAAAAGTGAAAAGGAAATTATAACCCGACTAGTTAGCAAGATCATAATACCAGCTAAGTCAACATTATATAAAATTAAATAATTTAAATTTAAGCGTGTATTTCCTTTACTTTTTTCAAGTATTGAGAGTTTTATGGTGTTGAAAGTGATTTTACTTTTTTTTTTTTTCCAATAGTGCAAACCTTTCATTTTGGTTTTCATTTAACTTGGAACAACCAAAACATTTCAAAATGTAAGACTATCGACATATACAATATATATATAATTTGGATACTTCAAAATTTTAAATGGGAAAGCCAATAGCAAACCAAAGAACCCGTTTGGGACAAATTCTATTCCAAATTTTAAAAAAGTTCTTTAAGTTTGAAAAATTACAAAATAATTTTGAATACTTTAAAGAGTATCACATGCTTTGTATTCGATAAATACCAATCGTGAGTGCCACAGAATTTACAAAGAATATAAGATTCATCTTGAATAAAGTTGGACTCACAACCTTACGAAAATTGTTTAATCATTTGAAATCACAGGGCTGCTCCTTCCATTGAAATTTTCTAGCAACCTCAACTTTGTCTCCCAGCCCTTTGCCTGCCCTCGGGTGGTGGGTCGACTGAACAAAGTTATTGTCGCGGTACGAATGGAACCTATTTGTGTACAATCCAGGCTAGTGGGTCTGGCCAAACATTAACATGGGATTCACCAAAACTTAGCAACATCGACGCAAACTCTTATCTTTTTCCAGCTGCTCAATCCTCGGACGAACGAACAAATTCATGTACTGAATCAATGCCATCTTCTTCGTAATCATGTGACTAGTCAATTAAGTCGTGAATGATAATTATTCTTATCATAAATTGGTTTCTAAAATAGAAATATAATCTATTTCTATTCTTAGATAAGTTTTGAACAAAAATATACAGTTAATTATAACATAAATTTTTTGTTCCTAGAATAAAAATTTATTTGAATAAAAAAATTTTCCCCCTTGTCAATGGATAATAATATAAAATTTTCCCCCTAGGTGTCAATGGACATCAGCGACTGATGGTGACAACTGGCAGATAGGTGGCAGATGGTGGGTGGCTGGGTATTATATTATATTATTTATAATTATTTTATACATTCAAACCTAAGTAAAATGCTTGTTATATTATATTATATTGAAATGTTCTATCAATAGTGGGCGAGGGGCGGGTTGGGGGTTTAGAAGTTCAAGTGAAGGTAGAAGTTTTTGAAGCCGGCGGGTGATTTGCTAGTCAAGTGGTGTGAAGCTCTACATGATCAAATGGCTTTTGCATATGATGTTATGAATATTAAAGATAGATGATCACGAAATTTCCATTTTTTTGTTAGTATCTCGATGAGCGGTTAGCGTGTACAAAATTTTTATTATTGTGTCATCTTAAATTTGGTATTGGTATTTATAGTTTAATTGCAAAATGTTGCAGGCGGGCATTTTCTTTAAGGCACGTCTCCGTTTATCAAGCGTCCCGACCACGATCTTCTCCTCCCGCCTCCGCCTCCCCCTGCCCCTCCCCGCACCACGGACCTCCCCTCTCCCTATATAAGGCACGCCTTCTTCTTTCTTTCCCCCTCAACCGGAAACTATAATCATTCATGGCATTACCACCTCGGTTCTCGTGCCACCAGTGCCACTGGGGCCTGCGCCGGCCGTGTCCCACGCTGCCCCCCGGCCGTCCCCCGCCATCCCAAGTAAGCTGCCCCCATCCACAAAGGGGCCTCCAACCCCTCCTGGCGATCTCCTCGACTTCCCCGATGTCCCCTATGTCCCCAGCATCTTGGACGACCCGGTGTCGCACCCGTGCATCATCCAACCCTGGTGGTCGCCGACTGACGACCTCCTCCTCCTCCTACCATGGCGTGCAGTAAATTGCCTTTAATTTTGTTTGTTTTTTGTTTTTTATATGGAATGAAATGAAATGAAGCTCTCTCTCTTACTAATATCATTAATCCAGGATTACTTAGGTTTACACGAGCATATGCCCAAAAGTCATTTCATATAAGTTTCGACTAACAACCTTTTGGAAATTGTATAATCATTAAAAGTTCATTGCACTCAGTTACTAGAAAATCATAAACTCATGAACATAAATAAGTTTGTAAATTGAATGATGATAATTTTCCTTATCTACTTAGTCAAATTTTTGAATTTACAAACCGATTTGCCCGCACAAAAACCATATTGTGGGCCATAAATCTAGTAAGTACTTTAAACTTTACACGATACATTATGACGCGCCACAATTCTTGATTCAACTATGCAAAAGAAGTCATTTATTTGTTAAAAAAGTCAATCGTACAATGAGAAAAAGAAACCACGGGGCCGCACCTTCCATTGACATTCTCAATCAACCTTAACCTTGTCAAGTCATTGTCGCAGTACAAATGAAATTTATTTGTGCATTATTTAGATTAATGGGTCTGGCGAAACATTAACATGGGATTCACCAAACTTAGAAGTGTCGATGCAGTTTGTCCTTTTCCAGTTGCTCGATCCTCGGATGAACAAGTGAGTTCGTGTAGGGAACCGACGTCATCTTCTCCATGCTCATCGCGACCAGCAGGTCAGCTGCTCAGTCGACTTCGGAGAAAGAATCAACGTCTCGATTCCAGGTTTTCGAAGAAGCAGATGAGAATTCATGACCCTTAACCATCCGACTTGATAGATACGATTTAACCTAATCTCGATTATCAGCAGCATAACTAACTTCCCCGGATCGCATGGCCTCCCGAAACTTCTATTTAAAACAGAAGAAGAAGGAACAAAGAGAGCTTATCTCTCTCTCTCTCTCTCTCTCTCTGGTGCTGTGCTGTGCAGAGCGGTAATGTCTTCCAGTAGAAAAGGATTCCTGAAGACCATTTTCACACCGAGTTTGGGCTGCGGGTGTGGGAAGCCAGAGCCCTCCGATGCCGTCGAACCCACCACGATTCAACCCAGAAGAGACTCTTCATCTTCATCGTTCTCACTCCATGACAAGCTCAAGCTCGTCAAGATAGAATCTTGCCCTGGCCCCTCGTCTTCCTTCGCTTCCCACACCACCACTACCACTACCGCCACCACCACATTCTCGCTCCCCAACGCCGACGCGACCCCGAACCGCCGCCCCGACCCGGAGGCGCCGAGGCCGATCATCGGGAACAGCATCGCCGTCGCGAAGGACTCCGACGACCCGTACCGAGATTTCAAGAACTCGATGCTCCAGATGGTGCTGGAGCAAGGGATTTACTCGAGGGACGGCTTGCAGGAGCTCCTGCACTGCTTCTTGAAGCTCAACTCGCCTCGCTACCACGCCGTCATCATCCGGGCCTTCACCGCGATCTGGAACGGCGTCGCTTCCGCCGCCGGCGGCGATCTGGATGCGCTGCCGCCGCCGCCGCCGTCGCCGTCGCCGTCATCGTCGTCGCCGGGGTGTCAGAGTAATAATCATGGTGGGGATGGAGTTGAAGGAGGGTCGCGTGAATGAGAGGCTATAGCCACGTGAGAGCATTTCTCTCGCACGTGTGAAACTTCTTCTCTCTTATCATTTTATCTTTTATTTATCTCTTGGAATGTTGAAATTTTTTGGTGGTGTGAGGAGGAAATAGTGTCCATATGATCCATGAATTCTTCTAATCTATATGATTAGAAATATAGAGTTTTTCATTTTAATCACCCGATCACTCCTTGTTTTCTGCTCACCATTATCCCATGTTAAAAAAGAAAAAAAGTACTTCCAATGTTCAATATTGTCAGATCTCTTGCACTAACAACTTTTAACTTAGTTTTATTATGAAGCCAAAAAAAAGGTCAATTTTCCCAACTAATATACTTATGAAGCCTAAAAATCATAACATGATCCATGTCTTTCCTATTATGAATCGACGTCGGTTTGTTATTGTTTTTTGCCATGTCATCAAGCGAAAATGAATGCTGACAGATAACTTAATCGAACAAGAAAGAATTTAGAGGGCCAAACCACACGAGTAACAATGACTTTAAGAGATGAAGACGTACACACCAGGTGTGTAAGGATAGCAACTTCGTGTCTAATCAAATATTTATGAAATAATAGCACAAGCGATCCTAAACTTTAGTTTAATATGTAATGCCGTTCTTGAACTTTTAATTTATTCAATGTGATCATTTAATTATTGTTAAATGTTAAATGTAATTCTTAAATTATACAAAAATATTTAACAATTCAAGGAATAAATTCAATCTTGAATAAAAAATCAAGGATCACATTAAATAAATAAAAAGTCTATGAACACATTACACATTTGATCAAAATTTAGATATCACATCAAAAAAATTAAAAATTTAACATTGAATCAAAATTTAAGACGAGATTGTACAGTGTGTTGTTTTTCCCCACATTCAATTACTTTCGGTGGGGGGAAACTACCAACTGGCCGTGCCAATGATTACTACAACGACACAGCAGTTGTAGGGACCGTTGCCCATACTTATGTCTTGCAATGCCCACATCTTCATTTCTTCAAAAGCCCGCAAGGCACGCACTCTTGCCATGCCTACATCTTCATGTCTTCTTTGACCAGAAAGATCAATAGATCAAAACAGCAAAACAGAACCAGAGTCCAACAGGAACATGCTCCAGAACAGTAGTTCGTGGCGGATGGTTCGGGAAATGCGTCATTTCTAAAGCCAAAGCTACGATCCTTAGAAGCCACATTCGACGGGACAAGGCACCAAGACTCGACATAACCGCTGAGACGGGATGGGTTATATAACTGGTTGGATAAACACACAGCAAGATATAGCAAAAGCGTTTTCTGAGTAATTCACCCCCATGCTCTTCCAAGCAGGAGGAGAAGAGGGCCTCACACCGGCATTCCAATGCTGCAATGTGTTCGACATTGTTTGGCATCAAACTGGTGAGAGCTGTGAAGAAAATGGGAATATTAGATTAGAAATAAGAACCCCATTTGCTTTTTTTCTCTTCTTTTCGGTAAGAACTTATTCAATTGTGCAAGCGATAGTCGCAAAGTGCTTACCTAGGAATATAGGACGCTGCAGAAAGCCGAAGATGGTTATGGCTCATAAACCTCAGCAAAGCCGAAAGCCTACACTTAGAGGCTGATTTCTCGAGCGCTCTCTTTGTTCCATTTGATCGATCCACAGCAATGATGTTGCAGAACAGCAGGTCCTGCACAGAAATTACCACCATGAATCAGAGGCTAACTGTTTCTAGATACAACTTCATTGTCACATGGTTTAGTTGAACTAGAAGATACAAGTCCAGATTAGGAATAGTGGAACCAACTGTTTCTGAAATGCTTCCCTTAAATTTTTTCAGAAATACCGGTGAGAGAATTCGGGAGGGGATTTCACAGCGAGAGATTGCGTAGGTTTGGAGAAACAAATAGGAGGAATTAACGGGCCGATTGGGCTAAAAAAGGGTCATATTCATTTGAGACTCAATTTTCCTCATCCTTTTCCCTTCTTCTCACGAGGATAGTGCAAGCTAGAAATCATCCATAGATCACCTAAAGGCAGATATAAAAGTGACGAAGAAATGAACTGAAACTTTGATCTCCAGCAATGCTCCTGCACAACAAATTTGTAAGCCAATGTCAGTATTTGATGCAACGAAAGCTGTGGAACATAAACAACGGTCTCGAGTATTACAGGTTACTCTAGATACATACAAATAAAAAGATGCCCTACCTTTGCCAGATGATCAAAAGAGTTTGCAACATGAAACTGTGTACAATTACGGGGGGCAAGCAAAGGGATGAACTGAAGAGTCTACAGATCAGGCGGCCAGATCAGATCACTGGACCTTAGCTTCTTCACAAACTAAAATAAGTGGTATGAATTTCCCCATTCTTGGCATAGTACCAATCACTAATGCACGACGACGCACTATGAAACAAACTCATTCAGTGTTGTTTTGACAGAAGAATTCCAATCCCGATCAGGATAAGAACTAGGTCGAGAACAGGCTTTTCTATTTTATTTTTTTTTCATTCTCCGAAGTTCGAAGTTACACTGAGAAAATCAGGACATTGCGATAAAACCATGTCCAGAAATGCAAGATAAGCTGTCCCGGACATAGAACCGGCAGGTTATCCTGGTCAATTACGAGAAGTTAATGAACATAAGCAGTCCCGCAAGAGGTGAACAAGGTCGTAATGACCCAGCCATGTTTCATTCTTCACCAGTTGTAACTCCGCTGTCATCAGAAACAGGACAGTCCCAAATCATAAACGCACAAGCAACCGGCACAAAAGCCAGAGGATCGCAGGCGACAATTACCAATCGACGCATTATGTGATAGCATGAAGCAAACATACAACAGGCGATCGATTCGATAAATGTATGCTTTTGGTATTTTGATTGATTTTGACAGGCGATCAGCTGACAGATTTCAATCTTGATTTGATTCAAGGTGCAAATTTGAGTACACCAGTGAATAAGATACCGAACAATATTCACAAAATGTACCAAAAAATTTGGTACGGTACAAAAGAATGAATTGAATTTTGGGGATTGATCCTAATAGACCTCTAGGCCGTACAACACGCCGGCGTGCTTCTCCGGCCCGTCGTCGTTGGCGAAGTAGACGTCCCTAATCTTCCTGAACGCTTGCCACGTCAGCAAGCTGTCGGAACCGGCCTGGTGGCACTTGCCGACCGCCCGGTCCAGCTCCAGCGCCGCGGCGACCCGGTCCAGCCCGCCGTGCAGGCTGTGGCAGAACCGCATGAGGTGCTTCACGTCGTACACCCGGTCCCCGAAGAACACCCGCACGACGGCGAGGAACTCCGGGAGGTCGCCGGGGAGCTCGCGGCTGGTGAGGGCCTTGACCAGGTACCCGAAGTCGTAGGCGCTGTGGAACGTGACCCAGCTGACGGCGTCGTTGCAGACGAGGCCGGACGACATCACCAGCTCGGCGAAGCGGGCGGAGTCGATCCCCTCGGCGCGGTTGCGGTCGAAGTCGACGCCCTGGCGGCGGAGGAGCTCGATGGAGTCGGGCGCGTGGGGGTCGCGGGCGGCGTCGAACTCCCGGAAGTTGAACTCCCAGATGAACCCGGGGAGGCCGCCGCGGGCGTCGGAGAGGGTGAGGCCGACCTGGATGAGGGAGAGGGCGTCGACGTTGGACTTGAGGAGGCGGTAGTGGTCGGACGGGGAGAGGCGGGCGCCGCCGGAGGCGGGGCGGCGGAAGACGAGGCCGGGGAACTCGGTGTCCATGGAGACGAAGGGGTAGCGGTCGATGAGGTCGCGGATGAGGCCGAACTCGGCGTCGAGGTTCCAGGCCCAGACCTGGCGGATGGCGACGGCGGAGGAGGGGCGTTCGTCGGGGGTCGCCATGGCCGGGATGGGGGAGGAGGGAAGCGTCGGAGATGGGGAGATGAGGGAGGGGAAATGGAGGGGGCGGGGGTTATATAAGGGCGGAAAGCGGAGGAGGAAGAAGGTGGTGGGAAGGAGGGGGCGAACGTGACGGGTCAGTTTCAGTTCTCAGTTCAGTGGAGAGGAGTCTCCTTCCTCGTCTTTTCCGAAGACTCGTCCAAGTTCAACGCGCCTTGGGCGCTTTGACTGGACCCCACCCCCCACGCCCCGACTACTCCCGAATAACGACGACTGAATTGGCGCCGCTCGTTGCGGACCCCACTACTGTAATTTAGTGGTGATTTCTTTGATTATGAAAATCCCTCGCCTTACCTAATTTTTGCATACTTTTGATAAAAAAGAAAAAAGAAATATCTTTCTTTTTTTTTCATTTTAATAAATATTCGGAGGAAGAGAAGAAAACAGAGGAGGAGCAGGGAGACCGGGTGTTTCGTTTGACCTTTCGGCTGCCCGAACGAACGAGAGTAGAGACGGGAAAAATCAGGCAATTATTTTGTCTTTTTTTTCTTGCATTTCCTTTTCGCTGACGTCGGACGGCGGCTGTCGTTGCCGGAAAACGTGTTTTGCATTTTCGGTGCTTGCACCATGTATCCGGACCATCGCCCAATAGCGACGAAACCGTTTTCGTCGCGTGCTTATTTATCGCGCTCGACCATTTTCCTGGTTTCTGATTTTAGCAATTTATTTTTGCTGATTTAAAATTGCTGATAAATTTAACGACGACACACCTGAAGGCATACGAACCATCTCATCAAATATTTACTAATATAAAATCCGCATGATTTCAGCGCACGTCCTCTTCCTCATCCCCTTCGCGCTCCTCTTCTTCTCTGAGCTGCTGCTCTCCGTCGAAGTTCCGGCAGCGCATGTCCGGTCGATGCGTATGGCAGGTCCAGAAAACCCATGATTCCAGCGCATGTTCTTAGTGACGACGGGCATGGTAAATAGATCTGATCATGGACTTGGCGGTGGTGCATGGCGATACTTGGATTGACTAGGGGGTCTGGGTGGGTTAGTCCCAACAAGGATACGTAGTTTGAAGCCCCGGTCGAGCCCTTGGCCAAGGCTGATCAGGCCCAAATACTTCTTGCACGAGAACTTTTGGGGAATGTGTTGGGCTTTTAGATGACTGATTCGACACGGCATTAGGGACCGGCCCCGTCCAAGGACCTCCTTCGATTGGTTGATTACGGAACGAATTCAAATCAATCTGACAATCTCCACGACCCGCCAGGCACCAAGGAAATACCGTGTTCGATGGAGTTCAAAACGTGCACTCTATTGCAGATCTGAATTGACCCTCTAGGCTCTAATTAATGCTTCAAGTGTGGTGAGAGGGAGGGGGAGAGAGAGAGAGACCAGACACGTGAGACTTTATGGCTTGTAAGCAGATCGACGCCTAACATTGCCGGGATTCGCGACTTGTCTCGAGTCGTTTGGATCATCGTTGCGGCAGTCAAAGTATGAACGCAATTACATTGACTCATACATCTGTGATATATATATATACTTGTGATTGGGGAGTAGCCGTGTAGCCATGCATAAATTTCCAGCTAATGAAAGTGATGTTTACATTTCATTAAGGCATACCGGTGTTTTTAAGTTAAACGATGAGTATGGACGTGTCAAAATCGATCCACACAAGGTGGCATTTAATGTCGGCTTTGGTTGCGCACTATCGTTTTCGTTCTCGGGGTAGATCGTTAGCTCAACCACCGCTTGGCTTTGCATTGATTTTGGGCCGATGCGTTTGAATGAGCTAACTGCCTAGGGCTTTACGACCCTTAATGTGACAGCTTCTGGCCTTCTATTTCCAAGATTAATTTGCATTTGATTGACTAATTGATTAATTAACTGGCAGCCTACCTAATTCTACGTACCAAGACTTTCCGACTGGACTTCACACGTTCAACGTATTACAAACGTGTGTAGGTTTTCCACTATCTTGTAATAATATATTCGAGGGTTTGCAAGGATTCCATCAACCAAATAATTTTAGACAGAGAAATTTAGTAACACGACATTAGTGATAGAACTACCTTTTAACTAATAAATTAATATTTTCTAGCTAGGCAAATCAAAGTCAAACCGCATCACAAGAGGAAAGCAGACAGGAGAAAGAAAAGAGAGATCGAAACGAGACGCGTGCAAAGCGAAGTAGATCATCGAACTGAGTCACCACGTCAAGAGGGGCGACTACTGTTGTATAAAGGCCCTAAGCGTAAGAGCAAATCTCGTAGGGATTTCCGGGTTCGAGCGCTTCAGATCCTGTTCTTCTTGGCAGAGCGATTGTCTTCGTTGACGAAATCGAGCAGGACGGAGCTCTTGCACCTGGGGCACTTGGGGTCGACCTCGGATAGCATCACGTACATGAGGCATCGAGGGCAGCCCACGACCACCATCGAAGCGACCACTCGAGGTCGAGGATCCTTGCCCAAGTAGCCTATGCTGACGTTGCCATTGCTGTTGCTGTTGCGGTTCGCTTCGAGCCCCATTGGTGAGGAGGAGATGCATGAGCTTTCGCATGAAGAAGGTGATGAGTTTGGCGATTCCTTCGTCTGGAGATGATAATGGCCATCGTCAGCTCTCGGTGGCGACAAGTTCAGCCTCAGCTCTAGCTTGGGGCTCTTTGCTCTTCCGCCGCTCATCTTGGAAGCTGTACCTGGCTTTTCTCTCAGCAATATCTCCCTTCTTGGAGCTCACCTTAACAAGGGAAAAAAAGAGAGGAAATACTAAGAAAATATCCTATGCATCTAGGGAAAAACAAAAGCTATTCTATAGTTAATATCGCCCATGAAACTTGTTACGTAAATTCGAAAACTTAAAAGAGAGAGATGCTACATCCTAACTTATGATATTCTATTGTAGTAATTAGATGATTCATGAAACGTCGGGCTTCATTCCTACCTTGAGTTCGAAGAAGTAGCTCTTCTCAAAAGAACACTATCTGGGATTAAGACAAGAAGAGAAGGAATTGCTGATCAAATAGCAATGTTGAAGTTGTCAAGGAGTCTCGTACCGCAATTTATAATGCCTTGCATAGAGAGGGAGAGAGAGAGAGAGAGAGAGAGAGAGAGAGAGGTTCTCTTTATAGCCTATTACTTGTGGGTAGGAAAGGAGGGTATTTGAAATTAGGTAATTAAAGAGAGAAGGTGGGATTGAGATGAAATGAATTGAGAGGTCGCACAATGGGTGGAAGAGAGCCAAGAAACCAAAAAGGGCTGAAAAATGTTCTTAATGTGGAAAAAAGTTACTAGGATCGACTCATTGCCTTCATTCATTTATGGGAGAGTGGTTGTGTTCATATCCATCACAATTTAGTTAACCTAACAGCTATTATAAGAAATCTGGAGGCATTTAAAGCTTCACGGTTCATGTTTAGATGGAACGCTATTATATAGTCTTGCCCCATGAGAAATAAATATATAGTTAGGCTGGTTGATGCCATGCTTCTATTGAATATGTACGTGATTTTTGTGATTAATCGGATGAGATAAAATCATAGAGGATTGTGTTTTTATTGGCTAATTAGCTAGGTAAATGCATATATTCGATAGTCATACTCACAGTTCGACCGACTGTGAGAAGCTACTCTGTTATGATAAACACCGTTGATGTAAAGAAAAATTTTGCTCGAGCATTATTTATTAAGCGGCATGTGTGCATGATAGCTACCTATCGATAAAGTTAATCGAAGCTAGTAGTCAAGAGATTAAGACAGTGTGTCTAATAATTAAATGTTCATTAAAGTTACCGGTTGAAATCCCTTTTCTCCTAGGTGCCCAAAAAAGTTCGTACAATCAACCGATGCGGTTTGGAATTTCTCAAAGGTTGCTCCACAGACCTTTAGTCTAATGGCTATCGCTGCTACCGGATGTCTCGTACGTACTCGATTAACCGCCCCGATCGCGTAGTAACCTGCGAGGCTATAAAGGCTGTTTGGAGTAACCAGGATCCTTTTGAAGTGCCAGTTGCATAGGGCGACCGGGCCAGGCCGAGTCAGAAAGGCTTTGATGACTCGAGGTTCACCTTAGGGAAAGGAGAGTGAGGGGAGCGTGTGTCGCCGGAGAAGTGATCGGACAGGGCAGGGTCATCAATGAAATGGCAAGAACGGAGGTGGCCATAAAGGTATCATGTGGACGTTCGATTCATGCAGTTGTTATTTATGATTCAGTAATCAGGCCAGTGGCATTCAACTACTCCATTAAAGCTCCCCAAGAGAAGGGGGGGCGAAGAGACATCTTTTCGAGACTGAGAAAATGTTGTTGTTATCGTCCCGCTCCGAAAACGAAAGAAGCCATTGGAAACTGGGAGAGATGCAGGGGCCAGTGACGTCGAGTCAACTGAGGGCTTACGTCGTCATCTGGGTTGAAGTCTCAAGCCCTAATAAGAACCGATTCCAGTGTCTATTAGGAGTGGACATGATTTCTGGGTAAAACCAAGAATCTGATAATCAGACCTATGAGAACTGATCCGTCTTCAGATTCTAGGAGATGTAGTGCAGATTCCACATTCCAAAAATTGAGGAATTTATTCCAACGGATAGGTTTCAAGTTTCAAGTGGAATCAAGAACCTAGAACCTAAAATAAGTCTTCGTGTTTTTCTTATTCTATGTATTTGCACAAAAACTACTTTATTAAAATTTCGTAGTCTTCATGTATCTAAATATAAGTTGTGATTAATGGATTGTAGCAAATAATGTTTATTATAGATGATGATTTATTATAACTATTCAATTAAAAGTATATATGAAACTTAAATAGATCCCAAAATCAACTTTAGAACTTGTGATTAGATAAGTTCCGAGTTCTTGAATATGCATGATAAGTTTCAAATTGCAAAAATTAGGAAATACATTTTAATGAGTAGGTTTCAAATTATAAGTGGAATTGGGACATAACCTAAAACAACCACGCACCTCTTGACGTTCGAAACATCATAGTTCATGCAACTTGGAGACTTTATAAACGTTAAGTTGGTACTTGTGTTTGTTCAAAAGTGTAGTGGCTAGTTATGACGATTAGGAAGACTTGCCAACCAAATTTGAAGACAGATGCATTAATATTAGTTGCTCCAACATGGAGCCATAGGACCCGGCGACGGACCTGAGGATGCCAGCAAGATCCGCTGCTGCCCCTCGGCCCATCGGGTGTGCGGCAAGATGTTTTCTACCATCACCCAGCGATATATTAAACTCCGTGCGAATCCTTTTTTGTTTCGTCGCAAGTAGCTAATATTCCCTCAAAGGTATCATCTTGCCAACCTACCGGAAGCCGTAACACCTTATCCAGATGGCCATTGTTCTGTCCTTATGGAATGAAAGCTGAGGGGTGTGCAAGAGAACCGAAATCCGCCCAGATTGCTCGGAACTAGACTGGAACCATCCAGAACCGGTGGTTCTTAAGGGAACCGATCCGGTTCCCGGTTCCATGGGTGGATCCGTCCACCCGCTCACCCGGACTAGACCGATTAATTTTTAATATTAAAAAAATTGAAATTACTAATTAACAAACCCAACATCAAAAGGCAAGTGGTGCACGAACCAAAATTAGTCCCGATCTTTGCATGCAAAAGAAAGTCCCGATCCTCTTGAGGTGCCGCTTAGCCCCTGACCTTCCGAGGCCGCCAAAGGGACAGTAAGCCTGAACCCGACTCCCGTTTTGGGGTAGTGTAGCCTTTGTCTTCTAGGTATCTTTCTAGAGTGGGATCTCATCTCTCTTGATCTGCTGCTGCACAAGTACTCAATGCAACGGTGGATTGCGTTAGCTTGTATGTTTTGTCTCGTTAGTGATTGGATGCGAGTGTTTGAGCTTATTTGAGCTAATCTTGATCTGGGTTCTACAATAGGTTCGTTGTTTGGCTTGCAATTTTCTTGACAAAATGCCAAGCAAATGGAGACGTCCAAAAGTTAAAAAGTCTAAAGCGGACCTTGACAAAACATCGAGCAGTTAGTGTGCAAAACTCAAAAGGCTAGCACACGAAGAAGTAGGCATCATTATTGTGAGACCGGTTCCATGAATCTACTCGGGAATTGGATTGGACCGGCGGTCCAGTTCCCGGTGAATCCATGCAATAAACGGGTGGATCACGGTTCCGATTTTTTGGAACCGGTCTTTAGCGGGCGGTTCCTGGCTCTAGGTCGGGAACCACCCACCTAGACTATGCACACCCCTACGGTGACATGCCTAACAGACATGTCAAAATGGTGAAGAGACTGACTCAACATAATTGCCCAGGCGGCCATTGGACAGAGAAGGTCATCAATAAAGGTGGCCGAACAATTAGGTGATGTTCAGAGGGAAATTAATGGATATAACATCACCATCACCTTCTTCTTCCTCTTCTTCTTTCTTCTTCACCTCCGTCCCCCTTCCTTCAAGACACGAGATGTCCGAGCGGGACTGTCAGAGACTTCAATGCATGTTATAACCAAAATGCATTCTCCGGAAGGAAGGGAAGTTTAAGAGAGATGGGTGACGCATTAATCACGGGGTTCCAAAACAACTAAAGTGACGGTGTGGTGTACGCTACTAGTTAGGCCGGCAGAGTTCGATAGTGTCCCAAGAGAGCATGTTCTTCTCAATACATGGACGGGGAAAGATGAGATTGATCGAATTTCTCCGCCACAATCTTACCCCCGTGGATTGAGGCAGAAGAAGCAAAAGGCAAGCGGTTCTAGTATTCATGAACTTCCAGAGAAAAGAAAAAAAGGCATAGACCACATACATTGAATGATGATGATGCCAAAGCATTCAAATGGGCTCCGATTTGATAGGATTTGTGAAGACGATATTGCCATCTTGCACAGTGAAATTCAAGCCATCCCGAATGTTCTGTTGTATTAATTGCTATTTTCTGCCTATTGGTTCCATTAAATACACTAAAAGATGAATCTAGCTAGTAGATAGGTGGTCCACATAAATGCTTACATATCTCAATCAATTATGAATGTTTCTAATGTTTTCATGCACACCATGCACACCTTTCTATCATCGGCTCCTCTGTTCCCGTGCTAATCTCAAAAATTGCCAGAGCATTCCAGTTTGACAACTAGGATTCTTCGAAGCTTCTATTTTTACACTATCAATTACATTGGCTGCAAAGCTGGACTTTGGCAAAGATTAAGAAAATCATTATTGCTTGCTTTGATTGAGGTTCTCAGGGAAAGTTATCCTGTGAAGAGAATTGACTTAAGTCGGAAAGGATAAGCAAATAACCAAGAGCTTTTCCTAACAATCCAAAGATGTGGAAGATCTCACCTAATCCTCTAGAACCTGCTTTTGTTCGAGCTCAATAAAATGTTCGGGTAGAGGGATTGTGGTGCTATTTCTTGTCTTACCACTCCTGCATTGCAAAAGCTGCTCCTTAAGGCTCCGGACAAGCTCATACAGTTTTTGGATGCGTTGCTCTTGCAATATGATGATCTGCAAAAGGCGATGACTACAATTACAAAATAAAGCAAGGACTAGAAGCTATCTCTAATTCAGCAGCAAACTAGCAGATTGATATCCAGATGACCTGAAAGTGCAATGAAGATGAGATAGAAAGGAGCTGCAAACACCCGAAAAATAAAAAATCAACCACTTTCAGAGGCCAAATAGCAATTGATTTGGGATTGAATGAGTTTCTAGGAGCAGAAAAGAAAAGAGCTTTGAGCCGTTGAAATTTGGCAATTGGTGAATTGTGGGCAAAACTGAGTTAAGCTTGGAAAAGTTTCTTCTTGTTGGAGAAATCTCCCCATTTTGAATCTTTCAAGGGGAGAAGAGATCATTCCTAACTACAAACTGGATGGTTTTGCTTCAGGAAAATCAGTTTCACCAAGAAGTTTGATAACAGATTAAAAAAGGCTGACTTTCTAGCAAGCATCCACGGTTTTTTTTTTTTTTTTTTTGAACAAAGCAAGCATCCACGGTTGAAAAGTCCACATTCCGCCTATAACAATTCTTCAGAGTAGAATTCCTTCTGTTATCTTCAAAACAAGCTATTCATAATTACACTTGATCCCTACATTTAAATGACACTTTCTTTCCAAATCAGCCATTACAATTGAGGCTATACTGTCCATGGCCAAAGCATCCTCATTAAAAAAATAGAAGATGCAATTTTTAGGGCACTCTTTTATGGAAGTAACCACATTCCGAGGTGCAAAGGAAGACATGATTTAGTTGGTTTGGTCATTTGTAAGTATGGGGCCAGATACACAAGTTATGAGCATTGATTCAAAAATAGTCCAGGCTACAAAGAATGACTAGCAAAAGAGAGGGAAGAAAGAAGGACATCTGCCTGAAAGCTGGGAAGAGAAAGACTATAAGAATATAATGTTAAGTATCCACTTGACTTGCAACTTTGCCATTCAAAGAGCAAGATGGTGCATCAATATAAAAAAACAGACATTGCACAGATTCTATAAAGTGAAATAGAACCCTCTTAAAAGAACTACAGAACAACATAAATCACCGGTACAGATATCGATGAGAATTACGCTGTCATACTTTATGTTCTACGTCTTCACTTTAAATGCCATTGGAACTAACCATGGGGGGGACATCGCATACTGATTAAGACGGTACAACAGGCAGCAAAAGGAAAACCAGATGAAAGGCAGAAAAAACAAACTTCACATTATTGGCATGACTGAGAGGCTTCGATTAAGCATGGCTCCATTCTGAGCAGATAGAATCAACCCAGTAACAAACAGTAGACGCAGGGAAAAACTCGACAGCATTTTATCGAACAGGAATAAAGGAAACAACTACCTTCTCTTTCACGGCTTCTCGCCTCACTGAAACTCGGGTTTGCTTCTGGGCAACGCTCAGAGTGTGTTCAAGGTCAGTCACGAGGGGTTGCTTCCACTCAAACTGGGAAGTGATAATGAGGACTAGCAACAGAAAGGCGAGTAACAAGGGACGGGGCATTGTCACCAAGTTTCACGAAACCTGCAAATTAACTTTTAACTTAGACTATTAAGTGTCATGAACTTGAACACGTTCAAGAATACACATGGTAATAGCGACTTCAATAGTCAAAAAGCTGGGAACTTCCTGTCTCGCTACTATCCCAAACTTTCGCCGGTCGAACATCAGAACTACCAAGGACAGAAACACGAAGCAAACACGAAAAGCGAGACCTTGTCTTGCAAAATGAAAATTAACCAAAATCGTCATATAAATGTACTCCTTAATGCAACCGACGTGTTGACCAGACACAATGCAAGCCAAAACCCAGCTCGAATAAGCAAAACCCATGTTTCTTTTGTCAAGAGAAACGCACAAAGTTCGGCAGAAGGATGCTAATTGTTCACAATGCAACGAAGAGATCGATCATGCCTCGCGACCCAATAACAAGATCGAGCAAGTAGACCCTTTTGTCCTTTCCCCATTTTCAACTTCTCAAGATAAAAGCAACCCCCCAAGAAAAAAACCCTGATTTCGAATTAAAAAATGCTCCATGTACGGGACAAAGAAGCACTAATTAAGCAGGAATCGACTTTCGCAATCCATCGACGCTTCACCAACTCAAGCAAAAACCCGCACGCCCCCCGGGACTTCATTCCAGAGTAGAGCGGGACATTCCACGCTCGCTCGCGCGTCCATTCGCAAACCAACGGAAGGAAGAAAGCGCTGATCTCGATCGACACAAGGCACGCTAAACGCAGCGGAAGGAAACGGGGGAGAAAAAAGGCGACGAGACGAGGCAAGATTCGATTTACCCAGAATCGACGCGCGCCTGTAGAAGGAAGGAGCGACGACCTCATGATCGATCGAGTGACATCGCCGCGACGCTCGAGCCACTTCAATTCAAGCTCTCAACTACCGTATGCTGACTTCTCCTCCTCCTCCAGGCTTCGTTGCTTCATCGTCCGCCTTTGGTTTTGGTTCGCGTGCAGTGCAGTTCGGATGACGAAAGCGGGTCGGGTCATTGGATATCGATATCCGGGGCGGGGCGGATGCGTATGCGCATGCGTGGACTAAATATTTTGCGTCAGCCTTGGACCTTGCTATATATCTTTTTTCCAACGCTAGATAAAGGTGGAGATAAAATGAATTGTAACTTCCAATTCATATCGTCAACAATAAAAGTAATTTAGGGTTTTCTTTTTTTATTCACTTTTTGAAGAAATATTTCATTTTGATTTCTTTATACATTTATCTGATTATTATTTATATTCACTTAAAAACGATAATATATATCTCACAAGAAAATTTATGATCATATCTATTACCGATGGGCGATTATCAGTCTGCTGCAATTTGGAAACCTATTGGAATTGACCTAGCTGGTCCAGTTTCAGGCTGCTTCATGTTCCTAAAATAAAAAAATGAACTCTCCTTCGTTGGTCCTAAAACATTTGGACAACTTTCTCACAATATCCAATCGTCTTCCTCGAACAAGTATCAAAAATGAAGAATCATCCCACAATTAGATACACACACCTCCCCTCATTGAAAGTGAAGATAAAAATGTTATACCTCATGTTAGTAGTATAAAGTTATCATTTTTCCTTTTCAGTTTAAGTATTTTTACTGCGGCCTTACTATTATTGATTATTACTTGGAGAAAAAAGATTGTACAGTAACGCTTGTAGAAAAATCTGATGTATCAATGTGAGCTAAACGATGGATTGAATGGGACATCATTGCGCAAAAAATTCTGAAAAGTGAGCTACAGATATTTTTATAAAAAGAATTTGGAATAAATCACATCCGCTGTGATTGGAAATTTCAAAAGGAGGCTTGAAAGGGCACTGGTCTGTCATGTGTTGGCTAGATGCATTGATGGCCTTCCATGATTCAAAGGACATACTGAGGATTTAGTGTTAATTCTGAAATATTTTGTTCAAGTTGGTTGTGATTTTTCCGACCCTATGGGCCATTATTATAGTCGAAATTCATTGGGAATGAGAGAACAACAGGATTTTTTCATACTACCCACTTAGGTGGCGCTGTTGGCGGCAAGCTTCTCCCCCTAACGCAAGGGTGACTTACCCCAAGCACGAGGGGTGGTGGTGACTCAATGTATCCCCAAGGTTTACTCCGCCATGCTGTCGGCGTACGGAGCTTCCTTGGATCATTAAAAAAAAAAAAAAAACAGGATTTTTTCATAATCTGAAAAGTATTATTGAGCCTCTTTGCAATGCAACTTGCAAATGCAGTGATTACAAAAGAAAATAAAAATCCCCCACCATTCATCTCTTTGCTTAGCCCAGTTACTTTAGCCAGTTAAGAAGGCCAAAGAATGATCACAAAATAGAATCAGCAAAACCAAAACAAGAGAAAAGAAGAAGGAAAAATGCTTTCAGTTAAAAGTCAATCCGAAAGTGAGAATGGGATGTCAATCAGCACTTGGGAAGATCTGCAGGTGGAGGCGGCAACTTCTGGTTGGGTAGCTCCCCATCCAAGACAAGCCATGCCATCTTCAATCCCCAGCTTGTGTGAACTTCCAGGTGGCAATGCATGAACCATACCCCTACATGATGATCATCACTTTCATCAGCATCCATCATTAAAGATGGAGATTGCAAAGTCTAGACACGATACCAGACCACATATGATTCTACCATGTTCTTCAGAACATAAGAAAAATGAAAGAACAGATTGCAAAGTGCATTGTGATCCTCTCACCTGGGTTATCAGCTAAAAACCTTATGGCCACCCAGCCCCCAGAAGGCACACCCACAGTGTTCCTCTCAACTGGGTCGACAAGATTGAACTTTCTGGGGTCCTTATTCGGGTCGAAATTGCCAAATCCTTGTCCCACAACAAAGAAGTTGAACCCGTGCAAGTGAAGCGGGTGGCTCTCGGCACCGAGAATGCTCGTGTCCTGCATAATAAGCTCGACGTTGCTGTTGAACGGCAGGACCACCAGTTTTGTTCCGTTGCCCACGTTCGTGTTGTTGGGCGAGGTCCCGGTAAAGTTGAATATGGATTTCGGGTAGCTCGGGAAGTCCGGGCTGTAGACTCCGTTCGATTGGCCGGTGTAGTGGGCTTGAAGGAGCGCGGTGGTCGGCATCGTGAACGATACATTGTTGATAGCAGCATTGAACATCGTCCCGTTTGGTCCTTGGCAAGTATGGTTGCCTTGGCATGGCATAGTCCCGAGACCGACGGTGAAGAAGAACCTCCGGTCGACCTTTTGAGGTACATTGGCAGGAAATTGCGGGGTTGCTAGACTCCGGAGCTTATTCGTGAAATTTGTCGCGAATGCGGTGTCGTTCAGAGGCGGGAGAGTCGGTTTAAAGAGCGGAAGTTGCTTAATTGAAGAAGACGAGTGAGGTTCGTTAAGGGGTGGCTTATACTCTAAAATGCCGGCGACGGTAGAGTTGTCGAATGTACCAAGACCAGTCACGTAAGGCCTAGCGGTCATGAGGAAAATGGCTGTCGGGTAGTGGGGCTTTGTCTTAAGAAGGACATTTGTGGTCTGTGCAGGGGCGATTAGGAGGGTCTCGGTCTCAAAGGGTTTCACATAGACAGCGTCCGCTTCGACCACGGTGAGGGTGTGGTTTGCAATGCTAAAGAAGAGCTCGTCATTAAGTGCAGCATTGATTAAGCGAAGAAGGTAAGTCTTTCCTGGCTTCACTTTGAGCCTGTATGTATCTGTAGGAATTCGTTCAATGAAATATCCAGTCGATCAGTTACCAATTGTACGCTTCCAGAGTTTCCATGGAAGTGAGATTTTCAGGAAATATAATCCATGACGCAAAATGTGGTACCTTTGGCAGAGCAGTTATACAATGGGCCTGGAAGTCCATTGATGGTATAGGCATCGGAAACATTAGGTCCTCCACCCGTTTGCAAGGCCTGACTAATGATTGCCTCGGTATCTGAATTAAACCATTCACCTGAAAATTTGTGCTCTCTGTTAATTCTCGGTAATCGAAATGTCAATGAGAAAGTAATGTCGAGCTCGGATCAATCTAATCTCTAATGCATTACCAAAGACGATGGGAATTTCTTTGTGAGGCTTGGCAAATGGGTAAGAAGCATTATGTTTGGGAAGGATGATTAGAGGACCGTAGAGAGTTGCTCGTAACCATGAAATATGTGCATGCCACCAAAGAGTGCCTCTTTGGCCTACAATGGTGTAGTTGTACATGTAACTCTGGCCAGTTTGGATCGGGCATTGAGTCACGTATGCAGGACCGTCAGCCCATCCGGATCGAAGTTGTCGAATTCCATGCCTGTTTTGTGCAGAAAAAAAGAAAAGAAGGAAATGAATCCTCTACAATAGCCTAGGACTAGACTATGAAAGTGCCTCTCTATTTGATTACATCAAGGTTGAAGGCTTGGCTTGACCCTATTTCATCTCCTGGTCGGAGTAACCTATTGGCAAAGAAGCCTCCTTACACCCAAAAAAAAAAAAAAATAGAGAGAAATAAAGAACCAAGGACTAGGCTATGAAATTAAGGCATCTCTCTATTGACGGCATCAATTAACAATGGCTTGCAGGCTATCTAATGCAGCGTAATTTATCATACCAGTGGATTGAGACGTTATTCGAGACATGATTAACCACTTCAATTAGAAGCCGATCGCCTTCCCTGGCAATAATTCGAGGGCCTGGCCATTTCCCATTTACAGTGATCACACTTTTGGTATGGCATAAACGCGTCACATTTTGCAACACGACCTGCCGAACACATTTTCACTTGGTTAGAAAGAAACAATCGCAATGGGAGTTGTCAACACACGAGTCCATGTACATATCATATGTACAATTCGTGTCTAGAATACAATCTCCTTTGAAACAAGTATTCGAGGATGCAGCAAATACGTACATTGAACTTGTAATGCCTGGTCATGCCTTCGCCAGCGACGAGAGAAGGCTCGGGACAGAGGCACGACACTAAAAACGCGACAATAAAAAAACCGGCGAGTGGACATGATCGAAGGAAAGAAGCATCCATTCTCTCTTCTCAGCCTCGATTTCTCTTTTAGCTGAACAGAGAAGATACTTGATTGAGCGTGATGACAAAGAAAACTTGTCGATATGGTTCGAACCGCTTGTGGATTCAACATTACCAATCTCTTGAAGTATATATAAGCAAGTGTTCCTAGCTGATCTGGTAGTGCAAATGCATAATTTATTACGTAGAGAAGCTGGAACAGCATATCATCGGTTGTTCGAACAACCTTAGAGTGATGTCAAAGACAATCCACTTTTGACCTCCTTCCCCTCCAAGTCAAACTTCCCATGTAGGGCGAAGTAATATAATCTTCGTCTCAAGCTCAAATCAAATTGTCACATCCATGGAAGGTATTGGAAACCAGCTACCGCGCTAGATCCCCATAATTATATTGAAGTGCTGAGAATTCCGTTGAACATCACGAGACGTTTCAAATAAGAGCACTTCATTTTTATTAATTACTATTTAATTCTGTTATTGTTATTGAATTGTTTGTTACCTTCATCAGTCAAGTAAAATGGATAGTCTATCTAGTGAAAACAATCAAATTGATTCATTCTCTTGTCTAGCAAAAACCAATGACCAAATATTATTATGTGCAGATAAAATGTTATCCCTCAAATTAGTAGTATAAAGTTATCATTTTTTTCTCAGTTTAATTATTTTTACTCTGGCCAAGCTATTGATTATTACTTCGAAAAATGCACTTATATCAATAATTAAATAATTTGTCACTAAATAAGAAATCTTTTCTCGTTTATTCATGCAATATTAAGGCATAATTCAAAGTTTTGTCTTGATATTAACATGAACTTTTTTTGTAATTTTTTTTTTAATTTTTTTTAATCATGTCTTTTCTTTTCATGTTCTTTTAAATAGTTATCTTCCTAGAGGGCTAGCACAGCACTAGACAAGGCTTGCAAGCCCTCACCAGTAATTGGGCGAGGGCCAAGCATAAAAAGAGAGCTTTGTCAATGAGGTTCCTGACACAATGCCTAGCAAGATATAGCTACTTCCACCATGAAAATTTAGAACAAAGAATACACTGAGTCAAGCAATCTATAGGTCTAGGTGAGGGCTTAACAACGCATAATGGCTAACAAGGGCTTGTAGGCCCTCACCCGATGGCCATCATGACTCTCACAACTCTGTTGGCCCTTTCGAAAAGATGAATAGTGAAAAAATAAGACAATAAAATTAAAATTAAAATTTTTTTTGAAGAAATTACATTAAAAATTGACTAGAATGACTTTATTAACAAATCATCAAAAATGTTTCAAATTGAATTGATCAAATTTAAATGCATATTATCAAATTACTCACCATAGAATAGGTTTTAATAAATATCTTTTTTTTTGGGTTTGTCCTTCTGTTCTCATTAAATACACACGTCCTTCGACCAAAAATAAAAAAAGACATAAATGTTCCTTTCAGAGTCTGTTCCAGAGTCCGTTCACCGTTTATAGAGAACGTTCATTCAACGCAATATTTTCAGAGTTCCTAATTCGCAGACTAAACTTAGTCTTTAATCCTATGCATCATCTAATCCCTTTTGAACAAATAAGACCACCTAACTAGAAATAGCTTTCCTTTTCTTTTATCTTTTCAATTTACGATTATCAATTATTTTGCTATTGCAAAAATTACAATTAAGTTTAATATCAGAAAGCATGACACCCTTAGAAAAACCCTTTTAATACAACTTCAATAATTATACTATTTAAGAAATATTTGCTTCTCTCTACGCGGGTAATGAAACTAGTTTTCTATTCGTACTTTTTTGGTATACATGAACACTCCTCCGATCCGCCAACCGATCCTCCGGCATCAGACAAGCGATCGAGACGCACCAACTAAAGTTTACTTCCAAAAGTTAACGTAAAACCCGAAGTCCCGCGCGACCGTTTTCGCACGCGGGTACCCTCCTAGCAGGAGCACCAGCAACCCAGCGAGGACCGCAATTGCCAGGACTGCGGCCGAAAGCCGGCGACCAAATGTTTTCCCGGAGAAAATGGTCGTTAAGAAGCACGTCTGTGATTGCTCGTCGCTTGGTTTGTTGCCCTTGTCGGCAGGGTATTCCTTGTTCAGCTCTAATCCATCCAGTGCCGACGTTATCGCTTGTTCCGGCGCTCTGGGGTCGATTCTTTGGCCCGGCTCGGTCGGGAAGTTTAGGACTTGCAACAGGGACGCTTTGATCGACTCTTGAGATCGCCTCTCGGCCTCCAGTCGACGGGACTCCATAGGCAGGGGAGGGGGCGCTGGGGAAACCATGGACTCGTCTAGTTTGATTATGTCGTCTTTCATTATGTCCGCAAAGAAATCTTCTTCTTCGTCGTCAGGGTCGTCAGGGTCCTGAAATTTCACATCGGGCAACTCCGTATCATCCTGGGTGAAAAGCAGAGGCCCCAAAGATCAAAAACTACGGCACTCGAAAGACTGGAATCGAATCGACGACTAACCTTCTGGCGGATGGAAGATTCTGTCATCGTCCCTTCGTTCAATAAGTTCTGGTTGGATTCGGATGCCGAGTCCGTCTGCTCAACAGAATGAGAGTCGTAGCTGCTCGGGCACCTTCTTGCGAAGCCTTCCCCTGCTTCAGACAGAGTTATCCCTTCGATGCCGCCCTTGGATGTAATGTTGTTTCTATCATCTACAGAAGACAGCTCCCTTTGGCTCGGAGAAGCCTGATTCGTGCCGTCGTTAATCCGGAACTCGCTATTCCTGCGAAGGCGGCAGATGACTGGAGAATCCTGGAAGTTCACAGTAACCCGATCGATAAGCATAATTAGCTATTATTGAAAACATATGAAGAAATTTTCTCAAGAACCTTAAAAGTAATTTAAAGATGCCATTCGATCTGGATATATATTACCTGCGACTTCCCATCCATACAGTACTCGTGCATGATCCATTCCGTCCTCTCACCTTTCGGCGCACGGCCCAAATGGAAGACGAGAGTCCTCTTAGTACCAATAACTCTGGAGCCAGCCTTGACGTTGCGCTCCTTGCCAGTGGCCTTCCAGTACCCAAGTTCAGTCGCTCGCCTACTTTGTGTGCCATTTGGGTATTTCCTTCCACGAGCCGAAAAGAAGAACCACTCGTTGTCTGACTTGATAATGGACTTTGCTGTTTCAATAGTAAACCGGCACTCATCAGTCAATTATGCAACAAAGCATTCATACTGAGGACTGGACAAGCATACTTCCATTTCTGATATGCCTTGGCAAGGGAACAGAACATACATAATACCATGAGAATGCCTAGCATTGAACTCGCACAAAGATGAACCGAGACAATATTTGCCGGTAGCTTCCTAATTCCTGGCTACACTGAAGCATTTCGTCTTTCCTACCGTAAATATGTACTTCCGCATGTCTGTAATTCTCGAACATATGCCGTTCTACCGATTAAGGTTACACTGCACAAGATGGGGGACTAACTGACAATAATAAGTTGCACAATGCCGTGGATCTTTTACAGCTATAACATATAACTTGAAGAGAGCCAACTTCAACTTTGTCACAAGAAGATGGAAAACAGGGTTCAATACTGATCAGACCAGCAACCAGGGCATCGATGGGTAAAAGAATGGGAAGCTCCCTCTTCACACCATGGCAAAAACTCAGGCACGGTTTCTCCGCTCCCGCATTAAAATCTCAACAAAGCAAAATGCTGCATCATGGGTCAAAAAATCTCGTACAACGGTACAAGAGACGCAAAGTTCCTTCCTTTCCTAGCCGGTTTGCTTCGCCGGGAGACCGCAGGTTCTTGGCTTCATCAGGACTAAATCAGAAGGGCTAGTACGTTGAACAACGAGCCTAGACATCAAGCCTACTCTCTGCTCGAACCACAAAAGCGTCGATCGAATCGACACTGAACGGGAGAAACGCAGGACATAATACAAACCAGGGCAAGATCGGTGGCTCCTGTACACACTACCAAGACGATGGTTCTCGTGGGATTCAGAAGATAAAAAAGAAAAAAAAATCAACCTTTTTCCGCGTTAAACGCTTACCATCCACGACGAACACGTAAAATCTTCTTGCAACGTAATGGAAATGCTGCAGCACTTGCATAAAACGTTTGATCACATCGCAAACTAGTCAAAGACGTTCAATCAGGACCAAGACCAACCTGGCAAGTCCCAGGGCTCGTGGCGGCAAATCTCGACCTCGGCGATGACCTCGACGCGCTCCTCGCAGCCGTCGAGCTTCTTCCTGAGGTAGTACGAGATGAGCTCCTCGTCGGTCGGCGAGAACCTGAACCCCGGGAACATGGAAGACGCCGCCATCGTTATCTGCGGCTCTCTCGAAGAAGGCCCCGCCATCTCCGCTCTCCGCTCTCCCTCTCTCTCTCCCCCTTCAATTCTTCTTTCGGCAGAAGAAGCCAAAAAAGGCTCTCTCCTTTTATGGCTCGTCCGACCCCGACGCAAGGAATGAGTGAGTCCCGCGCCTGTCTTCCTGCGGTTCCTTTAACTTGTGGAGAAAGAAGAGAACCAGAATCCGAAAGCAGCAGGCACGAGAGCAAGGAAGAAAGGACGGAGGGAAGGAAGGAAGGAAGGAAGGAAGGCAAGGTAACTTGGGTTCGTTCGTGCTTTCGTCGTCTGTTCCCTGCGTCGGTGTCAGTCTCTGTACTGTGCACGCTTTGCTTGTGCGTGTAGTGATGGTGATGGTGTTCTGCGTCCGTGCCCTCCTCGATCGGCGTGAAGCGGCGTGAGGACGTGACGTCGAGAGGGCCCGCCGACAAGGAGTTCCCGGCCGTACGTGGCGTGGAGAGCCCACGTGTTGCGACCCCGATTGCTCTTTATTTCTCGTTTTCTTTAAATTTCTTGGGGGACCGTCCGTTCGTTTCAGCGTCGCCGGCGGAGCGAACGGAGCTCGCCGACGTCCGTCTGCAGCGTGACCCCAGCAGGACGAATCAGCGTCGATTGCTGGTGAGGACTTACTGGGAATTTGCATATGTGAACGGGATCTAATGTGGCTACTATAGAATCTTGAATTATAATTTAATTTAATTTGATAAATTTATTGGGAGCTAATAAGGGCGTCAACCATTCCATTCGGCATGAATTTTTAGGAAATTTGAATCGGATTGAACCATTTATGTGTTAACTTTGAACCGAACCGTGCTGCAAATCGAAGATAACCTCGGTTTGGATCATATCAATTCAGTTCTTTTTTTGGTTTTTTTTTTTGAAATATTAAAAAGAGGTTCGGCGGAAAATGAGAAACATTGTGTAAATTGTAATATTAAGAAGATAGGTTATTTTCCGTTCAATTTGGTTCATTGAAACTATTCAAATCAAAATAAAGAACGGTTATTTTTTTATTATCCAAACTGAACTAAAATTGCATGTTCGTTTCGGGTTTCGTTTTGATACCCTTTGGGTCAGGCTATATGCATGTGTCATGGGCCGATCAATTGGGATCGTGACCATGCGGCAACTCAGGCAATTTTAGATCACCTAAGCCAAGCCTTGCTCGATTGAATGCTTACCCGCTCACTTACCCGAATCGTTGAGAGAGAAAGTTAAAGAGAGGAGCTCTGGAAGGAAATGAGCTTTGTATTGCTGAAATGGTGGGTGATTACAAATGAAGGAGGACACCCCTTTTGTAGTTGAAGTCCTCAACTTACAACCATTGATCTGCTTTTTATCCGGCGGGCGAGATCGCACCGCCTCAACTATCGACATAAGTACTTAACTACCATCTACCGACATAAATGAAAGGAACAGACTTCTGTAATCTAGCCCAATGACAGTTTTGTCCGCCCTTGCAATTCGGGGAGAAGACTTGGTGGGAATCCGAGTGAGAGCAAGAGGTCCACGGGTGAGTTGCGGTAGTCCTCCAGGAACCTCTTGGGTCGTCCATCTTTTGGCCCGTGACATTCTCCCCCACTCAATTGAGCGACGTCCTCGTTGCTCTCAGCTTGACGGGCAGCCTTGTGGGCTCTTCGCTCGAACGCTCATGAACGAAGGGCCGCATCCTTCCATGATGAAGTCGAATGCACGTGGCTTGATCTTCGGCTTGGACGGAGCATGCGGCGTGCACTCAACCCCGGGGAAGAGTGCTTGGATGGGCATGACATGTGTTGGGGTAGGATCGAACTTGGCCTTTGGCTTCACCTCGGATAGCTTATTGATGCACATGACAATCTTCAAGCTCTTGTTGAGGCATCGGATTGACGCGATGGTCTTGGTGTCGACCACCCCTTTGATCATGGGGATCATCGACGGGCACTTTTGGTCGAGGATCATCATGCACTTGGTCCTCATGTCGATCATGGCTCCCACGCTATGGAAAAACTACATCCCAAGTATGAGGTCATAGTCATCAAGAGGGATTACCTCGAACGCCATTCGGCCATTCCATCCGCCAATCTTGACATCCACGTCGGGTGTTGATCCTATGCCATGGAAGTCGCCCAAATTGATGGGCTTATACGACTTCTCGGATGGCTCCACGTGAAGTCCCAAGGTCTTCGCAACCTCGATCAACATGAACATGTTGGATGCACCGGTGTCGACCAAAGCGTAAAGCGTTCGGCCGCCCACTTCAACCTCCACGAAGAACATGTCGGTGTTTTGTGCGATCCCTTCTTCTTTGGTCGGCAATCGGGCTTGGACCGAGTTGATCATCCTCACAGCTCCAATCCGGATCTGCCGCTTATCTTCTTTGGACTCCTCCTTTTCTTCCTCGATGGCAAGGAGGGCGTTGATTCGCCCCTTCTTCGGGCACTTTTAGGTCCAGTGCAGACCTTGGCAAATGAAACAAGGAGAAGGCGGGGGTTGATCAAACCTATTTGCATAATCCGTTGGTGGTCTACCCCTTTGGAAGGCTGGCTTGGAAGACCCTTCTCCCCATGCTTTGGCTCG
This sequence comes from Eucalyptus dawsonii, assembly GCA_016097615.1. NCBI lineage: Eukaryota > Viridiplantae > Streptophyta > Magnoliopsida > Myrtales > Myrtaceae > Eucalyptus > Eucalyptus dawsonii. The sequence goes on along the minus strand of CM027880.1, from coordinate 11,471,588 downwards.
GCCGCTTTGCTCATGCGCGACTCAGGGAGTGTTTCTTCCAGCTTCATCCTCGCAAGATCGATCCGTCCTCCAATCTCTTTGTCGACTCCTTGGTTCGATCTTGGTGAGGTCGACAGCGACTCGGCCACGCTCAATGCTCGCGCAAGACTACTCACGTCCTGTCTCTTGAGTTCGAGAAGTGCCCATGGCTTCAACCCATCCATGAATGCTCCGAGAGCCTCCTCTTCACTTAGGTTGCAAATATGGAGTTTGAGTTCCATGAACTCCTTCACGTACTCTCGGATCGTGCCTCTTTGCTCAAGGCGATGGAGCTTGCTACGGGCTTCTTGTTGAGCGAACTCGGGGAAAAAGTAGTCCCGGAACTCTCTCATGAAGTCGTCCCATGTGCACACAGGATCGGCGCCTCGTCTAACCTCATCACATCTATTGCGCCACCAAAGCATTGTCGTATCAGACAAGAACATGGAAGCGGTTCGTACATTGGTCGTCTCGTCGTGCATGTTGACGGCGCCGAAGTATTGCTCCATGCTCCAGACGAAGTTGTCCACCACCTTGGCGAATCATTCGCCTTTGAACTCCTTTGGCTTTGGCACCTCAATTTTGGGCACCGCTTGGTTCGGCACAGCACCGTTGGTGATGCTTAGTTTGCATAGTGTGAGCTCGGTCTTGAGCTCTTAGATCTCGGCCTTCATGGCTTCGACCTCGTCCCTACGCGGAGCTTCTTCCTCGATCACTTGGACGCGCTCCTTCAACACATCGATCGATGCTTCAAGGGCTTCGTCCTTGTTGTGTAACAGCGCAGTAGCTTCGTTGAGGCATGACGTGAAGTCTTCACGGAGCGAACTCTCAACCTCTATGATCCGGTCTCGCACATCGTCAAGACCTTCCATGATTTCGAGCACGGCGCTCCGGACCTTCCCGATCTTCTCATCGAATGCAACTACAACATCCATCGAGGCGTCTCTTTTCTTTGCACAGCTGCGGTTCTCATTGACTTGTGCAGCCTCTCCAACCATGACAGCTTCTTGGCTCGACATTCCTTCGAACAGTTGGCGCTCCTTGGTCTCTCGAATGGATCTCTCTTTTGCTCTAATAACACTTGTCACAGGCCGATCGATTGGGATCGTGACCACACAGCAACTTGGGCAACTTTAGATCACCCAAGCCAAGCCTTGCTCGATCGAATGCTTACCCGCTCGCTTACCCGGATCGTTGAGAGAGAAAGTTAGAGAGAGGAGCTCTGGAAGGAAAGGAACTTTGTATTGCTGAAATGGTGAGTGATTACAAGTGAAGGAGGACACCCCTTTTTATAGTTGAGGGCCTCAACTTATAACCATTGATCTGCTTTTTATCCGGCGGGCGAGATCGCACCGCCTCAACTACCGACATAAGTACTTAACTACCATCTACCGACATAAATGAAAGGAACAGACTTCTGTAATCTAGCTCAATGATAGTTTCGCCCGCCCTTGCAATTCGAGGAGAAGACTTGGTGGGAATCCGAGTGAGAGCAGGAGGTCCACAGGTGAGTCGCAGTAGTCCTCCAGGAACCTCTTGGGTAGTCCATCTTTTGGCCTGTGACACATGCATGTACTTGTAATAGAAGGGTGTTAGACAATCAACCCAAAAGTTGGGAATAATGGCCCATTTAGTTCAATTTTGGGGAAATGACTTTGGAAAAATACAAAGAAGTTTTTTGAAATGTTACACCATTTGGTAAATTGTAATGTCAAATAACATTAAAAAGTAATTTTAGCATAAACACTATTTGGCAAAACTCACATTTGTAATTGGTTTTTGCTATATATATATATATATATATTTTTTTTTTTTTTTTTTTTTTTTTTTTTTTCTTAAGTTTGAAAATCAAATCCGGCGGTCGGCTAATTGTCAACCAACTACCGGACGGCCAGATTTGGTTGCCGGACCGCCAAATCTGGCGGCCTAAGGTCGCAGAGGCCAAATTTGGCCTCAAGATTACTAGATTTGGCCTCCAGACAGCCAAATTCGGCAATTTGAGGTCGCGACCTCAAGCAGTGTTGCCTAGCGCGCATGAGCTAGGTGACATCGCCTGGGTTCACACGACCTCAAGCGGCATCACCTAGCTTGCATGCGCCAAGCACCGCCGCCTAGGTCGCCGGTCACCCCACCCCAAGCGGTGGTCACTGGGGATGCACAACCCCTAGGTGGTGGTGGCGCCGGCGGCTGTCGGAGAAGCTTGACTCTCAAGCGGGAAGGACAAAAACGAATGGGGAAGAAGATGAATAGTGACAGAACTTGCATTTCCAAAATGTCCAATACTCAAAACAGGTCTAGACCTGTATTGCGAATGTTGATATTTGGCTAATGAGTTTTCAAAATTGTTTGCCAAACACAAAATATTTTTCACAAGAGACTTTAGAGGCCGCCGACCTTCGTTGTCCATTGCTGCTTAGAAGGCAAAAATTTTGTTTCTTGTAAAAAGTAACCCAAGTCCTAGGGGCGAATTGTGTGATGAGGAGATAGAGCGTGTGTGTTAACTTGCCAGTTCATGAACCAAAGATCCATTATCAATTTTTTGCTTTTAGGTTGGTGGCGGATTACAGCACATCCAATCAAAGCTTGTACTCTTGCCATATCTCCTCTCCCAGGCACAGTGATTCTTAAAGAACGCTTGATATTTATATATCAAATGCCTAAGTTGTGAGATGGTCTTCAAAGCGAAAACAGCGGTCAAGCGAGCAAAACGGGGCGGCGTTTCTCTAATGCAGTTCACTTTGAAGAGAACTAAACATGTGAAAGATGCTAAAAGAAATACGTTTTATTCTTGTTTCTTACTTTCATTTTCTTCTCGAAGTTTTTTTTTTTTTATCAATTTGTAGTGGACATGAATATGAGCATCTTGGACTTGGGTTCGGGTTCTAGGGATTCATTCTTTTGTCAAAGAATGGATGCTTCTTGAAGAAATTCGAGACTCAGACTACAGATTCGAGATTGGAAGCCTTTCAAGCTTACTAGCTACCTTATGAATAGAACCATAAGTGTTACCCAGAATTATGGCGCTTCAACAAACGGACCTCGAAGTTCAAAAGATTCGAAAGGAAGTCTTGGAAAATGTTTTGTATATCTAAATTAAGTCCAAACTCAAAGTGTTTATAAATAAACTCGAGATGGTGAAGCCAATAAAGATGAAGTAATGCCATCTTTGGTGGATGTACATCTTGAGAGGACATCATAATTGTCAAGAGACCCTTAAACTCACCTTTACGTCCGGTTTCCTTTCAACCTTATAACAGTCAATTAGGATGTGCCGCAACATCAAGGTAGGGTCAGTTGATCCTAGCCTTGTAGTTTCAGGGTTCACCTATAGATTTCTTTTCAATTTCTTCTTTTGTCCAAACCCTATATAAATTTTCAAGGTATCATAAAAAAATTCAAATTAGTACATTTGTGACAAATTTATTTCAAACGGATATATTTATGGCAAATCTACCCTCCATTAGTTTTTGTTAGATTGAATTAATACTATAAAAAACTGCAAAATTGGTACACCCATGATAAATAAAGGGTAAAACCTAAATTGGTACATATGACAACTATCATGTATTATTCAATTTAGCAATTTGGCGATAAATTTAACAAAAAATAATGAAGGTTAAATTTGTCGTGAGCTTGGACTCTTCTCGGGGGTTCCAGCGGAGGGATAACGGCGCTTGGAAGGATCAGACTCAACAGGGGTTGGAGGGAAGGAGCAATCTTGATGAGTGTATCAAAGGACAGTGGATGGACAACTGCTAAGATGTTTAGGGAAGCAAGAATCAATGCTAGTAATGGTTGAAGTACGTGAAGGAATATGTGACACACACCAAGCCGGGATAAAAATCATGCCCAGGTTTTGCAACGACTGCCGCGCCCTCCTACTCATCAAGGCCTAGCACTTGCCTTGACGACCGAGTATAGGTCGCGCGCACTTTAGCGCCATCCATTTTTGGGACTAATGGAGTCGGCAGGTCCTGTGTGCCCGCTATCTTTATGGTCAATCCTCCTGAAGCAGAGATGAAATCAAATTCATCCGAGCTAGAAATAGTACATCCTCATGAATCAAATCATAAATAGAAGTCTTCAACTTCAAAATACTACTTCACACTCTATGACATTCCATATTTCAGATGGCCAAATAAATTGCTTTATTTTTTTTTTCTGGGGTGTGTGTAACTTTGGGATTCAAAAGTTGCTCGCCCGATGGAACTGCTAATAGTGCACTTTCTCCGCTGCAAACAGAAGCAGTTCTACTAGTTTTCATCTCCTGATCAGAAAGACCAGAGAAAGATTACCTGTATGGGTGGCTGAAAGCCACGAGCGGATCACCTACTGAGGAGGTGGTCTGGATGAAGTTAACTCCAGCTAACTTGATAATCTCTTCGGAACCTCGTCTGTCGGGGTGTTCTCATCAATGTCCTCATTCAAGCCGTGAGTTTCCTTGCCATGATGGCAAGGTGACTTTTTTAAAATGCATAATTCCTTCGATCTCCTGCTTCGCTTTCTCAATGAAATTGGGTCCTTTGCCATCATTTTTTGCTATTGTGACAGATTAAACAATCTGGTGGTTCCGTTGTCATTTTTGTTAGCTGGGTTCACTCCTATGTGAAGGAAGCCCAATGAGTTGCAAGCCAAAAAATGGCTTAAGCCCATATAATAAGTTATATGAGGAAATATGATTTCTCACTATCTATATAAAGAGGTAGCAGCAGAAAAGGAAACAGTAACAAGAGAAAAAGAGAAAGCAGAAAATCTGGGGTTTTTGGTAATATCTAATTTACATCAAGCTGGTGTCAGAGGTCGATTCGTGGTCTGATTGAGCTGAAATTTTGTCAGCATGTTCACGGCGTAATTTTATCGAATCTGAACGGTTTGATTTTCGTTTGAAACTCCATACATCAGGTTTTTCGTGGATTGATGAAAACCTGCGTTTTTGGTCATATTTATCTTTGATCTCTTGTGAAGTTCATGTGTATTGCCAAGAATTATGTTCTTGAGGTGTTTGCTAATATGTACCTCTAGTATTTGCTAGAGAAGAAAAATTTTATTGATAGTGAAGATTTTCAGGTGGACTCCAGTCCCGTAGTTTTTTTATCTCCCCACATCGATGAGGTTTTCCATGTAAAAAAATCGTCTTGTATTCGCATGCTTGGTATTTATTTTACTCTACTATATCGATTCTTATTAGGTTTACACAAGAGGGGAGATTATTTTATTCCGCTGCGTTGATTCGATATTGTTCGAATTATTACCGTTCTCCCATCAGAGTGGTATCAGAGCATCAGGTTATTGTTTGATTTTTCTGCCTTGTGTTAAACAATGGAAATGAATATGAGTAGAATGGTTACACTGGATGGTTCGAATTATCATATTTGGAAAGGAAAGATAGAAGATCTTTTATATGTGAAAGATTTTTATTTGCCTGTATTTGCTGAGGAGAAACTAGATAATAAAACTGATGTTGAATGGTCTATATTTCATCGTCAAGTGTGTGGTTATATCAAGCAGTGGATAGATGATAATGTTTTGAACCATATTATTGAGGAAACACATGCACGCAGTTTATGGGATAAGCTCGAACAATTATATGCTCGAAAGACTGGGAATAATAAGTTATTTTTGATAAAACAGATGATGGCTCTGAGATATCATGATGGTACTCGTTTGACTGATCATTTAAATTCTTTTCAATGAATTATAAATCAGTTGGCTGCGATGAGAATCAAGTTTGATGATGAGATACAAGCACTATGGTTGCTTGGTACTTTGCCGGACTCATGGGAGACGTTCCGAACATCTTTATCTAATTCTGCCCCGGATGGTACAATTACCATGGATTTAGCTAAGAGTAGTATTTTGAATGAAGAGATGATAAGGAAGACACATGGATCGTCCTCTTCACATTATGATGCCTTGGTTGTTGAGAAAAGGGGGAGAAGTGAGTCTCGAGGTTCGAGAAATAGAGATAAAAGTCGAGACAAAAGCAGAGGTAAGTATAATAAATTTGCTAATGTTGAGTGCCATTATTGTCATCAGAAGGGACATATTCAGAGGTTTTGTCACCAATTAAAAAGGGAGAAACAAAAGGAGAAAGGTAAAGAGAAGAAAAGTGATGATGATAGTGATGACAATCGTGTTGCTGCACTTAAAGAAGACTTTCTCACTATTTTTTATGGTAATGTGGTGAATTTTGTTTCTCATGAGACCAGTTGGGTAATTGATAGTGGTACATCCGTTCATGCTACATCTCGTAGGGATTTCTTTACATCATACAGGTCAGGTGACTTCGGATTTGTGAAGATGGGAAACAATGGATTAGCTCAAGCTGTAGGCATCGGTGATGTGTGCCTAGAAACCAACAATGGCACAAGATTAGTATTAAATAATGTTAAACATATACTTGATATCCGCTTGAATTTGATTTCTACAGGAAAGTTGTATGATGAGGGGTATTGCAGGACCTTCAATAATGGTCAATGGAAACTTACCAAAGGTTCTCTTGTTGTGGCTAGAGGTGAAAAATATTCTTCGTTATACATTATGCAGGCAAAATTGTCCACAGACAAAATTAATGCAGTAGATAGCGAAGATGCAGCTGAGTTATGGCATAAGAGGCTCAGTCACATCAGTGAGAAGGGTTTGTCAATATTGGCCAAGAAAAAGCTCATTTCAAGTTTGAAAAGTTCAGTAGTGTGCTCACTGTTTAGTAGGAAAACAAAACAAAGTTGCATTTAAAAGCTCCCATCCTTCAAGAAAGTCAAGTATATTGGATTTAGTGCATTCTGATGTTTGCGGTCCTATGAAAATAAAATCACTTGGTGGCTCTCTTTATTTTGTTACTTTTATAGATGATTTTTCAACAAAAATTTGGATTTATACCTTGAAAACTAAAAATCAAGTGTTAGATGCTTTTAAGCAATTTCAGGCTTCAGTTGAGAGACAGACTGGAAAGAAATTGAAATGCATCAGAACTGATAACGGGGGATAGTATATTGGACCTTTTGATGAATATTGCAAACAACAAGGTATTCGACATCAAAAGACACCTCCCAAGACGCCTCAGTTAAATGGCTTAGCTAAGAGAATGAATAGAACATTGGTTGAAAGGGTAAGATGCTTACTTTCACGGTCAAAACTAACTGGATCCTTTTGGGGTAAGGCTTTAAGTACAATTGTGCATATATTAAATCTTACTCCATGCGTTCTTTTAGAGTTTGATGTTCCTAATAGAGTTTGGATAGGCAAAGAAGTTTCTTATGATTATTTGTGTGTATTTGGGTGCAAAGCATTTGTGCATGTTCCCAAAGATGAGAGGTCTAAATTTGATGTGAAAACACAACAGTGCATATTTATTAGTTATGGATAGGATATGCTTGGCTACAAATTTTATGATCCACTTGAAAAGAAAATTGTAAGAAGCAGAGACGTTGTGTTTATGGAAGATCAAACAATAAAGGATATTGAGAAATCGAATATGATTTCAGCACCACAGGTTAGTGATAATCTGGTTGATTTAGTTCCAGTTCCTCTTACAAATATCCCTACACAGGTTGTGACATCCAGAATTTTCGGTGTTAATTTCAATTGAATTAATCAGGTCATTCCTATGCGATTGGAGCCGGGGATTAAAATGGAATACAAAATTGAGATGCGAGATGAGCTATTGGATGAGGAGAATATTCAATTGAAGCATTGAGGCATCACTTGGATCTATTGAGGCCTTACAAGGTTAAATTGAGAAGAAATGAGTGATCAATTGGAGGAGGTACCAAGCAATTTCGTGTGCCCCCATCCCACTAGCCATTTGGACCAATTCACATGTCCAAGAAAGAGCTTGGGTGGTTCAATGTCAGCCAAGGGATAAATACTTGGCCTAGAGTGAGTGTGAGAGATATTTGTGGAAAAAAATCAAGTCAAGTGGAGCTCCCTCATCTCTCATCCCTATCCTCTCCGTCACTTTCTCTCTCAATTCCACCGTCTATCTCTCTCTGTCCAATTTTCTCATCCCCTGGACCTCTCTCTTGCGGATGAACGCACTCACGCCAACCCCCACAAAATTAGAACAGAAGCTTCACTTTTCTGCTCCACCGAAACTGCTTCAGCGTGGAAGCTGCTACTGCACGTCGCCAGTTCAACGGGCAGAAGTCAGCGAACGATGAAGCCCTCCATCTCCATGCACGTCTCACGTCCGCACGCCACTCCACCGAAACACCCAGCAGCAAACCGAGTCAACACTCTCCTCTCGTGTCGACTGCCAGGCATCCTGCGAAGTCCACGTCTTCAAGCCCCGGCACCAGCAGTTGCTTCTCGTCTCTCAGCTCTGCCACGTTCAGCCACCAGCAGAGTCACCGAAGCTCTCTCTCTGCTCAGTCCACGATCCATTGAGAAGCTCAGCACCCACCAGTTTGGCGCCAGCAAAGCAGCCCAGGCCAGTCAACCTACAACCGTTGGAGCCCAGGGTGTTGATCGAAAATCAGTCTGTCTCTTCCACCGAAGCTGCAGTTGATTGCCCCCTCCTCTAGCTTGTGTCTTCGTCGAGCAAGTTCCAGCAGCCGCGTGTCTTTGGTCAGCTTTAGCAAATGGTTGACCTTAGCTCATCCAACGCATGCGAGCAGCTTCATCTTCACGGCTTCGTTCTGCTCAGCATCCACGCCCACACGATTCCACCGAAGCCGCATGCCATCGTCCACGTTTCTCTTCATTTTGTTGTTGCCAGCGAAGCTCTCATCCAAATCGATCAACCTTCATCAATTTCTCTCCAGTAAAAGAACTAGTTTGTTGACTCTAGCCCCCTCCAACAGCTTCGACCACGTCCGCATGCCGTCAGTGCACCCCACCGAAACTGCTCGTTGTCTTCAACTGCACATGGAGCGGTTTTGCTCGGTCAACCACTCACCAAAGAAGCCCCTTTTGTTGACTCCTCACATCTGCCATCTCACCGAATTGAAGCCCACCGAACAGTCACTTGAAGCCCACGTGAAGATTGGCCAAGCCCAATTTCCAGCAAAGCAATTGAAGTCCAGCCCATATCTCGAAGCCTAGTTCAGTTTTGTTTCAAGCCCATCTCAGCCCGAGTGTCGAGTCCAACATCATTTGTATTTCAGCGAGGCCCAGCAAGTTCAGCCCGTCTTGGGCCCGTGAAGCAAGTCAGCCCAAGGCCAGCTTTTGTTGTGGGCTTGCGAGGCTTGTAGGCCCGGCCCGAGTATCCGCCGATGCCGCCGAAAATTTGGATTTCGGCCGCCATCGCGTCGCCGTTGCGGTGATTCGATCTCCGCTTTTGTCAAGTGAGTTTTACTCACTAATGCTTTATTAGTTTGCTAATTATGTCTTAAGGTTGGTTAGATTTAATTACATGCACTTAGGTGGTTAGATTAGGTTAGAACAATTAAATTAGTGACTTGAGGATGCATGTTAGGTGGTTAGACCTAGCTATTAGCAAGTAGAAATGTTTGGTTATTTATTGAATGTATCTCGGGATTTTTCCCGACCCGTTTCGGGCTCCAATAAGGCAATATGGGCCTAAATTGGATTTTTAATGTTTATTTATTTATTTTCGAAATGTATTTATTTAATTAATTATTTTTCCGGAAATTCAACCGGGATGGCCGGTGACCGGAATTTCGTGCCGATTGTCGTGGTGCAGACCGTTTATTTATTTGAGCTCTACGTTGTGTGGAATTGAATTTATTGTGGAATTTTAAGAATTGCCCTAAATTGTTTGTTATTGAATATTTGATTGGTTGTTGGCCGAATATGGGTATATAGCGCCAATACGTTGATGGGCTATATAGTAGGGAGAATGGTGAGACCAATCAGGTACAATATTATTGGACATACGTGGTTCGGTGATTGGAAGTATCACTGGCGAAAACGGCGCCTTAAAGAACGCACGTAAATGACTTATAGACAAACGTGGTTCGGTGGTTATGGGAATATCACTGGTGAAAACGGCGCCTTAAAGAACGCACGATGTTGTCTATAGCCGATGTCACCTTGGCGAAAACGGCGCCCTTGAAAGGACACGTGGTTCGGTGATCAAGGTTATCACTGGTGAAAACGGCGCCTTAAAGAACGCACGGTGTCGGTGATCGGTATGTCATTGGCGAAAACGACGCCCGAGAAACACATGTGATTTGGTGAATGAGTACACCACTGAGAAAGCGTGGTATGAGTGGGAATGACCTAGAGAGGGTCTGACTGACATGTAATCGACTTAGTCGATTGATCAATGCTTGATCGAATGTCGTGAATTGTTGGAATATCTATGTTTAACCTTGAATTGCAGGTTGGAACTGAGGCCAAGGTAAGTCCTCTGACTCGTGTTGTGCTTAGGCAACCGTATGGCGTATTAGTTTATTAATCGAGTCTTAGTGGGTAGGACTCGCTGAGACGTGGTCTCATTGGTTATTGAATAACCATTTCAGGACCCTGAAGAGAAGCTAAGGAAGGGGAACCTGAAGGGGAGAAAGACTTTTGAAGAAGAAGATGATCCAGAGAGGGATCTTGAATATAACCCGGATGTGGATTGAGATCCCATCCCTTTTGTGAACCCTGTCTTGGTATAGATAGGTGTGAGACTTTTATGTTGTAAATAGTATTGTAAATATACTATGAGTTGTGCTGTTAATGAAAGTGTGGTTATGAATTTCAATATGAAAAATATGACCTACTTTCCTATCCCATTGTTTTATTGTCTGGGGATTTATAATTGCTTCCGCATGTGCTTAAGAAAAAGAAAGGGTCGGCGATACATAGTCCTGGGATATCGCATTCTAAAATCGACCAAGTAGAAGGATGTGCGCGCGTCCGAGGATTGGGGCGTGACACAGGTTGATGAAGAGCAGCAGGAAGTCAATGTTCCAAATAACGAACATGTTCCTAAACATGTTGAAATAGATAATACTATTCCTGAACCAGAGGCTCAATTAGATGTTCCACTAGATGTTCCAGTCCGGAGATCCATTAGAGACCGACAACCTTCCATCAGGTATTCTGAAGATGAGTATGTATTATTGACTGATGCAGGTGAACCAGAGTGTTATGCAGAAGCAATAGAAGATGAGTACAAAAACAATTGGTTCGATGCTATACGAGATGAGATGCAGTCACTTTATGATAATCATACTTTTGAATTAGTGAAGTTACCTAAAGGTAAAAGAGCTTTGAAGAACAAGTGGGTATATAGGTTGAAGCAAGATGAACATACTTTACAACCACGGTACAAAGCTAGATTGGTTGTTAAGGGATTTGGTCAGAGAAAGGGTATTGATTTTGATGATATATTTTCGCCGGTAGTAAAAATGTCTTCTATCCGTGTGGTACTAGGCTTGGCAGCTAGCCTAGATTTAGAAATTGAGCAAATGGATGTTAAAACAGCCTTCCTACATGGTGACTTGGAGGAAGAGATATACATGGAACAACCTGAGGGTTTCAAAGTGAAAGGGAAAGAGGATTATGTGTGCAAATTAAAGAAAAGTCTCTATGGCCTAAAACAAGCACCGAGACAGTGGTATAAGAAATTTGCGTCAGTCATGACAGAACAGGGCTATAAGAAGATTTCCTCGGATAACTGTGTGTTTGTCCAAAATTTTTCTAATGATGACTTTATTATTCTCTTGCTTTATGTTGATGATATGTTGATTGTTGGCAGGAATGCTTCAAGAATTGAGTTATTGAAGAAGCAGTTGAGCAAGTCTTTTGCCATGAAAGACTTGGGCTCGGCGAAGCAAATTATTGACATTAGAATTACCCAAGACAGAGATGCTAAGAAATTGTTTTTGTCGTAAGAGAAATATATCGAAAAGATCCTTCAAAAATTTTACATGAACAAGGCTAAATTGGTTAGTACTCCTCTTGCTGCCCACTTTAAGTTAAATATGATGCAAATTCCTACGACTGATAAAGAGAAGAAAGATATGGAAAGTATTCCATACGCTTCAATTGTAGGAAGCTTAATGTATGCGATGGTATGTACACGCCCAGACTTGGCGCATGCAGTTGGCATTATTAGTAGCTATTTGTCAAATCCAGGTAGAGAGCACTGGAATGCAGTGAAGTGGATTATGAGGTATCTTCGGGGAACTTCAAATTTGAAACTCAGTTTCGGGACCGGGAAACTTGAGTTAGTTGGATACACAGATTCCGACTTGGCAGGAGATATTGATACTCGTAAATCTACTTCTGGTTATTTGATTTCTTTTGCGGGTGGAGCTATGTCATGGAAGTCAAGATTGCAGAAGTGTGTTGCACTTTCTACAACCGAAGTTGAATTTATTGCAGTGACTGAAGCTAGTAAAGAGATGCTATGGATGAAGAAGTTCTTAGAAGAACTTGGGTTCAAGCAAAAGAGGTATGTGCTATTTTGTGATAATCAAAGCACAATTCATCTTGGTAAGAATTCATCTTTTCATTCTAGATCAAAACATATTGATGTTAGATATCATTGGATAAGGGATGTTCTAGATGAAAAGTTGTTGGAACTTGAGAAAATTCATATGGATCATAATGGCTCTGATATGATGACGAAGACTCTACCAAGAGAGAAGCTTGAACATTGTCGTTTGATAGCAAAGATGGTGAATCCCTCCTCATTGTCGTGAGGGGGAGATTTGTTAGCTGGGTTCACTATAATGTGAAGGAAGCCCAATGAGTTGCAAGCCCAAAAATGGCTTAAGCCCATATAATAAGTTATATGAGGAAATAGGGTTTCTCACTATCTATATAAAGAGGCAGCAGCAGAAAAGGAAACAGTAACAAGAGAAAAAGAGAAAGCAGAAAATTTGGGATTTTGGGTAATATTTGATTTACATCAAGCTGGCGTCGGAGGTCGATTCGTGGTCCGATTGAGCTGAAATTTTGTCAGCATGTTTATGGCACAATTTTATCGAATCTGAACGGTTTGATTTTCGTTTGAAGCTCCATAAATCAGGTTTTTCGTGGATTGATCAAAACCTGCGTTTTTTGTCAAATTTATCATTGATCTCTTGTGAAGTTCATGTGTATTGCCAAGAATTATGTTCTTGAGGTGTTTGCTGCTATGTACCTCTAGTATTTGCTAGAGAATAACAATTTTATTGATAGTGAAGATTTTCAGGTGAACTCCGGTCCCGTGGTTTTTTTATCTCCTCACATCGAGGAGGTTTTCCACGTAAAAAAAATTGTCTTGTGTTCGAGTGCTTGGTATTTATTTTACTCTACTATATCGATTCCTATTAAGTTTACACAAGAGGGGAGATTATTTTATTCCGCTGCGTTGATTCGATATTGTTCGAATTATTACCGTTCTCCCATCAATTTTATCAATCAGTTTCCTTTTCTTTCTCTAGCTAGAGGAGATTAAAAAGAAATCAAACAAAAAATTCAGTCTCTTGGTATTGAAATCAGTCAATGGCGCCTATATCATCCAAGGAAAGAGATGGACAAGGATAAATAGAGGCCCGTTTGGTTCGGCTTTTGGGAAATGCATTTGCCAAAATGCAAATACCTTTGGGTGAATGGGGTTTTCCGAAATACAAGTATCGTTTAGTAAAATTTGCATTTATAAAGGACTTTTATTAAATTAAAAAAAATTATATATATATATATTATTTTATTTTTGAAGTCCGGCCACCAGATCGCCGGATGGCCAGCGCGACCTCGGTGACATTCGCCTGGGGTCGCGCGACCCCAGCAACGATCGCTTGGGGTCGAGTGACCCAGGCAACGTTCGCCGGGGTCACCTGAGGTCGCGTCGCCGGGGTCGCGCAACCTCAGGCGACGATCGCCGGGGTCGCTCAACCCTCAGGTGACGGTCGCTGGCGCCTCGCCAGGGCACGGGACCCCTCGACCGGCATTCATCGGCCTCCGTGCGGTGGTTTTTCTCGCCTGATGAATAGTACCTCGAAGATGAACAGTATCCAAACTTGCATTCTCAAAATACAACTTCCCAAAACACCTCCGGATCTTCATTTGGCTAAAGGCCCTTAGAGCCACTTAGAGATGCAATTGCATCTCGCCAAAGTTACCCAAAAAACTGAACCAAACACGTTTGCATTTGGCCAAGGGACTTTGGAGTCCAAATGCTCATCCCTAAAGCTAAACCAAACAGGGCTAGAGATTGATTTGGCATGGTCAAGAGAGAGCCGATCCTTCCTTTTGACTTGAAACATCGGCGGTCCGATAGCAATTACACCTCCTCAACTTTCCCCTCAATGATATAATAGCGCGCACGATAGACAAAAGTTCCCGAATCATTAAATAGACTCAAAACACTAGCTTTATCAGCCTTCCACTATTTCCGTTCTCCCTAAATCACAGCTACAATTTTAATTTTAATTTTTCCCCTAAATAAACAAATCGTGCTTTTCCTTATGAAGGAAGAAAAAATTTCATCAAAAATTTGATAAACCTCTTGAGATTTCTCTTTCCCTTCCCTTGCGCAGAGAGAGGGTCACAGAAAATGTCCAATGTGAGCGTGATGACAAAAAGCTCGAAGGAGAATCCAAAAGTGAGGCTGCCTCCAAAGAGAGGACAGATCAAAGTCGGGATCTTTAAGAAAGACTGCTCAGTGGAATCGAATTCCCAAAAAAAAAAATACTAAACTCAGTGAACACATAATGTAGATTATAATTAACCTAATCCTATATAGTAATCAAACATGGTAGTATATCTCTAACACCTTCGATGCACGCAAGAAATGTCAAAGTCAATTTGGGGGTCAATTTATCATTTATTAGCGGGCTTTGGTGGCGTCTTAATCATTGATTTTTACCTATATTAATAATCGAGAAGTGGTTGTGACACTAGTGGAAATATCATGTACTGTATATGATCTTGATTCTGCTTTGATATTTTATAAGGAGCTTCTTTTGGGGATCCATTTCGATGAGCACACCCAGCAACAGCCAAACCTGATAATGGGTTTTCCTTATAAAAAAAAACTGAGAAATAACGCACAGACGATCAACCTCATCGAGTTTTTCCAGGTGGGTTAAAGAATACATGATAATGGAGGAATTAATTGAGTCCGGACAAGTAGCCGTCACGAGTCATGCACTCTATTTGCCGAGAAAATATTAGATGGTTTACTAATATTGCATATGGCCTGATTGTATCTGACAAAGTACAAATATATGAGCTACGGTTTGTAAGAATTATTGTGGCCCATATTATGTGATTTATTATATGGTTTAATAATTATTGAAATGCTATAAATAATTATTGGTTATGAAAAGGTACAACTCTAATAAAACGAAAGGGTATATCGCTTTGATGGAAGACAACCTTTCAACGAACATATAAATAAAGTCCGGTCCTCTCTTCACCCACATACGAACAACAATAATAGAAAGAACGCATTATCTCCTCCATCAATTAAATACATTAAGAGATAGTGGGTTAAGGGAGAGAAATTGGATTTCTTCATTTGATTCGAATTATTTGGATTTGCTACAATGATCATCATCAAGCGTAACGTTATGGATAAAGGTATGTCTTCATCTATTTGTGAAAATCATGAAGATCAAAGATCCTTTATTTGTTATGAATTTCTGCATTAAGAATTATATAAACATCTAACACGGTTGTGCTCCGAGAAGATGGCTAGTGCTTAGTAGCCAAATATTATTAGTTCGTAATGAACCTTATTTGTTATCTGCTATACTTTTCATTCCGATTAATCCTTTTATTTGGACTTCAATTTTGTTAAGCCGGTGGCATTAAATTTTCATTCCCCCCCCCCTTATAATTAACGTCCTTTGACTGAAATTTGAGCTAATTTTCTGGCAAACCTATCATTATTTACTCGAAATAATCAACTTTTATTCCCAGGATTATTGTGCGGATGTGTCTGTCTGGCCAAAATCCGGTGCTAAAATGTGGTATGTCGTGTCATCCCCGATTCTATCGTAGATGATTAAATGGCGCTTTCTGAATGAAATCAGCTTATAGAAGAGAACGACTCAGAACGGCAAGTCCATGGTTTATGGGCCTCATGGAAAGCTGCAAACCAAGCACCCTCCGAAATGGACTCGGACATAGAGAGCTCTAACCATTTTGCTAATGCGGCAATCTTCAGGGTCTATGCGAGAACAAATCTCACTTACTTATTTTAGGAGCAACGCGACCCCTATTTCCAACGCCTACAATCTTGCCGTGCTCCAAGGAATGCTAATGAGGTGAATGGTTCGCGAAGGTGCAATTGAAACCACCTCTCTTTCGCAAGTATAAACTACGTTAGTTTTCCCTACTCCAGTCCAAATGTGCTCCTCGGGTCTAGACTCAGAATAGTAAAGGGCCAATACCCGAAAATTGGGGAAGGCTAAAGGGCCTTTATGCCATTTCACTGGGTTCGAACCAGTTGCAGGATGACTCGAGTTTTATTTCTTCTTTGGCTAATTGTTCCAACTTAAATCTTCTCGCTGTGGCCTCGGTCACTGTTAACTTGCTTGAGCTTTCTCGAGTTTCCAGTAGTAAGTCCTTACACTTATAAGCTTAGTTCGGCATGATTGCATCCAAATATTGAGAAACAATCTATGTAGCACGGACACTCTCCGGAAGCCTTCGTGTCGTGTCCGACACTCCGACACGTGTCCGACACGTCCCGACACGCGGTCAATGAGTGTCGAAAAATCCGACACGTGATCAACTCTTTCCGACACACTCCGACACGCGAGTCCAGAATTCCGACACGCGATTCCGACACGCACGGGGTCAATTTTAAAAATTTATAATACTTGAGGGGTCAAAATATAAATATACACAAAAGAAGTAATAAAAGAAGTAATAAAATTGCTATAAATATACACGCACGGGTCATTTTTTTCAGTTTTTTTTAGAATTGTTTTATTTTTTTTCTAAAGTCTTTTACTATGAAAGAAGTAATAAAAAAATGCTATATATGATAAATAAATAAATTTTAAAATATCATTTCAGCATTTTTCTTTTAAAAAAAATTCCTCTAAGTTTTGTGTATTATTGTAACAAATTAAAATAATGAATGATATTATTTAATATTTTTCGTTTAAATTAATTCTAGGCTATTTTTTATTATTTATTTATTTATAAAAATATATTTAATATATAACGTGTCGGAACGTGTCGAAATTCTCTATTCTAAGAAATGACGTGTCGACGTGTCGTGTCGTGTCGTGTCGCGTGTCACGTGTCCGTGTTAGTGTTACATACGAAACAATAAATAAAAGTATACTTTGGCACAAAAGTGAAGGCACTTGAATCGAATAAGTTTCACAATTCATCCTCCACGGTTGGTTTTGATGTTGAAGGGTTCCGCATGGATATATCCTTTAGCACTGTTCTCGGTGTGAACTTTTGCGACCATAAGGGAGTCTGCAAAATAATCTATTCTAAGTAAGAAAATCGTCCTAGTGGGATTGCACTTCAATTAGCAAAGTCATGAAGGTCCTATTAGGTATTAGCTCCTTAACCATTAGCGCATCTGCGTTATATGGCACTGGCACATGCCCATTTAGCTAGCGTGAATAGCCTTTTGTTTTTCCCTTTTTTTTTCTTTTTGGGAGGGAAGTAGCTACTTAACTATTATCATATCTACTTTATGTTGCATGTGCCCATTTAGTAGCAGGCATATTTTTCCCCCTATTTTGTTAAATTTTTGGGAGGGGGACGAGGGGGATTATGAAGTTAAGTTCCTTTTTTTTTTTTTTCCCAGTGGCAATTTTGCAAGCTGGAATTCTGGCCCCTCTTACATATATGTGTTGCATGCTTCAGAATTGAATTGCAATTCATGAAGCTAGAATTGTTTGAGATTTGCAGGATTCAAGTCGTCATCGAATCAGCGCTATGGCTTTTCTATTGGATGAAGACACAATGGCTCTTCCGACAAACCACCGCACGGCTCCGCCTCCACCTAGAAAGGTTGCCTTGCTTTCTTTACTTGTTTCATATGAGGCTTTTAGCATCAGTATGAGCTTCAACTTTCTTGCTCATTAATACCCAACAATTTGTGAACAAAATTATGCTGCAAAAGTGTTGGTCTGGATCTCCATTTGGTTTAGTTTTTCCAAGGGGCTTTGGGCCCCCAAACCTAAGCAAGGGGCTTAGTCTAATTGAGTGAAATACCTAAATTAGGAGGCCACAGTGATGCACTTGACTCATACGACCCATCAATCGAATGCTTGATGCGCACTCAATTATGAGTTTTAAATGGGCAATGGGTTTAATTCAAGTGAATTGCATAACACGTGGCAATGGTAAATTGACTTGAAGCATGCACAAAAGTTGAAAATTGAATCGAGGAGGATCCATCGATTGGGTGATAGCCATCACTACGAAATGGGGAGCACTTAAGAACCATCCCTAAAGTAACATGCCAACCAAAATGGCGAGAGATTCTTGCGAAGGAGGACCGGAATGCATGACGGAGTGGTCCATTTAAAGGCACAAGAAGAATCAACGAGGAGGATATCAAAATATCGCAAGAGCACATCCAAAAGATAACAAATCACAGACAGACCAATCATCTCTAAAGACCGACCCTTTTGACTTTGCACATACAAAGATGAGATGATCATTTATAGTAAATCGGATTAGGTTAGTTTCTGCCTGAATTCGAATTCAAAAAAAAAAAATTTGAATTATATTAGATTTCCTGATTCCAATATTCATCTTTGTTTATAAAAACATTCTAGTTATGCTTCCTTAAGTTTTTAACCTTCTCTGCGCATTCCGATCGTGCATTAGCAACTTATGTTTGTTTTAGGCATCGAGAAAGCATGGCCTCTAAGAATGTAAGCCATTTTATAAAGTCTCATGCAACTTCCTTATCGTTTCCAAGTCTTCCGTTCGTGCATTATTAGCAAACTCGAATTTTACAAAGTCTTTGAGTTTTCAAAGTATATTACAACCCATTTACTTCATATTCGAACTCGAATTACACAAGTGAATCGGTCATTGATCACCCGCTATTGGACTTTAATTACTAAGTGAAACTATTGAGTTTCCAAAGACCACGACCTTGCCAAATTTCACCAAATAAAATAAAGGAAAGATTGGTTGGAGAAAGATTCAATCCAATATTATCTAATATTATCATGTTGAGCGTCATACCCAATTAATTACCTAATAGTATATACGATATAAAAGATTCAATATAATATTATCTTGTTCCATCTTATCAAATAATCCAACTAAATAAGTAACAAAAACATGAGCCAGTTTCTATCCCAAGTTTATTTCGTCAACACTTCCGCAGATTATAAGGTTTACCAATTTGGCATCGTTGTATTGAACCAGCAAATCGCTTCAACATCGTCGCTCCGACAACGACTTTTTAACCAAGTCTTCACTATAAAACCTCAAAGATTAGGAATTGCAAAGAGTAGACTGGATCAAAGTTTTAACAACTCACGAATCCCAATTATATAATTTAGGAATCGGACAACTATCAACTACTCAATTAAATTCATGAAAATTCAGCCAATGAGAAAACTATTATACTCGCGGACCGCTTGTCAGTGGTTGAATCAATTGCTTTTAATTTCACATGCGATTTGTTTTGATGCCTGAGCTGCTAGGAGTGAAGAAGATTTTAATATTGTAGAGATCGAGTTGACCTTAAATTGCTCAACTAATTATTTACCAGAGTAGTTAGGCTTGGTCAATTTTCTTGCCTAGACATCAAGTCTCAATTTGTTTGTGAAAAATGAATTATTTGAAATGCTTTTAAAAAAATAATTATTTGTATTGCTTACAAAAAAGAATGAACAAGAAATATATCCATCATCCTTTAAAATGTTTAGAAATAAATTATTATCGATAATGAAAATATCTTTCTTTGACTAATTATTTTAAACAATACAAGTAATCATTTTGAGATAATATTTTCCAAAACATTCGTTTTCCATAAAACACATAGAATCCAAATTCAACTCGAATTGCTCAACCAATCGTAGATGAATAATGCTGCGGACGCAAGACAAGCGGAACCCAAATTCATCTTGAATTGCTCGACCAATCCACTCAATTTTTTATGTTTCCACTTAGAGTTAAACTGAAAAAATGTTTTTTTTTTCCCATCAAAAGATAAAAGATCATTTACTTTCTCATAAAATTAAGAAAAACAACATATGTGGATTTATCTATACCATGAAAATCTTGAAGTGTTTCGATTTAGGAAGACTCAAAGAAATGTTCAAGAAATATTTTAATGTTCAAAAAATGATTTAAGTTATATATATAAAGTGAAAGTCAATGCGAGAAAAAGCCGAAAGTTTCGCGCTCTCGCTCCTTTCATCGACATGGACGCTCCAGCGGCCACCTTCCTTGAAAAATTTCTTATAGCTCTCAACAACTCACGATGCATTTTCTTCTCCGGAATGATTTAATAATATGTATATGTATGTATATATAGATATAAGCATGTGATCGCTTCGACCAAGACGAAGTCACCGTACCATCGAAACACAGACACAAGCTCACCATGTCTTCTTCTTGTCCCCCTCCCATCAGCAGCGAGATCGACATGACCGGCGTCGACCCTTCTTCCCCCCCTGCTGCACCCACAACCGTTCGAGCCACCATCGTTCAGGCCGCCACCGTCTTTTACGACACGCCGGCGACCCTCGGTCTTGATTTTCAACATATCAACTCTCCCTCTTTACGTTCTTCTTTTCGTTTGTTTTCTCTCTTTTTCTTCTTGACCAAGCGTTTCTCTTTCGAGTGCAGATAAAGCGGAGAAGCTGTTGGCAGAAGCAGCAGCACTGGGGTCGCAGCTGATCGTGTTCCCCGAAGCCTTCATCGGTGGATACCCTCGGGGGCTGAACTTCACCGACCGCACGGCGAAGGGCAAGGAGAGTTTCCGCAAGTATCACGCGTCGGCCATCGATGTGCCTGGTGAGGTCTTCTCTCCACTTCTCGGGAGAACCAGTTAATAGGTTATAGTGTTACTTCTGTCTGAGAGCACTTGTCGGGGGCTGAAAGTGTTGGTTGCAGGAGAAGCATGGTGGGGGAGGTCAGATTGGAATGCCTCACCGCAGTTTCATTCGTCTTTGACCCGGATCTATGTCCGCGGATTAGGCAAAAGACGCCGTCTGCATCGCCGAATGCAAAGGATTTCATGCTTGAGTCGCATTGCGGACTTTGGCTCCCTAATTAGAATGGATTTTCTCGTTACTTAGGAGGAAAAGAAAGAACTTTTGGCAGTTTACTAGGTTCAGGAGGGAAGTTTATCATTGACCCTTACGAAAAAATTGTCTGTGATGCATACTCAATTGATGTTAGTGCCAAAGAAGAGAAAACGCTGAGATTGGGTCGGCTTTCTTAGCACCCATATGTAGAACTAGAAAGACATCTTGGAGGTCCTCTTCATTTGCCACATAATCTGGACCTGTTCATCTCTGTGATTGTGATCGAGCGCCTACTAACATGTCCACTGAGAGGAGTTTTCACCTTGCAGGACCTGAAGTCGAACGTCTGGCCGCCCTGGCCGGAAAATTCAAAGTGTACCTGGTGATGGGTGTCATAGAGAGAGACGGGTACACGCTCTACTGCACGGTCATCTTTTCGACTCCCAGGGCCGATATCTCGGGAAACACCGCAAACTCATGCCGACTGCTTTGGAGCGTCTCGTTTGGGGCTTCGGAGACGGATCGACGATCCCTGTTTTCGATACCTCGATCGGCAAACTAGGATCCGTCATCTGTTGGGAAAACAAAATGCCGCTGATGAGAACTGCTATGTATGCCAAAGGTAAAACAAACTCACGATTTATTGAGTCGAAAAATTACCTTTGCCCCTTGAAAAATTAGCAATCACATCCGAAAAACTATCAGTCCTGAATTTGTAGAATTTTTCTTTTTTGGTGCTGCGATTGACTTGCGAGGTCGTCCTAAATTCTCCAGGCATTCAGATATACTGTGCTCCAACCGCTGATCCTAACGCAAACTGGCAATCGTCCATGATTCACATTGCCCATGAGGGCGGATGCTTCGTGCTTTCGGCCAATCAGTTCTGTCGAAGGAGCGATTACCCTCCTCCGCCGGAATATGTTGTCAGCGGGAACGATGATGATCACAAGCCGGACTCTGTCGTATGCACCGGCGGCAGTGTCATAGTTTCGCCGTTCGGCACAGTCCTTGCTGGACCGAATTTTGAAGGAGAGGGTCTCATCACAGCTGAGTTAGGTAATTCAGTTGCTCTGAATAACTTTACATTCTGAGGATATTTTGATCGGTGAATTTGGTGATCTTGGATTCATGGTCACTTGTCTTGGAGAAAAGATATGCACACGACATGCTCACTTCTGTTCTTGATTGAATGAAATGCAGATCTCGGAGATATTGCACGGGCGAAGTTCATGTTCGATGTCGTTGGGCATTTTTCGAGGCCCGACGTGCTGAGCCTCGTCGTGAAGGACCATCGAGCTAGTCCTGTGAACTTCGCCTCGACGGAGCAAGCCTCTAAGCCTTGAGGCGCGAGAGGCGTCTCCCGATCCGCCGCTTCTACTTCGTGCCTAGTTAGTAAGCGTCCGACGGCGATGTCTTCTAGGGCCATTGCTTTGCAACTTCAATTTCCATGTCGAATAAATCCAGTTTGTGTCTGGCCAACGGGAATGGTCGGCAATTAGAGTGGCGGCCGTTGTCTGAGACGACTCGTCTCGGATGTTCTCTAAGTTGTCTAAGTTGCCCAGAGACCAGCTCGTTATCTGTACTTTGTATTTCAAGAAATTGTGTATTAAAAAGAAACTAAATCATTAACTAGGCTTTTTCACGGCAATGGATTTATGTGCATTTTCACATTTGAAGATTCTTATGTACAAAATCAAGAACACTTAATTGATAAAATTAATTGAAATTACATCAAAACAAGAGTAATTTAAGCATCTACAACACATAATAGTATGTTTTTTACAAAATGATGGTTGTAAGACCATGATTGTGTGAAAACATAAGAATTTTATTGTACTTATAAAAGAAATATAAAAAATCCCTTAACAGTTTTTCGGTGCAAGAAAAAAAAAAGTAGTTTCATGAATTTTTATCCAAATCCCTTTTTGTCTAAGAAATCTGCAGTTAACTATTGAGTACGGTTGCATCATCAGCTATCAAGGGTGTAGCCCATCCGCTAACAAGTTCACTAAAGAGTGGTATGGACAAGCATACTTTGCGCGAACTTGTCACGAAGCACATGAAAAAATGGGCTAACAAAAAAGGATGGCATGTGAAATATCTCATCAAGATGGCACGTGAAATATCTCATCAAGCACATGTAGTGTCTTCAATATCGACTTGCATAAAAGGTTGATTCGTTGTTATGCGAGCTCATTCAGAGTGTTGCTATGAATTGAAAAGGTAGCATACAAGACAGAACTCTTGCCAAAGTTAAGGGTACATTTGATTCTCCATGTAAGTATGCATAAATCATTTCATGTAGCTAAGGAAGATGTGGATCGAGAAGAGTCGCAACGAGCACGTTTTAAGGCTAAAACCTTGTATGAGTGAAACATTGATCTTATCATGGCAAATCGAGTCATATGGTATTGTGTACTGAAGCAAGAAAATTTGATAGACAGGTCTACCGGAGTATGAAGAAAGTTGGGAACAAGAGAAATCTCTTTGGCAATCCAAGAAAATATATTGATGCCTTTCACGCCAAAGATGCAACGAGAGTATCGCCAGATTAGGGGAAATAGAGTCCAGAGGTTTTCAACACATGAAAGACCAAGGACAATTCAAGCAAATCCGACGGGCCTTTGTTTTTTTTTGTACTTTACAATTTTTCTAGGGGTGGGCAATATGAAAGACATATACTATTCTAGAAAATTCTTATAATTAATGTGAGTAATTGATAGGTGGGATATAAAATCGCTACCTTTACATTAAAAGTAGATCCACTGTTGTAATTATAGGAGTGCTTGTATAAATAGGAGTTAGGACCTAAGCAAGTCCTTAAAAGGCTTAAGAAGGAAACAAACGGGAAAACCGTTCTCAGATGAAAGACCCCGTGTTGTCCTATGTGTTCCTTCTATGTCGAGAAGACAAAAATAAATAGGGAATTTGGGGGCCTTATGGTGGGGAAGGTAAACTTCATGATAGGATTTATCCCTTCTACCACTAGGTAGACTGATATAGTAGCCACCCATGCTTGGAATAAATAGGAGTGAGTGAAAATCCCACTGGTTTTAAATCCACTGTTGTAATTATGGGAGTGCTTGTATAAATAGGAGTCATTTCCTCTAATTTGTATCATCTCTCTAAACTTTCTAACATTTCCAAGGGTAAAAGAACATTTCAAGTGCCAAAACTTGTCATAAATGGATATTTAAATGCCAAAACTTACGAAAATGACATTCAAGTGCCATTTTTTTAATGAAAAATGGAACACTTGAGTACACATTCGGTGAATCTCGCCGGAAATCTTATGTAGCAATTTTTTATTAATTTTCTCTCTTGTGTGGCTTGCCGGAAGGCTAACTCAGCAAAACACACACAAAAATGATGTCGTTTTGATATAATTTGAATTTTAATACAAAAATTAATTAAATTAAATTTAAAACAAATTATATTTTATATATATATATATATATATATATATTATATATATATAGGTTGCAGATGCCTTCCTCCTTTAAATTTTTTTTTAAACTTAATCTAATTCATTTTTATTTATTATTTACTACATCAGCGCTAAAACGATGTTGTTTTGGCACGGTTTAGGCACATCAACGTGTAAAATGATATCGTTTTGTCTTAAACTCATTGGAAAATTGCCACATTAGATTTTTGGCCAAATTTTCTCATCGTTGATATTTAACTGATCCGTTTTGCTCCGATTTTAGTATTTAAGTGTTACTTTCATAAGTTTCAACAATTAAATATTTCTTTATGGGAAGTTTTGACACACCTCATGTCCTTGTGTCCATTTCCAAGTGAAGGCTATTCTTGTTCTTGGTTCGATTCACTCTCGAAAGGTCTAGAAGCCTGCTGCGGCTGCTAAGTGGGAGGACTAGCAGAGACAAACCAAATCTCCACACGTCTCTCTCTCTCTAAGCTATTGGACTAGACGGCGACAAAACTGAGCTCCGGCTCGGAGCAACAGCAAAACCCAAGCCACACAGAAAGAGAGAGATACACAGAATAGCAATGGCACTGGTTCCATCCGATCCCATCGACAACGGCCAGTCCCTCCCCCTCATCGCCGAGGTCAACATGTCCTCCGACTCCTCCGCCGCCGCCGTCGTCCGCGCCACCGTCGTCCAGGCCTCCACCGTCTTCTACGACACCCCCGCCACTCTGGGTACCCTCTCTGTCTGTCTATCTTTCTCTCTCTCTAGGGGTTCAGTAAATTTGACGCCTTTTTTCTTTGCTTCTTCTGTGGGATGCGATGGCACAGATAAGGCGGAGAGGCTGCTGGCCGAGGCGGCTTCGTACGGGTCTCAGCTGGTCGTCTTCCCCGAAGCCTTCGTCGGCGGTTACCCCCGCGGCTCCACCTTCGGCGTCATCATCGGCAATCGCACGGCGAAGGGCAGGGAGGAGTTCCGCAAGTATCACGCCTCCGCCATCGATGTTCCAGGTACTAGCGCTACCGCCATGTTTTTATGGTTAGTGGGCGTTGGTTCTCTTTTGGGTTTTTTAAGGTAGTTCGTTCTCACCACCCAGCTATGACGATTCGTAGTTTCGGATGTTGGCCCTCTCTTTGAGCTCTGTATCTAAGTGCAAAAAGTTGGTCGACTTCCAGATTCGCGGTGTCGAAGCAGAGTCTCTTGTTTGGTCTGTAGGTTGATGAACTTGCAGCAACCTGGATACTCATATTCTAGGGAACGAGTGTCGAAAGAATCTCTGTTTCTGAGCTCCTTGAAATGGCTGCTTTGTATATCATGTGATCGTTTGATATGTCGCTCTCGTTTGTGCCGTCCTGCCACATGGCTCTTCTTATGCCTTCCGCATATGTCCCATGACTGATGCTTATGCAGGCCCTGAAGTTGATCGGTTAGCAGCGATGGCTGGAAAATATAAAGTGTTCCTAGTGATGGGGGTGATAGAGAGAGATGGATATACATTGTATTGCACAGTCCTGTTTTTTGATCCTCAAGGTCGTTACCTTGGGAAGCACCGTAAAGTCATGCCCACGGCTCTGGAGCGTGTCATCTGGGGATTCGGTGATGGGTCGACCATTCCAGTGTTTGATACGCCGATTGGGAAAATCGGTGCGGCCATTTGCTGGGAAAATAGAATGCCACTTCTGAGGACAGCAATGTATGCTAAAGGTTAGCTATTCTGCAGGCTTGCAGCTTGTTTTTTGCTTGACCAGGTCAAACTAGAATTCATCTCCCGGTCTCTTTCATCTCTATTGAATGGCATATATCTGCTCTTCGTGACCATGTGGACTTGCAGGAAAGTATAGAATTAAAAAATAGATGCCCATGCCAACAATTGCACACATTCTTCTGAAACTTTGCCGCATGACACAGCTGGTGATCTGATTTTGCCTAGTAACCATGTTCATATTTACGTTCTTACTTTAGCATAGATTTCGTGTCAGTTGGATATGATAATGATATTTCTCCCACCCTGGAATTCTTGGTTATAAGTTTTAAAGCCTGTATTAGGCTGTCAAATTGGTGTCCAATCCATCTGATCAGGCTAACTTTCGTTACCTGCATTGATGTCGTTGGAACCAGTGTTGGGGTAATGTTTGGAAGTTTAACCATCACAATCCATATTAGAATGTGATTCCATGGATTGTTGTCTGTCAATGCCTTGTTGGATTGCAAAACCTCCGTACCTCCCGTTGAGGCTGGGCTTCCATGAGCCATAATTTTGAAATAGAAACTGCAATTAGCACAGGAACGATGTTAGCTAAACTTGATGCAGGAAGGATTGAGAAAATCCAGTCTTCTTTATTTTGCAGGTGTTGAAATATATTGTGCACCGACAGCTGATGCGAGGGACATTTGGCAAGCATCTATGACACATATTGCTCTTGAGGGTGGATGTTTTGTTTTATCAGCCAACCAATTTTGTCGTCGGAAAGACTACCCGCCTCCACCAGAGTATGTTTTTGCAGGAACAGATGACGATCTTAACCCAGATTCTGTCGTATGTGCTGGAGGCAGTGTAATTATATCTCCATCAGGAAATGTTTTGGCCGGACCCAATTATGATGGCGAGGCACTCATCTCAGCTGACCTTGGTATGCTCCTTTCACTTGCAGCTCGCGTGCACTTTAATCTCTGGAAGTTAGCTAACCAACGAGATTATGATCTCATTTTAGTTGTGAGGGCTTCAGGTTTTTCCTCATGAGCTTGATTTACTAATGGTGTAATGATGTGCAGACCTTGGAGAAATAGCGCGGGCCAAATTTGATTTTGATGTGGTTGGGCATTATTCGAGGCCTGAGGTGCTTAGCCTGATCGTGAGGGACCATCCGAGTAACCCAGTTACCTTTGCATCGACATCCGGGAAGCCTGAAGGCCCTTACAAATAGGTTATGTTTTCTTTCACAGAGCCAGGTCCGAATCATGGCAAATAACGCCAAGCAAATGTTGGCCCCAGTGGGAACCTTCTGATTGTTTGTTCGACTTTTTCGACTTCATGGGCTATTGTAAATTCTGAGTGCAAGCAACATAGTTCATGAATACTTCCTGCTTGATAGTTGAGAAAGCAATGTTATATTTCAGTTGCACAGTAAACATGTCTGTATCCTGTGCAGTAGGACTCTTGTAACTAGTCTGTATCTTGGCAATGAAATAAGAACATTAATGACTGTTCTCATGAATTAATTCGATCTTTTCTTTTGGTAGCTCGGTGACGAGTTTTTTGGGTGGTGTGGGGTTGGTGGGTGGGTTGGGTTTTCGCCGTTTCAATATCTTCCAGTTCCATGCACCTGGTCTTATTTCGACAGGCGGTTTGTCTTATAACAAATGCTGGCCCTCATGCCAGAGAATCTGTTCGGCCAGTTGACGACGAAATGAGTTGTTAAGGAGCACATGGAATGATGAAGAGCATAGGTGGAATTATTCTCTCACGTTGATCATAATTCTCGTGGAAATGTTTATTTTAAGTTCTTTCAGGCAGATGACACTGGTCTTGCAAACTGGGACAGCAGCAACATCAACATGGTACTAATCAGCAAGAACCAAAATTGCGAATTGGGATGGTTTTTAACATCAGCACTAGACCAGCAACACATATACAATTATAGTATCAAAATTCTTGAATAGGACTAACGCGAGGACATCGTTCGCTAGCAATTTCTAGTATTCCCTGCTTGACATGGAGATGAGTGCAAAAGGAAGAAGGAAAAAAACTCTTTAATCCCGACTCACTTCGATTTCGCATTCATTACTCTCTCCCACAGTCCAACTCTCCATGCCGTGATCTTGCAGAGGCAAGGACTGGCTCCATGGCCTGATCGGACTGGCGAAATTCGACAGCTGATGGTCCTTCAGGCCTGCGAGCGCTCTGTTTCTTCTGGTTTCGTCTTCCTTGTTGCTGTCCATTTTAGCCGGCGAGAAGAACTCTATTAGTCTCCCTGCGTCGAATCCATTCAGGTTGTCATGAGTTCTGCCACCGTCGTGAAGATTCGCCCCTTTAGAGTTTCCTCTTCTTAAGGAGATGCTCTCCCATTGAATTTTGTCGGATGAAGATCTCCTCCCATTGAAGTTGAACTCATTATCTACCGAGAGCCATTTCGAGTTCTCTTGATTAATATCGTCGTGCGCGTAGCTCCACTTGTAGCTCCTAGTGTTGTTGTCCATGTTCAATTCGATCGAATGAAGATCGCTATCTGCGGATTCATTTCCTTCACACTCCTCTCCATCAGCTTCTTCTTTATTCTCTCGGAATAATTCGTTTCCAGCGCATTCAAGATCGATCTTGTCGCTCAAGAACGCCTCGAGCTCCTTGGCTTTCTCTGATTTCGGAGAACTCTCATCTTTACTCGTTTTGGATCTCATGTAGGCCTCGAGCTGAGCCCTCAGCTTTTCGACGGCGGCATTCTTCTCTTCAAAATGGTACTTGGCCTCTGAAAGTTTCATCTGCACTCTCTCCTCGCGCAAAACATCCGCCAGCTGAAGCATTTCCCTCTCCTTCTCCACCTCTTCAAGAACTTTGGCGGATTCTCTCTTCAATTCTTCCGCTTGCGCCCGGTCCTCTCCAATCCCTCTCGCTAACTCGTCGCAGACCTGCTCCAATATTTCCTTAGCCCTCTTCTCACTATCGAGCTCTTTCATCGCCTTGGAAAGAGATGACTTCGTGCCAGCCAGTTCTTGGCCAAGCTTCTTGTTCAGTCTCTCCGTTTGTCTTCTCAGTTTCTTTTCCACGTCGACTTCCTCAGCCATATGTGAAATGGTGGAGCGGACTCGTTCCCGCTCCTTTCTTCTCCAAGACGCCTTTTCTTCTGCGAAATTCTTCATGAGGAAATCAATCTGGTGAGAATGAGACCTCTCTTCATGGATCAACTGCTCAACCTGGATGATGGAACGATCGAGCTCGACTCCTAAGGCCGAGACGAGGGCTATAGTCGGTTTGTGTTGCTTCTCGAGACCACCGACCCGAAAAAGAACTTTCAGAAGCTCCTTCGACGTGGTTAAACTACTAACGACGTCCTTTAGACGAGTCCTTCTATCTTCGGCCC
Organism: Eucalyptus dawsonii; assembly: GCA_016097615.1. Taxonomy (NCBI): domain Eukaryota; kingdom Viridiplantae; phylum Streptophyta; class Magnoliopsida; order Myrtales; family Myrtaceae; genus Eucalyptus; species Eucalyptus dawsonii. Next base: position 11,441,981 of record CM027880.1, on the reverse strand, counting down.
GGTTCTTGCCTTTAGGAGCTTCGATCTGCATTTCCCACCAGACATACATAGCATTAATTCTCTCACCTCTCAAACAGAGACACACAACAGAGGAGAGGTCTCCTTTTTATTTTCTTCAGTTCATTCGAAAGAAAGTCTTGTAAATTTTAAATGTCCAAATACTCGTGTAGGAAAAGCAAAACGATTCACGGAGATCTCGAGTTCCTTTGTTAGACTTGCAAAATGCAAAATTTATCGAAAACAAAGCAGCAATACTGTTCTTTCTGAACACGGGCATCAATCTCTCCCCTCATATATACTTTCGCTAGCCTTCACAGATAGTTGGTTTATCAGCAGTTTTGCCATTTCAGCATTTCATTTTTTACCTCTATCACGCTGGCATTGCTATAAGAGTCCTGGCCTCCTTCGACGAAATCTGTGATCAGAAGTTTCTGAGAAACTGCTGACGATCTTCTGTGGTGATTGCCGCCTCCAGCTCGACCCTTCCTCTGCAATCAACAGACAAAAAAGTTCGCAATTCGCAAGAAGTTCCGAAAACCATCCGGACAAGCTAACATTCCCACGTGAATTCTCACAAAAACAGAGCCTCCTCAGTCGTGAATCGAACGGAAACAAGCAGAGGAACGCATCCATCAACGAAGACAATTAAAGCCTCACCTCAAGCGCAGGGCTGTGGTTCGGATCAGGCAACCGAGGGACCAAAGAGCCCGAATGCGACAACCTCGCGTCCTTCTCTCTTCTCCTCGACAGCTTCTGATCCATCGTCGCGTCCAAGTCGCTCCCCTCTCCGGGCGACGTCACTCCATTGATTTCCCAGAGAGTAGCAGCCAACTTCCTGGCGGAGACGGGCACTTCCTTCTTGGCTCTACCCCCGCCGTTCTGAGCCGCCGCCGCCGCCAAGCAAGCGCTCGGCACCATCAGCGGCGGCGACTTCGCGCCCGTCCTCCACGTGGGAACGGGGGTGCTCGACCCCGCTCGCTTCCCCACCAAGATCGCCCTCTTCAGCCGGTACCTCCTCACCAGAGACGACGAGGAGGAGGACGAGCAGCCCCTCTTCCTGATCTTGCACTGCCCTCCATTCTTTCCCTCCATGAGTGTGGAGGAAGCAGGGGGAGGAAGCAGCAGCGACGTTCGGTTCGAGAGGACCCAGAACACGCGAAAACACAAGGAAACAAACGTCAGAACGCGGAGCAAATCTTGAATGCGACCGGTCCGCTTTCGCAAAAGCTCGGGAGAGAGCACATCATGGGCGCAGATGGACTTGACCCACTTTCAAGAATTTTGAAAGGGGACGGGGGCAAGAGAGAGATTGAGACTGGAGGAGGAGGAACGGGGGAGGGAGGCGAAACGTTTCTCAAAGTTCCATGGGAGGGAGTACGGGTCGTTCGTTCGATCAAATCTTTTCTTTTTGGGCAAGTCCGGGCTGTCCGTCACACCTTGATTTCCTCAAAGAAAGAGACAATCAAAGATTCTTCCGCCCCAGCAGTCTTAAAGATCGACCAGAGGAACTTGGAAAGCGGGGGGGTGTTCGGGAGTGGTGGGCTGTCGAATTATTGGGGTGGCGTTTGGGAGAGAAAACGAGAGAGAGAGAGAGAGAGAGAGAGAGAGAGAAGCCTTGGCTGGCAAAGATTCAGAATTCTGGAGAGGGAAAAAGCAAGGAAAAGAGAAGTAAAGTTGAGGAGGAGAGAGAAGGAGGGGGAGTATTAGGATAGGCTGGTTTCGCTCTCCTTGCATGTGGAGCTAATGATTGTATGGAAATCTATTTGTAATCCCCTCGAAATTTAATAAGGCGTGCCCCGTCCTTCTCGTTCAAGATTTTATCTGACTTTATTTACTATTCTTTTTTGGTACGAAATGAGGGCGTATTATGCTAACTCAGTAACTAAACTTCTCCATGGCTTATCTAATGCTAAAGTGTCGTTTACATCGAAAGTTATTATTAAAGTATGGAATTATAAAGGCCGGTCCCCGAAAATACGTGCTGCTAAATTTAACAAGGAGGTGAGCAACAGTGAAAAGGACGCGGTGATGTGATTTTCTTCTTTCTTTTCTGTCTTTGATGAGCGTTTTGATTTAAATGCGGCGTGCTGATGACATGTTATATGCTTTAAGGTAAAAATATGAATTAGTCAAAATTGAAAAGAAATTTCCGCAAAGTATGCGATGAGGAATGACGGAACAAAAGATATTTATCATGACATTTGATATTGCAAGAGTGGGATTACTGCGATTTGACATGGGATTAGAGATCTACCTTATCACCGCACCGCAGCAACCCGAATCCAATCTTTGACATGGCGTACGCGTGTGCAAAGCACGGTCCAATGGGAGACGTGCAAGTGTAAGCTTTTGGAATTTTGACCGAGTTCCGAGTATTAATCTTGTCCCCCATAATTGGAATTGCCAAAATCTCCTTAAATTTGCATCGAAAGTTCTCCATGACTCAGCAATATTTTCGCCCTCCCATCGATGCACATCGAAATTCATGTCATTTCTCTATAATCGGCTTCGATAATTACTAAGATTCAAAATCCGCAGGAACATTGATATTCATAGATTGAATACCATATTTGTCTCCGACGCCCACTTCAATGAAAAGTTAGATATTTTCGATCGACCGAAATATGTTCCGTCGACCCGTGAAAATTAGATCTTTCGTTAATTATGGAGAAAGGGAGGTGCTTAATAAGAAAAAGAGGGGAAAAGAAGGAAGCCACAAAAGTCACAGGGGGAGTCTGTGACGGATCACATGAAAGGAGGAAATCTCGTTGCCTAACACTGTCAGATTGAATGCTTGACTTTGTCTTTTTAATTTTTGTGAGGGCGCAAGACTCTCTAGCAACCTAACCTAGCATGTGCCTTTTCACTTAAATGGAGCAACGTGGCCCTCTGCCACATATGGATGCCCTTCAATGGCTCCCCTAATTTTGCTGTGCTTGGTGAATTTTGATTTTATTTTTTTTTTTTTTAAATGGAGAGATTTCTTTTTGGATATTTATAATAAAAATAAATTGAGGGTATAAGCCCTTTCTACACCTAGAGAAAAAGGCTGCTTCCTTAGGGCTTGATCAAGCCCCTAGTGTCCCGGCTTTTCCTTTTTTTCCCCATCATTGACTCCTCTAAAAAATCACCAGACCGACTTTGACCGGAGGAGCATTTCGAAATCAAATCGAATCGTTAGCCCCTATGAACGAACATGGTAGGCCACGGAGCAGTAGGATCTCCCTTTGCAAGATGTGCAATTTACTCATGTAATTATGCTTTTGAGGGCGGGAGAAAGTACCCAAGATTTTGCAGATTCGTACGGGACATACATCTCAGCCCTCCGTGAAAGTTAACATGGGATTACGTATTGTCCTCGATGAACATCGTAAATTCGCATTATCGGATTAACTCTATGACAGTCAAACTTTTGAGGAGAAAAGGAAAACGAGCGCATTACATAGTTGTGGAGCTTGAAGTTGAGTTTGAAGTCTAACGGGAGTCACAAAACCTAGGTATGTTATATTTTTCACAAGTAAAGATCGACTTATCTATAAGAAGAGGAAAAATTCGACACGTACTGTGATTCGGCCAATAAAAATTTGAGCTTTATTTTTTTGGGGGTGGGGGAAAGATGGATTTGTAACAATCATGATGCAATTATAGGAGCCATATAAGATAATGCAAAAAAAAAAAAATTAAATTTGAAGAGCAAGAGGGGTCGTGGGAAAGAGGAAGGACCAATTGACGAATAGGAGAAAACTTGGGAGGGAAAAAAAACAGGGTACGAAATTGCAATAATTGCCGACCATCTAATCGGTGCCAGATGAGACCATGTCCCGGGGAAGAGGCCACGAGGTGGGACCCCCTTCCTCTGGGGCGACTAACGGCTCCATTTTTCCCATTTTCTCTTTCGGACTTTAGTTGGCATTATTTCAATATTTCGGGATAATTATTATCCTTTTTTTTTTTTGTTCGATATTTCATTAAACGTCTCCTAAAGGGCATGAATCCATTGCCATGGAGCAGTGTCGTCATGTACTTTCAAACACTCCCAAAAAGGAAAAGGAAAAAAAAAAAGAAGGAGAAGAAAAAAAAAGCACATACTTAATTGTTGTATAACAACTTTGATCGTCGGTGATTTGCGAGCGTTATTATCAAATCATTATCTTGATAAGTCAGGAAATCATAATTAACAAAATGACATCATTCTGAGTGTGCAATAAAATGTCACCCACCGAAAGTATTGGCTAGAAAGGTCAATCGCATTTCTTTTCATGATAAATGAGGGCGGATCATCTATAATTTATGTCAATGTCTTTTGTTTCGTTGTTATAAATTCTTATATGGTTTGTGACATGAGATAGTGTGTTTTTGTTCACTTTAGATACATTGTCCATAGGCAAGCATGCCGTGTGTTGCGTCGATTATTGTGTTTGTGATCACGCGGTGCATGAAGTAGAGACAGAAATAATCACATCGACATAGACCTTTTTTGTAGAGTTTGAGAATATTGTGTCATATTAATCTCATAAGCTTAGAGTGACATCATTTCAAGGATAAAAAGGTAGGCGCTATTTTTGTCTTGAGCCTTGTAGCTTGAACCGAAAAGAACTCAATTGTAAATAATAATAATAATAATAATAATAATAATAATAATAATAATAATAATAATAATAATAATAATAATAATAATAATAATAATAATAATAATAATAATAATAATAATTGTAGTAACTTAAAAGTTTGAAATCAATATCATTCATGACACTTTTGTTAGGATTAGAAAAGTTGTTTGATGTTTATAATTCATTGGCTTAATTTATTGGCTTAAGTTTTTTTAATGAAAACAGGTTCAACTGAATATATTGATGAGCTTGAACTTAAACTCCTTTTTGGCATCTCCCTAAGTAAAGGTATTAGACTTTTGTTATGCATTTCCAACAAATAGTATGAGAGTCAATGGCTGCAATTTTCAAACAAAAATAGTATTAGAGTTGATAGTTGTAGTTTTCGGATAGATAGATATTGTGATGTAGTAACACAAGCCTGCAAAAATGAAGTTGGGCTAGAAGGATACTTGAATTAAGGAGAGCAGACCTAGCACTAGAGCTTACATGTGAGAGAGAGATTGTCAGAACACATGTGTGAGTTGTGTTAGAAAAATCTCACATCAGAGAATTGATATGATATTGATTAGTTAATATATTTATTCGGTTGACTTATAACTCATTTGGCTTAAATTTTTTAATAAAAATGGGCTTGAGCTCCCTTTTTGACAATCTCTTAAAGTGAAGCTATCGGACTTCTGTTGTGCATTCCTAACAACTTTTACTCTAAACTCATTTTATCTCACAAAATCCCATATCGAAAAAACTAGAATACATTTCCTCTAAACTCATTTTTCTCTCGTGAAAAATTCTTAATTGGTACCCATTTGGGTCATGCGTATCAACTTGAGATTTTTAGTAGGATGAAAATCGATTCGTGATTAATGTTTCGTGAGGTATTGATTTGGGGTTTTTAATAGTATCAATAAAAAAAGATTACGAAGATTAGATGCTACTCTCGATAGACTGTATTTTTCAGCATGGACGACTTCATGGCGGGGCTACGAGTTTAGATTTCAATTCGCGTCTTATCCGACCCGTAAATTTCAATGCGCATTTATCGTGATTTTGGAGTTTAGCCATGACGAGTTTCTTGGTAGATTTGAAAAAGGAAAAATAAATTAGGGTGGGCCCCGCGCGAGGACGAGGGACACAAGGTCTGGCAATCACATGGGCCAACGTCATCGGGCCACATTCGGTCCAAGTACAATTTTGGGTGGGTTATGCATGGGGTCCCACCCGGACCTGCTTGACCACGGGCCCACCTTCAATCAGACGGTTTTCCATTTTCGAGCTTCTCTCTCCTGTGGGCCGCAGATTTCCCCAATGACGCTGAAGGTTGGCTGAAATTGAAAAGAGGGAGACGTCTGATTAATTCGTATACCCGATTTCCCGTTGCTCTCGTCCGTTTCTAGATTGTGATTGGCGCTATCTATCACATGACAGCCGGCCTTATTGTTTTATTTCTCTATTCATGATTGAGTTATTTACCGGAACCCCCGATTTGAAAGAATTAAATTTTGCCCTCACCAAAAAAATGTATCTTTCATCCTTCATGTTCCCTAGAGAAGTTTCGGGGAATTAAGCTTCAAACATGGCCATGACTTCGGCCGATTTGCACGCAATTGATGATATCCTAAATAGAAAACCTTTAAGTTTCAAAATTGAAAATCCTGTTATGCCCAACCAGCTATGTCGTCATTGGGGGCCAATATATTCTTTTTTTCGATTAACGGTAGTCTTCACATGATCAAATGTCTACCCATATATGAATCGGATATTGTGTGTTCTTGATAAAATTAATTACATTAGAAACATTACCAATATGCAAGATTGCGATTGATCAATCAATTGGTATATATTGGTCTTGTCGCGAGAATAGCAGCAAAAGCTAATATTTTTCAACTTTTATATATGCGAAACACATTATGAATTTCATGTGATCTGTTAAATAATGATGCATGATCTAACAAGTGGGTCATCAAATAAGTACATGCATAAGGGTGCTAGTGTCCGAAGACAATAATCCATCGGATAATTGTCGAGGGAAGAAGCAATTAGTATATCTATTCTATTCACGACTCAATAATTCAAAACTTTTTCAGCAAAGACAAATAATCGTACTATTCAAACTTATTAAGTGCCTCGTATCGAGCATCCTACACATGTCCATGTCCTTCCCATCACGTAGGCCCTAGATATAAAAGAAGCGAATCCACCCACACAGTGATAGCAACTTAGCACGTAAAGTTCAATACCATCTATTTAGCAAAGATTAAAAAAAAGAGAGGACAAATCTCTTGATAGGACAGCTTTTCCCTAATTAAAACAACAAAACATCCAATTAAAAAAAAAAGCCGGAAAAATCCCACCTGAATACTTCCAAAAATCCATGTCTGGAAAATGCGATTGATGGGACAGTAACTACACTTCACCAAAAATTGTTTGATGAGGTGGTCGAATCACTCTCAAAAGGACCCAGGTTGCATGATGGACCATCGCATTTATGGAAGTGTACTATAGTCGGTTTCTATCAAAGCACCACCTAACATGGGCTTTTTTCTCCTTTAAGCCCTATTCCTATGTGATGAGATGATAACGAGCGACAAGGTGCATGGCTCCATCCGACTCTTTTGGAAGGTAGCTCGTGCTTGGATTTCAATTATTTGTGCATGGCAGTAGGTACCCATCCCCTTGAATCGTATTAGATGGAAAAGATAGTGTTGATATTTAATGGGTTTGATGAATTTGTACTGCAGGGAACATGCGACAGCTAGGATTGCGTTGGCGAAATTCTTACAAATTTTCCTTTGAAAAGTAAGTGAGATTATCTGTGGGAACTCACATATCGAAGGCCCCTCAACACCATCTCCCTCGCCATCACTTATTTGTACTTAGGGCTATCAAATAGACGGGATGTGTCGGGTCGAGTTAGATTTGAGTTGGATTGAAAATAACCTGACCCAAAATAATCAATTTATATATAATACAAATTTAGTGACTCCTACTCATAGATGACATATTTACTAAATTCTTACATATTTAATCATACTTTTGGAAATTTGAATCCACTTAGCCAACCCACTTTACCCTCTTCATATTTATATGTTATTCAGATAAAATTGTTATTTGCACTATAAATGCTAAAAAATTAACGTTCAATATTGCATAGAATTTTCAATTTTTGTATTGATTGACAAAAGAAGCTATCTTGATATTTTACAAAATGGTGAATTCGAGCTCATCAAGACTTTTCTGCATTTGGAACAGTTTGAAAAATTTATTATTTTCTTATAGAGGATGAAGAGAGGATCACAAATGTTGGTAAATCATAAATCCATTTAACACTTGATTTTGTTATAACCAACACATATGATTGCTTAATCTATCAAATACAGGTTAAAAATGAGCTTATGACTCATTTGACAGGTCTTTCCATATTATAAGATCAACGTCTGGCACGAGTAATCTACAACCTTAGTTCAATAATTTGTTGTCACAAAATTATCGTAATTCTTTGATTGTGCAAGATATGGTAAGTAGTTGCAACACACATTATCCATTTGTGAAATATTTCTCAGCGAGCTTGTCACAAATACAAAAATCGTGAAAATACCAGAAAAATCACCACAAAAAAAAAAAAAGGAAAATCACAAGATATGTCCATATTTCCTGTCTAATAACTCCAATCTTGTGCATTTTTATAAAATCACAAGATGATAAGAAAGATCACATGACATGTACAACCAGATAATCCACAATGTAAGAAGGAATTGCCTTATAAATTATGCAACGAAGAAATTTGACATTCGTGAGATCAAGGTTCGCCTTATTTTACCTGTTTTGTTCCGACAACATTTTGGGCTTTTGTCCAAGACCAAAGTTGGTGCTTATTCGCCGGCCCACGAGGAGGGTAGGACACAAATGATGCGCACATGCCATCCAATGTAAATTAGGTTTTCTTACATTTTCTTCCCATCGTATGTACTTACTTAGCTAATTGGGTACATGCCATGCGTTCGCCAAAAATAAACAAAAGAAGGAAGATAGAGATATAACATCGCACTGCAAAAGATTCATTTGGTAGATGGACTTGAATGGTGTTGGAAACCAGGGACAATTCGTTTATTTAAAAGAAAAATGTTTTCGAGAAATTATTTTTCGATTTCCTAGTATTTAGATGACGAAAATATTTTCCATGGATTGAAAACGGCAAACTTAGATTAGGGGAAAATGACTTCTCCTTCTGATAAAAAAGAAATCATTTTCCGTAAACTACCAAACAGATTAGAATTGACCATTTTTTAAAAAAAATGATTTTCATGAAAAATATTATTCATTATCATGAGGTTTTCAGTAAATAAACGTACCTTGAATACCTTGAATGTGATAAAAAAAAAAATGCCAGATAAAACTATATACATCATTTTTAAGTCCCTACTCCTATAAAGGCAAGTTGCCCCATTGATTGTCACTCCATCACTAGACTTTTTATATTCCTTTGGGACTCTTTTTATGCCTTGGAGAGCAAAAAGCAGGACACTATATCCAAGTCCATTGCAGAGGCAAAATACTGGGCTATGGCTGTAGCCACTAGTGAAGTGGTTTGGTTACACAGGCTTCTATCTGATCTAGGGATTCATCTTACGTTGCAAGGCCTTTTCATTGTGACAATAATAGCCCTATGCAAACCATTTTGTTGGATTTTGATGACGAGAAGTTCAGGGAGAGAGAGAGAGAGAGAGAGAGAGAGAGAGAGAGAGAGAGAGAGAGAGGACATGAATATTAGGGAAAATTACCAAAAAAATTCTAAACTTATTATTGTAAATATGACAATTCAGTTCTAAACTTTTTAATTTGATAAATTTATTCATAAACCTTTTAACATTTTGTCAATTGAGTTATTTTCAGCTAATTTTGATTAAAAATCACTAACGTGAGGCTAGTTATCCTATGTGACATGTGTGACATCCAGAATTTTCGGTCTTAATTTCAATTGAATTAATCAAGTCATTTCTATGCAATTGGAGCCGGGGATTAAAATGGAATACAAAATTGGAATGCGAGACGAGCTATTGGATGAGGAGAATATTCAATTGAAGCATTGAATAAATTAATGGGGGTCAATTTAATTCAATTCAAGAGGAATTAGGGCTCAATTGGAATGGAAACTTGGCAAAATTCGTATGCCCCATAGACCCAATATTTTAAATTACCCAAAGTCTTCTAGAATGGGCATTTTTGGCAAGGAAAATGGAGTGGAAGGCAGCTGGTTCGGTGGGGCCAAAGAGAGAGAGAGAGTGAGAGAGAAAAAGAGAAATTGGTTTTCTCTTCTTCCCCCTTCTCTCCTCCTTCGTCGACGGACCCCTCTTCCTCCTCTTCGGTTGCTCGACTCCATGGAAGCCGAAGACTAGACGAAGCAGCAACGATCGTCGCTCGGATCAAGGTTGCCACCGTCGTTTCGCCGGAGCTGCCGCGCGCGCCGCGTCACGCCGCCCCACCCGCGTGCACCTCCGCTTCTCTCCTCTGTCTTCTTCTGCTGTTCGGTGCCCCGGTCGGGTGAAGATCGAGCAAGCCGAAGCAGCAAGTTCCTCGCCGCCGCAGCAAGCAAACGGAGCTGAAGTCGTCGTCGAGCGCCGCCCGCGCGTCTCCGCCTTCAGCTGCGTCGTCCCTGCCTTGGCCGACTTCCAGAGCTGCTGTCCAGCTCTTGCCGTCTCTGCTCGGCCTCGTTCGGCCACCTACGGCTGCCGGCCGATCACCTCCGGCCACCGTCTACCCCGCCGGAGCTCCGCCTCACCCTCAGCCACCCTTGGCCGCCTTAATCGGCCCCGGAACAGCCCCAACCAGCAGTGCACAGAGAGTGCAGAAAATGGGTATCGCGTGACGTTTGGCCGTTTTTGTCCGCCTTCCGGCCGGGATGCTCGGCCGCTTTGGGGAAAGTTGATCCTCGCGTCGAGCCCGTCGTTTTGGAGTGAGTTTTACTCACTAATGCCTCCTTAGTGTGCTAATTACACTTAAAGGTTGATTAGCGTTAATTAAGTGTAATTAGGTTGTTAGATTAGAATTGATTAGTGTTTATTAGTTAATTGCTTTGCATATTAGTTGTGTGGTTAGTGTAATTAGATAGAGAATTGCATGTAGTATTTATTGGATGCTTCTTGGGATTTTTCCCGTCCCTTATCGGGTGTTAATTAAGCGATTCGGGCCTAAGTGGTATTTTTAGGAATTAAATATTAATTTTGGAAATTAATTATTTAATGATTTATTTCCCGGAAATTCAACTAGGATGGCCAGTGACGGATTTTTATGCTGATGATGGTGGCGCAGACCGTTTATTTAATTGAGCGTTGTATTGTCTAAATTGAATTTATTGTATTTATTTATTTAATTTTCGAAATTAATTATTTAATTATTTATTTCCGGAAATTCAACCTGGGATGGCCAAAGTGACCAGGATTTTATGCTGATGATCATGGTGCAGTCCGTTTATTTAATTGAGCTTTATATTGTGCTAAATTGAATTTATTGCATTTATTCATTTAATTTTCGAAATTCATTATTTAATTATTTATTTTCCGGAAATTCAACCGGGATGGCCGGTGACCGAATTTCGTGCTGACTGTCGTGGAGTGGTTCGTTTATTTAATTGAGCTTTAGTTCGTGTCGAATTGATTTAATTGTGCATTTTTAAGTTATGTTCTTAAAGAATGCGATGTTTAGTTATGTGATTGAGAATTGGTTGGGTATCGGTTGTTAGTATCGAAAGTGAGTTGGTAAATCACCTTGAGGATGCACGTGGCCCAGTGAATTGGAATGTTACTTGGGAAAGACACGTGGCTCGGTGATTAGATATGTCACCTTGGCAAAAAGGTAGCCTTAGAGAATGCACGTGGCTCGGTGACATAGTATGGCATCTTGAGAGGGTCGGGTGGGACCGTAAAGCCACTAGTTCTCGAGAGGGTCGGGTGGGACCGCAAAGCCACTAGTTCTCGAGAGGGTCGGGTGGGACCGTAAAGCCACTAGTTCTCGAGAGGGTCGGGTGGGACCGTAAAGCCACTAGTTCTTGAGAGGGTCGGGTGGGACCGTAAAGCCACTAGTTCTCGAGAGGGTCGGGTGGGACCGTAAAGCCACTAGATCCAAGGGATTGCTTGGTGTTGGATGAATGACCTAGAAATGGTCCGACTGACTTGTAATCGACTAGGTCGATTGATCGATGATTCGATCTGAGAGTGACTTGATGATTCATTGCCTTGGTTTGATGTTGTGAATTGAATGATTGAATAGAGATGACCGTGAGCGGTCTTCTTGGTGTGAAATCGACTAGGTCGATTAGATCGATGCTTCGATCTATAATATGATTGTTTGGGTGCCTGTATGATCTATGCTAATATGCAGGTGGAATCTGAGGCCAAGGTAAGTCCTCTGACTCATGTTGTGTATAGGCAGCCCTAAGGTGTATTAGTTTACTAATCGGGTCTTAGAGGGTAGAACTTGCTGAGACGTGGTCTCAGTGGTTATTGAATAACCATTTCAGGGCCTGGATAAGGAGCCTAAGGAGCATGAATCTGATGAGGAGATCCCTGTTGAGGAACCTGAAGAGGAGTACATGGAGGAGAACCCCGAGGATGATCCGGAGTAGGATTCTTATGACGACTGTTATAGAATCAATTTGAGTAGAAACCAATCGTTTTAGTATGGCTTGTATGAGAGCATAAGGCTGTTGGTTTTCAAGTTCAATTTCCTAGTCCTACTTGCATATCCCATTGTTTTATTGTCTGGGGATTTATAACCGCTTCCGCATGTGCATATCGAAATGAAAGGGTCGGCGATACATAGTCCTGGGATATCGCAATTCAAAATCGACCAAAAGATAAGGGATGTGTGCGTGCACGAGGGCCGAGGGCGTGACATCCCCTTTTTGTGGTATCAGAGCAATGGTTAGGTATTGGAGTGATAAGGTGCGATGACCTATGGGATAGTAATAGGAAAGGCCTTTAAATTTATGACTGGTGCATGTCTTTGATAGCTGATTGGTAGAATTATTTGTTATTTGTGAATTGCTTGCTTTTAATTATGGTGGATTCGGAAGGCAGAGTGTTGACTCTGGCCAGTTTGAGCGTAAGAGTGCCACTGCGGGTTGGTACTAGTGTAGCAGCATTGATTGATCTTAAGCTCGATAAGATTGATTTGATGCAAGTGCTTCTTGGGATCTGGATGAGCCAGTAAGATCGAATCGGGTTATTGTTGTTGCTACCTTTGTTGAGGTCCAACCCGGAAGGATAATCGAGAGAATAGAATTTGATATTTGAGTCCAGTTCAGCGAGGCAGATTGGGAATTCGGTTAGGGTAAAGACGGTGTTGAGAGTATGGTATTCTATTCCACCAAATGGGAAATGTGGCATAGTCGTCAGCATTCATATTAGCGGAACATATTGTTCCATGGATGAATTCAGTGTCCAGGTATGGCGAGAAGAGACAGGAATGAAATCGACCATGCACCGAATAGAGAAACGATGTCTTGAAGTAAATTTTATCAGAATGGTGCCTCAAAGTTTCAGAGATTAAGTTGTGGAGTTTCAATAGGTGTGTTAAGGTGGTAGGAGAAGAACCACTGGCTAGAGTTGTACTCGATGGCTGTTGGTCTACAACTCTATCGTCAAGTGTAGAAAGAATTGGCTTTGGGACTTCTTGTGTTGATGAATTGTTATAATTGAGTAAACGAGTTCATTCCGAGAGCAGGTAGAAGTGCTGAGTTTTATTGAGAGTCGAGAAGGGTCCTCGACTTCTTTAACCTCGTCACTTGAGGCAATCCGTTTGTTAGACGGAGGTTGCCTCGGTTACTTGACAATTGTCAAAAATAAGATAAATTGAAGAATTAAAAATTGAGGACTCCTCAGTAGTCCAAGAATTCCTGGAAGTGTTGCCAGAAGGACAGTCAGACTGTCGCCAGAGAAAGAGATAGAATTTACGATCGAGCTAGCACCCGGAACATAACCATTCTCTAAAGTTTCTTACCGGTTACTGTTGCCTGAATTGATAGAGCCAATGGTGCAGATGAGAGGATTGATGAATGAGGAATTTATGCATATTAGTGCATCGCTTTAAGGAACACCAGTTTTGTGGAAAGAGAAATGAAAATGGTTCATTGCAATCATGCATCAACCATTGTCAACTTAATTGGGTGACTTGTTATAAAGAGTGTTGATGTCTTCAAGGATCGACTTGAGGACAGGTTATCTTCAGTTGAGAACCAGGAAGGAGGTTATACTGAAGACGGCACTTCGCACTTGATTTAGCCCTTGTGAGAATAACGTGAAGCCATTTGATATGACGAACGCTCCAGCCTCTGTCATGGATTTGACAAGCCGAATGTTCAGGGAATATCTAGATCAATGGTGATCGTATGGTGTAGCGACATTCTAGGGTATTCATTAAGTGCTGAGGATAAGGAAAGCCCCTAAGAATGGTCGTGTGGTTACAGGTAAAGGAATCTTCAGAGACCTAGCCAAGATCGAATCAGTGGTTAGCGGATCAAGATTAACATCAGTGTTAGAGATCAGAAGCCGTGGGGATTGGACAGATTACTACAAAAGGTTTGTGAAAGAATTTTCAGTATCAGTATCATCGCAGGATTGACCTCTTGAGAAAGAAGAGAAATTCATCAGCATAGACAAGTACGAGGATAGTTTCCAGAGCTTAAGTAAGAATTGACTATTGTACTTGTGCTAAACTCTTCATTTGGCTTTGAAAAGCATGAAGTATTTAGTGATGTGTCTTGTAAAGGACTGGGTATGTATTGATACAACATGAGAAGATTATTGCATCACTGTTCCGCCAGTTGAGACCCAACAAGTTGAACATGAAGCAGTATTGTGAATCAGGATTTTGGCAGAACTGTAATGGGGTTATTTGGTATCACCTTGGGAGAATGAAAGAAGTAATTAATGTGTTGAGCCAAGAGTCTTCAATTGTGCATAGACTGGCTAAAGTATAGACTTTACTTGAAAAGGGTTTGAAATTTGGTTTTCAAATTTGAGGTAGGCTACCTTTTGAATTTTACAGCCACCCTTAAAATTGAGCCAAATGTTCAAGTTGGAATCATCGCCTAGTTAACAGATAGAGATGTTCAGAGATCTTATAAGATGATACTAGCAAGAAAGAGCCTGATTTTAAGACTTTTGAAGATGGAACGTTTGGGTTCCATGAGTGATTGAATACACTTGACAATGTAGCACTCAGGGAAAAGATCTTGTCGGAAGTTCACTATAGTATTGCAGTCTTGACCAGATGGTGCAAGTAAAGCAGAATCGGCATCAGCTAGATTAGTAAGCTAATATGAAGATAGATATTGCTGAGCAGGTTGCAAGTGTCAGAAGTGTCAGTAAGTGGAAGCTCGGTAATGTGAATCGGGAGTATTTTTACCACCACTTGAGAGTCCCAAGTCAGAATGGAAATATATCACAATGAAACATTGTGATGGGCTTACTAAGGATTCAGGGAATTACTGATACCATTTGAGAATAGTGGTTGATCAATAGATGGAGTTGGTTCACTTTGGTACAGTACGGATAGATCTTGTTTTGAGTATGTAACATCTAGATTTCGAACTATGATTTCGATTAGATAAACTGGGCATTTCATCGACGCGATTACAGTGTTTTTCTGCGAGTTGATCACTCATGAGATAACTAGACTAGCCGGGTGAGTTATTAAGGACCTTAAGGCAAATAGACTTGAGAATTCGACCATGGATCGACTTCTCGACCGTGCTCATCTTTAGAGATCATTGCGGCATAGTATAAAATCGATTTGAAATCAAAGATAGATCGGTTCGATGAGATGAATGATCGATCGTGGGTGACTCCACTAAATTGGAAAATTCTCATCGAACGACACTAATTTGATGTTTCTATCATTTTGGCGCCCGTGTCCGTATTTGAATCTTTGAGATTTTCACGACAATCGAGAGTCGCCGATGGCTCGAGTGGGTTTATTGTGGTTCAAGAAAATCGACCACGGGTCATTTGTCCTAAAAGTCGAACACTACCCAAGAGAGCCTAGGTCACATTAAAAGCGTGTCGGAGTGAAATTAACCAATCTAAATTCGATTTCAGAAATTGAAGATCCTATCTTGTCACAGAGTGGGTATACCGAAGTGTGTGTGTCTCGAATAGTTCACCGACATGGAGTATCGATGATGAATTATATTTCGAATCTAGATCAGAGATTACAAGTTTGGCAGAGTTTTCAGAGGGTTATTTCTTAAGCAGTGTATAGCAGAGAGTACATAATTTCAGTGGTGAGAAGAAAGTGAAGAAAGATGTCAGCTCAGTAATTAGTATTTGCAGTTGTCAGATCAGTGTCAGAGTAAAGACTGCTCAGAACTGTCAGAAATTTTGAATTGTTGAGGTTCGAAGGTTTATTAGGGAGTCGAGAAAAAGAGATCAGATGTGGATGACAAAGTGTCTTATGTGAGAAGTTCAGTTAAGTAGTTGGTTCAAAAAGAGCAGATTTTGTGTACAAAGATGATCTCTTTGGTCAAAGTGGTCAGACAATGCCACGAGACCAAATGATCGCGTGGAAAAGTGAGGCTTGATGAGACGATAATGCCCCCACCTTTCGTTTATGGATTGGAAAAGGTTTAAATTTCGAGGGACGAAATTTTTATAAGAGGAAGAGTTGTGACATCCAGAATTTTCGGTCTTAATTTCAATTGAATTAATCAAGTCATTTCTATGCAATTGGAGCCGGGATTAAAATGGAATACAAAATTGGAATGCGAGACGAGCTATTGGATGAGGAGAATATTCAATTGAAGCATTGAATAAATTAATGGGGGTCAATTTAATTCAATTCAAGAGGAATTAGGGCTCAATTGGAATGGAAACTTGGCAAAATTCGTATGCCCATAGACCCAATATTTTAAATTACCCAAAGTCTTCTAGAATGGGCATTTTTGGCAAGGAAAATGGAGTGGAAGGCAGCTGGTTCGGTGGGGCCAAAGAGAGAGAGAGAGAGAGAGAGAGGGAAAAGAGAAATTGGTTTTCTCTTCTTCTCCCTTCTCTCCTCCTTCGTCGACGGACCCCTCTTCCTCCTCTTCGGTTGCTCGACTCCATGGAAGCCGAAGACTAGACGAAGCAGCAACGATCGTCGCTCGGATCAAGGTTGCCACCGTCGTTTCGCCGGAGCTGCCGCGCCGCCGCCGTCACTGCTTCGCCCCACCCGCGTGCACCTCCGCTTCTCTCCTCATCTTCTTTACGCTGTTCGGTGCCCCGGGTCGGGTGAAGATCGAGCAAGCCGGCGCAAGTTCCTCGCGCCGCGGCAAGCAAACGGAGCCCGAAGTCGTCGTCGAGCGCCGCCCGCGCGTCTCCGCCTTCAGCTGCGTCGTCCCTGCCTTGGCCGACTTCCGTAGCCGCGTCCAGCTCTTGCCGTCTCGCTCGGCCTCGTTCGGCCACCTACGGCTGCCGGCCGATCACCTCCGGCCACCGTCTACCCCGCCGGAGCTCCGCCTCACCCTCAGCCACCCTTGGCCGCCTTAATCGGCCCCGGAACAGCCCCAACCAGCAGTGCACAGAGAGTGCAGAAAATGGGTATCGCAGTGACGTTTGGCCCGTTTTGGCCGCCTTCCCGGGCCCGGATGCTCGGCCCGCTTTGGGGAAAGTTGATCCTCGCGTCGAGCCCGTCGTTTTGGAGTGAGTTTTACTCACTAATGCCTCCTTAGTGTGCTAATTACACTTAAAGGTTGATTAGCGTTAATTAAGTGTAATTAGGTTGTTAGATTAGAATTGATTAGTGTTTATTAGTTAATTGCTTTGCATATTAGTTGTGTGGTTAGTGTAATTAGATAGAGAATTGCATGTAGTATTTATTGGATGCTTCTTGGGATTTTTCCGTCCCTTATCGGGTGTTAATTAAGCGATTCGGGCCTAAGTGGTATTTTTAGGAATTAAATATTAATTTTGGAAATTAATTATTTAATGATTTATTTCCCGGAAATTCAACTAGGATGGCCAGTGACCGGGATTTTATGCTGATGATGGTGGCGCAGACCGTTTATTTAATTGAGCGTTGTATTGTGCTAAATTGAATTTATTGTATTTATTTATTTAATTTTCGAAATTAATTATTTAATTATTTATTTCCCGGAAATTCAACTGGGATGGCCAGTGACCGGGATTTTATGCTGATGATCATGGTGCAGTCCGTTTATTTAATTGAGCTTTATATTGTGCTAAATTGAATTTATTGCATTTATTCATTTAATTTTCGAAATTCATTATTTAATTATTTATTTTCCGGAAATTCAACCGGGATGGCCGGTGACCGGAATTTCGTGCTGACTGTCGTGGAGTGGTTCGTTTATTTAATTGAGCTTTAGTTCGTGTCGAATTGATTTAATTGTGCATTTTTAAGTTATGTTCTTAAAGAATGCGATGTTTAGTTATGTGATTGAGAATTGGTTGGGTATCGGTTGTTAGTATCGAAAGTGAGTTGGTAAATCACCTTGAGGATGCACGTGGCCCAGTGAATTGGAATGTTACTTGGGAAAGACACGTGGCTCGGTGATTAGATATGTCACCTTGGCAAAAAGGTAGCCTTAGAGAATGCACGTGGCTCGGAGACTCGGTATGTCTTCCTGGAGAATGCACGTGGCTCGGTGACATAGTATGGCATCTTGAGAGGGTCGGGTGGGACCGTAAAGCCACTAGTTCTCGAGAGGGTCGGGTGGGACCGCAAAGCCACTAGTTCTTGAGAGGGTCGGGTGGGACCGTAAAGCCACTAGTTCTCGAGAGGGTCGGGTGGGACCGTAAAGCCACTAGTTCTCGAGAGGGTCGGGTGGGACCGTAAAGCCACTAGTTCTCGAGAGGGTCGGGTGGGACCGTAAACCACTAGATCCAAGGATTGCTTGGTGTTGGATGAATGACCAGAAATGGTCCCGATCGACTTGATGTCGATCTAGGTCGATTGATCGATGATTCGATCTGAGAGTGACTTGATGATTCATTGCCTTGGTTTGATGTTGTGAATTGAATGATTGAATAGAGATGACCGTGAGCGGTCTTCTTGGTGTGAAATCGACTAGGTCGATTAGATCGATGCTTCGATCTATAATATGATTGTTTGGGTGCCTGTATGATCTATGCTAATATGCAGGTGGAATCTGAGGCCAAGGTAAGTCCTCTGACTCATGTTGTGTATAGGCAGCCCTAAGGTGTATTAGTTTACTAATCGGGTCTTAGAGGTAGAACTTGGCTGGGACGTGGTCCGAGTGGTTATTGAATAACCATTTCGGGGCCGGATAAGGAGCCTAAGGAGCATGAATCTGATGAGGAGATCCCCCGTTGAGGAACCGAAGAGGAGTACATGGAGGAGAACCCGAGGATGATCCGGAGTAGGATTCTTATGACGATCGTTATAGAATCAATTTGAGTAGAAACCAATCGTTTTAGTATGGCTTGTATGAGAGCATAAGGCTGTTGGTTTTCAAGTTCAATTTCCTAGTCCTACTTGCATATCCCATTGTTTTATTATGCGGGGATTTATAATCGCTTCCGCGTGCATATCGAAATGAAAGGGTCGGCGATACATAGTCGGGATATCGCAATTCAAAATCGACCAAAAGATAAGGGATGTGTGCGTGCACGAGGGTCGGGCGTGACAACATGATTGCCACTTATGTTAACGTAGACAATTTTTGTAATTTTTTAAATCTTTTTAGACTTTTCAATTATTTTTTGATTTTTTTTTATTTTTCATCACTCGTGACCCTCACCAAATCTAGGTGAGGACCTTGAAGACCCTAGGTGAGGCCATCGAGGCGTTGCTGGCCTTGGGTGAATGCCTTTGTGGCCCTACCTTGCTTGCGATTTGCTAGCACAATGCAAAAGAAAAAAAAAAGGCAAAGGAAAAAGAAAAATTATAAATTATAAAAGTTATAAAAATTGTCCATATTGATATACATCATGCTACATAGGATAGTTGGGATCTACGTAAAGTTTTTAGGTTAAAATTAACTGAAATGACTCAATTGATAAATTATATAAAAGTTTAAGATGAAATTGATCAAATTAAAAGATTTATTATCATACCGGTATAGATGCAGTAAATTTAGGATTTTTTTTTTGATAATTTTTTATAAATCTCGCGTGAAATCTAAGTGTTCAAAAATGACCGGGTGGGACGATCTATCGCTTTTCCCGGTGTTCGAAACTCGAAGTCGAAGATCCTGCAGAGTCTTCGTGTCTGTACATTGGGAACGCCAAAATGCTATGATTACGTTGGATGGAAGATACCAAACGAACGCGTGTCCATGTCAAATTCATTCCCTTACTATTATTATCATTGGGCTAATTTATTTGCTTCTGTTAATTACGCCTATTTTCTAGGGCCCAATCATGTGCGAAGTACCATGGTGCTAGTTTCTTGGACAAGTTACTAGGCTTATGTTGGAGACATTAAAATTATTCTTCTTGCAAAAATCGAGTTCGGTTAGCTTAGAAGTTTGATGTATATTAGTTTTCTCTGCATCGACGGCCATGCTCCTCATGCTTTCCCCTCCTTTACGAAGAATCTCTAATTGCGTGCTCAACTTTTCTCGATCCTTATGAGAGTTGAGGGAATGAATCTTTAGTTTAAAATAGCGTAGTAGTGATTTTGGTAATCCATGTCATTTACCCAGTTAACATATGATGGTCGTTGTTCACTAACAAGTCACCAAAACACTTATTAGCCATTGCTAGATAATTGCTTTTCCTAAAGAGTTAAAGTGTTTAGAAATAGAAATGTCAAAATCGAACTAGAAAATTGAACCAAAATCGGAACGGACCAAAATGAACCGATTTTTTGTGCATTTTTCGGTTCGATTTCGGTTTCGAATAGGATAATGACAGAAATAACCATTTTTAAATATTGATTTAGATAGTTTCAACAATTGAATCGAATTGAAAATTAGCCATCTTCTTAATATTACAATTTGCATAATCTCTTTTCTTTGTCACTAAACCATTTCTTAATATTACAAACAAAAAAAAAAACTGAAAAATTAGGCCAAGTCGAACTGAGTCTTCGGTTCAGTTCAAATCTAATGCACAATTTAAATCAAACCGAGCCAGTGACGCCTTTAGTTAGGAAATGGACGATGATGTATATATCAATAGATTTCTCAACACATCCTCTATGGAAGTTGGGCCAGAGAGCCTCACACTCAAAAGAAAAAAAAAATGTGCCAGATGTAATCATGTCAAATAGACAACCTTACTAATGGAATGACAATAGCATCAAGAACGACAAACGTATGAGGAATTTGGGATTTGAACACCATATGAAGTCACTTCAGAAACCAATTTTTTTGAAGAACCAAAACATCAATCTATATAGTATAAAGTACTTCTTCACGAGATATGATGTGAATTTATCTATAGATAATTTTTTTTTTTTTTTTTTGTTTGGGTATGAATCTATTAATAAAGTTGGAAGGGGATGGTACTTGGCATTATAAAAACGTGGTCGTGTTCTTTTCTCCGTCGTTGAGGGAAGGCAGCGAAAGCGATACAACGCGACTTTGCTCGGTCAGCACCAGGATTCCACCAACCACCTTCCCGTTATCTCTCGGCCAATTCAATGGTCAGGATCGGCGTGCTGAGTATCGTGGTCTCTTCCGTTTACACAATTTTTCTTTTTTGTGCCAAGACCACATTTTTCTACTCCATGAATTGACCCATTTCCGCACCCGATCGGCCGGTCCATCTCGAACCACGAATCGCCGGCGAATTCACCCACGAACATGGATAACGTTGTCGAAGAAATCGCAGCTATCAATGCTAAATATCGCTCGAAAGAATTGCTTCTATAAAAAACTGTTGATGACAAATGCTATATGACCTTATCCGGCAGACAGAAGCAGCTCGTCTCTGTTTTTATTTGATATACAGCCAATCCTCGACCGGCTCGGCATCGGCCATTCCATGATCCGACCCGACGCCGGCTGGAACAAGAAAAAGAAGAAGAAGAAGAATGAAGGAATTCTGTGAACCCTAGCTAATAATCTCTGCTATCGTTATCTCTCTCTCTGTAATGCTATAAACCTTGTGTTTACTGTTTGAACACGCTGTACTCGATTGCCGATCTCGTTCGGACCTCATCTGAAGAGGATGAACGACCAGAAGCCGACGAAGGCGGTGACCCCCACCACGATGCACAGCAGGTCGAGGGCCCTCTCCGCCCTCTGCTTCCGCTCCCTCCTCTCCCTCTTCCTCGCCTCGTACTCCTCGAACCTCTCCTTCCCTTCGCTCGCTCGCTTCGCCTTCTTCCTCTCCCCGCTCTCCATGGCCTCCCCGAGGATCGCCAGGCTGTCCTTCCCGCTCAGGCTCTTCCCTTCCATGTCCTCCACCTGAAAGCTCACCTCCCTCACCTGCAGCCTCCCGCCCTCCTTCCCCCCGCACGTGACCGTCGCCGTGCACTGCACGTGCTCCGCGGCCGATCCCGGCGGTCCCCCGGCCACCACCGTCAGGTACTGCACCTGCACGTCCCCGGTCAGCCAGTGCCGCTGCACTGAGACCGGCCTCCGGGTTGAGAAGTTGGCCGCGCGCTTCCGGGCCGGGTCGACCACGATCCAGCTCAGGGACAGGCTCTCCTCCAGGTGCCTCAGCCAGGCCTCATCGGGCGTCCCCCCGGGTTTCTGGATCCGGGTCGGGACGGACTCTTTCAGGTCGAGTAGGTCGACCCGGAACGGCGAGCACTCGAACCACCCGGACGCCGTCTCCGTCTCGTGAACCTTGGAGAATATTGCCTCGCCCTCGTAGTGGACATCGACAGCCGAGATCAAATACTCGGCCATTGGCGGCGGCGGCGAGCGGCGGCGCCGCAGCTTATGGTGGTGGAGGACGGGGTAGGAATCGGAGAAGAAGGAGCGGTGGCCGGAGGGGAAGGTAGCGATGGCCTCGGCGACGCGGGAGTCGCGGACAGAGGGCCACGCAGCGATGCAGACGTCTCGCCAGAGGCAGTCGTTGGAGGAGGAGAGGGAGTGGAGCTGGGAGGAGGCGGAGGTGGCGGCGACGAGGGCGGGGCCATCGAGGTGGGTGAGGATGTGGGTCCGTATCACGTCCGGGTGGATGGAGGTCAACACGGTGGTGGCGGTGGCGGTGGCGGCGTCGGCTCCGGTCGGGGGCGTGGATGGAGAGGGCATGGTGGGTGTTTCGGTTGTCGTTCGTGGAAAGTTAGATTTTGTTTCGGTTGATGTTGTTGTGGGGAGAAAAGAGAGTGGGAGAGAGGACGATGGTTCTTTTTGAGTGGAGACAAAGGAGGGAAGGTGGGATTTTATAGGGGGCCAAATGAGATTGTGGGAAACAGTCAACACTGGCTTGTGCTGAATAATAATAATAAATTTTTTTTATTTAATAGCCTAAATAAGAAATATATATTTTATATTAACTTTGTTTCGCAATGCATCGCATAAAATCTTACCATATTTAGCCTCGTTCGAACCTTGACTGGCTCAGTATATAAAACGGGCTTTTCACATTAGGAGGAACTGTAAGGTGGAGCAGCATCGTGCTGGCAAAAGATTTTGGTCAATCAAAAAGATACCATTAAAGTCATACTCCAGCTACCTAGACATATGTTTTAGAACGCGTATGTTTTTCAGTAAATAAATGACTTGAAAAGTATTTTTCTGAAAATAATCATCCACATCCTTAAATTTATTAAACAAGAAAATTAAGATATAAACAGTAACGACGGCATTCTTTTGACTAATTATATTAAGGATACTATTCGGAAAATGTTATCCAATGCGAAATAAACATACCCAAAAAATTACTAATGCTAATAAGCCGCACATTTCCGGGTATTTTCGTCCGTGGTGTGAATCCTTAATCATTAGTCAATTAATCATGGCTCGTTCAAACGAAGCAGCCCGCCTGCAGCCGGGAAAAGTCCATGTTCAACTTTGGCAGTAGCAAAGAGGAAGTGTGTGCTGAAGTAGCAATCATGGTCAACGCATGTTACCCCCGGGCACCGAATTCCAACCCGATGCGGGTCGGGATCCCGTGGAGGGATCTCAAGGGATCGCCCCTACTCCATAATCGACAATTGATTGCGAGGTCTCCCTCTCCTTATTGTTTAGTTTTCACGAATCGCTTGATCTTATAGTTAATATGTCGAATCATTGACTGTACCACTGCTTATAATGTCGATGCATTGAGTGTGTGATATTTTATGAGATCATAAGTAACTAATTTAAAAGCTTAAATTATCACTACCTTGATGGCCATGATGGTTTGTCTCTCTCCTTCACGAAGGGGAGGAGTTCGAATCCCCTCATAATTGCTTGGGGTCTTAAGTGAGATGCCGGGGGTGGTGAGTCCTCCCGTTTACGTGTCCCCCCAAATTTACTCGTTGATTGTCGGCTGTACGAGGTTTTTGTTTTACCAAAAAAATAAATTAATTAAAAGCTTAAGTTGTTTAGATGAAGACGTAATTTATTATTTAAATATTCTAATGGCCTAGATTTTGTGAGATCAATTAACTGTTCAAAAAGTTTAAGTGTTAGATGAATGCGTCGTTTATCATTTAAATATTCAAATGCTCTAGATTTTATGAGATCCCAGCCAATTATTTTAAAAATTTAAATTGTTAAATAAATGCATGATTTATTATTTAAATATTCTAATACTCTTCCTCACATTTAGTTTTTTTTTTTTTTGCGTGAAAATTTAATTAGAGGGGCAAATAAAACTTGGAAAGATTCAAACTTAGAACCTCTAAATTTAATACAATCAATTGTTTTAAAAACTTAAGTAGTTAGATAAATATGTTATTTATTAACTATATATTTTAATAAAGTACGGATCGGGCACGGCTTCAAGAGTCGTGATGATGTTACTGAGGGGACCGCGTCTTCATTCATGGGACCTCAAGTATCTAAATCGATGGAAAGTGATTTGAACTTTGAAGTGGGAATCCCCCCGTTCGGAAGTTTTTGCTTGTCTTTAATATCCCTTTTCGCACGAGAAGAAGTTGTAAAACAAGAATATGCTAAACTTGCCTGCTAAGCTGTCCATTATGTTGAATAAGTATATTTGTCTCAGCCAAGAAAGATATCAAAGGGGATATTTGAGACGTGTCTTTAAAGAATTATTTATCTCGTAAAGTTACTAATATGGTTATTAACAAAAATCGTTTAGAATACAACAAAATAAGATGGAAACCTAATAATAGCGCACTTGCACATGAGCACCAAAGGTACTAGGCCATTAAGTTAATGGTCTTTAATTGAAAGTTAGAAGTAAGAAGCCTTTGACTTATAACTTTTTAATATGGGTCGAGATACCTTTTTATTTGTTTTACAAACAAACTATTAATAGCAAATTGAATGATAGAACTATTTTTCCTTAAGTGACTGAATCGCACCATTAAATGATTGAAATTATCTAATCGGTCTTGTACCTATTATACAATGTCATTAGTTCTAAATTTTTATGCATGATTTTAATATAAACTTTTTAATTGTTGAAAATCGCACACCTGGCAATTTTTTTAGCTCATGAAGCACATGAAGCAACATGCATTGGGCAACGTGGCGTGATGAGAAGGTCGACACTTGAGAGTCCGACCAGACCGGCTCGACGACATTTCCTTTTTTTTCGCTTTGAATGCAAACAGCGATACGCATGCGGGCCAGAACACCGAACCTGAAGCTGCTCTGATTCACTTCTGAAATGAGAAAGAAAAGGTAAAATGGAGCCCGCGTGCTAAATGTGAGCCCCTATCATCTGAATCATCGTGTGGATTTCGCGTGAAATCCATGCCATTCAACGGCTGAGATGGAGCGGACTCACATGATCGTGACATGTGACAATAAGTTTTCCATTATCGCGTCCCTGTAGGCTTATCCAAGCCGTATTGACTCGGCGCATTAAATGGGCAGGCCAACATGCACAAATTGGGGGGCAAAGGGTTAATGACAATTTGAATCATTCATGTCCCTTACTTTTCATGTCTTTAATATGCAATTCGTGTTTGAACAAGTACACGCTTGGAAATGAACTTCCGTTAGCTTTCTTCTCCTCCTACTCCGATACCGTGTGTGAACATAATCTTCATCTTTTTTCTAGCAAAAGCCACATTTTATATCTGTTCAGATATTTAGATTAGTGGGTCCCTTTGGATGGTTAGTTCATATAATTCTTTCTTTATCAAGAGTTAGAGTTAGTACTGAAACTAGAAAAATTAACTACTTTGCTCTATTAGCCCAATCCTTAATTGATTTGGTTATCAGTTTTATACCTAATTCAATTTTAGGGTTACTTCCTGCTTCTAAAAATTGGGAACCAATCTAATAGGATAGGCTTCAAATTTGGAACCAATCACACCTCTTTTAAAATGTTTGTCATAAAGGGATAATGACAGTTTGCATCATTCATTTCCCCTGCTTTTTCATGTCTTCCATATGCAATTCGTCTTTTAATAAGTGCATGCTTGGAAATGAACTTCTGCGTACTTTCTCCTCCTACTCTTCTCAATCTTTTTTCTAGCAATAGTCACTTTTTATTAGGGGTGTGCATGATCTAGGCAAGCGGTTCCCGACCTAGAACCGGAAAGTGCCTGTTAAGAATCGGTTCCGAAAAATGGAATCGGGATCCACTTGTTAGTTGCATGAATCCATCCAGGAACTGGACCGGACCAGCAGTCCGGTTTCCGGGTGGATTCATGAAACTGGTCTCACACAATAGTAATAATATCATTTTCTCAAAAGTTCCAATTTTAATGGAAAACAACTTTGGTTTTCGACCAAAATTGCTGGTTTTTCGCTGCCTGACCTATTCTTCTTCTCCTCCTCCCGTAGCCCTGCTTCTTCACGTGCTTGCATTTTGCCCACCAATTGCTTGACGTTTTGTCAAGGTGCACTTTGGACTTTTTAGCTTTAGCGGCTCTCCATTTGGTGTGCTTTGGACTTTTTCCCACTTTGATTAATTTTTTTAATTATTTGATTTGGGTTTGTTAATTTGTAATTTCATTTTTTAATATTAAAAATCAATATATTATTTTAATATAATCGGTCCAATCCGGGTGGGGGGTGGATGGATTCGCCCATGGAATCGGGAATCGGATTAGTATTCACCGATTCCCATAAATTAGAATTGAGAACCGGACCAATTCCCTCAAGAACCACTAGTTTCGAGCGGTTCCAGTTTGGTTTCGGGCGGTCCAGGCGGGTCCCGGTTCTTTTGCACACTCTTACTTTTTATATATATTCAGAGATTTAGATTAGTGGGCCCCTTTGGACTTGTAGTTCATACGATTCTTATTTTTTATTTATTTTTTGGTTGTTGGAGGAACTGCTTTGGCTGACAGCCGTCACGTAAACCCTAGGTGTCGCTAGTGGGGAAACCACCACCTCGACGCCACGCTTAAGTCACCGCACAACGCTTTAGCCTTCCTGCTTCGCAGGGGCTTCGAACCTTGGCCTCCTCGGTGGAGGACAAAGGATCTACCATCCACACTGCAACGGTCGGTGGTACAATTCTTATTTTCTTTGTCAAGAGTAAGTATCGAAACTAGAAAAGTTTAAGTACTTTGCTCTATCATCCCAATCATAAATTAGGAGTGGTGAACCAGGCATGAATCGGCCTTACCTGATTAGTTCAAAACTGATTCATGGCCGGTCTAGTTCCAGTTTAAAAAACTAAGAACTAACCTTGATCGGTTTGGTTCTCGGTTTTATACCTAGTTCAATTGTAGGGTTACTTCTTGCTTCCAAAAATTGGCACCAATCTAACAAAATAGATTTCAAATTTGGAACCAATCACAACTCTAATAAAGTGTTTGTCATAAAGGGATAATAACAATTTGCATCATCCATTTTCCTTACCTTTCATGTCTTCCATATGCAATTCATGTTTCAACAAGTGCATGCTTGGAGATGAACTTCCGCGTACTTTCTCCTGCTCTGATACCATGCGTGAACATTTACTCAATCTTTTTTCTTGCAAAAAAGTCACATTTTATCTCTCTTTAGAAATTTAGATTAGTGGGCCCCTTTGGACTTTTAGTTCATACAATTCTTATTTTCTTTGTCAAGAGTTAGTACTGAAACTAGAAAAATTTAACTACTTTGCTCTATTAGCCCAACCATAAATTAGGGGTGGTGAACCAGGCATGAATCGGCCTTACGTGATTGGTTCAGAGCCGGTTCATGAGGGGGCAGTCCATTTTCTGGTTAAAAAAAAACTAAGAAATAGCCCTAACTGGTTTGGTTCTTATTTTTATACCCAGTCCAATTGTAGGGCCAATTTTTCCTTCCAAAAACTGGGAACCAATCTAACAGAGTAGGCTTCAAATTTGGAACCAAAATGTTTGTCAATACACAATCGAATTGATATTCAGAGATCCCTACAATTAAAAAATGAAAGTCGCCTTTTGAGCTCTTATAAACGGGCCAAGTTATTTTTTTTTTTAGGACCCAAAAAAGTTCAATTCAAACCCTGAAATTGTTACTCTCATTTTCCAAGAAAAAAAAAAAACGGAGCAGACTAGCCCTTTTGTATTGGCTCAAAAGCCGATAAGTTCAACATTTTTCATAAGTTCGAAAACCTCACATTCTGCAAAATAGCCATGAAAAGAAATATTACGCATCGCCAACATTTCCTTTATTTTCAAAAGTCTAGACGTTTCAGGTTTTGAACAAAGGCGAATGCAATTCAAATTGGAAATGTGACAATGTAAAGTTCAACAATTATTGACGATATCGAAAACACGTTCGAACGATGGGATGGCACATTGTTTGGGAACACAAGCCCAAAGAAGTCGGCTGTTTCATGTTCCATCTGTTTAGATCGAGAGTCAAATCCAAATGTGGTAAAGTTGCCCAAAAGAGTGGAGAAACAAAGGTGGAGGAGGGGAAGTCAAAACGCCATTGTCATTGTCAATCTCAAAGATGATGATGATGGATTTTTCAACCCTTTTCACAGCTGTGGCTCTTGACTGCAACGATGAGATTGATCCACGCCTTGTGAAGGGTCAAGACATGAATCTTTGTCTGGAGAAGAGTTCGGCTAAGGCCGGTGATTGTCCTTGGCCAATGCTTGCCCTTAAGATGTCAAAAGAGATAGGGTCGGATACTTCTACACATATAAGTTAAAAAGAACTTTTCGATTGTCAAGAAATGTAAACCTTCAAGTTGATGTATTATGAATCTTTGACATATGTTAAGAAATATCACATGCTGAAATTGTCGGCTAGCAATTCCGTGGATGTCTTATAGACACATTTTGTGACTGTTTAATAAAAGGATTTGATTGCACCTTTTAAGAAATTAATTATATGTTGTACATAAGATAAGTTTTAGGATTTGAGTTGAACGTTTCTCATTGGGAGATATGCATGGCTAAATAATACCATGGAAGAGATGTCCTATGTGAGTCCCCAGTTGGACAAGACTTGATTTAACTCTGCACACTTGTGTATGACATTGAATTCCATCATATTTTCCTCCATGAGGAGTTGATTTTGCAACCATCAATTTTTTTTTTTTGGTCATCTATTCCTCCATCCTATCTAATTTTATTGTGCTGTGCGGGAGTGTTTAAACCATTCGCCACTACTAATTCTTGCAGATACACACTAGTTGCCCCCGTCCATATGCATTGGATAAGGTTCACTTGCAAGGCGCTGGACACAGTCACGAAATCTGCTTCAAGGGAGAGGCAATGTGAGTTACATATTACTCTCCAATTCTTGATTTTACGGTAAATTCCCGAGCTGTCTCTACTTATGGTCGCAACCATGAAATTCCATGCCACAGACCAAGATTAAATGCATGGGCCAAGATAGATAGAGCGCTTGAGGAATCGCGTTTAATGCACATCGAGCGGCATCAATTTTGCAATCAACCGAGTGGTACGAATACGATGGCGACACATAATACCGTCCTCGTGGCAGGATTCGTTAACCGAGACGAAGGCCTAATCCGCCCTCGATTTGAGGGTTAACCATATTACTAATGTCAATGCACGATCGATGTGTTCTCTTGAAAACTCAAGTTTCACATCAAAAGCATGCGCCATGGATATCTCGACGGCGGTCATCAGCCGTCGTCATAATCCAATAAGATATTTGAAGGATCGCTGGAGTTGACCGGCGATCAGCGGAAAAGCATTGCTGCGTAGAACGACCCGAAGAGAATTTATCGTCCAGGAAGCCAACTTTGACTAAACCTCTGTACGGTCTCCACTAAACTTGAGCAAAAGTCAGCATCGCAGCACTGAACACTTTGAATAAGTGAAGGCTCTTATGATTGCTTGGCCGACCGCCGAAAAGGGTGTTTGCCCTTGCGATCTGATCAATCATTTCGAAAGGGTGGAGGAGTTTTGGAGCACGCGATAGAAGACTTTAGTATGCACACGGCCACCATTTTTTTGATTTTCTAGTTATTTTGGTACGTGAGCTCTGAAATAGTACAGAAGTCCATATGAATCGAGCTCTGCTCTTGCGAAGTGCTTGGATGTTCCTTCTCAGGGTACTACTAGAACTTTTGAGCGGCGAACCACTTGTCGAATGCCGAATTGTCATTGCCACCGTGATTGTTCTCATCAGATTTATCTGACTTATGGTATAATCAAATCGATCATGCGATCATATTTGTACCGTGTGTGATCCGGCGCAAAGCATAGGGCAACGCCTATAATGTTGCACAGCGATGGAGTATCTTGACGTGCTATGTATCGAGAAGATCATGGAGACAGAGATGGAGAACACCGTAGTGGTCGGGTGTCTTGCGAGTCCGCAAACTTTCGAACAGAGAACTCACCTTGTTGAAATGCTTTTCATGATAAACATTCATTCCAAGAGCAAAAATGGATTTGATAGGGTGCATTGAAGCCTTCAACATAAAAAGAAATGGTCATTAGGCTCAAGAAGTTTAGGACCTATTTGATAACCAAACTATTTTTTTTGTTCTTTTGTCCCTTGAAATAGAAAAAGAACCAAATTAGTTAATTTTTCTATTTTCTTGAATAAAAAAATGGTTAGGGAATAGATTTGGAGTAAAAACAAGAATTTACTTCTTTATTTCCAAGAACAGAAATAGAAAAAAGTATTAATTAATTCTGAAAACAGAAAGGTTATCAAATGTACTTTTATAATCTTTCAAGTTCTAATAGTAGACCAAACCAGATGAAAAAGGAGTTTGATCTTCAATTGTTGACAATATTCTTTAATTGAACAAGATGAGCGCCGATAGTTTGAGGGTTCAACGGCAGTTTGAGATGGTGACGCAACGGTGTGATTAACCATGTAGCCTAATCATCCCAACCAGATAAGCACCCCGTTCCAATTTCGTCTGTCGATGACTGTAGTTGAGAAGGATCAAAGGACTTCTTCTTTGGTTTCTTCTTCTTCTTACTAGGGATGCAAACCAATCCACCCAGCAAGACCCCATTTTCCACATCCTTACCATTTCCGCCTTTTTCTCCATCTCCTTTGGGATTATCTGCGGCTTCCTCAGCTTGGAAAGGCTCCATAAATGAAGCCTCCGTGTCGTCGATAACATCGAGCTCGCTGGTTTTTGCTCTCTTGGACTGTTTCCTCTCTTTCTGCTCTTGTACGGCGTCGTTATTGTCATGGACGGGACCTTCTTTTTCTTGGCAAATCATCCTTGCTTTTCTGCTTCTTCCGCTTCCGTCCTTGCGTTGACTGTTCACCATTTTCGCTATAAATGCCCGTGGTCACGTTATGCTTGGATTTCTTGTTGCCTCGCTCTTCCTCTTTGATTTCTTTACCATCAGCAACGGGAGGAAATTCATATGAAAAGAAGTTGTAAAACAAGAATATCTGTTCTAGCCAAAGAAAGATAGCGAGGTCCCCTTCTTCTCCTCGTTTTTAGTTTTTAGCAAAATCGGGCGATCTTACAGTTAAAACGTCGAATCGCTAGCAGTCTCCCAGCTTCGTGATGATGTTACTGAGAGGACCATGTCCCCATTCGTAGGATCTCGAGTAGCTGGATCGGTGGATAATGATTTGAATTGGGAATCCCCCACGTTTGGAATTCTTTGTTTGTCTTTAGTATTCCTTTTCTTATGAAAAAGAAGTTGCAAAACAAGAATACGCTGAACTTGCCAGCTAAGCTGTCTGGTATGTTGAACAAGAATATCTGTTCTAGCCAAAGAAAGATATTCAAGCAGCAAATGTCGGGAAATAATTTGGAAGAATTTATAGGCACGTCTTTAAGGAATTATTCGCTCGACAAGATTGCTAATGATTATTCACAAAAATCTTCCATGATATAACAAATATACTGTTTTAAAAGAACACCAAAATAATATAATAAAAATAATCGTTAATCGGTACCTAATGATCGCACACCTACGTGGGTACCATAAGCTCTAGCCCACTTAGCTCATGATCTTCAATTGTGAGGTTAGAAGCCCTTCACTTATATATTGATCCACATAATTAATTTCTTTGTTATCATGGCAAATCGAAAAACATTACTAATTTTCCTTTTAAATAACTGAAATTATCTAGCTGATTCCGATCCTATCGTGTAATGTTAATGCAATTCCAAATTTTATATTTGCCATTAGTTTTGAATGTTTGCGCGTACTTTCAATATAAATATTTCCATTAATTTTATACGGCTGACCCGGCGATTCTTTTGCTGACGAAGCACATGAAGCATCATGCATTGGGCAACGTGGCGCGAAGAGAAGGTCGACACTTGAGAGTCCCATCAGCCCGACACGACCACTTTTCCCTTCTTTATTTGTCTGCTTTGGATGCAGAGAGCGACACGCATACGGGCCAGAACACCGACTTGAAGCCGCTCTGCTTCACTTCTGAAACGATAAAGAAAAGGTAAAATAGGGTCGGCCTTCTAAACGCGTGGAATGCACGTGAGCCCGTGTCATTTGAATCGTCAGCTCGTGCGGATTTCGCGAGGTGCGCATCGTTCGATGGCTGAGATGATGAAATGGACTTATGCGATCGGGATGTGCGATGAGAGGTCTTCCATTACTGCGTGGCCACAGGCTTGTACAAGGCATGCTGACGCGGCGCATTGAATGGGCAGGCCAACGGGCACAAATTTTTTAATTGAGGGTGGGGGGAAGCGGGCTGAGGGATATTGACAATTTGCATCATTCATCTCCCTTACTTTTGTCTTTAATATGCAATTCGTGTTTCAACAAGTGCATGCTTGGAAATCAACTTCCGCGTGCTTTCTTTCTTCTCCTATTCTGATACCGTGCGTGTAAACATCATCTCGATCATTTTTTTAAGCAAAAGTCACATTTTATTTTTGTTCGGAGATTTAGATCAGTGAGCCCCTTTTGACTTTTAGTTCCTACAATTCTCTTTTTCTTAGTTCATAAAAAAAATTACTACTTTAGTAGCCCAACCATATATATAATATGGATGGTGAACCAGGCTTGAACCAGCCTTAAGCACGGTTCACAAGGAGGCTTGTCCATTTCCCGATTTCAAAAACTAAGAACCGGCCTTAATGGGTTTGGTTCTTCGTTTTATATCCAATTCGGTTGTAGGATTAGTTCCCACCTCCGAAAATTGGGAACTGACCTAACAAAGTAGGTTTCGCTGTTTCAAATCTAGAACTAGTTACCCTTCTTCTAAATTGTTTGTCCATACACAACCGAACTAGTATTCGAAGATACCCACTATTAAAAAATGAAAGTCGGCTTCTAAGACAATACAAACGGGCTACACTACTTTTTTTTTTTCTTTTATCGACCAAAAAAAGTTCAAATTAACAAACCCTGAAATTATTACTCTCATTTTCACAAAAAGGTAGTGTAGCCTAGGGGTGAGCATGGTCCGGGTTGGTCCGGACCACCCCCTAACCCTAGGACCAACTCCGTGCGGTGTGGGTCCTCAATTTTAGGACCGAGGACCGACCCTATTGAGCTTGGGACCAAGGACCGGACCGACCCAATGGGTTGATCCGGTTCGCCTTCAACCGGACCGATCGATAATTTTTTTCGTCTTATTTTTTATACTCCCTAAAAAAAGCAAACCTACAAATTCAAATTACACATTCATTGACAATGCGGTATTGTGCAACTAAATTATAAATATCAATACATATTTAACAAATTTAAGATGACACAACAGAAATTTCGTACTTGCTAACTGCTCATTGAGATATGGGACAAGATGGAAAGTTCTTGTAATTATTTATCTTTAATATTCATAACATCATATGCAAAAGTGTTTTCCTGCATTTGATCATATAGAGTCCACTTAACCAAAAAATGAGCTTCACACCACTTGACTAACAAATCACCGTAGCATCGCAATACTACTCTACTCTTCAAAAACTTATACCATTTGACACAAATTGAAAAGCAAAGTGCAGCTGAAATTTATTAGTAAAATACAATTAAACTATAAAAAGTTTAAAATACTTAATATAAATCATGAATATATAACTTCACATCTTGTTAATTCACTTGAACTTCTAAACACTTGAAAACAAAACAAACGACACATAATTAATACTCAACAAAAGTTTTAAATTGAAATTACTATTAGTGTTATTGATAGAACATGTCAATATAATATAATGTAACGAGACACTTTATTAGGTTTGAATATATAAAATAATTATACATAATATAATATAATATATAGGGTTGGTCCAGGGTTGGACCAACCCAAAACTCTTAGGACCAGAGTGACCAACCCGCACGTGTGTGGTCCGGAATTCGGGACCGAGGACCGACCCGTCCCCTTGGGAACCGGACCAGGGCCCGGCAGGGTTGGGCCGGTCCAGGGTCGGTCCAGGGTCAACCCTAGACCGCTGCTCACCCCTAGTGTAGCCCGTTTGTATTAGCTAAAAAACCGATAAGTTCAACAATTTTGCTTTTCATAAGTTCGAAAACCTCACATTTTGCAAAAAGCCATGAAAAGAAAGTTACGCGTGGCAAAACTTCCTTTATTTTCAAAAGTCTAGATGTTTCGGTTTTTGAACAAAAGTGAATGCAATTCAAATTGGACTTGCGTCAATCCAAAGTGCGACAATTTTTGACAATATCGAAAAACAAAATCGAACGATGGGATGGCACGTTGTTTGGGAACATAAGCCCATAGAAGTCGGCTGTTTCATGTTCCATCCATTTAGATTTAGAGTCAAATCCAAATGGGGTGAAGTTGCCCAAAAGGAGTGGAGAAACGAAGATGGAGGAGCGGAAGTCAAAACGCCACTATCTGGAGATGATGTGGACATCGAGCCATATTGAGGAGGAGTCTTAAGGACTAATTGGATTCCTACTTTCGATCACTCGCGCGGGCCAAGCAATTTAAAGTCATATTAATGATCTTTGGCATGGAGATGATTTTGGATTAGATCTTGAAGAATCTTGGAAATCTTGGAAATCTTGGCGTAATTTGATTATCTTGTCACCAAATATTTGACCAAGTCAATAGGAACATTCTTCTTGTTTAGAAATATTCTAGAATATGATGCATTAGATTTCTAGGATTTATGTGGTTGCTCGAAGGCCTATATATCAAAGATTGACTGAATTTATTTGAGATAGATATATTATATTTTTGAGGAAAAAGTTGAGAGATTCTCTTTTACTGTTCTTTTGAGGGCTTGACCTAATCAAGGTTCCCTTGTGACGGTCGATTTGACTTATCGAGCGAGGTAGTGAATTCTTTCGCTTGTGGCGTCTATAACGTTAGTTGGTTGACATGCGTTCGTCAACTGGTCACGTTCATACCGAGGTTCCCAATCACAAGTTTGATTGGAAGTTTGATTGGAGGTCGAGGTTCGCAATTCGCATCATCTAGACCTTCATAGAACAATCCTTCCGCAACGATTCACATCAAGAGATGAGTGGCTAGGGCCGGTGGTTGTCATAGGCCAATGCTGTCCTTGAGATGTCACAAGAGAGAGGGTCGAATACTTCTACATGTATAAGTTAAAATGAACTTTTCAATTGGCGGAACGATGCTAAACCTTGAAGTTGATGCATTGTGAATCTTTGACATATGTTAAGAAATATCGCATGCTGAAATTGTCGGCTAGGCAATTCTGTAAATGCATTATAGACACATTTTGCGACTGTTCAATGAAAAGATTTGATTGCACATTTTAAAAAGTTAATTATATGTTGTACACAAGATAAGATTTAGGATTTGAAATACATTTCTCATTGGGAGATATGCACGGCCAGATAATACCATGGAAGAGATATCCTATGTAAGTCCCCAATTGGACAAGACTCGATTTGACTTTGCACACTTGTGCATGACATATTGATTTCCGTCATGTTTTCAAGTCAATTTTGCAACCATCAATTTTTTTTTGTCATCTATTCCTCTATCCTATCTAATTTTATTGTGTTGTGCGGGGGTGTTTAAACCATTCGGCAATATTGATTCTCGCAGATGTACATTAGTTGCCCCCGTCCATATGCATCGAATAAGGTTCACTTGCAAGGCGCCAAACACGGCCACAAAAGCTACTTAAAGTGAGAGGCATTGTGATTTAGATATAACTCTACAATTCTTGACTTCACAATAAAATTCCGAGCTGTCTCTAGTTGTGGTTGCGACCATGAAATTTCATGCCACGAACCAAGATTAAACGCATGGACCAACACCAAAATTAAACGCATGGACCAAGATAGATAAGGCGCTCGAGGAAACACGTTTAATGCATATCCTGGGCGACGGCCTTCAGTCGTTATCATAACCCAATAAGTAATTTGAAGGATTGCTGAAGTTGACCGGCGATCAGCGGAAACGCACTGCTGCGTAGAACGACCGAATTTATCGTCCAGGAAGCCAACTTTGACTAAACCTCTGTATGGTCTCCACTAACCTTCCGCAAAAAGTCAGCATCGCAGCACTGAACACTTTAACTAGGCGAAGGCTCGCGTTATGATTACTCGGCCGACCGCCAAAAAGGACGTTTGCCCTTGCGGTTTAATCAATCATTTCGGAAGGGTGGAGAAGTTCTGGAGCACGCGATAGAAGACCTTCATATGGACAGGGCCACCGATGTTTCGATCTTCTGGTTATTTTGGTAGGTTTTGACTTTTGAGCTCTAAAAATAGTTCAGAAGTCCATATGAATCGAGCTCTGCTCTTGCGAAGTGCTTGGATGTTCCTTTTCAGGGTTCTACTAGAACTTTTTTGAGCGGCGAACGGTTCCACAAATGCCTAATTGTTGTCGCCATGGTTGTCCCCATCAGGCTTATCTGACTTATGGTGTCATCGAACCAATCATGCGTTTATACTTATACCGCGTGATCACGTACAAAACATGGGATAACACCTAAAATGTTGCACGGGGATGGAGTATCTTGACGTGCTGTGTATCTAGAAGATAATGGAGATAGAGCTGGAGAACACCGTAGCTGTCAGGTGGCCAGCAGAATATATGTCTTGCATGTCCGCAAACTTTCGAACAGAGAACTCGCCCTGTCAAAATGCCTTTCGTAATGAACATTCGCTCCAAGAGCAGGAATGGATTTAATAGGGTGCATAAAAGACTCGGAAAAGAAATGGTCGTTAGGGTCCAGAACATTACAATCTTCGAGTCCTCCTAGTAGAAAAAATTGGATAAGGTGTTCGATCTTCAATTGAACAAGATGAGAACCGGCAATTCGAGGGTTCAACAGCAGTTTGAGATGGCGATGCAGTAGCATGATCGACCATGTAGCCTAATCATCCCAACTAGATAAGCCCCCCATACCAATTTCATCTGTTGACGACTGTAGTTGAGTAGGATCAAAGGACCTGTTCTTTGGTTTCTTCTTCTTACTAGGGATGCAAACCAAGCCACCCAGCAAAACCCCGTCTTCCACATCCTTACCAATTCCACCCTTTTCTCCAGCTCCTTTGGGATTATCTGCAGCTTCCTCAGCTTGGAAAAGCTCCATAAATGAAGCCTCGGTGTTGTCGATAATATCAAGTTCACTGGTTTTTGCTCTCTTGGACTTTTTCCTCTCTTTCTGCTCTGGTGCCGCGTCATTATTGTCGTGGACTGGACCTTCTTTTCTAAGCAAATCATCCTTGCTTTTCTGCTTCTTCTGCTTCTGTCCTTGCCCACCGCTTTCACTATAAATGCCCATGGTCACGTTATGCTTGGATTTCTTGTCACTTCGCTCTTCCTCTTTGATTTCTTTGCCATCAGTGACAGGAGGAAATTCATCAATGACATCGACATCAAGCCTCTCAATTTTGGTGTTCTTATTGATGGGTTTTGCATTGAATATCTGCAAACTTGGTTGAGCTTTCCTGATCTGCAGTGAGATGTTATAGATAATTGTCTAACAGTAGGTAAAGACTGGACATACATGAAAATATGGGAAAATTCACAATTAGGTAGTGACCTTGTTCATTGATTTCTCATTCTCAGCAATAGGATTTCCTAGTAAGTTGAGGTTTCTGAGGTTAACAAGCGATTTCAGCACCTGCAATTTCTAGCATTAGAAGATATGCAGGGTGGTTTAGTCCCAAGAACCCATGAAAAAACAGCTAGAAATCCCTCACCTTCACATGCGACCAGCTCGTGATCAAGTTATTTCCCAAATCCAAGCTCTGAAGTTTAAAATTCTGAGCAAGTTCACTTGGCAGAGACTGAACTTTGACCGCGACAGAAGAAGAGAGGAGAACCAATTAGGAACACAAAGGTTCACTGGACTTGGGAGTGAAACAATCAGCACAATTTCATAGATAGCCTCAATTCAAATAAGCGAACCATAAAACCAATCATACCGTAATCTGATTGTGAGCAAGTCTAAGTTCTTTCAGTTCAATGCAGAAGGTGAGTGAAGTATCAATAGCTTGGAGTTGGCAATTTGAGAGAGAGAGCTGATAACCAACAAGAGATCAAATACAGGAAATAGATACATCTAGGTAAAATATGTGCCTATAATTATGTCAATCAAATGCATACCTTTGTAAGTGACTTCAACTTCATCAAGGACTTGCCAATTTCTTCTATAGCATTCCTAGAAAGAACTGAAAGCAGAGAAAAGGTGAACAAAAGTACTCTAAGTTTACTCTAAAAGCAGTATTAATTCTTATACTGAGAATTTGAAGATCAAAATGGTTCGACTGAAGACTTAGCCCAGAACTTACGTGTTTCCCTATCTCTACAAAATTCCAGTGCAAGTAGATAATGGCTGAACATGTTGAAGGTTTACCGCAGATGAAGACACAGTCAAATGTAGAAGATATCGCAGAAATGCATATATGAATAAGAAGCTAGAATAGATATACTTACACGCATGCATGCCATAAAGTACATATTTATAATTATACGCATTCACCTAGTCGAATGCAAACCTTAAAGATCTTATACCCGTTATCTTCTGGCTAAGACATGACAATGGGTAGGCTTACTGTCTGGCGCCTAGAAAATTGAAGGCATCACCTAAATGAAGTTCAACGTGGATCCTTTTATCCATCTTTTCTTGATGGTGAAGAGTCAAGAGCTCACTTTCACTGGGCAGAGCAGTTTAGACTGTAATTACGACTGCTTTACCTGTTTTCCAGTTAAAAGTGTTCTGCACATCCCACTTAACTCTCTCCCTCCTCCCTCTCAAACAAATACCGAAGCTAACATGTCACCATATTTTACAGTGGTTATATAAGGAAAAGGATACAATAAGCAAGCAGTATGAGAAAAAAAAAATTGACATGCTGATGACATTAGAAAGAAGAACTTAGATGTCATACCAAGAGTGTTCAGTTCTTTCAATTGGTCAAGCATGCATATGGAAGCAATCTCGTTGTCTGTAAAACAAAGAAAGGAAAACTTGAAAATGCACAATTATTAAGCCTTTCGTGTCCAAGAAGTTTTCTAATATAACTTACCGTTTAAAATTAACGCACGTAGACTGACAAGCGACCTAACCTCATCCATGGATCTAAGCTTGTTTTTCCCAGCATTTAGCACCTATTTAAAAATGGAAAAAAGTAACTTTCCATCAGTAACTAGCATCAAGCTTCATCAGAAACATAGCATATTGAGGAGGTACTTTTCCAATTACAATGAAGCAGAAGAATATGCGGCCAAAAGTCTCCCCATACAAAAAGTAAAGGTTCCTGCAATATTCTCTGCTGAAAAAAGCATAATGCTCTAACACAAAGCGAAGCAACGCAACGACAACTCCATATATCAGACACTCCCTACATATCAGAGTTCGAATTTTAGATACACAAGGATGCTTTGCATTTGCCTGTATCCTTCTTAAGCTTCTTTTACCATCCACCTAGAGCTGTCAAAATGATTCCTCAGATCCATCTGATGAGAAACCTGGATGAGCATCTTACCCAAGAAAAAACAACCCATTTCTTTTGACAGATAATACAAAATGGGGTCACTCGAATGCAATCGCAAAGTAGCAGGTACAGACCAATTAGCCACCGAATCTTTCAGAGCTATGCCATAAAATTTAGCTAACAAAGAGATACCCACGGTCTTAGCTTCTGCATTGACTCCTTTCAAAGGCAGACTGCCCCACGAATCAGTTCAGCCTTGAGAAGAGCACACACCCATGGTAACAGAAGTTACAGGGGCAAAAATGCTTCCCAGGACTAGCCACCCCAACTCACTTCCCAAGAACAAGGTAATGACTTTCCCCCATTAAATCAATAAACTCATCAGAAAGCATTGAAAAGAAGCAACTCACGGTGAGCTTAGAGAGCCCTTCGATTCCTTTCAAGCTCCGCAGCTTGTTCTGGACCACGGACAACCACTTCAAGCCGACGCACGGCCTCAAATCCTGAAACCCACATGCAGCAGCCATCAAGGCTCAACCTCAAAGCACTAGAAACCTCTACCTCGACGGCACAACGCCACTACCTCGAGCGAAACGAGATTGTTGAAGCCGAGATCGAGCCTCTGCAGGTTCTTGAAGTCCGCCAGGCACGCCACCTGGTGACGGCGACCGATGCAGAGCAATGCTCATGAGAAACGACAAAGCGAGAGAAAACTGGGACGACACCAAATAAACAAAAAAAAGAATTTCTCCGAAGCCGGTCGGAAACGGGAACGGGGGAGTGTTCTCGTACATCGGTGAGAGCCTTCTGGTCGAGTTTCAAGGACGAGACGGAGTCCGCGTCCTGCGCGTTGCTGTCTTTCAGCAGCTGCTCGGAGCTCAGTCGTCCCACCGGCATCGTCGACGTTCGAGGGAACGATGCTCTCTTCTGAAACCCTAGCTATGGCTGCTCCGGTCGAGCAGTACGGCCGACGAGGAACCTGGGCGCGACCGCCAGCGGCATAAGTGCCGGCGAGTTTTGTTTGGGTCGGCTTCGGGTTGAACCCGATTTACCCGAGCTGGGTCGGGTTTGGGATGAACCCTATTTCCCGAGAGAATCGTCGTCCGATGCAAGCCTTCGCTTAGGTAATGAATCGGTGAAGGCATGCATGATAACTATTTCATTTCAGAAATTAATTTTTAATAGAAAATTAAATTTTTATTGTTTTATTCCCCAAATCGTCGTTTGATGCAAGCCCTCCGGTAAGGGTATACATGATAATTATTTTGTTTCATAAATCAATTTTTGATAAGAAATTAATTTTATTAATTTTATTCCCCAAATAATTTTCTGAATAAAAATGTGCATTTGATAATCTTGTAAAAATGTATGTTTTTGAAATATAAACAAAATTTTTCTCTTTTGAGTGGTGGTAGGAGGCATTCGACGGCCAAGACCCACGATCGGCAGCAACAGGTGATCAATGAGGGGTGGCGGCAACTGGCGATTGGCGGCGGGCGTCTAGTGTCAATCGATGGCAAGCAATTAGAGTCTGATGACCAATGGCAGGCGACGTGCAATCAACATTTGGTGGTTGGTGGTGGGCGTTTGGTGATGAGAGTGAACAATGAGAATAATTATCATTTATCACTTTTGTTCTAGAAATAGAAAAGTTAAAAACTTTAACTTATGATTTCTAGTTCAAATCATTTATGGAGTAGAAATAAATGAAATTGTGTTACCAAACAAATTTCTATTCCAAGACTGTTTTGGAAAATTAAAAAAAAAAAAAGAAATAGAGGAACATAATGATTATCAGCATTCTAAGAAATAAGCACTCTGTTTCATTTGTTTTTGTGTAAAATTTAAAATTTTTGGAAAAAAAAAATTTTGAAAACATTTTTTTCAAATGATAATATTATCTAGTGTTTAACTAAAAGACCTTAAAATGGTCTGAAAAATATTTTCTGTCATTTTGATAAAGGAAATCTTGTTTTATTTTCCTACAAAGATACATATTATTCAGCTGTTAGTAATTTGCGAACAGATAGTCAAGAAACTTGAAATTGGCACTTGGGTCTCAAGCCAGAATTCCCACGTCCCGAGTACGATCACAGGCACTGATCTTGGGCCCACTGAAACCGAACCCGTGGACTCAATGTCCGTTCTCGACTCCTTGGCCCCCTCACCTGTATCTATAAAAGGTAGGCCGTGGTCCTTGGTGGCCAAGCTTGGATCCATC
This sequence comes from Eucalyptus dawsonii, assembly GCA_016097615.1. Lineage (NCBI taxonomy): Eukaryota > Viridiplantae > Streptophyta > Magnoliopsida > Myrtales > Myrtaceae > Eucalyptus > Eucalyptus dawsonii. The sequence continues at coordinate 11,399,913 of CM027880.1, read as the reverse complement.
GAGGATGCCATATGACAAGCACCCAAATGCCTCTCGATTCATTATAAGACCTAGCCATGTTCAACGGTTCATGTTGACCTAAAGTTCGAGCACTCTTATCTCCGCAATCGGTTAACAAGGCGATGTAAGGGCGCAGCTCTGTCATAAGCTGGCACGTCTTTGCTGCCTTGGTTGCAGCTTCGTTTAGCAAACCCAGCGGATCGAACCGATCACAATCCATTGCGCAAAGCCAAGCTTGAATGCTACTAGACAAAGGTGCACGAGTCACAGAATCATAAAGCACCAATAATTCCAGCCAGAACAAACTGCCATTTAGGCAAATAAGATTTGATGGCCACCACCTCCTACTCGTCCGTCAACAAAATTTTTTCTCATTTACCGTGACATATCCGAATCACCTTGAGTGGACGACATCGTAAGCCCAAAGACCAGAAATAAGTTATATTGCCTCACAGACCAAGAGATCATACACTAAAATCAGTGCCTAGCAGCACAAGAATCTAAAGAAACATTTCAGGAACATACACTCATAAGGTCAGTTCCACCGTTAGCCTTCTGTACGACAATCAATCAGCCAAGAGAAGGAGCTGAATTCTTCGAAGTGAGGACCACCGACTTTTACCCCAGACATTGACACCATTTGAAGGATGGCATCTTTCCAACATCAGAAGTTGCAAAATTTTCATGAGATGTACCTTTCCTGCTGCTCCTGAAGCAACTTAGCTGAAGACTTGGCATCACGGTACAGAGAAGTCACTTCGTCAAGGTCCGCCTGAACAGCACAAAAAAAGACATCAGGATTCCAGGATGGAATAGCAAATTATGAGGTTTTGTAAAATCATGTCTCGATACATCTTAGATGGATATTCACCTTGCAAATGCTATCTCGGCCATTCATCTTGGCCACGACGCTGCCCGGTGATAATAGTTGTACCGCATGCCTACAAATATACTCTATTTATATAAGAATTATGAATCACATATATTCCTTTGGCAAAAAGTCAGACATTAAAAGTAGACCTTAAGGATGTCGTTTGACCAATTTCTCCCAGATAGGCTAAACTTTCTTCATCCACAATTAATTCCTCCACCTGAGCACGAATTGCTATAATCTGGACAATCACAGCACATACACTTGCTTGAACATTTTGATTTCAGAGCAATGGAAAAGAGAATACATGAAATGGAAAAAAGGTAGTGTCTCACCTGTATCATTTCAGCAGGACCATATATTTGTGTTCGAATAATCACCAAACGATCCAACAAGTCGACAGGAATGCCATGAGGACTAGTCATATCAGTCCCTCTGCAAAAATCACGCACAAGTTCCTGATTAATGAAGAGTTGCAAACCTCCATAGACCTTTAAGTTCCTCATAACTCAGAAGCTACTGTTGTTCCAAACAACCAAAGTCACAGATTTGTGATGGACATCACCTTTAGTCACCAATTATGTAAACTCAGAGGACAGAGACATCAATGATGACAATAAACAAAAGAGCCTTTTCTCATTGAGTAAACTCAACTACTAATCTTTCTATAGATGTAAATTGCAAAAGGACATGCAATGTGACGATAAAAATTATGTGATTCTAGCTGATGCAAATCTTCTAAAGCAGCAAAATAGATTTTTATGTTTCCTCTGGAACCTCTTGGTACATTGACAACTAGCTGACATATTCTTCCAAAGCAGCGAAATAGGTTTTCATATTTCCTCTGAAACCTCTTGTACATTGACAACCAGATCATATATAAGATACATCATATATGACCCAAATGAAGAGCCATCAAGATACTCATTAGGCCTACCTAGTGCGCGTGCGGGCACATACTCTGCCTCTCTTGAGTTATTAGTGATCTTCAAAATTAGACATTTTCTCAAGGAAAAAAGCCATACCTAACATTACATATCCCTCTATTTGTGGCAAAGATCACTATTGGTGATAGTGAGCTCTCTAAAGCACGATTCAGGTATGAGAAGCACTCCATATCCAGCATATGTACCTGAATAAAAGGGAATCAGTAAATTGCACACTGAAAAGTTATACCTAGACATATCCGTGATAGACAGAAGAAAGAAAAAGGACCTCATCAATAAATAGAACACCAGGAACGAGCTCAGCAATGCCTTCATCTATATAACGGTTAACAACCTGCCATCACCAGAATTCCATCTTAAAAAGTTGATATATGAGACAAGTAGTAATTAATGATGGTGTACCCAGAAATAAGACAATATCTGCCCTATATCACTTCATAAGAATGTCAAAACTGTCATCTCACCCATAATATGATACTGATCGTATGTTTACTTCAAATTTCGTGAAAGTAGCAATCGAGTTTTCTAGTGCCCCAGGTCATCTAGTCAAGCTGTACCTTATTTATTTCTTGCCTTAACTTGTCAGTTATCTCTGTCTTTCTGGGCTTCATCATCTGACCCATTAGTGATAATATGTCCTGTCCACCTTGAGGCCGTGCATTTGCAGCATCCAGATCATGTAATGTTACATCCTGGAGAATTAAATGTTAAGAAACATGTAAAGAATTTCAAATGGAACTTATAAAAACAAATCCTGGTAGCTAGCCCTTATGGCGAGGTTTTATAAAACTCCGCAGCATGTTTGCCTCTTTGGTCCGAGTGACCTTTACATGGTTTTATGGTTTTAATACCACTGCTGACCTCACTGAAAACTTCAGTCATAAGTTAAAACGGCCATTTATAACAGCTACCGAGAGCTTTGTTTTTGTTTTTAAATACCATCCGGCCATCTGGCCACTACATGAAAACCAAGATATTTACCTCACCATTTTGCTGAATAGCCATAAATATTGTTACACATAGCACTATCAACCAAGTTCTTCAGATAGAGAGATGAATAACCTGAACTATCTCCTTCTTTTTGTGAACCTCTCCTTTAGGGAGTGGGACATACTCTTCTGCTTCAAGGTCAAATTCTGTGGCAAAAGCATCACTTCTCCCAACTCTTTTGACTGCTCCACTATTTGCTTCGATGTATATAACATCGCCAACAGCAACCTGCAAGAGATTTTGACAATCACAAGTTTAATCTCATATTGACCTGTAGATGATCCTTCAGCAGTTGGATCCTTGAAAGAGAATAGCATAAATAAAAGCTCTACAAGTCATGCTATCTAAGCAGAAAAAATACATACTACAAATGGCAGTGAATTGGAGAAAGAATGAAATAGCTTAATAAGGACCTGATGAAAAAGTGCCTCAAATAGAAACAGGCAAGGAAAAGCCCACAAAAAAAGAGAGAAGAAAAACAATTCCTCACTTTTTCCTTGATCAAAGCATCATATATGGTCGGGTCCAACTTTAGTTGCTTTGTTCCTTTGACAGTTTTTAATCCAATGATCACATGGCTAATGCTTTTGCCATAGCCACCAGTCACGCTCTCAGTTTCTTCTGGAGAAAGTTCAGTAACCTAAAAACCGCAGCAAATATCATGAGCTCAGTCTAATACAAATAAAAGAAACTGCACAAAAGAAAAGAAGAAAAGTCAAGCTCCATAAGAAGCAACTTGCCTCTCCTTCATAGACCTCTTTATTTTCCTTTATACGTAGACCAATAGCCCGCCTAAAATTTTCCATCAAAACCTCAGTTTTCTTCACTTCTGAAGAGTAAACCTCCGATCCAACCATGGGGCAGAATGGTACCTGCAAGTGTGCAACAAAAATCAAGTTGTGCGAAACAGAATGAACCACTGAACACGTTTCACTCGTAAATCCCGGTAGAACGACATACAGAGCCCTCAAAGAATATATCACAAAAGTACCTTGCTCCCAAGTTCTTGGGATATCCCAAGGGCCAAGGCTGTCTTCCCAGTACCGGGTGGACCGGCCAGTAGAAGCGCTCGACCAGCCATCCGTTTCTGCCGTATCATGTCAACCACGAGCCCTGCAGCTTCCCTGGCTTCCGCCTGACCCACGAAGCCAGAGGCCAAAGGCAGCGCCTTCCCACTGGCCTAGTTAAAGACGGCAAGCAAAGAAAACAATTAGGGAAAAATCACACCCGAAAACCATCGACTCGTCAAGCACCGTATCGAGCTAAAAGAACAACGCTTCAGCGTGTTGCGGCGGCGACCCACCATCACCAATGGCCCCAACCATTAGCAACGGCAATAACCCATCCACGAGCTCGCAGAGGAGCTTCGATTTGCGCAATTGCAGCTACGTGGGATGTGACGACGGGTGTTTGTTTCGCCGCTCGAAACCCATAACAGGAAACACGCCTCAGCCTAACTTCGAAGTAGAGACGCGGCAAACTAAAACGACACGGGCGAAGGACGAGCTCTAAAACCCTAAACCCTCCAGTGGGCAAGTCGCCAAGCGACGAGGGACGAGAATTCGAGGGGAAAGGCGAGACATTTTCGAGCATAAAGTTGGAGATTTTACATCGAGGCCGAGGCCCTTGATGTGGGTGTGGGTGGCGATGCGCTGCTTCTTCGTCGTGGACTGGACCTCCTCGATCTTCATCTTCTCCATCCCTCGCCGCGCCGCTCGCCTTGCTCAGCTGGCGAGATTCCGAGAGAGAGAGAGAAGTCGAGCAGAGTCGAAGGCTGTCGGGCGGTTTCCAGAACGAAAGACCGCGGTCGCGTCGTCGTAGAGCGGCTTTCAGAAGCAGAGCCCGAACAGCGGAAGCCATTGTTAGGGGTTTGCATTTAAGGGCTTGTAGCTCCAGAATTTTCAAATACAATATATATTTTTTTAATTTGGAAAAAATCATAAATGTTTTTAAATTAATTCTCTTCAAATTAATATATTATAAATTTTCTCTTCATTAATATTTTATTAAATTAAATTAATATATTAAAAAATTCCAAACAGTATAAACATTTGCGTGTTATCTATTTTAAATTTAACAATAAAATTTAATAAAAATTAATGGAGGATGGATTGTGCACAAATATATTAATTTATTTTTTATGATAAAAAATTAATTAAAATAAATTCGTAACAGTTATATCAGTTTAAAATTTTTTGATGATATTGACTTTTTATTTATTTATTTATTTACATTCTAAGAATCTTAAAGGGTTACTTGTTTCTTGTCAAAATTTAATAAATTTTTCCAATTTCAATAAATTATGAAAAAAATTTATACCAATTTATGTGTTAGAGAAAAAAGTTGACACGCACATAATGTTTCGAACTTAGTATGCGCTAAGCACATAGGTGACTAATTAGGCTAGTATGTCGATTTTAATATGTTATCTCGTTCAACTCATGGTTAAATTATGTTAAATTATGAATAGTATAACTAATCATGATATTTATTTTACTTACATATGTGAATTTAAGAAAAAAAATTATAGGAATGATGAAAAGGGGTGTTAACTAAATTGTAAATGGCAAAAACAAATTGATTGGATTTTTGTGGTAAAAATCATGTTTTTATATGTTAGAACTTACTTAAGTGGTGAAATGGAAATTAACCCTTTGAATAAGAAAATGACAGAATTAAACGATTCTTCAAGATCTTTAAATTTTTTGGTCGAACATGGTCTATGGGAGGAGACCCAAGCGATTTGAAAAAGTGGTGGAAGAGAAAGGCCAAAAGAAGGCCTAATGATTTCTCAATTGTACCCCTTCGGATTTAAGAAATTTGTGATTTTGCCCTTGCCCACATAAAATTCCGATTTCCCCCCGGGGACGTGAATAAAATTTCTATTTTACCTCTTAAAAGTAAAATTCCAATTTTCCCCAACTACCAACTTCGTAGTAAATAATCAATTAAGTAATTATGAATCAATTTAAATCATAAACTTAGCACCTTATTAATTGTAAAAACCTACAATTAGAAACCGTATTTTAAATATGTAAATTAAGTATGTATTTGTATATATATATATATATATATATATATATATATATAAATATGCACAATTCAATTTATGATGTTTTTGCCCCCAATCCCACCCTGTATGCGGAGGGAAAACCGTTGGATAAGGGGAAGTTCTCAGCCAATAAGCCACGTCACCCTTTCCCCGACCTCTCGCCCAATCGGAATCCTCCTCAGCTTCGCCGTCGCTGCCGTCCCCGCGCGCGGCGCGCAGAAAATCGCAGAGACAATTTCTCCGTCGTCACACGATCAGAACTTCAATTCAATCCCGGATTTCCGGCGGAGGAGCGAACCACATCGCCGATGGAGGCCCTTTCCAGGGTCGGATGCTTCGCCACCAGCCCCGGCCTCCGCCTCCCGGAGCCTTCCCGCTCCGCCGTCGCCGGAGATCGGTTCTCACGGCAACGCCGTCGGTCTCGGCCCCGAGAACAAGCGCCGGCCTAGGTAACTGCACCTTCTCCGGTTGCTCATTGCTTTGAATTTCAGAGCTTTAGCCCGTGTTTAAACTCCCGAGTATAGTAGTGTAAGTAGGAAAATCCCGGAGGTTCATTTCTTGATCAATGCGTGAATGCGATGAGGATTTCGATGCCGAGTGTTTGGCGAAGTTGAGTTGAGTGAGAGTGATAGCTCTGAGTGCCTGTGATCATGAAAATATCTTGGTTTTTTGCTGCGCTCAGTTGGTGAACTGATCGAGGAGGAGATACTGAAGACATTCTTGAAGGAGAGACAATTGAGTGGCGATTTCATCTCCAAGACTTCCGACATGCTTTGGCAGAGGGAGGCCCTGAAACTCGTCGAACCGGATGTTGGGGTGCTTCCGGACAGCCCGCAAGAGCCAGGCCAGGTTTAGTCAAATCTCTTCATCATTTTTTCTTTATCGCGTGTGATTGTGTCTAAGAAGTGGTGGTGGACTAGTTGGACTGTAATACACCTTTAGCAAATCTCTGTGTAGCTACTTGGAAAGTCTATGGAAGGTTTTGTCCAATGGAGATATATGTTTCCATGTCTGGGTGAAGAATTAGCCTCTTCTTTGCGTAGCTCTTTTGTCAAAGTGGATTTGCTATGTATTTAGAAATTGAGGAAACTGCCTGTCAAATAAACTAGCAGCATGAAGTGACAAGGCTGGGTAGAGACATAATTTGGGAACAGTAACACTATTTATTGAACATTTATTTTTGTATGTGATGGCAGAGAATAGGAGGAAAATCAGATCGACAGTGTCACTAAGTTCCTTGACATGTCAGATGGTGATGTACATATATGTTTGAGGATTGGAAAATGCAGAAACTCCTGAATCTATTACACAATTAAATGCATGGAATTTCCTTGTTGAATTGCAAAAATTTACTTTGAACAACCTGAAAGGACATGACTTGACGTATTTTCCAGGTCTTTGAAAATGATGATGATGGTGGGTTCTTGAAACTGTCAAAAACCAATGAATGGATCTTAGGTGACAACTCTGCACCACTGAACAAGAAAGTCATTGCTAAGGTAAGCTTTTTGTTGTTTGTTTTTTCAGGTTCTTGAAATCACATTGTATTTAACTTATTATCCCTCACAATCCTCCTCCTAACAAAAGGAATGCAGGGAAAGATCATGCATCTTGATGAAGAAACTTTTTGATTGGCTCTGATTGATTGTCACATGTTGTAACAGGCATTGCAAGATGATAGAGAAAAGAGGAGGAAGTTAAACCTACTCCAATATGAAGCTGTATGATACTTTTCTTTATTTGAGTTGGCTGATTAAACATATTTCTGCAGTTTGTCTGCTATATCTTCTGGTTGTTTAATAAACAAACAAATGAAGTAGACTTGGAACCATTAGGATGGTCTGGCCCCTTTCATTGTGGGCAGGTTCTCCAGTTTTATGATATGTCATTAATGGTTGGTTACTTGGAATAGTTGCTTCCACATCGGCATTTCTGATCATTTTGATTAAAGAGATTCAGATAAAGCAGAGTGAACTTATCTTTGTCATATTTTGGTCCACAACCTCTGACAGAGGTGTCAAAGTACTTTCTAGAACTGGATGATGTGTTGCTGCAAATGATCTCAGGGTATCATGCTAATTATTCCTGTAAGGCCTTAATAATCCAACTAACAAGTTATGCTTTGGCATAGCTACGTGATACGCTGTACTTTTTATCACATATGTCGTAACTGCACTTCTAGTCATCTCTGAAGTTCCCCAAATGTTGTGGATACTGAGAATCCTATCTTTTCAATTTCAGTTGAAGAGGGAATTGATGCTCTTGTCCATTGGTATTGGAACTGCATGCAGTGGATACTGTTTGATAGTTTTGTCAATCCAGGTAAACTTGGTTTTGGAAAACAGGAATTGCATAGGTTCGTGGTCCGCTATTTTTAATTCCTCCACTTCTTCAGATCAACTTATCACATCCTTCCAGCTCAAATTGGAATGATTAGTTTATTTTAAATTGAAAGGGGAAATGAGAATAAACTGGAAAAATCAGACATTTTTTTTGCTGGTGCAGGCTGCTATCAGTTATGCTGTGGGAGTTCTTTTCAGGTACTTCTTCATTGTTTTCCTGGGGACAGGCCTTTTCTTTTGACTCGATCATGGAGAAAATTTGTCAAAGGGGTTCTTTGGTGTACCCAGAGATTTTAAATGAGGGAATTTCATTTTGGCTTTGAGTTACACTCGATTACCATTTTATGAGATTAATCATGAGGAGGATAGCTAGACAAGCAGATTAAGATGTCATCTCTCTTTGCTTGCTCTTATTGCTGTTCTGGTTTGATAGTTTGCCTTTTCCTTTCCCCACCTGCCCTTTTAGTTAAGGCAATGCGTGCACTCATTGTCTTTCTGGTAGACAAAAACTCTATGCTGCTGAAATAAACTATTCTTCACTTGGTTTGTATGTTCCACTGCCCAGAGTAATTCATTAAACTCTCCTGGATAACATGGACTTGTTGGTCCTTTGCTGAACTCAGTAACCTGTGATTTATCTCCATTCCACATGTTCTTGTGAAAGATACTAATAAAATCAGATGGGTGACTGCTAAAATGTTGGTAATCCTGGTTATCGGTGCTGGGGTACTCTGACATCTTTTTAACTGCAGTTGCTTGTACCTTCAGCTCTTGTGCCAGCACGTGGACAACTTATCTAGGGAAATGATTGCTCAGATTTTCAGACAGAAGAAGTTGAAAAAGTAATAAGTGCAAACCTTTGATTGGATCTCTTTATTGTTACTGCTTCTTCCATGGAAACTTCTTAATGTTCATACAAAACTTTGCATTACTCTTCTCAGAATAGGAATACGAAGTGAGGATCTAAGTGATTTATTGGAGAGAACAATTAAAGGAAGTGCTATGGCTCTTTCATCTCCGAGGCTTGTAATTCCCGCCACGATATATGGATTATGGGTCTTTTCTCATCAGTATGTTGGCAGTGACTTCTTCGACTTCCAGGTAGTCCTTAACATCATTTTCTTTGTGGTGAAACATATTAAGACTGCAATCAATACCAGCAATGGAGAAACTTGCTCCTCATACCTATTTAAATGCCTTCTCTATATTTCACAGATTGTTCCGGCCATGCTTGGGATGTTTGTGTATAAAGCTGCTGCGCTGGTTCAAGTTTATCGAGACAATGAGGACCTTGGGTTTGTGTTTCCAGAGAATGAGGAAGGTTCAAGCTACTGAATGTGATAAATCTGAGACTCAGCATTTCCAGGGCAGTTTGTCTGCCCATCCACTACTGTACTCTCCACAGCAGAATCAATCTGCCATCTGGATTGCCAAAGTCTACTATGCACACGATCCATACTCCTGATATCATTGCTGACTTGCCTTTTGGGTTGACTGAAGAAGATTCAAGCAGGGAAGCTCATTCGTGGTGTCACCTTCCAAGCTATTTGAATGTCTGGAGTCCAAGTACACTGCATCTAATTTCAAGTCAGTTTCATGGTCCTAGTTGAAAAAGCCTCAGCCTCTCTCCTTCAACTGAGAGAGACATCCTAGTAGCGGCAGAGCTTTTTTGTCTTTCTTTGCTCGTGCTCAGCTGTTTTATCGGATTAGGATTAGAATGAGATATGTGCTCCAAAGATGTATATTAGTGAACCAGCATATCATACCAGTCGTATGCTCTTTCTTGATTTGTCCACGCGGGCTAACCAAACCATCATGCTAGTTTTATTTGCTTTGGTTGGTATTGGTGTTACTTTTCTTCACGGTTCGACATTGGACTCCATGACAGCTTAACTAACCATGGGGGAGCGTCACTTGAAGCAGGAGCATGGAATCATTTTCGTATGAAGTCAGGAAATCGAATTTGACTGCCATTCTTTTTTCATTTGATTTTGTTGGGTGGCGTGAGCGGCGGTGACAAGGGAGAATGAGTGCACAAGTTTGAGTTCAATTTGAGCCAAAGAGATACCCATGATCCAGGACAGAATTAGATTGTTGGCCCATTGTTCTCTGGTTCATCCTTGAGATAGGTGACAAGTTCTGCTGATAGTTGCGAGTCTATGGTCAATGTCCAATCCCGTTGGAAGGCTTTCATATCATTCACAAGACCAAATCCAACATGCTCGTGGAGTATTCCCATGAATTGGTGAAATATCATTTTTCATGATAATTCTAGTCATTCGATTGAGTAACTTGCTCCAAAATATTAGGGATAACATGTGAGTATATCTTATATATATAATGTGAACCACCGCATTTAACTTAACTAAAATGTTCACTAAATATTTGTTTACCCATACAATTTTTTCGCCCGACCCTAAGAGAAAATTTGACCGGTTGGTTCACATACTTAATGCTTAGCATACTGATAATTTTAAAGCGGTAGATTGATAGGGGTGGCTGGAGCTATTCATTAGCTTGAGAGATCAAACGTCTTAGTTCATGGAAGAGTAAATGCAAGTCGAGACGGAATGTTTAAGGTGATCTTATCAAAGACGATTTGAATAAATCGCTCTTCAAGATTAGATCAAATAAATCCAGCATAAGCATCTAATCCTACACTACACATATATGATGTCATGAGCTCACGAGGGACTGCAGGCAATCTACACTTAGCGGAGACTCCCAAGTTTATAATACATAATTAACTACTCAAGCCTACTCTCGCTCGTTCGCTACCTCAATAGCTCGGCGTCAGCAAATTCAGATCGATCCCTCGCTCGCTCGCTCGCTCGCTCGCTCTCTCCCACGCCGAAGAACCCTAGATCCTCCCTCGCGCCCCCGATCGGCCATGGCGACGAGGGACCTCGGCGGCCGCCCCGTGCTCGAGTCCGTGTACTCGGTCATCGCCCTCGTGTTCGTGCTGGTGGCCTGCGCGGAGCTCTGCGGCGCCGCCACCGTCGTCGACGTCTACCGCCTCATCCAGTACGACATCGCCGGCGCCCCCTTCGGATCTCGCCTCGCCGGGATCAACCACCACGCCTCGTCCCTCCACTTCCCCGCCGGCGCCGATCTCTCCCGCTCCGTGCTCGTCATCCCCGTCCGCGATTTGAATCTCGGCTACGTCAAAGGTGGGGACTTTTTTCCCCCCGTCTCTTTTTCCGCTTCGTCCTTGGCTGAAACGAATGGTCCCGCGAGCTTTTCTGTAAATAGGACGCGACGAATTGGCCGAGTTGGGATTGCTCTGTTGCTTACTTGGTGGGCTTTTACGTACAGTGATTTGCTACTGGACATGAGCGGAATCCAATCAGTTATTTGAAGTGGTTGAATATGCTCGGTTCTTAAGAAGCTTAAGGAAACCAGCTATCCAAAATGCTTTCTTGTGCTCTTACTAGCAGGGCCTTCGTAAATGTTCCCCAATTTAGTTGCTGTCATCTCATCGCACTTTTGGCTTGGGATTTGGACATCGTGTGATCGTTTTCTCGTGTGGGGATAGAGTCTAATAGTGGCGCACATGAGGCAGCTTGCAATTCGCATGCGATGTAATGTGAAAAGTCAATGTGGAGACTCCAGTCTGGAAATTTACCTATCTGTCATGGCTAAATAAACACGTGAGTTGTGTTTTTCTTTGATGCGAAATTTGGATGTAAATGTGATGGATTGTAAAACAATCGTGAGCGAGGATCCATCAACTGTTGAATTAGATGATGTTGTACGTACTTAATGAAAATTTTCTATTATGATGGTTTCTGCTTGAATATCGGTCATTGTGATTTGGGATAATTGTTATTCATTGTTCTTATGCTCATTGTTTATCCTCTTTCACGTTGGATTCTCTCTTAAACAAATAGATAACCTTTCTTCCTTTGATGTTTGAGCTGCAGTTGTGATGTTTCCGATGTCATTCTGTAACATCTAATGTAGAGCTTTCTATTCGTTGTGACAAATTGCAGATTATTTATCTCAAAGACAGCCATTGGGTGGTCTGCTGTTTCTGCTTCCTCAAATATTTAGTTTTGAGAGTAAGGAAAGCAGTGGAAATGGAGAAGAGCTGCTCAAGAACATAGTGATGGAACTTGAACAGTTGCTTATACATACCAACATACCTGTGAGTTATATGCATGAGATGTCCTTTCTATTTTGCTGTAGTTCAGATTTCTCATTCTCCTGCCCTGGTTGATGAAGCCTTTACATTTATGCATGGCTTTGATTGGCCTTCCTGCTTGAGGATGATGGTTGCTTATAAACCTTTGTGCATATGATTAGAAGTGCCCATGACAATATGTCTCTTTCGTGCTGGTCCCACTACCTGCTTAAAGAAGGTTTTTGGTCTGATTCATACTATTGATGAGACTTTGCGAGGAGGTCATTATCCGATGCCTTGTTGGAAAATCCTTTTGCCTGAAGACCACATTATCTTCTTTACAGCACTGTCACCTAGAAAATTTCCTTGGGACAATTTTGTGATGATTCATCCAGTGCTTTTTCAGTGGCATCTTAGTATTTTTTCTTGTGGCTAGTCCCTTTTTATTTGAAATATCTGTCCTAATGAAAGGTCTTATGTTGAATGTTTTTATTGCAGTATCCTGTTTATTTTGCTTTTGAGAATGATGACATCAATACTGTTTTGGCTGATATAAAGAGAAATGATGAAAGTGGACAGCCGGCTACTGCAACAACAGGCGGGTGAGTTAGCAACTTGTAACAAATCTATTATGATGGTTTATTTTATTTTTTTACACTCGTAGCTGTCAATTCTATGTTTTGTTGTGTTATTATTACTAATTTTCTAAATTAATATATCATATCAAATTTTGGTAACAATCAGCTCTGCTTATACTTTATTAAAGAAAATGTATATTTTGACAAGCATTATATGATGTGTATCTAAAATTTCATAGTGATTGAAGTGCATAAGGGGAGTTCCTCTTCATATTTGTGTGCATGGATGCTTTGTCATGACACGAAATTTCACGGAATGAAATTTAAGTTATAATTTGCCTGTTGCTTTTACTCAATCTAGTTGCCACTCCATCTGCTTATAGAAGTATATAATTCAAGTGGACAAATCAGGTGATTTTGACCAATTTCATCATGCTCCTTTTCTGGCACTCCTTTTCTTTCTTTCTTTCCTCTTTTCTGGAATGGCGTAGGGGTGAGCATAGGCAATTCATGAAGTGCACTTTTCCTCATGTTGGTTGATTTTTCTAGGCTTAAATTTTCTTGCTTATTGCTTCTACTGGTTGCTGCAGTTTCCTTGTGTCAATCACATATCTTTTATTTGTTTGAACAATGTTTCAAGGATCTGTATTCCAGAAAATAGTCTACCTGGTCATGCTTACGTGCTTCAGTTCTCTATGATGCCTTATGGCAAGTTCCTATATATAGTCTACCTGATACATGTTATTTTTTGTATGTTATTACAGATATAAGCTTGTAGTCTCAACAACAGAACCTAAGAAAGTTGCATCTCCCGTCATTTCGAATATTCAGGTTTGAGTTTATGTTACTTGGAATATGTTGGATTATGATCGAGGTAAAGACATGTAGTGTGTTAGATATGCACAAATTATTAAAGGGAGCATATATTGTATCCATTTTATGAAGAGGACCGTGTAATGTATTTTCAGTGCTTTACCTGTAATTTGAGAACCCAGTTAATCATTGAGTAATTGATACGAGGATTTCTTCTTGGTTATTAGCATCTTACTTTCTCTGAAGCTGCCTTGTCTAAGGAAAATATTCCTGAAATCACTCAGTTTCTTTTAATGAATTGTGACAGGGATGGTTGCCAGGGTTGAAAGCCGATGGGGATCCGAATCAACTCCCAACCATTGCCATAGTGGCATCTTATGATACATTTGGGGCTGCTCCTGTATGTATTCCCAAAACCATTTTGTGGTTACTATGGTTGCTGTAAAAGTCTCATAGTTCCTACATGCAGGCATTATCAATGGGGAGCGATAGCAATGGAAGTGGTGTTGTGGCACTTCTTGAGATTGCTAGGTTATTTTCTCTTTTGTATTCCAATCCCAAAACTAGGGGAAGGTACAATTTACTCTTTGGACTTACATCCGGTGGACCTTATAACTACAATGGAACACATAAGGTACTTACTGTTGCAGCGCACTTGCTGAATGTATTTTACTCAAAATCTTTGCATATGACTTTAAATTACTTTTGGTTATCTCGATAATGTAGCACCCTTTGTAGGTCTTGTTCCTTACAATGCACTACTTTTTGCAGTGGCTTCGGAGTTTTGATCAACGTTTGAGGGAGACCATTGACTATGCTATTTGCTTGAATAGCATTGGCTCATGGGACAATGAACTGTGGATTCACGTGTCAAAACCCCCAGAAAATGCCTATATAAAGCAGACTTTTGAGGTATCCTATTCACGTGTTAAATGAAACAGTCTAGTTGCTTATTTACTTGTTCTACAAATTGATGATTGGAGCTTTTGCAGGGCTTATCAAATGTTGGAGATGAGTTGGGCATTAAAGTTGGTTTAAAACACAAGAAAATAAATATATCCAATTCTCGAGTAAGCTCATAAAACCTGCTGTTTTTCAATCATGCTATGCTTTTGTTGTGTTCCATGCTGGGCTCTTTACAATGATTATCATGTAGCTAACCTTCATGTAGGTAGCTTGGGAGCATGAACAATTTTCAAGACATAGAATCACTGCTGCCACCCTATCTGAACTTTCGACTGCTCCTGGATTGTTTGAAAATACTGGGAGTTTAGCAGATAGCAGGTAGTGTTTTCAATCGTTTTTAAATACAATATCACAGAACTAAGATATACACTGGCTGAGAGTTTGACTTTCGATGCAGGAAGTTTGTAAATGAAGCTGCTGTTATCAAGAGCGTGAAATTAGTTGCTGAAAGTCTAGCGGTGAGGTTTATGGTCATGTTGCAAGAGCTTTGAATTTGACTGCGCTTGAAAATTATTTAGTAGGTTTTACTGTTTTATTTCCTCAACAATGTAACATGTGCGCCTTCAAGACCATAGTGAAAGTAATATTTTGCATTTACATCTATCTAGTAATTTCTTGTCTTCATTGTCTATTTTCTGTCTATACAGAGGCATATCTATGGCCACCAGGGAAAGAACATTCAGATCTTTGCTGACGAGGGTAGTTTAGCTGTCAATCCTTCTTACATACGATCCTGGTTAGATCTTTTGTCACAGACCCCTCGTGTAGCACCATTCCTCTCGAAGAATGATCCATTCGTGATGGCTTTGAAAAAGGTTTTACTCTCTCTCTTTCCTTCAAATCTTTTTTCTTTTAGTTTTCTTTCATTTCTTTCATTTTCTTTTCCATTCTCTCTGCCATTTTGTTGAATTTTTGTTGTTGTGTAGATCTAGATTTTCATTCATTTACAACTGTGCAAATGACATGCATGATCATAGTATTGCAGTAAATGTCAACATCATCACATTGGTACGGTTTTGTTGTTGTTCTTTTTTCCTCTCAGCTGGGGTTTGTGTGTGTTTCTTTTTGGGGTTGGGTTGTTGGAGGGGAGACAATCCTGATCATTCAAGCCACCGGTACAATACCTTTCTTTTCTTATATTACAGTGTTCAGATATAATATCTATCAAGAAATGTAATATCTCTCGATATAGAAAATCTGTTGAAGGTATTTTTGAACTGAATTGACCACTGATCTTCAACTCTAAGCAATGTCCGGGGGAGATTACGCAAAATTGACGAAGTAGTTATCTTGCATTTTCTGGAAATTCGATTGCAAATTCTTTCTTCTGGAATTTGGATCACCTTTTTCATGTTCTTTTATTACATGATATGTTTTAAGTGCTTCAATGATAGAGAAACTGTTGTTTTAAACTCCATGCCCTGTTACCTGGACTGGTAGTTATGGGCATGCATGTATCATATACTGCAAGCGTCAGCCCTGCAGCTTTGCTGCACTGTTGTTAAATAGTCATCATCTATACAGTGTTATACATGTATTTGGTCATATACTCTAATAGGTAGTCCTAGAGTTAAATGGAAGTCCAATCCTCAAAGAGGGAACATCAAGTGTGGAGAGGATGGACTTTCTGGTGCATTTTACACTGCCTGAGTTCGTGAGATGGGTTCTCAAATCGTCCTGCATTAACCTATGACCTTAAACTACAAAGATGGAAAGTGTACTTTGTTCCAATAGTTGCTCAAAGTTATCTGACCTTTTCATCTCTTCTAATTACAGGAATTGGAAGAGCACACTGAAGAAGTAATCTTGCAGAATGAGGTGCTTGATGGGATGTTCACATTCTACGATTCTACAAAAGCTACGCTTAATATATATCAGGTACTTAAAATTGTGCAGTGGGCCATTGCGGAGATTGATCATTTTGTCATTGGGTTTGACAAGTTAGTTGTGGGCTAGCAACCTTACAGTGTTTGTTTATGCTTAAGCAAAAGCAGCTTTCCTTTTAGATCTTTATATGTGAGTTTTAGATATTTTGGGGTAAGAAATAGTCAATGCGTGTCTGTGGCAAAATTTGGATTAAGGAAAAAGCAAAAAGTTAAAACTTATTCGGATACCCTTTGATCTTTAAATATATAGATGGATTAGATCTTTCCACTATGAAGAAAAGGATTGAGTAAAAAGTTCAGATTGCAAACAGAACTATGAGATACTTGACACAATAATCAAAACATGATAAACTTGATTTTGTTTTTGTCTGCAACTAAAAGAAATTAAGTGGCAGTTATATTTAAATTTTGCCGGCAATGTGTTTTCTTGTTAAGGATGTTTGTACTATAAGACAGTTTTAATTAATATAGGTGCCCAATCATGGTATGATTTCTTGAAGCTATCTGGAACAAAAACCACTTTTATTATTTGACTTCATTGTCCAATAATGTAGGGAAAAGTGAGATAATATAGGAAAACCTGATTTTTTGTGGTTCTTCCTTAACCTTTTCTTTCTAACCTTTTGTATGATTCGAGGTGAATGACTTTCTAATTTTGGAATCTCTTTATTCATGTAAATTTAGTTTAAGTCTAGAGTTCTAGTCAAATTGTTCGGAAAAGAGCTTAGAGGGATCAAGGTCTGAAACTCTGCGATTTAAGTTGTCTGATATAAAATTTTCTGTATATAATCTATTTTTTTCAATTGCATTTTTAGTGGTTCTGACTGAATTCATGAAAGAACCTCTATTGTTAAGATACTGGCTCTAGCTCTTACGTGTCAGATGAGAAGTTTGCCATCGGGATGAGGTGGCCAAAACTTGTAACTTGCTCCTAATTAAAGGAGATCTTTGCTCAGTTAATCTAATGCACCTATTGTTTCACTTTCTTTTTAACTTTTATTGCTTGAAGCCTTGCTATGGTCAAACACGTGTCAGCTACCCTGGCCTTTGTTCTAATTAATTCCATTGTCTGGTCAACTTTCCATTTTTTGGGTGGAATAATGAACAAAATGATTATTTTTGCAGGTTGCTAGTGTAACATTTGATTTGCTGTTGCTTCTGGTTTTGGGATCATATCTGATTGTGCTCTTCAGTTTTCTCATCATTACAACTAGGGTAAGTCCCTTCATACAGTCAGTTACACTGATAAGTTGCATCTCTTTTTTGGGAAGCCGCTCTTGTATCTTTAATGAGGCCTAGACAGAAAAGGGAACTTGCCAATCTGCTTATGGCTTGCTGATGTTGTTTGACAGGGTCTTGATGATCTTATCAGTTTGTTTCGACGACCTCCCTCTCGCAAGGTCAAAACAGCTTGAGGAATGTTGTGGATCAGGGAGCAGCCTTCAGTTCTGTTATTTTAACCCTAAGCACTTCCTCTGCAGCTTCAACTGATAATCTATTGGTGCTTCTTTCGATGTAATTGTTGCTTTCTCGTGTTTTTTTAAGGGGGGAGGGGGTGTTGATCACGCAGTCGTGCAATTTGAAGTTTCCTTTTCTTTCCTTATAAGCAGCGGTGAGATCTACCGAGTTGGGTAGGGGATAGATAATCACTTTTCCCTTTTGCCAAGCATTGTAGCAATGGAACAGCGAGAAAAATTTTGCTAAATTCGAGTTGATTGTAGCATTTTAGCAAGCAGATTATTTCCTGCGCTACTTATCTGCGAAAGCAAATAGTTGTAACCAGCATTTTCCCCATTGCGCAGTCTTTCTGGTCTCCTCTCCTTAAAATAGATATGCTTCGTCTTTTAATTTGCCAATGGCAAGACAGAGATTGCACTTCATCATGAATTCTCTGTAGACTGCACCGGGTTTGTCGGGGATGCCTTTTGTGGTCTGTGTACAATTTCTGACTGTCGAACTTCATTAGATTCTGCGAAAACGAAGGTTGGTGAAACTGGTGCGTGTTTGTTGTTCAAGCACTACTCTCTCTCTGCTCGTCCCTGAGCGCTTCTAATTATCTAATCGCCAGCCGCCTAATGGATGAAGGCTACAAAAGAATATGGCGTCGGCAAGACTTCTGCTCATCGGAGGTCAGCATGTCGTAAAACAAATGAAAACTATTGTGGATTATCGTTGCATGTCGGTAAACCCAATGAAAAACTATTGTGGGTTATCGTTGCTCTCAAACAATTAAATTATGGTCATCATCGATTGTTGTTGCTCTCAAATGATAAATTCTACAATCGGTACTTCTAAGCACTCGGGATGCAGTTTGATTTCGCCTTATGGCCACATCTCCTTCTCGAAGAGTATAAACAAACAGATTTGTCAAAAACATGACCGGGCATTGAGGCTGCCAATTCCTGAAAAGCCTAAGCCACGCACATCTTTTGGCCACATAGCTTGGAATAGCGTGATCACATGGCTGCTCAAATGCATCAGGACTTCGAATTATCTAGTCTCTGTTATATATGCTAGAGCAGCCTAGGCTGCAGTTGGAAATCCCTGCCTCTCTCTCTCTCTCTCTCTCTCGTCTTTACATTTCACGACGTTGCCTTCTAGTTTACGGAATTCTTGCATTCGGCCCAGGATAATGCCGCGTTGGTCTGCACCATAGGAGCGAATAGGTGGTCGTTCGCGGATCAACTCTTTGCTCCAATCCCGAGACAAGTGATGCTTAATATATTGCAATGGAGGACCCATTCTTTAGTGGCGCCAGTGAAATACGGAGCTGGAATGAAAAGTAATTAAGCTAAAATCTGGACGATTGAACTTATCACGCTGCCCATCCAATCACACTGATTATGGCAAGTCCATGGATTGGTCTTGGGGGAGAGAATTATAAATATGACCATGTTGAGAGAAAATATAAGGGGGAAAATGCAAAAAAGGAAGTATTTTGGCGTGAAGGAGACTTGCCAGTTGCCACCATCCTCCTCTTCCTCCTCCTTACAGCCTCCACTGGTATAATATACTCTAAACCCTCTACTGGTACAACAAAGCATCGGATTGTTTCCGTTTCATTTCCACAGTTAAAAATTAAAACCATTAAAATATTTTCATCGTCTTCAAATAACAAGAGTGTCCTACATGTATTCTGCATGAGTTGCATGTCGCGATGCTTTGTATTGCACAAGATAAAAGATAATGAGTTTATTAAGCATCTTGTATAATATTAATAATTTCTTAAATTATTTTCAGAATAGGAAAAGAAAAGGATAAAAAAGGAAAACATTCAGAATTTTTTTAAAGAAACTCCAAAAATCAACATGTTAGTGCCAATTATGTCGCGAAAAGTGCCGCATGTCCACCATCTGGTCCAGTGATTGGGGCATCCACCGACTGACCCCTGTCCTTGTTTCCACCTAGGTTTCCTCCCATGCCCCCCAACCTTTAGTCCGCCGCCCGGGCCCTCCTCCCACCCCGCCATCGACTGACGGGTGCTCAGGTGCTTTCCGCAACCTTGAATAGTTTATTCGTATCTAGAGCTCAATGCGGAGCCCAAAATAAAAAGAGAGAGGGCTGTGTATCCTTTCCTACGTTTAATGCTACGTCTACATTTTAGTCTTGCACTTCTTCCCCTTGTCATCTCTCCGTGTTTTATATTACGCGTAGATGAAGAAGGAGATGCAAAATATTAAATTTGAAAGGAGAGAGTGCTCCGAGGTTCACACAGTAATCGAACAAAGTGAAAACTTTTTGTTAGAGTTACAGGCGCTTCCGATTTTTCGGAACCTTATTACTTAGAGAATTTAATGATCCAAAAAAAAAAAAAAAGGAAATTAATTGCGACGAAATACAGTTTTCAGTTTTTTTTCCCCTTGAAGCTGTTGGGCTGTTTTAAAGTCAGAAAGAGAGATTCTTGTGAATTTATTGACACGTTTAGAACGTTAGCAACAGAAAAAGAATGAGGGTTATTGAGAAATTATCTTTCGTGAATGGATAAAGAAATTCTATACCAACATTTTTAGGAAATTACTAATACAAAATGCGAAAATATTGGAAGGAGCTATTTTGAAATTATCGGCACAGAAAAAATTGTGACAATAACCAATGTGGATGAAGAATTATCATCTTTGATGGAAAAAACACTTGCAAATTATCGAAGTACTTGAAGATTCATGATTATTATTACATTTGGAAGTTACTAATGGAAGACAAATATTTGAAAAATTCGCCATCGTTTATAAAAAACTATCAACTATGAGTTAAAAAATGTAATTTTGTCGACCTATTTAAGGAGATATTGATAAAAAAAAAGTGGAAGTTTTTGAAAAAAGAAAAAAGATAATGTGAACTCAATAGGAAAAGCAGGGTTAATTTTTGGCTTAATTAGGCAACTTCTTTATCCTCTCCATGCTTGTTTAAGAGGTTTAATAGGAGATTCTTACGGTTTTGGCCGCCATAGCCACTATCAACTGCTCAAGACATACCTTTTCTGCTGCAGCTGCGT
This sequence comes from Eucalyptus dawsonii, assembly GCA_016097615.1. Lineage (NCBI taxonomy): Eukaryota > Viridiplantae > Streptophyta > Magnoliopsida > Myrtales > Myrtaceae > Eucalyptus > Eucalyptus dawsonii. The sequence continues at coordinate 11,378,853 of CM027880.1, read as the reverse complement.
CTTTCTCTTTGAAGCCTAATATTCTCATCTCTCAGTTGTGCAAACTGTGCCTCGATATGGTCATGATTCACCTGTAGATATCCAAGAAAGCCATTTCAACATCCAAGAAAGTGCACTGGCAAAAGAAACAAAGGTCATTTACAAAGAATTTAACGTGACAATCTCCTCCAATTGAATTGAACACGAGGAAGGACAAGAAAGAGTTTCATCAAGTATTGTGGCGGGCTTCTCTGAACTATCTTCAACACAGCACTAAGGAAACAGAAATAATACAATAACTCTAACCGCTATGTTCTGCGCAGAAAATACCATCAGGTTCCGTCCGTGTGATTAGCAATCTTTTGGTTTGTTAGAGTTTTACTACTGAAATATCAAAATATGGATCCCGACTAACTTCAATTGCTAAATCTTGATCTTACACATGATTCTGCAAGAATCGAAGTCTGCAGGTATACCTTGTTTCGTTTCTTAAGTCGATTCAAAGATGATATATACGATGCACCCAAGTCAATTAACTGCAGAACAAAAAGATGACATGCCTGATCAACATGGGTGTTATCCTTGATAGAAAATATATTAATGGAAAAATCCCCCGAATGCAGGAACTCGATATCCTTTCACATTAGACACGGATATTCGTCAGAATCTACTGTCCTGGAATATACCTACTCGGTGAAGTTATTCTTGATTTTGTTCAATTCTCAGAGGTTTCGTGAAAGATAACCCTCTGATTCCAATTTTCCATGGCTACCAAGCTTTTTCCGACTCACTTAGAGTCGGTTTATATTTGGGATAGCCACCATCAGATATATGGCGGTTTAGCTAGAGTCGTTCCGCTTCTGTTGGAACAAAGATAGAGATTTCCACCATGGTTGCACTAACGTTCTTCGGGCTTCTTTTCCACCTTTTGTGAACTGTCGCCATACTCTCGACCTTCCTCTTCCTTTTCTCCTTTCATCCGTGCTCGTCTCAAAAGAAGTAGCATCTACATCGACAATGATTCCATTTGCTGCATCAACCATCTACTCAGGGAACATCCATGCTGAAGACACCACTGAAAGGGAGAGAACTGAAGGAGATGACAGTTGAGAAGTTGTTTCACTAGGAAGCTCCCGCATCGGATCAGATGCGCAATGCCGTCACTAACTAATATCCAGAAACCATGTTCAATGAGACATAACATAAAAACCACTTCGAGTTCCCACGGATCATGTTGATCTTACGATTTGCACCTCTTTATTCACAATGAGGCAGGCCACAGTTGAACTGGCGAATTTTCCTTACACATACCAACGAACTGAGACAAATGAAACCAGAGCTGAAACTAGAACCACATCCATCCTCCACCTTCCTCACGATTCACAGTACTACACCCTAAATTAAGCTCTCCCAGAACAAATACATGGCGATGTCAGGTTTCGCCTTCGATCAGTTTAGAGCAACGTTCACCCCACATCTATAGAATCAGCACTCAAGAGACTCTTGATACTTCTTTTATTTATTTTGGGTTTGAAATGTACGTATTATTCATAAGACGAAGTATAGGAGCTTAGGGCCAATCTCCAGCATTACAAAGATAACTAAGAATGTGAAAAAAATGGACTGAAGGAGTCCCCCTATAATAGCCAATATTAAATTTGTTTGGAAGATCTAAAATTTTTGTAATATAAAGCTCGCCCTCTTACAAGTTTACGAGTTTTAGCCATGATGATGGGGACATCGCTTGACTTGTTTTGGAAATATCTATAGTTATGTTCCATCCAAATTCAACATATGATTGTTAAGGAAGTTACCTTGAGAAGTCTCGCCACCCAGTTCTTGTCTTTGGTAGCCCTGGTCATCTATTGGAGTTCATCATTCCATCCACCTGTGTGGGGATAATATCCCATATGCTTCTAGTCCATGTGCACTAAAAGAATAAATGATATCGATTTTCTAGACCAACCAAATAGAAATTACAATGGATTGCTATTGTAGGCATCCAACATGATATGATCTCTGTTGTAGGTAGTTTATCCATACAAACTAGCCATCCAATAAAATTGTGTTTGCTTACTCTACCTATCCATATCAGTTGATACCATCTAACAGCTGGCCTCACACTCCTAAGTTCATCGTATAACTCTTTGCAACAATATCCTTGCCTAGATAAGAATACCATGCTAACTTCACACCATACTATCCTTGATTTCAAGCTACATAATCTAAATGCCTCTATCTTTGGTACTGTGAACCCACTTACTTCATAAGGAAGACAACGGACAATTTACGCAGTTTTCTTGACACATTTTCGAGCAATAAGAACAAGAATAAAAAATAACATGGCTTTGAAGCTAGGAGACGAAGAACCCACGAATGTCCTTCAACCAACCGGCACTACAGTCCACTAGGGATCGAAAGATATCACAGCCACCAAATTCCTGCTGCGAAACGGGAAGCGAAAGTGGAGGAAAAATAATCGAGAGGCTGGAAATCAACAAACTCGAGGCTGGGTGCGAGGGGATCCGATGAATGCATTCGAGTTCAGTTAGTGAAAATAGTGCGAAACTTTAATAGATAAAGATTCTCCACTTGATAGACGAATAGCAACATTTTGTTCTAAGAAATTATCAATGCTTTTTCGAGGTGTTTAAAGAGGGATAAATTCATGTTGACATAAATATTAAAGTCTTTGCCGACGGGAAAAATTTCGTTTTTCTAGCTCGATCAAGACATGATAGTTTCATGCAATGATTTACTAGCGGCTGGTATTATGTCGTCCCTAAATGGCACATTTTCTTTTTGTTGCTTTTTTGGCAAATTTCCTCTTGCTAAATATCATTCTTGCTTACTGTTATTGGAGTTCATGATCATGACTAGTGCCGTTATTAAAAATAGATTTCTTTTAGCATGTTTTGAAACGATTAATGATTAGAAAACATTTGTCATTGTTTCGTCCATTAGCGGATTCGCGTTTAAAATGAAAGAGGAAGGTAAAATGCCTCATAAAACTAACGCAAGAAATGAGAAAGTAGCTTCATTGATAAATGGGAAATTCCATATAAGGGTATGGAGTACTATCATTTTCTCAAATAAGAGTATGTAGTGGATTTTGTTTCAAATAATTACTCGAAGTGTCCTCATTTTCTCGAATAAGGATTTGAAATGAACCTTGTTTTAAATAAGGGTCTAAAGTGGTTATGTCAGTTTCAAAGAAAGGCTAACTTATCAGTTGATAAGAGTGTTTTCGTCTTTTATTTTTTTTTTTTTTTTTCCTTTTTCTGTATGAAAATATATAAATAAAAAAAATGGAAGGGGAAGGGAAAATGGCAATGGTGGGGACTAGTCGGCCAAGGAAGGGTGAGAGTTGCCTACCCTCGCCCGAGTCTAGTTGAGGGCTAGCAACTCTTGCTTGATCTAGGGGAGGGCAGCAACCCGACCTAGATTTGGGTAGGGGCCTATAGGCCCTTGGTTGAGGTTGACGAGATTTATTGGCCATTGGCTAGAGCTCGACGACCCTTGCCGATGGTCGGCCATCCCCTACCATCGCTGGCCCTTCCGACGATGGTAGGGTAGTGGTGACGAGGGCTTAGGCCCTCGTTGTTTTCCCTTCCCCTGCCATTTTTATTTTATTTTATCATCTAATATAGAAAATGAAAACAAGAAAAAAAGGAAAAAAAAATAAAGAATGAAAATGCCATGATCAGCAAGTGAGTTAGGCCTTGCTTTGAAATTAACATGGCTATTTTAAGCTTTTATTTAAAATAAGGTTCATTTCGGGCTTTTATTTGAGAAAATAAGGGTACTTCGGGGTCTTATTTGAAATAAAGTTTACTTCAAGCTCTTGGTTAAGAAAATGATGATACTTCATGCCTTTATTTGAAAATTTTCCTTAATAAATGAATAATTCATTTGTATGAAAATTGTCCAAAAAGTCTTAAAATTTTTTGCACAATGTCTAATTTAGTTTTGAACCTTTCAATTGTGTTAATTTAATCTTAAATTTTTTGATGATTTGTTAATATAATCGTTTTAATCAATTTTGGATAGAAACCATTGATGTGACAGTCCAGTTAGCGTTAGCCATCCTATGTGGCATAGTGAGCTCTTATGTAATTTATTTAAAATTTTTTCTTGAACTTTAATTTTTGTCCATTCTCTTTTCGTTCCCTTCACCTATGGCCAGCCTTGCTAGATCTAGTGTGGGCTGCCCTCACTGGCCACACCTCGTCTAGTTTTGGTGAGGGCTGCAATACCCTTGTAGCCCTCCCTACCCATGCCTTGTCAGTGGCCGAGAACCAGCCATAAGCAAAAAGGAAAAAAAGAAAAAAAATCAGAAAAGTTAAAAAAATTCCAAAAATCAGCCTTGTCCACACTGACCAGCATCCATGTCCATGACTTCCTGCTAAAATAGGCCAAAAGAAATGTATTGATAAATCGACAAAAGGTTTATGGCTAAAATTATCAAAATTGAAAAGTTTAGGACTAAGTTGATTGTCATACAAAAGGTTTATGATTTTTTGAACAAATATCTAGCTCTTCCGCTACAAATTGGTTTTGCATGAATAACCATGATCCTAATCGAACAAGATTTTGACAATTTTTTTTTTTTTCATTTTTAGAAGTTTTGCAAAGTAGCTCCATACGATTATAACTTTCATAGTGAAAGAAATTATGCCGTAAGTCCAATTCCATGGGGACCCTATGAATTGATCTTCAATTCTCAACTTTACCGATTGATAATCATATTTTCCGAAACTAGATATGACGTACCTGAAAAACTGATTGAAAGTTTCATAGAAGTTTCCTATGCGTCACATTACAAGACTTCGTTACTGGAAGCTTAAAGACACCATGGGTCGGTGAACGTGAACAAGCTACAAAGACCAAAGACCAAATTTTGGTGATAGATTTGGCTTCGTCATGTCTGAGATCTCTATTTCGACCAAAAAAATAAAAAAGAAAAATGTCTGAGATCTCTATAGATTTGGTGGGAAGACCGTCACTTTGGAGAGATTTATCTTGGCATCATGATTGAGCTCAAGTACATCGAGGATGAAAGTAACTTCTGGGGTAAAGACGAATTAGATCTTGAGAATCCCTTCTCTACAAGTAAATAATTGCCGAAACCATAGTTTTCTTCTCAATGATATATAACAAGACAAATATATGTATAAAAAATACCCAATCTTTCGCTGAAGGAACGGCCACTTTCATATTTTAACTTTGCTCATTAACATCTATATATAATGCCATTTACAGAAAGGTGCTTTCTCCTGCCAGTAGAAGGCCATAAAATTTTTTGGTGAGAGTCCATCTGGTGATTAAAATATTGGTAAAGTGGACGGTTACTTGGAGGAATTGTTTGGGATGAGTGGGATGGAAGTAAAGATATAAAGGAGGCCATCACCAGACGCCAAATTGGAATGTAAGTGATAGGAGGTAAGTACCTTGAAAGAGCTTCTTCTTTCCCCTAGGGAGGAAAGGAGATTAGGAGAAGATCCTACACTTAAAAAACACCTTAATTGTAGTATTATGAATTACAGTAGTACACCCTACAGTCTTGCTACAATGCCTCATAAAATTTCTCTATGGAGGAAAGAATTTAACAAATGAAGATGCACGCAAGTCTTTGAAACGGAAAAAAGAAGATGAAAATGAAAAGAGAATACTTGCTTGGCGAGTGTTTAGGGTTTTCTTGTCTGGTAGAATACTTAGGACGTATCTTTTCTCTTCATATCCGTTCTTATGTGTGACTATTAAAATTAGGATTTTGTCTCTTCTGTAATTCTTATTAATCGCGAAGCGAAACAACTCCTCCTTTTTCCACGAATGTAGCTAAATAGCCAAACTACGTAAGCCCTTGTTTCTGGTTTTTGCTTTATTACTTGTTCAATATTTTCGATTATCTTAATTTGTTCGCAATTGCACGCTCTGTACCCACTTTCTCCCGACACGCAAAGAACAAAGTGAACAATCATTTGCATGTCAGCTAGCACTACTTTCCGATGTTTATCCTTATACATGGAGTATAGACACCTATATGAGCACATAAAATCAGAAAGAAAAAGGCTCATCAGATCTATACTAGCCTTACTGGATCTTGATCAATATGATTTGTTATTCACTTGCAGTTGCACATAATTAGAGGATACAGCATTATCATTAATTCCATGGGGAGTTTTTATTATTTCCATCCACACATAATATGGATTCTTCTAAGCAACCAATGGAAACTGTAAAGGAAAAAACATCATTTGACAAACAACTTTCATTCAACATCTAGAGAAAATCTATTTTCTAATGACTCTCCTAAAACCAATTGAGTTGTTCCCAATCCCATATAGGTTCTTCTTTTTCCATGCTAATCGTCTTCATAAAATGGGAAATTCCAACATTATTTTCTATCACTGATCCTGATGGGGAAGCAGATTCACCACTGCTTCTGCCACCACCATCTCCATCTTGTATTGTCTCTCTAGCCACCAACTTCAGAGGCCGACGATCAAATGCTCGGGAGCTCCCAGACACAACGTACACTCGGCACAACGTGAATTCATGCCTCAACTACAGCGTTTCAAAGGGGGAAAAAGTAAAAACAAATTAGTTGCACTTGGAGAGAAAATGAGAAAATGAGAAAATGAATGTTTTCTCATACACTAGTACAAAGCAATGGCAAATTAAGCTAAGTGCATAATGATTTTAATTTACCAGTGCTAATCTTAATTTCATCCAATCGAGCCTCTAGTAGGTGGGTTACAAATATGAACATGACTAATTTGCTAATTTAACTAAAAAATAAATCTGATAAAATACGTGAGTATAACCTACTGGTCAAAATAATGGTTTGTCCAATTAAGGAAGAAGAAAAATATGACTTATCTATTCATTTGCATTGGCTAAAAAGAGATGACGAGTGCATGCATACATTCTACATATCACCCTAAACATGGACAATACTTCTGAGTTTAGTTATTTATGTCAAATATATAGAACTTTACGATCGATTAGTAATGCATACTTGTGAAAATGATGTTTTCCACCGCCGATATCTCTTACGACTGTCCAAGACTGATCGTGCAATTAACTAAAATGAAGATTGAAATTCAATTAGTTCATGCATGAGCTTACCCTAAACATGGGCACGCTAGAACTTGAAGAATTGGAAGCGGGAGGCGAGATTATTTCTATGGCTCTATACTCATTCAATTTCCATTTGGTTTTTCTTCCTGTTGGAGCTTTTCCCACGTAGAAGACCATAGACTTCTTCATCCCAATCATTTTGTTTTCCGACGAGTAGACTTGACAGGGCGATCCAGTGGCCTTCCAGTAGCCCACCGCTGTGCTTCTGCTCGGTCTCCCTCCTCTGGCTTGTCTCTCCTGCATAGGAGCGAAGAAGAACCACTGCTCTTTGTCTTCTCGGCACATCTCTCCGGAAAGCTCTGCGGCAACAAAACACACAACACCACAAGAAAAGTCAAAACTCTAGGTACAATTTGCGATGAGTTTGCACAATTATCAGAACCCGAGATTTCTTTCAGTGGCATGAACGAGAAACATCGAGAAACGAAGAAATGCCATGCGTGATTTCTTGTTCTTTGACCTGGGAGATTCCATGGCTCGGTGGCGTAAATGTCAAGGACTGGAATGATACGGTGGAGCTGGTCTTGTAGCAAGCCCTCGAGCTGGTTGTGCAAATAGAAAGAGATGAGCTCTTCCTCCGTTGGATAGAACCTGAAGCCTGTTGGATGGTCCTCCATCATATTTCTCTTTTACTATATCCTAGGTTTTAAAGTAGGGATGCGGTCGTATGCGTTGTTCTCGACAACAGAACTGGTAGATTGTGTTTTGGAGAACCTAATAGATCTGGATAGACCCATATATAGAAGTGGACCGCTTGGTTTACAAAAGGGGAAATTTTTTTAACGTATGCAATGAGTTCATAAAGAGGACCGAAAATAAAATTATTAAGCACGTTCTATTTTAATTGATTAAAGGTCCATTTGGAGTGATTTTCTTTTTAAATATTTTCACTTTTTAACATTTGAGAGGTGCCTTTTTTTGATAATGAATGCGTGGATTGAATTGTTAAAAACTCATTCTTACGAGCTTTTTTGATTGCCGGCTAGATTTTATTTCTTTTATTTCATAGAAAATGAACTTCACTGAAAAATATTTTTGCAAAAAAAAGCTATTTTAGAAAAAATTAATTTTCCTGTATTTAATTGCCTTTTGCAAATAAGATAGAAGTCATTTTATGATATATTTTTCTTCAGAAAAATCTGATTTTTTTTTTTTTTGAGGAAAAAAAAGAAGAAGCTCAAGGAGAGTCCTTGGAATTCAGGTGTGGATATCGAGGTCTCGAGTTTGGGCCGTCGAGACCTTGGATCGGGGGCATTGGGGTCCCAAGAATCCGGGTGTCAAGTTTCATTGTCTGACAATCGGGTGCCTGTGTATAAACACTCAAGATGACCTTATCTTGAAAGAGATCAAGTTGTAAATGATTTCTGACTTTCAAAACTGCAAGTCCGTTTTTCGAATCTATATTTGATTTTTTAGTTAACTATCAAAAGAAATTTCTTTACTTATTTCCTAAGTGAATCAAATGTTGGAAAATAGGGTGAATATATATGTTCCCACTATTAATTTTTGCCAAAAAAAAAATATGAGCATTCATCTCGAAAACTTTTTCGCAAGTTTTTAGAAGTTAATAAATAGTTTTTTTCTTGAAATACGAAAAACTAATGATCGAGGCCCTAATAAATCTCGAATCATGATTGATAGGATCACCATTGACACTCCACATAATGAGACTCAAAATCAATGGGAAAATTACCAAAAAAGTCCTATATACTTATTGCAATTGTGTTAATTTAATTATAATTTTTTTTTGTTGGTCAATTCAGGCCATTTGACCACTTTTAATCTGCTGGAGTTGACGTGGATGTTGGCTATTCGGTCGATGTTGACATGAATAATTTTTAATAAAATTTTATTTTTTGAATTTTTTCTTTTCTTTTCTTTTCTTTTTTCCTTTTCTTCCTTCTTTGCTTCTTTTCCCCATAGTGGCCGGTGAGCCTTCAGTAATGGTTGTCAACCATTGGGTGAGGGTTGTGAAGCCTTTGTTGATTGCTAGTGAGGGTCGCTGCCCTTGGCTAGTCTTGCCTAGCTTGGGCAAGGCCTAAGGGCAAGTGAGGCCAGCCTCATCATGGCCTTGGGGGCTGTGGGCAAAGGTGGCCTTTTCCATGGTTGGCAAGGCGATGGTCACTTTCACCCACTGATGGTGAGGTCCTAGCGAAGCAAGGCTGCCTTTGCCTACAAATGGGGAGCCCATGGTGAGGGCTTTATGGCGCTCGCCTAGTGGCTGGTGAGCTTGTGGGGACAAGAATTAAAGAATGAAGAAAATAAAAAATAAAAAATAAAAAAATTATTAAAAATTGTTTCGTCAGTATCACTATCTATGTTAGCTTGACCAGTCAAAACTGGCTGGATAGATTAAATTGATACAATTGTAAAATGTTTATGATTGAATGAAAAAAAAATGTTTAAGACTAAATTGACACAATTATAATATATTTAAGACTTTTTCAATAATTCTCTCAAAATTCAACATGTACAAATACCTAATGACATCTATTTATAGAAGTCCCATCTCAGTTTTCACTTAAGAAAACTAAATCAGTTGAAAATGTGCAATAGTTCCCAGATGCAATATTGGGTGGATGCTAAATGTGTGAAGAATCATCATTTAGAAATTTCCCGGCAATAGCATAAGTGAGATAACCTTTTTCTTTTCGCACGTCGTGTTTCTGATCGGAAACGCTCACGTGGGGGAAAAGAACAGAAGAACCAAGAGAGAGCAAGACAGAAAAGTAGACTTCTATCTTCGACTTCCAGAACATTTAGGGTCTTAACAACGACGACAACAACATGAAGACCACAATAGTTAATATTCCTCGCATCCGACCACATGGAGTCAACCTCATCTTCACTGTTTCGCCGACTTGCTAATATTTCCATGTAGTAATTTGATTATTTTAGCCAGTCTATGTAGTCGGCTCATCTCATCACATTTTTCACACTAACATAAGGTAATATCCCATGATCTTCCACGAAGCTGAGAGCTTTTCTTTGATTGGGATGTAATGATTGTTTCTCAAACTTGTGGCGTTTTAAGTGGTTTCAGCCTTTGGGTGGAGGATAGACATGGAAGAGATGGAAGAGATGGAAGTAGCATTGAATCAGGACTTCAACTGGTTTATGCCAAGGTCTTTACGCCATGGGCCCCTTTTTTCAACTTGACAATTTTAAAATTAGCACTGAATCTGGAAGAATAATTAGGTCAAGTTTTCTCTCTTTTTATATCATTAAGAACTATTTCGTCACCGTACTCACTTTTAAATTTCAGAAATAGATTTTTCATGCTATCCTTGGTGTCTTCTAACAACCTTTTTGCTTTTCGGCCCCCTTTGTTTGTTTCAACTTAGGAAAAATGGACTTTAAGGAATGGACGATTCTAATGAAATTACAAATTGTTTTTTGATGTTTGCAAGTTACCAACTTTTCTTCATCATTTATTATTTTTAATTCTTTCTTACAAGTTTTTTTTTTTTTTAATTTACTATATATTATATGAATTTGATTGATTTTCATTTGAGTGATTTACCAACTTTTTCCCAATTGATTTTTTTACCAATCTGAAGTTATAGACTCTCGCAGGAGTTACTTATCAATATTTATTCGATTCTTTTAAAATATATCATTTTTTGTTATCATTTACCAATATTTTTTCTTACAAATGCCTTAAAATTCATTGACTCTTGTATGAATTCCCAAAATCTTTAAATGTGTCACCAGCTTTTTTCAATTAGGTTACCAAGTTGGTTTGGCTAACGAAATCTCATTAGAGTTGCATACACGTTTATTTATATATTTTCCTAAATTTACCAACTTTTCTATTGTGTTACCAACTTTATTTGTCTTGCTTACTACAGCATTAAATTTACCTACGTTAATTGCCATGTTAATTAGAGTGGTTATCAACTTGTCTTGTGTTGCTATCTTATTTGAGTTAACTACCGAATTATAAATGATTTATTTTAATTTTACAAATTTCTGTTAAATCTAACAAAAATTCGATCCTTTACAGATTTTCATATGCCTTTCTTATCAACGCCTTGAATAATTGTTATATAAAACTACCGTTCTTTATTTAAGTGATTTGCTAACTTTTCTTCAATTAATTATCAACTGGTTTCGATTTACAACTTTCATTTGAATGGCTTACCAAGAACTATTTTCTTATTAAATATACCAATTTTCCTATTAAGTTACAGTTCTTATCTGTCTTACTTACCAACTTTTTAAATATACTGATTCTTTTTAGAAATTACTAACCTCAATTAGAGTGATTACTAACTTTTTGCCGATTAGATTACCAAATAATTTTGCGTTACCAAATCTTATTTGAGTTTTATTCTTGGTTAAAAAAATCTTACTTGAGTTAGTTACCAATATTTATTTGGTGTTGAATTGTTAACTTCCCTTATTTTTGGAAAAAAATGTCTTCCTTATTGTTTACTAGCTTTTATTAATCCTTCTTGCTAATGGCATAATTTACCCACTAGTAAATGAAATTACCAACCTTTCTTTGTATGACTTACCGATTTTTTTTTTGATTAATTTACCATATAATTTTGGTTACTAGTTCTCCTTTAAATTATTTACCAAGGTCTACTATTTATTTTTTGAAAAATTTCTTATTGAATTTCCACTTTTATTTGCCTTGCTTACCTTTTTTTTTTTTTTTTTGTAATTTACTCACTTTTTTTAGAAATTACCAACCTCAGTTGGATTGATGACCCACGTTTCTCCTATTAAGTTATCAACTACTATGCATTACCAACTCTTATTTGAATTGGTTAACAATTTTTATTTGGTTTTTTCATTAGTTGGTGAATTTAAGGCTTTTTAATTACTTGCTTTCTTATTTCTAAAAAAAAAATTACTAACTTTTATTTGTCTTTCATATAAAAGTTTGGGAAAATTCTAAAAAAAGGGCCCGGAGTGCCATCGTTTTCTAAAATAAGGGTCCAGAGTAGATTTTTTTCAAATAAGGGTTTGAAGTGGCCTTATTTATTTCAATTAAGGGCTTGAAATAGCCATGCTTGTTTCAAATAATGGCTTGATTTCGCTGTTCATCGGCTGACTAAATTTTCCTACTGGTCAAGGATGTTTTTGTTCAAATTTTCTTTTCCTTTTTCTCTCTCTCTTTTTTTTTTTTTTTTTGGGTGTTGGCTAATGGCCACTATTAGAGGCTAGTGAGGGCTTGGCGACCTTCGCTGGTCGTTAGGAAGGGCTAGCAAGGGCTTGATGACCTTGCTAGTAGCTAAGAAGGGTTGGTAAGGGCCTGCAAGCCTTCGTTGGTTGTTGGCAAGGGTTGTCAAGCTCTCGTTTGGGGTTGGCGAGGGCTGACCTCATAGACGGCCATGAGGGGTAGCCTCCCCTTGAGCAAGGGTCACCTCGCCTGTGGCCAACGTGGGTGGCCCTTGTCCAACCTGTTGTGGGCATTTTCGATGGCCGACTGATCATTGGCAATGACGAAGAAGAAGAACAAAAAAAAAAAAAAAAGGAAAGAGAAAGGAAAAAAAGAAAAAAAAAGAAGAAAAAAGGGAAAATGGTAAATGACGAAAATACCCTTGGCCTCGAAAAGTCAAGCCCTTATTTGAAATAGATATAATCATTTCAGGCTCTTATTTGAAATAGACATAACTATTTCAAGCCCTTATTTGAAATAAGATTCACTTCGAATCCTTATTTGAAAAAAGTGATGGTACTTCAGATCTTATTTGAAAGAAGGTCCACTTCGAGTCCTCATGTTAGATTGGTCTTATCTTGCGTGATTTGCCAACTTTTCTACAATTAAATTATCAACAGGCTTTAGATTCCTGGCTCTCATTTAAGAGAAAATTTATTCACTTTTCTATTGAGTTACCATTTTATTTGTCTTGTTCACTAACCTTTTTTACGAGGGAAAATCTCAAATAAGGACTGGAAGTGGAGCCATTTTCTCAAAAAAAGGACCTAAAGTGGACACTGTCTCAAATAAGGACCCGGAGTGGCTAACTTACTCTCAATTAAGAACCTAAACTTCTAATTTTATTCACAGCCAATGATACTTTTGTCCAAGAACATTGTTGTTTATTTTTTGTCTCTCTCTTTCTTCTTTTTTCTTTCTTCATCTTTCTCACTCTCTACATCATCTCCATTATCAGCCCCTCCATCGCTCTTTGTGTCATCTCGTTGTATGACCAAGATTGTGTTTTCTTTAACATGAGCCATTACAAGGTAGTCTAACTCGTTGAAAATTTTAAATTTCGCTCCTCAAAATGGTTTGTAGACAATTCCACGAAGCTGAAATGAGCCTTCAAAAATAAGTTCTTTTTATTCCAACATTCATCGCAAATTTTGATCTCAAAGCCATAATATGAATATGCTTTTGCCGAGACTCAACTTCTTGTCTAACTCCTAAGCTATGCAACTAATCCTTTGGCGACGTATTTCTCTCGCCTAGAGAGTGCATCAAACTCCACTTATTCCGGGCCTTCCACTAATCCAGCAACTGCAATTTTTTGTGCTGTTTTCGGTCCTACTTGCCAACAACAGAGTAGCAATATCCAAGCATCGCCGGATCGTCTTGTTTGACCAACTTATGCCTCTATTCAATTAACACTTGTTGATCAACAATTTCACGCCAAAGAACAATTTTGTTGTAGCTAGTGACTATTTCAACCTCGGCAAGAGTTTGCCTCATCAATTTCAAATTTGGGTTTGCCTCTCTTGCGTAAACTCAATCTTTCAAAGATCCCTCTTCCCTTTTGCAATGCCAATGGCTCCTTTCAATAATCCCTAGTCTGGAGACACTCATTCACACTCTTGCCATTCTCATTGACACAACTGTTCTCCTCAATCGATACCCCATCTTGAGATTGATCATTAGTCGTATCTGACATCATTAACTATAGAAATTGTTGTATTTCATTGCCCCATTGCCGCCATTGATAGGTCATATTCGAGCTCTCGACCTCATCGACTGCTGCGCCTAATAGAAAATCCAACATCGTTGTCGTCAGAAGGAGGTCAATTCGAGCTGAGTACAAGCAAGTCGAGATTTTATGCATCTTGAGGAACTGAGGATTTTAGCATCCGAGAAGGTGGCCAATAGCAAATAACTCAAATCTGACTTCTTGTCATGAGGACCAAATACGTGATGACATGAAGATCACGAGGTCATTGGTAGGGGCCTGATTATGGTGTTGAAGAAGGAGGCAATGTAGACCGAAGGAGGAGGTGTGAGGAAGATGAAAAAGAAAAAAAATTAAAGAAAAAATGTTCTTGGACAAAACTACCCCAAGCTGTAAATAAGATTGAAAGTTTTGGTCATTATTTGAGATAAAATTAGCTACTTTGGGTCCTTATTTGATATAGTGTCCACTTTGGGTCCTTTTTTGAGAAAATGAACCCACTTCAGGTCTTTATTTGAGATTTTCCCTTTTTTACGATTAAGTTATTACCAAGTTTTGCACATGTAACACTTACTTGAGTTAGCGACTAGCAATTATTTGTTTTATATTTTATAAATTACCAAATGCTCTTATCTTTTACAAAAAAAAAAAAAAGTATCTTTTATCAACTTGTATTTATCATTCTTACCTACCTCTTAAATTTGGCAACTGTTATAATAAATTTTCGACCAAAAAAAACCTGTTATATTAAATTACCAATTTATGCAACTTACCAACTCTTTTAGTGATAAAGTATTTAATAGAAAATTTGTTGAATTAAAAAAAATTGAAAATTAATTAAAATGAGAGTTAGAAACCATAATTAGTTGATAACTTAAACGGAGAAAAGTTGACAGTTCACTTAAGTTAAAGTTAGTAATTTATCTAAGAATTGATAAATTTAATGTGTATTTAAGAACGATAAATAAAATTTAGTAAAAAAATGGTAGTTAAAAACATTAAGTAATACAAATGAATGTTGTGACCTAAAATTAGTTGGTAATTTCATTAGAGAAAAGCTGACAAGTTACTCTAATTAAGTTGGGAAATTTTTATGAAGAGTTAGTTAATTTAAGCCATTACTAAGAAATACAACTAAAAATTTGTAGATAATAAGCAAAGTTGGCAAATTAGAAATAAAATAAAACACGAATAAACATCAATAAGTAACTTAGAAGAGAGTTGCTAACCTGGAAGAAGTTAGTAACTGTAAGGGCTTCCTAAGCAATGCAAATAAAAGTTGGCAGCTCAATATAAAAGTTGGTGAATTAGAAAACAATTAATCGTTGGTAAATAAATAAAATAGGAATCTATAATCCAAAGCTAGTTGGTTATTCCTTATAATTTAGGTTGGTACTTCTATATAAGATTTGGTAAATTCAAAATCTTGGTAAATTTGCTGATGTACTTGATTTCTGCCTCGCAGTAGATTGACACTCTGCTTAGTGGCAGAGATTATTCGGAGCATCTGCTTCATGAGGAAGATTATTTCCACTACTGTTCTATTTTACGCTGCTCGTCATTATTGATGATGGCTTCTCTTCATATTTTTTCCAACGCAGGTAATTTGATGAAGTGGACGGTGAGCAAGAACTCGTGGAGGAGATGGTAATGAATAATACACTGGAATGCTATGACAATCTTCATTTGTTAAGAATTTAGTACTTCTGACCATAAGAAGATCAAGAAAGATCATGTACTGGGTCCTCTGTGGAATAAAGCTTCATTTTTTTCATTTTTTCCTGACTTTGTAATTACGCCTGTCTAGTAGAACTTCTAAATGGTGCGTAAGTTGTTGCTCTCTTGCTCATGACAAGGCCACTGACTTTTACTCTGACTCCTTGATCTCTTTACTGCTTCTTCTGGCATCTGATCTGAGGGAGTTAGTTCAGAAATTGCTCAGGCAAGCAAACAGGTGATATCTATTGTCCTGCAAACGTTCCATATGAGAACAGGTTCACAGAAAGAGGGGAAAGTAATATGCGGTTGCTCTCACATTCAGGTATATAATAAACTACAGGGCCAAAAAAGCCTTGTGAGGATTATCTGCAAATGAACTATTTTCACAGTATTCCATGTATTAAAGTTAAGGTAGTATAACTGCCGCCGAAAACCTATAGGTAAATATTTTTAGGTAGATGAAAAAATTGAGCCGTCAATAAATGATACCGGTGGTATATAGAAACTCTGCTCCTTGAATTCAAATGATCTATTACGTCCGTGAACAAAAATAATCTGAAATATGAGAGATATAGAGCATCAAACCCAGTTCCGCCGGTATAGTGCCTCAGTAGTTTTCGGTTTACGGATGGGCTAACGTCATCCATGTAAATTAGCCTTTTGCCTGTTGGCCTATGAACCTTCCTCTGATCGTTTCGACATTCTGCAATAAACTCTGACACGCATGACTAGTGTGGCTCTAGTTCAACTTATCAACCTACAGAAGATGCTGCTTTAATCAAGCGGGAAAGAAGTATTCAATGTAAATTAACTCGACTGCCTTAATTCAGACACCTCCAGGAAACTGTGGGGTCTACTAGCCGGTTCTGTGATGCACAATGTTGACTGTTCGAAGTGCTGCGTTATGTGATTTTGTTTAGTTTATAAAAGAAGTGCTTTAGCCATCTCTGCGTTCTACCATTCAATATCTTCACTTCTCTTGCTTTGCTTTACCTTTTTCTTTCCCTTGACTGTTGTTTGCCCTATTGGGTCGGCTAAACGCTTAAACCTCAACAGTGGAATATCTGGAAGGAAGTCCTGCCGAGATGTGGTTTATGTTCATGCTCAAACAAGAGAATTTCATGCGACCCTCACCGGACTTGGTAAGGGGAAAAGAAGGAAAAGAAAAAAGAAAATATTCAATATTTTATAAAAATTTATCAATATCAACACTGGCCATTCTATGTGGCACTATTGGTGTCCACATTAGCAATTTATGGTTAAAATTTTTTTGACGGACTCAATTGATAAAACATGAAAATGCTTATGACTCAATTGGTATAATTGAAAGGTTTATGAGTTAATTGGTTAAACTGTAAAAATGTTTATGACTCAATTGTAATATCATGGAACTCATTATGGAGACAAAAACTTATAAGGTGGCTGATGAATTATTGACATAAGTGAAATTTTAGATTAAGTAATTGACTTCAAATATATCTGTCATCAATTCAATGATGTTTATGGATTTTACTTCAATTTTATAAGAAAAATAAAGTCGGGTCTTTACTTCCTGCTCAAGACATTACGTTTGGTCGTCCGGATTTCTAATCGGGATAGAACTGGATAGGATATGATATGAAATCCTATGATTTTTTTATATCCCGTCTATTGTTTGGTGAATCATAATATTAAAGTCGGATATGTTCACATCATATCATGTACATTTTTTTTTTTATATAAACGGCATATCTGTAACATCCTGGGTCCCACTTGTGTGATATTGTCCGCTTTGGACACTGAGTCCTTACGGCTTTAAAACGCGTCTCACAAGTTTTAAGGGAACCCAAGCCTTATATACAAGGCCCATGACCCCTCCCTAAGCGATGTGGGACAAGAGGGAGAGGAATCCCTTCCCTTCCCTTGAGCGCGTCCGAAGATCGGAGGTGCGGACGCACCACCATCCCTCCTCCCCGCGCACCGCCGCTCGGGTCGTCACAATATCATTATAAATGAACTAAATGTTCATAAACAGAGATAGTGAAAATCACTCGTAACACTATTACTTAATTTATTTTTATTTTTTTCCTCTTTTTTATATTATTTTCATTATTATTTCTTTTTTCTCCTTTCATCATTCTTTAATAAAATTTTATCAAATAGTAAATTGTACTAACATACCAAAAATACAAAAATACCTAAAATATATAATAAATATAAATATTAAATTTATAGATTGAATATTTAATATAAGATAGAATTAAAGTTGAATATATAAATTAAAATAAGATTAATTAAAAATAAATGTTTATTTTTTATTTCTTAAATTAGAATTCAAATATTATTTATATTGAAATATAATTTCAATTTTTTTAATTTAATAAGTTTGTTATTCAAGAAAAATAACTTTCCTATTATGAATATTACAAATTCTATCCACCTTTATCCCACCTCTTCCATGGGATAATTTTATCCTGTCTATATCTCCCTTATATCCAATTTTATCCCGTCCTTGAGCGAGCACTAAACGTAGGATATGATAAATCATATTATATCCCGAATTTTATCTTGACTGCTAAACGCAACTTGAAAGGATTTCGCTTTCTAAATATTAAATTCATTTTGTCATGACTTCTTTTGGGTAAACGGTCATGAAATAATCCGAGGTTAGGAATCATTAGAAAGAAGTTTTCTAATCCAAGTAAAACTTTCCGGCCAACATAGAATAATAGTAAGGATAAAGCTAAAATTGATGGGCTCATGATCACTTTTCTTTAATGAAGAAACACGTCATCATCGACCTGCCGACTTTTGAATCTTAACCGATCCACGAACAACGTGTTGGAATTGCTTTGCCTCTTCTATAGAATTTTCTTTGGGAAACCGTTTCTAATCCATATCACGAGGCAAAATAAGTCACTCATATAAAGTTGGTAATTATGCAATAATTTTTACATTTAAGGCATTGGTAAATAACATGAAAAAATTATTTTAAGATAAGAATTTTTTTTTCAAAGATAAGAAAAGTAATTAATTTAATAAAAAAGGCAAATACCATGAAAAATCCCAAACTTATGAGAGAGAGAGAGAGAGAGAGAGAGAGAGAGAGAGAGAGAGAGAGAGAGAGAGAGATACCTCCTATTTTAATTCCATTCAGGATATTTTTATCACACTATTATAAGTTTGATATTTTTTATGACATAAAAAAAGTTTGTGGTATTTTTATCACAATGGCTAAGTTTAGGGTTTTTACTTACACAAAAAAAAAAAATCAGATAGTTGTGTTACAATGGGCATAATTTGGGATTTTTTGTGATATTAACCATGAAAAAAGATAATAATTAGTAAGTAATTCAAATAAGAGAACTAAATAAAAATGGTAACTAGCTCAAATAAGAGTTAGTGATGCACAACTAGTATTAAGTCACTCAAAAAAAAACAATGTTAAGTTTATATACAAGTTGGTAAAAAATATAACAGAATATTCATTTGCATATTGTGCTAATTTTATAATGATGAAGATAAGTTACCAATAAATTATCAAAAAATTAGGTCATCGCTAATTGTCCTAAGGATTTATCAATTCTTCCTCGAAGTGTTTAATGGCAGATAAGTTAACGTCGACATAGAGATAAAAGTCTTACCAATGAATGGAAATTCATCTTGTTAGCTTGATCATGACAGGATGTCGACAGTCTTTTCTAACGGCGGCTAATTGCTCGTCACTAAGGGTCTGTTTTGCAATTGGTCAAACATTACCCAATTCTATTCATTTGTTTCTAAGTATAAAAAAAGAATAGAAATTCATTCGGTAAATTTTTTTTTCGAGAACAAAATTTGGAACAGAATTTGGAACATAATCAATGAGTAAAAAAAAATTGCTTTTTTATTCTCGACAGCAATTTTAGAATCAAGACAACCCAAATTTCTTTTTTCTCTTTTCTCTTCTTCTTTTTCTTCTTCCTTCTCTCTTCTTCTTTCACCATTGCGATCATCGCCAACCGGTTGGGCAAGATCTAGCGAGCTCGCTAGAGGCTCGGCTTTGCCAGGATTGGGCGATGCTTGGCTGATGAAGCGCGGCCTTGACAGGGATCAGCAATGCCTCGGCGAGGTTGCCGGCTCTCGTTTGGTTTCATCAGTTATCTTGAGGTCGGCGACTGGCCAAAGCTTGAAAAAGAAGAGAAAGGAAAAAAGTAATAAAATTATTAAAAAATTAAAAGAAAATGGTTTGGATTAGAAATTTTGAATGTTTGTATCAAATGCAATTCTATTCCGGCAATAGAAATTTTAGATAGTTATTAAACGCCTTTAAATGTTTAGAAATTCTTCCGGGAAATATAATAGAAAAGAATAATTTCTAATCAGAAATTTTTCTTGAGAATAGAATGGTTACTAAATAGACCCTAATTGGCACGATTTTTTGTTATTGTTGTAAATAGTTCATTGGTATATATCAATCTTGCTCACAAATACTGGAATTCACGATCAAGACCAATGGCATTTCCCAAAGAGATTTGTTTTCGTTGGTTTCAAAAAGATTGATGATTAGATAACATTTGCCATAATTTCGTGGCCATGTTGAGCAAGGCAAAATGCCTTGTCTAACGAATTCTGTTTTAGTAGATTTGCAAAGTAGGTCCATAAGATTATAACTTTCATACCGAAAGAAATTATGCCGCAAGTCCAATTCCATGGAGGATCATCCGTCCAACCGCCTGAGAGGAGAAACTGATCCCGTCAAATGATGTTCGTTCTTTGACTTTACCGATAATCATATTCCATGAAACTAGATATGCCGTATCTGAAAACTGTTTAAAATGTCGGAAGTGAAATATACGTATTGAACTGAAGTTTCACAGAAGTTTCCTATGCCTCATAGAAAAACTTCATCGCTTGGAAGCCGAAGCCAGGCACGAAGTCGACGAATTGGTGATAGATTTGGCTTTGTCAATTGCCTAAGGTAATTTTCTAGACTCTCTATACATATAATGCTCCGAAAACACGAGGAAAACTCCATCGACGTCTTGAAGATAGTGGGAAGACAGTTGCTTCGGGGAAATTTAACTTGCCATAATATTTGAGCTCGAAAGTCGCTTTAGGGATAGAGACGAGTTCGATTTTAAGAATCCTTTCTCTAGCAATAAAAAGTAGCCGAAGCTGTAGTACTCTTATCGCTGGACGCAGTAGGACAAACACCAAAAACGTACCTCACTTTTCACTCAACAAGCAACGACTTACACAACTCTACTTTTAAAAATATCAAGTACATACCTAAATTTTACTTTTGGAGACCATTTACGATTATGTGGTTTCTTTTAAAAAAATACATCCCCAAAATCCCAAGCTTTCACAACCGCAAAAATGCACTCAAAATCAATTAAAAACCAAACAATTGAAATATGAACAATATGCTAAAATGAGCTTACAAGGAGGGTGTAATTTGGTCTTTCAAATGTGGGTTTCTGATTAAAGATGAGTGGATGATATTTGCAAAAATTGAGGTATGTAAGTGGTCATTGAATAAGTGAGGTAAATTTTTGATATATTTCCTGTACTACTAACGAAAGACCATTAAAGACTTTGGGGAAAGTGGAAGCATCGTTTGGTGAACGAAATTTTGGTAAGTGGACGGTCACCTGGAGGACTTATTTGGAATAAGTGGGCCAGAAATGAAGATAATTAAGGCCATCTCAAGAAGCCAAATCGGAATGAAGCGACATGAAGTCAGTGGCTTAAGAGATTTCATTTTTCTTGAAGGGAGGAAAGGACATTGAAAATAGATCTTACACTTAAATAATGCATCCAAGCTTTTATCTATGTACACCTGTTTATTTTCAGATGAGCATTATATTAATGGTAAGCTATGTCGTCCACTGTAGTATTATGCATTACAGTGGTACCCGCTTCAGCACTGTTAAGAGCGACTTGTAAAATTTCTCTGCAAAGGAAGGAATTCAACTAAGGAAGATGCATGCAAGTTCTTGAGATAGAAAAAGGAGAAAAAATGGAAAGATAATTCTTGTTTGGTGAGTGTTTAGGGTTTTCTTGTCCTGTAGGGAGACATCTCGTCTCTTCATCTGTTCTTACGCGACTACTATAATTAGGGTTTTGGATAGTGAGAGTTTGTTCTTGATTCTCACCTGTAATTTTTCAAGATCACATAGTAAAAGAAATCCTCCTTTGCCCATGGATATAGTTAAATGTCAAACTACGTAAGTACATAGTTGGATTTTGCTGTTACTCATTCGAATTTTTTATTGTCATTTTTTTTTGCAGTTGCACACCCTATACATGAATAGAACAACAAATTCTATATAAATGGAGCATACATATCTATAGAAGCACACTTAGCAGTACAGCAAATCGAAAAAAAAAAAAAAGCTGATGAAATCGATAGTAGACATTTTGGATCTTGATCGAGACGTTCTATTATTCTCTTGTATATGCACATAATTTGAGGATATTAACCCTTTTTCCATCGGGATTTCTATTGCTCCATGGATGAGATCCATACATAAACTGGATTTTCTAAGGACTGTGCTAAAACCAATTGAGTTGTTCCCAATCCCATATAGGTTCTTCTAAATCCATACTTGTCGTCTCCATGTCACTAGAAATTCCGGCATAATTTTCTACCACTGGCCTTGATGATGATGCCGATCCACCGCTGGTGCCGCCACCATGTCCACCTAGTATTGTTTCTCCAGCCATCAACTCTGCTGGCCGACGATCAAATGCTCGAGAGCTCTCGGACACAATGTATACTCGGCACAATGCAAATTCATGCCTCAACTACAACGTTTCAAGGGGAAAAACATGAAAACAAATTTGTAGCACCCAGAGAAAGATATGAGAAGATGAATGGCGCTAATTCTTAATAAGGGCTTTAGTTCAAACCTCATCCTTTCAAACCTCTAATAGGTGGGTCATTAATGTGAACATCAATTGCTTGCAAACTTAATTACAAAAAATTTGGGTGACATCCATGAGCATAATTGCTCGGTGGTCTTGGGCCTTTGTCACTCCAAAAGTTAGTATCACAGGTAAGGTTTTCCCTTACACTTATAACCGATTACCAGCCCCTTCCACAACTTGATGGGGGACAATCTCAATAATCTCCTCCTCACACATCGGGCCTAGGTTGGAGGTGCAATAATTGGTAACTCTCTCACGTGACCTTTTTTTGTCATAATATTTTTATTATGATCCCATATTCAGTTTAATACTATCCGCATTGAGTTTCATTGATGTTTTATTATCCTCATCAAATTTTGATGACTATGGTTACTGTCTAATTTAAAGATAGCTATTTTGATGGGAGATGTTATCTATAAGGTTTTGAATAGGTATATAGATAGGTCATCTAAGCCAAACCCTCTCATTTTTCTCATTATTTTGATTATTTGATAAACCGGATAACACACCATCAACATCGAGATGGCAATTGGTTAGAAGTGCCTATTTTCGACAGAATTTTACACGATTTTACATTCGATCTCGATTATCAAGATCTTGGTTTTTCTCAAATTTCTAACATTTTTTGGTCAAGATTTGTTGGCAAACCTAAGCTTTGATACTAGTGTTACGTGGTTTTGGGTCTCTCTCACCTCAAAAACCAACTCAGTAGGTGATGTTTTCTTTCACGCTTATAAATTGACACACTAGTCATTTCCACAACTTAATGTGGGATAACCTCAACAATACTTCTTGGTCAAACTATTGGTTCCTCCAATCAAAATGAAGAAAAATGTGACTCATCTAACAAAGTCCAAAGTTCAATTGCATTGACTAAAAGAAGAGATGACGAGTGTATGGATGATTACTCTTTATAGTTTAGTTATTTATATAAAATATACACACACACACACACACACACACACACACATATAAAGTCATTGATCGATCATGTAATGCACGCTTGTGTAAATAATGTTTTCCACCGCCTGATATTTCTAACAAAAGTTCAAGACTGATCATGCAATTAACTAAAACGAAGATCGAATTCAAATAGTTCAAGCACTCGCTTACCTTAAACTTGGGCATACTAGAACTTGCGGAATTGGAATTGGGAGGTGAGATTATTTCTGCGGCTCTGTACTCATTCAATTTCCATTTGGTTTTTGTTCCTGTTGGAGCTTTTCCCACATAGAAGACCATGGACTTCTTCATCCCAATCACTTTGTTGTCTGATGAGTAGATGTAACCAGGCGATCCAATCGCCTTCCAATAACCCATCGCCGTGCTTCTGCTCGGTCTCCCTCCTCTGGCTTCTCTCTCCTGCATCGGAGCGAAGAAGAACCACTGCTTTTTGTCTTCTCGGCACAGCTCTCCAGAAAGCTCTGCAGCGTTAAAGCACACAAAACACCATAAGAGAAAGCGATAACTTCACTTACAATTCGCGACAAGTTTGCACATTCATCAGAAGCCGCGATTCCGTTTCAGTGACAATGAACAAGAAACATCGAGAAAGAAGAAAGCCCATGCATAATTTCTTTTTCTTCTACCGGGGAGATTCCACGGCTCGGTGGCGTAAATGTCAAGGACTGGAATGATCCGGAGGAGCCGGTCTTGGAGCGAACCCTCGAGCTGCTTGTGCAAATAGAAAGCGATGAGCTCTTCCTCCGTTGGATAGAACCTGAAGCCTGTCGGATGATCCTCCATCATATTTCTCTATATCCTAGGTTTTTAAAGTGGGCGATGTGCTTGTATGTATTTAACTTGGCACCAGAATTGGTAGCTTGTGTTTTAGAGAACATGATAGATCTGGACAAGGCCTATATATCGAGATGGACCACTTGGTCTCTAGAAAAGGAATCTGACGTGTGCAATGACGTCAATAAGGAGGGTCCATAAAAAAGAAAAAAAGAAAAAAGATATTAAGTACATTTCATTTTAGTCTATTAAGGTCCATCTGAAGTGACGTTCTTTTGAAGTATTTTACTTTTAACATTTGAGAGTTGCTTTATTTGGTAATGAACACGTGTATGGATCTCTAATCATTTGAGCTTTCATAGTTGAAATAATAACACAAATAGTTTCTGAACTTTGGCTCAATGCGCAGTATAATCCCCGAACTTCAATTTGTTTAATGTGATTCATAAACTATAACTTAATGTGCAATGTGATCTTCAAACCTTAATTAAAATAATGACATAAATAGATTACATCTTCTTTTGCTTTATAGAATATGAACTTTATGGAAAACTATTTTCAAAGAAAATTATGTTGAGATAGATGGTTTAAGTTTGTCATATTTGGTTGTCTTTTGCATATAATATAGAAGTTGTATTCTGATTTTTTTTTTTTTTGAAAAAAACACTTAAACCAATTTTTGGGAAAAAAAACAAACCTCAAGTAGAGCCCTGGGGATCTAGGTGCAGATGGTAAGGTCTTGGGGTGGGGAGGTTAAGTTGTATTTTGAAAAATGATTTCCGACTTTATAAAGAGCAAGTCATATTCTTGAATTTAAATACAAAGTTGATTATGAGAAGACTTTCAGTTGGTTCACTTTTTATGGGACTGAAACTTTAGGAAAAATAGAAAAATATTTTCTAACCATAGATTTTTTCACAAAACGAATTGAGTATTTATGTCGAAAATTGTGGCATTTTGCTTAAAGAGCCCTAATCAAATTGTGAATCAATATTGATATAGAATCGCCGCAAACACTCCACAGAAAGAGACACAAAACTTAACCTGATGATTTCTACCACAGACAATACTAGATGGATGATCAACGTGGAAATAACCCATCATCTAGAAATGTCAACGGATGATACTTTCCATTGTCAGTCTACGAAATATATATATATATATCCCTTTTCGGACATCGTGTTTATTTATAGAAACATTCACGCGGCAAATCAGAAAAACAACTTGGAGACAGCAGGACAAAGAGAAAGACCACAGAATATTCTTCGTCGCCATCCATGTATAGACAACGTGGTCTTCACCGTTTCGCCAGCTAGCTCCGAAACCCTAATTTTTCATGCGATAATCTCAGTACATTTAGTCAGTTTCTGCGGCGGGGTCATCCATCTAAATGTTCCCACTGGCGATAGCTATATCCTACGATCTTCCAAAAAGCTAAGATGTGAACACTCGTCGTACTATAAGTGGTTTTGGGTGGCGGCCAGAGATAGAAGTAGCGTTCAGATAGCGCGCTCCAATTAGATTTTGCCGACAATATAATTTGCACCGAATCCGGAAGAATATTTTGGTCAAAGTTTTTTCTTCTTCTGATCGGATAAAACTATTATGCCAACATTCTCAGGTTTAAATCTCATTAAAATATTCTTCATGCTATTCACTATTCAGTGTGATATTCTCCGCCAGGACCACGTTTTATTTTATTTTATTTTTACACTAGTGTGGGTTTCAGCTTACGAAAAATGAGTTTTAAGGAGTGGACCATCCTACTGTTCAATTTCAAAGAAAACGGATTTTTTTTTTCTGTGATCATATATTTTTAAAAGAGTTGGCACGTGTTAATAAACCGTTGGTAAAAAAAAAAATTATTGGTCACCTGATATTTTTTTTTTTTTGGGTGACTTGTTGGTAATTTACAGAAACTTACAATTACAAATACATTTTTATAGTTTACAAATTATTACTTTTCCTTTATATTTCACTAACTTTAATTTTTCTTTCTTACCCACTCTTCAAATGTAGTAATTCTTGTATGAATCTATCGATCTTTATTAAAGTGACTTACCAAATTTTTTCCTTTTGGAGTACCAACTCATTTTGGGTTAGCCAATTCTCACTGGAGTTACTTATAGATCATTTATATGGTTCTTTAGATTGATTGACTTCTATTGTGGTCTTCCAACATTCTTTCTTGTGAATGTCTAAATTTATTTCTCTTATATGAGTATACTGACATTTATTTGTGTTACCAGCTTCTTTCCATGAGGCTATAAAGTAGTCTT
The DNA here is from genome assembly GCA_016097615.1 of Eucalyptus dawsonii. Taxonomy (NCBI): domain Eukaryota; kingdom Viridiplantae; phylum Streptophyta; class Magnoliopsida; order Myrtales; family Myrtaceae; genus Eucalyptus; species Eucalyptus dawsonii. Next base: position 11,352,221 of record CM027880.1, on the reverse strand, counting down.
AATTTATCAACCCTCATTTGAGTTATTTACTAAAGTTTATTTTATTTTATTTTTATAAATTTATTAGCTATTTTTGGAATTGCCATTTTTATTTTCCTTACTTACCAACATGTTAAATTTACCAACTGATTTTAGAAATTACCACTGTTAATTATAGCGATTATCAACTAGTTTTGTATTGCCATCTTATTTTACTAAGTTATCGATGCTTATTTGATTTTCTTTTCAATTACAAATATCTCTTACATCTAAAAAAAAAATTCCTTATCTTTTACAAAATGTTATATTCCTTTCTTACCAAACCCTTAAATTTACCAACAATTGTATAAAATTGCCAAAATTAATTTAAATGATTTATCAACTTTTCTTCAATTAGAAATTATCAACTACTTATTATTTATCAACTTTTTATTTGGGCTAATTACCAACGATTTTTTTTTTTAAACTTACCACTTTTCCTAATGAATTACCACTTTTAGTTGTCTTACTCACTAACTTAAAATTCATCACCCTTTATAGAAATAACCAAGCTCATCTAGAGTGATTATCAAGTTTTCGCCAAGATTACCAACTAGTTTTGTGTTTTGAGTTAGTTACCAGTGCTTAATTGTTTTCTCTTAATTATTAACTACCTTTATCTTTGGGAAAAAGCTTTTTCTATTGTTTACTAGTTTTCATTTACTTTCATTACCAACGGCTTAAAAGTACCCACTATTTTATGAGAACAATAATATTTATTTGTGTGACTTACCAACTTTGCTCCAATTAATTATCAACTAATTTTGGATCACTCCTCTTTTAGTTGCTTACCAACGTTTATTTGTTTTATCTTGAAAAGATTTTCTAGTGAGTTTCCACTTTATTTGCCTTACTTAATATTTATTTTTGATTTACCAAATATTTTTTGCAAATTACATACTAATTAGAGTGATTATAAAATTGTCTTCAATTAAGTTATGAACTAATTGTATGTTAGCATCTCCTATTGAGTAAGTCACCAAGTTTATTTGATTTTTTAATTATCAGCTTTCTTACTTATGAATAAATGAAAGCTTCTTACAAAAACCTCGAACTCACCAACTAATGAAATAGCCGGCCCTTTGTTGTGTGAGTTTCCAATTTTTATTTTTGTTTCGATTAAGTAATTAATTTATTTTAGGTTACTACCTCTAACCTGAGTTACTTACACACATTTTTTTAATTTGGAAAAAAATTAATCAACTCTTCTATTGAGTTGGCACCTTTATCTACTTTACTTACCAAACTTTTCCTACGATTAAGTTATTACCTGGTTTTATGTAACTAACGCTTATTTGAATTAGGTACCAACATTTATTTGTTTTTCATTTTTCAAATTACCACCTGCTCTTTGACCCCAAAAAAAAAAAAAAAAAAAAAAAAAAAATTACCACCAGCTCTTGTCTCCAACTAAAAAAATTATCTTTTACCTTTTACCCACTTTATAGATGGCTTGCTTACTGACATCTTAAATATACCAATTATGAAATAAAATTACCAATCTTTATTTGAGTGATATACAGACTTTTTTTATTTATTATGTAATCAATAAAACAATTGGTAAATCAAAACAACAAACAAATGTTGGTAACTTGATAACTTACTTGGGAGAAACATTGTTAAAACACTTAAATTAAAGTTAGTAATATTATATAAGAGTTGGTAAATTTAAGGATAGTTAAGAAAGGTAAACAAAAGCTTGTAAAAACTAAGAAACGTCTGTAATTAAAAGGAAAAAAAAAGCTTAGTAAGTACTTGATTGAGAGTTGGTGACCCCAAACTATCTGGTGCCTTGATCGGAGAAAAGCTTATAAGTGCCTCTTATTAAGATTGATAATTTTAAAAAAGTTGACAAATTTAAGGCGGTCTTGAAAAATGCAAATAAAAGTTGGAAAATTGAAAAAAAAACCAAATAAATATCGATCAATAACTCAAATAAGAGTTGCTAATCATATACTTTGTAGTAATTTACTCAGAGAAAGTGGATAAGTCATGTTAATTTTGTTGGTAGGAGTTAGTAAATGTAAGGGCTCGTTTAGTGATACAAATAGAAGTTGATGAATAAATAAAACTACTAAGCATTGGTAAATAATTCAAATGAGAATTGGCAATTTAAAGTAAGTTGCTAATGTAATTTGACAAGTTGGTAGTTTATTCCGATTTAGGGTGATAATTTCATATAAGAGTTTGAAAAATTTGAAATATTATTAGGCTATGCAAATAAAAATTGATGAGTTTAGTACAAAAGTGCTCATTTGTAAACCATAAAAATTTAGATTTTCTATAATAGCGTTGGTAAGTTTCCAACAGGTTATCTAGAAAAAAGTCACTTGTTATTCCATTTACCAATGTTTTTTTACACTTACCAATTTTCGTTGAAATATAATGACACAGAAACAGTATGAACTTTCGGACATGGAACAAAACAATTCTATTGAATTTCAATGTTGTTTTTCAAAATTCGGAATTACTTCATAGAACCACCCATGTAACTTCTAGATTTTTTATTTTAAAGATTCTATTGTCGTTTTGACAGTTGTGTCTCTCACCGGTGGAAGTGGAAGTGCTTCCCTGCAATTATGATTAGCCCCTCAGCTTCCAAAAAGCGATTTTGAAAATTATTGCAAAGTCTTAATTGATGCCATTCAACAAGAGTCTTTACTCTCGGAGTATTTAGCCTTTCGTTGTAGATTCTCGCTTCCTACTTTAGCAATATCCAGGCTTTTGATTAAATAGGTACTGCATCCTCTTTTTTTTTTTTTTCCTCTCCATAATCTCCCGTTTAGAGTTCAAAATATTGTACAATCGAGTCTTCTTTTATCTATTGTTCTAATATAGGTACTGCATCCATTATGTAATGATTTGTTTTGAAATGGAAAGTTTATTTCTAGCAAAAGAAAAAAAATGCAGAGAAAGAATTTCAAGAACACCATTAATGTGAGTCTTACATTCATTGATTCAACTTGAATGTGAACGTGCGATTTGCAAATTATTCATCGATTCAATTTGTCAAACATTGTCAACACGTTCACATTCATGATCGTGTGATGATTTGATTCAAATACTCACGAGAGTGAGTCTCACATTCACTGATTCAACTTGAATGTGAACGTGCAATTTTTTTTTCTTTCTCTGCTTGTTTAGAAAGAATCATGCGAAATTCGGAAGCCTTACCAACAAATTTTGACGCATCCAAAGTGAAATGCAAAAACCGTGTCCAATATATTGGACAACGAGAGAAATTTCAATATCGATTCTCAACTGGTTTTAGAATTTTGAAATTAACTGAATATTAGGTTTCTCCACTTTAGAGGGGTTTATTTTTAATGACTAAAACCATCAAATCCACGTGCTATATGATATCTCCTCTTGTTTTTTTTTTTTTTTGCCTTCTTAAAATGTCATAAATTTATTGTATGAATGCCAATTTAATCTTAAACATTTCTATTTGATTAATATAATCTTAAAATTTTGATGGTTTGTCAATGTGGTTTTTCAGGTTAAATTTGGCCTGAAATCACCGAGTGAAAGCCAGTTGTCCTATGTAGCACATTTGGTATTGACATGGATAACTTTTATAATTTAAAAAAAAAAATTTGAATGTTACTTTTTTCCACTTTGGCTAGCGAGGCTTGCCTGATGCCAACCATGGTTGAGGTAGCCTTCACTAGATCTAAGGGAGGGTCATGACCCTTGTTAGCTACGAGCGAGGGCTGTAAGCCCTTGCATCGTGGTTGACGAGGGTCATTGGCCCTGGCAACTCTCACGGACCACAATGGAAAAAACAAAGAATTTTTTTTAAAAATTCAGAAAAATTTTGTTTATAATTATAAAAATGTCAATGTAAATGCTAATTGTGTCATGTAGGATGATTATCATCTACATTAACTATTTCTAATCAAAATTGGTTTGAAGGACTATATTGGCAAATTATCAAAAGGTTTAGAACGTAATTGGTTAAATTGAAAGGTTTAGGAATGAATAAACATCCATACAATATGTTTATAATTTTTTATTTATAAATTTCCCGATATAAATACCTAGATCCAACACTTAAAAAGTGCAATAGAATTTCCAAATCTTTTGTGTGATGTTTAGTTTGGTGTCATTTCTTCTTCCATCGTTTATTTAAGTTTCCTAGCTTGGAAATTTCATTCGTTTGAGTTACATTGGCCACTTGGTTGTTGGAGAAGTTGACTTGGCATTGTTTTAAAAAGCCATGTATTAGCGATCCTATTGTAAAATAATGTCATGTCACTCTTTATGCCTATCCAAAAACTTAAATAGTTGGAAATAAGAATACGAAATAGAGAATTGAGAGATTTCAATATATTTTGATATATATAAAAGAGTAAGGATAACGTATTTATAGGCTTAGATAAAGGAAATCAAGGGAAATCAAATTAGATGTGCACAAGCAAAATAGATATAGAAAAGTAGACAAAATATCTTAGATATCTCTAAAATATATTTTAATATTGCTAGGTGACATTGTCAATTGGAGTTTGAATTAATGTCGAACAATGCAACGAGAAAATTGTGCCTCTAATGACATCGCAGGACAGGCTTGTTGATTTGTAGTGGGGCGATGTGTGAGACAACATCTTCTAGATTTGGATTGTTTGATGGCAGTGAGTTGTTTGGTACTGTCGCGACCTAAATTTCGGGTGCATCATCTAAAATTAGGCTAATGAACTACTAAGTCTAACTTAGCTCGGGCTCTCCCAAGCCCATACCAATTCGCGGCTTAGGTTCAATTTTTTTTTTTTAATGAATTTTATCTATGAGTCACCACTAATCAGTTTATAGTAGGTCGATTAGACACATAAGTAAAATAATGGGAGAATTATTTTACTCCTACAAACCATATACTTTGGATACGGGGACTTGGTTACACTAGATTTCTCTAATGCCATTTTAATACCTTTCTTTTTTATTTTGAAAAAATATTTTTTAGGCAACTTGAATTGATTTTTAATTTTCTTCCCTAACATGCGAGGTGATTATATAGGTGTGCAAACCACCAATTTAACACTCAAGAAAGCAATGAATAAATTACGGGACTTACCTTGTAGTAACGAAAACATCTGCGTTGTTAGATTAGCATTCACATCAACAACTCACGTAATTTCTTTTTGTTTTCATTTGATTAATGAGAATCATGCTTTATGTAATGCAATATAACTAAGCGCAAGATGACAACCATTCTCATTCCCAAATAGTTTGGAATGTAAATGATTTTTCTATTTCTATTTTTAGAATAGTTTCTAAGAAAATAACCGTTTGATAACGACACAAAATTTCTTCTTTTCCTTGATTCTGACGGTGGTGGTGACGACCGATGACCTTTAATATAAAAAATAAAAATAAAAATGATTTAGTAACAAAAAAATAATGAATAAAATAAAATAAAATAAATCATAAAAAAATAAAATAAAAATATCATTTTTTTTAAAATTAAAATATAAAAATAAATTTATTTTATTTATTCTATTTTATTTTATTTTACAAATAAATTTATTTTAAAATGAATAAAAATAAAAAAATAAAAAATAAAATTTATTTGGCAAAACACTCAAGGCAAATAAAAAAATAAAAAAATTTATTATATTTTATTTTATTTTACAAATAAATTTATTTTAAAATGAATAAAAATAAAAATAAAAAATTTTATTTGGCAAAACACTCGAGGCAACAATCACTAAATAACATGTATTTCATGAATCAAATTTAATATCACATGCACATGACATTTTTTATTTTATTTTTTCTTAAAAAATAATGCAATCTAACCTAGGGATTGAGACTAATTTATCCTAAGTAATTTTTTTGGGTATTTTTTTTTATGAAATTCGAAATTAGGAAAAATGTGAAAATTATCTAGCTAAATTAAGATTATTTTCAATTTGTATTAGGAATTAGGTTAAGCCAAATCCTAATTTAAACTAAGATATTATCTTAACTTTGCAATTTCTAACCTAAGATGCAATCTATCTAAAAAAATCAATCTAAACTTAAAATGAAATATGCAATTTTATCCTAATATGCAATGATATACAAAGAATGCCCTAATTCTACATGACATATGCACGATGATTTTTGTTTTTTTAATTATTAATTTCGAAATTCAAAATTGCTAAATATAAAAATCTAACTAAAGTGAGATATTATCCATTTTAAGCTAGGAAATAGACTAATTTAAATCCTATCTTAACTTAAAAAATTTATCTCAACATGCAATTTAATTCCAAGATACCATCTAACCTAGATATCAACTAAACATGCATTCTAATATAATTAGACAAGAATCTAACTATTCTATAATGCAATTTTATCTAGGAAATTAATTGTAATCTACATAATATGCAAATGCAATACTTTTTGTATTTTTGAGATAAATAAAGCAATTAAAGGATAAGCACCAAATCATTCAAAATCATCAAAGATATCATACATTGTTGGAATCAGGGAACAATATCCAAATCAGCTTGATTATTTCACTAATAAAATCAATAATTTGATCTTAAGTCTCAGGATATCAATTTTATTCCCACGTGATTAATTATTCCATCTAAAGCCTTATAGATGGAATAAAAAATCGGTGTGCTATTGCGAATTAGGCAGTAAAATATGCAAATATACAATGGATGTGGATATTCTTTCCAAATTTGGACCAAGTGCAAATGGACTGGGATCATGACCAGCTTCTCAACGGCGAACGACAGCAAGCGTTATGTGCATGGCGACGAGGCACGGCTCCACGGTGCTTGGCTCGCCCAGAAACCTGCACAAAATAAGTTCTTTCTTTTTCTGTTTTAGCAAAAACTCTCCCGCGGACACAATGCTCGGGATTCCGCGGCGTGGCTACATACGACTGGAGTTGTCCAGAGATTGGTTTGCCGAAGTCAAGCACACAGTAAAGGGTTGACCCTCAACGAGTTGCTCACGGTGGGATTATGTGAGCACGTTTTCCTTGGACAACATTCAGAACTTTCCTGTGTGTGCTTCTTCGTGGAGTACTCCTGTATTCAATATTCGTGGCCTTTATTTTCCTTTCAAGTGATGGTAGCCCAGAACTCTCCAAGTAATCCAAGTGATGACAGAAAAAGTGAGGCCGGTTCAGACGTAAAAGAAACTTTGAACTGAGGACCCTCCACTTTGACAGGCTTAGCGTTGCAGATTGACTGCACCAACTTATTTACCGATGGAGGGGATTCGTCGTCGTCGTCGACTGCCTCTTCGTTCAGAGCTTTGCGTCTCCTGCAGGCGTGGCCGGGCTTGTGAATTTCTGGGGCTCCTGAAGTTGCGACGGCTGAAGCAGCAGCTTCTCCGTGTGATTGTCCCTCAGCCGCCTCGAGCTTGTTCCACAAAGCCGAGAGTTGGCTGAAACTGGGCACCCAAGAGGTGCCCTTGCTCTAATTCCGACAATGCCTAAGTGAGTGAGAAAATCTTGGCTTAGTCTAATTTATTGTATATCTCACAGATATTATCCTACATTGCCTTTAAGTCTTCAATTGGTGGGAGTTTGGCCATGACCTTAGGAGTTACACAATTTTCGATCCATGTGCGAACGAGTTGGTTGCACTTGTGTTAGTGTCATTGTAGTTAGTTGTCAATTGAAAATGGGACATCTCCATCGAGGAAGTCATTTTTATCATTTGTGACCAAGGTTGGCTAGAAGTAATGAGTCCAAGTGGTGTAGTTGTTCAGTTTGGTGACCTGTAGATTGATGACTTGGAGCTCTGGTCTGTTTGTTGGTGATGCATAGAGAGCACCGAGCTCCAAGCTACTGCCATTGGCTATAATCACATAATAGGGGACAAAGGCGGGTTGGAAAATCAAGTAGGGATTTGTCCTCGAACTCGATTGAGTGGATTTGGGTCCAACCCATCCAACCTGATCCTCCTTCTCCAAATGGGCCTTGTTGTGCTCAAGTCTGACTTAGCTGGGTGGCCCATTGGCCTTGAATTGAAAACCAGTGGATTTGTGGCCATTGGAGCTGAAAGCTTGAACTGGAGTAGGGATAGATCCGAATCTTGATTTGATCAATAGGGTGTTAAGCGGAAGGGCTTTCTTCTTCAATCGGATTGATTTGATCCGAATCTTGGTTTTGAGGTGAATTGTTGACTTCCTCATTTGTACTTTGATTTTTTGACATGGTATTAAAAATCAAATTCCTACGGGGGTGCTGATCTATTTTGCAAAATTAGGATTGTCATAGCCAAAAAAAAAAAAAAAAAAAAAAAAAAAACAAACAAACTGGAAGCAATTTCAGAATTGCGGAAACTAGACCAAAAAAGAAGGCTTTGAAACCATAAGGGAAATTGAAGGAATTTGAGGAATTCTACATATTATATTCCATTAATGTACATTAGGGTATATATAATACAAGAAGGTACGATATAAGGAAATAACATACAAGATACTATTTTCCTTTTTTGAATTGACCAAATCAATTAATCTATCAATCTAAGATTTGTACGATCAACTGCAGAATCAAATCATATCTCCAACAAATACATTTGAGTTTAGTAAGTGAAAATAATAGGAACTTTTACGAGAAAATATCAATTCTTCTTTGAGATGTATAAAGATGGATAAATTCACATTGATATCCATCAGGACATGGTATTATATATAATCATTTCTAGCAACGAGATCATGTCGTCCCTAAATAACGCTTTTTTTTTTTTGGGCAAATGATCTCCTATTATATATCATTATTGCTTATTAATACTGAAGTTCACGATCAAGATGAGTGGAGGGGAAAGTAATCCACCGAAGTTCGATGACCTACCGGTTACCAAGCCACACCTTGATAAAATAAAGAGTGTTTTTTTTTTTTTTTCCTTTCTTTTTCAGTTGAAACACAGTACGATCTTTTCAACGGGTTGGGCATCGGCTCAGAGCGGCCTGCCTGGTGGGGGCGGCTCCTCCGTTGTGGGTAAACGGGAAACCTGACTCACTTATAAAAGCAGCCGTACGAGACCACCTGCAAAAAAGAATAGAAGTTAGATCATATATCATATCTCCAAATCGAAAAATCAAGATGAGTGTAGGGGTGTCCAAAAGACTAAACCCAACCCGACCTGACCTAACACAATCCAAACATGAAACAAGTACTGTACATGTTTTGGGTCTCGATATTGTTTGGATAACAAATATAAAACAAACAAATAAATATGTTTTGGATTGGGTCAAGGTTGGAACATTGTTGGATCCCAAAACACATTAACTCCAAAGTTGCAAACAAGGCAGCAAACATGTTCTCAAGGCCAAACATATACTGTGCCTTCTTCTCGTCGACTCCACCTTCTTCTCCGACGACTCATGACTGTGCCTTCTCCTTCTGGTTAACTCCGCCGCCGTCCACGACTACACCTTCTCGTTGACTCTGCCATCGCCCTCTTCTTTGCCCCTCGCATTCTAGGGTTTCACTTCGCGGTAGGATCTTCGACGGAGCTTCCATCTTTCGCTAACGATCGCCAGTTCGGCATCTGCGGCCACTGCTATGCTCCCTTTCTCCTCCACCCGCATTGTCGACGCCCAATCGCGGCTGCCCATCTCGGCCGGCGATAGGCAACTTGGTTTCACGACTCGCAAGCTTGCGTTCGTCGCAAGAGCGGCCGATTCCACTGAGCCCACGTCCTCTGGCAAGGCGATTATCCCCGACGATGAGTCCTCTCTAGCCAAGGTCTCGCTTTTTCCGCGTCCTCTTTGTATTTTCCATTTCGAGCGTTTTCCTGGGAATTTGTGATGGTGGATGTCGTGGATGTCTGGCTTATTGTTGGTTGCGTGCTTGCGTGCATGTTTGCTTCGTGGCTCGTTATGGATTGTGATGGGAGGACCCGTGGGGATCGTTTTCGTGAGGTTGAATGTCGCCACCTACGTTCTTGTCTTTTGGTTGTGACTGAGGATTGATTATTTGATCGAGTTTGTGAGTAAGGGATTTAGATAGGTTGATTTGAGCAAAGCACGATGCGGATTGGAAGAATTTGTGTTATGCTTCAATTGGATGGTAATCGGGCTGATCAAATCGATGGGGCAGTTGACAAAATTGGTGCTTGGTCGCGGAGAGTCCAATTTGCGCTCTGTTAGGGGGGTTTAGAGGGAAAAAGGCATCTCAGGCTTGTCCAGACAGTGAATTATCACTTAGCTGAGATAGACTAGCTCGTTGCACAGTAGTAGGCACTAGCGATAAAAGGCAATAAAAGCAATGCGTGTTTGACTTGTTAATTTTCGTTTTGTTTATTTCATTTCATATGATGTCGACCACCTGTTTGATGGATTGCTGCTGTGAGTCGGTAGGCACATGCAAGGGATTTGCATTGTCGAAATATATTTCACAAACTTCCCTACATTTCCTAGATTGCAGTCTATGCATTTCTGGAATGGTCAACTCAGATACGAAGGCTGATAGCTGGGTTTTAACTGGTGATGCTGAGACGAAGGCAGTGAAACGGTAAGCAATGTCTTCATATATTCAAGAAGCAATTTTAGCTATATCTAATTATTCTCCGATATATTAGCTTCTAAACACCCTTGGTGATTGACAAGTCTGTAATCTTTTTTCCATTCTTTCATGCCCTAGATTCCGGATTCCTCATTTTTGTTAGCTACATCTGCAAATTTATATATCCCTCATGTTTGCATATGTAGTCAATGGAAAAGCTCAGCCAAAATTCTCCGGCCATATGTTCACGGGCTTAGTATGCATGGTTTTTATTCTTTAGCTAAGTGCTTTCTTGAGCTAAAATATATTAATTTCTTCCAGGAGTGTATATTAATAATGTATGTCAAGGCACTTCAATGAGGAGAGTTATGAATTTATTTAAGGATGCTCTTGCGTATTTTCAAGTGCATCTGATTTTTCTAGGATTTTAATAATTGTGTGAAAATTGAAAGCTGATCTAGTTAGGAAAGCTGTCTCCATTTTTGGTTACTTTTGTAGTTGTTACTATGAATAATGGAATATGAATGTGCTGAGCTTGCATATCCATTGTTTGTAACAGCAAGTTGAGCATTCTTTCAAATCTTGGAACTTCGTTGGCATTGTCATGCTAAGAGTGCTTGAATTTTATTAGATACATAGCAACCTCTTTTGTTGACTATGATAAGATATAATATCCCGGCCTTCTGAAAATGGTTTCCTATGCACGTGTTGTATTGGACTTATTAACCATAACCTAGTGGCAGGGCTGTGACATTGCCTTCCTTTAAGGTGCACATAGACCTATAGGTATTCTTGACTGATCTAAAATTTCTCAGGTAAACAATTATGTTCTTATCAAGTGACTTTTCAAGGGCATCATCTTTTATGTGTTTGTTGAGATGCAACCTTTCCTATGCAGCATGGCTGGACAAAGACTTTGTGTCCACTGCATTGTTTTATTTTGTTTTGCATAATTTTTGGATAGCTTTTCCACTTCATCGTAACCAACCAAGAGATTATAAAAAGTAGAGTTCTACTAAACTCCAGTACTTTTATGTGTGCACTGCGTTGTTTTATTATAATTTTTGGCTGCACAAATGATTGCCTAGTTGTCACAGACAAAGTATGAGAATGCTTTTACTATACAACAAGCATTAACTTGTGCAATTTATTTAAGGAAGTAGATGTAAAATCTTGTTTCGCATCACCCTTCACATTCACTCTAAGTCGTCAATTTTGTGATCTCTTTAATCGTTTGTTTCAGGTTTCTGTTTTTTTTTTTTTTTTCATGCTAATTCTGTTGTTGGGTCTTTGAAGATTTTTTGAGCTAATATTACCAAGGGCAAAATGAGAAAAATTGTGTTGAATCAGAGGTAAAAATTGACATGTGTTTCAATCTAGCAAAGAAATAGTAATGCTTGTAATATGCAACAAAGGATGGTCTTTGTTCCACCTCTCTTCTTTTGAACTATTGCATGCTGAAGTTAAACCCATGATTTCTGAGTTGAGATTACCGGGGGCTGTATGCTTGAATGCTTCATACTCTAATTGGTTTTTTTTTTTTAATGCCTTCCTAATGCTAATTAAGGGTTTGGCTTACTATAAGTTATTGAAATAATAATTTGCAGGCTCTAATTGTTATAAATAGAAGAATTGCCAGATGTCTTCAACGGGTGATTCTAATGTCCCAAATAAAAGAAGGAGATCTACAATGTGGAACATTTTAAAGATTCCTGGTCAAGAAAAAGACTGAGTGTTTATATTGTGGCACCCTTATTAGTTGTGTTGGTGGTTAATGGACTAGCTCAATGAATGATCATCTAGCTAGATTTAAGGAATATCCATATGTAGACATCGGAAAAAGGCAAAAAAGTGTCTCGGGTCAAGTTGTTGGGATGATAGTTTGTTAGGTCCTTGGAAATTTGATCAGGATGCTAGCAGAAAAAATTTAGTGATCATGTTTATTCTTAGTGAGTTGCCATTTAAGTTGGTAGAGTATGAGGGATTTAATCGATTTGTGAATAGAATCCAAACCAAAATTCTTGATCTCATCATGCAACACACAATTGTTATGATTTATACATGAAGAAGAAATATTTCTCCGAGACATCTCTTAGAGTATGTCTAACAATTAATACATGGACATCTTGTCAAAATTTAAGTTATATGTATTTGACTGTTCATTTTGTTGATGCCGATTGGAAATTGCCGAAGAAAATATTAAATTTTTGTCAGATTCTAGGTCATTCTGTTAAGATAATAGGAAAAGCAATTGAGAAATGTTTGACTTATTGGGAGATTCATAGTGTTTTTTTTTTCTATCACAGTGGATAATGCTAGCTCGAATGACTTGAGAGTTCATTATCTGAAAAATATACTTAACTCTTGGAACTCTCTATTAGTGAGAGGTGAATTGCTTTACATAAAGTGTTGTGCTCATATATTAAGTTTGATTATAAGAGAGGGGATAAAAGTATAAACGATTCAATTGCTAGAATAAGTTCATATGTGCGCTATGTGAGATCTTTCCCTGGTAGGTTAAGAAAGTTCAAGGGTTTTATTAAGTTAGTAAAATTGAGTCGAAGAGTTTTGTATGCTTGGATGTGGAAACTCGTTGGAACTCAACATGCATGATGTTGGAATCAGCTTTAAAGTTTGAAAGAGCTTTTAGTAACATGGAACTTTAGAATAGCAAATATGCCCAAGAGCTTTCCAAGGGGAAAGGGTCACCCACTAGTGAGGATTTGAATTATGCACGTCACTTTCTTCCTTTTCTAAAGTTGTTTTTTGATACAACTATACAAATTTCAGGTTCTTCTTATATCACTAGCAATAATATGGTGAAGGACGTGTATGAGATTCATACGATGATTGAGAGATATTGTGGAAATGAGGACCAAAGCTTGTGAGAAATGGCTCAGAGAATGAAAACGAAATTTTGTGAGTATTTTGGCAACGTGAACAATACAAATCTCACTTCATTTATTGCTTGTGTATTTGACCCGCGACATAAGTGGGACTATGTGAAATAGATGATTAGTCAATGTTTATGAAAGCAAGCAGGCAAGAACTTTACAAGAAAATAGTTATAACATCTCTGACATTATTGTTTTAAGTAATATCGCATGGGTGTATGCCTTTAAAGCAACTTGAGGCTAAAAAGCACAATGATGGTAAGCATGTCAAGATCCCTAGTGGTGGGTGCTAATATCACGATTGAAATGTATTTTAGCCAAACCAAACAACAATTTAGATGAAAAATCTGAATTGGACAAGTACTTGGAGGAAGCGTGTGAACGTTATAACTCTGAATTTGATATCTTAAATTGGTGGAAAGGAAATTCATCGAGATATCATATCCTTTCTACTGTTGCTCGAGATATTTTGGCCATGCCCGTCTCGACTTTAGCATTGGAGGCTGCATTTAGGGTGTGTTTGGGAACTATTTTGGAAAGGGCTTTTGGGGGCTAAAGATCTTTAGGCCAAAATGAGGGTGTTTGGGAACTACTTTCGAAGGGGCTTATGGGGGAAGCTAGCATTTGCAAGGTTGAAAGCCTAAGGCAAGTCCTAAGCTGCATTGGGCTTTCAGCATTCTTGGAATGCCCAAGGTACTGTTCATCGTCTTCCTTCTCCAACCACGCCGCTGATCAGAGACGAGCTCGAGAGGCCGGCGAGGTCACGGCTGAGGTTGGCGAGGTCGCGGCGACCATCATCGGCGAGTTACGGCGACCGCCCGTAAGTCCCGGCGACAGCACGCAAGTCGTGTCGTCGCGACCAGCTCTGGTTCGCGCTCTCTGGGTCGCGAGACCTTAGGCGTGACCCAGATCTGGTTGTCGGAGGTCGCGCGACCTTGCGACGACAAGATTTGGTTGCGCGACCTCAGGCGCGACCTCCGGTGACCCAGATTTGGTCACCGTGAGGTCGCGTGACCTTCGGCGACCAGATCTAGGTCGTGCCTGAGGTCGCGCAACCTCCGGTGACCCAGATCTGGGTCGCGCCGGTCACCGCGAGGTCGCCCGACCTCCGACGGACCCAGATCTGGGTTGGGTGACCTTCGTGAAGGGCCACTAGGGGTTGCCTAGGGTCAAGCGACCCTCGCCGGAGGTCGCCTGACCCTAGGCGGCCCTCGCTGGTCCTCTCCGGGGGCTGTCTAAGGCCACCGGTGGCCACCTTCCTCGCCGGTCATTTATTTTTATTTTTCTTTTGATAAATTTTTTTTATCACCAAAGCTCTTTGCAAATATTAATTCTCTCAAATACCATTTTGCTCAAAGATACTTCAAATGGGCTTTCAAAGTACAATTGACCAAACACACTTTACATTTTGAAAAATACCTTTAACTCAAATGTCTTTGCATTTTCCTAAAGACTTTCCCAAAAGCCTTCCCAAACGCACCCTTAGCACATGAGGTCGTGTTCCTTGACCCCAACCATGGTGAAAGCTCTTATATGTGCTCAAGATTGGTTACGATCGGCACCACTTTCACATTCGATTGAGGAGGACTTAGAAGACTTTGAAATCTGTGAGTTGAGTGAGAAAATATGGTTGTAGAATATTTGTACCTTTCTTTATTTTAATGTATACATTAATTCTCATTTTTGTCGTGTATTTATTGTAGAGTTGCCAAATACAACCACAGAGTCAAACTCGATATTGACTTCTCTTGATGATTGAGGTATTGGAGGCTAGTACTTGATCAATAAAGAAAATGAAGTTAAGCTCAAAATGAGTCTTGGAATGATCATCTTCTTTGCTGTTCATGAAAATTTAGGGATTTGTCAAGCAATCAGTTCACTGGCTCTATACCAAGCAAACTAGCTTCTTCAAATATGCAACTTGTGTAAATCCTATTTCTCAAATTATTTTACATAATATGATATATTGTGTCCTACTTTTATTGTGTGCGAGAGAGTTTGAGCATTGCCCTTTAAGCTGTCAACTTCTAATTTTCTTCTCTCTTTGTTCTAGGTTATTGAATAATAACTTATTGGAAGGAAGGTTCCTGAGGACTATTCAATTGGTGTCCATGGAGGATCTACAGATTAGGTTGTTCTCATGGAGGATCTATAGAGTAGGTCATCTTCATTCACTCGTTTTGTTGAATTTCACTTTTATTGAACTTAGTAGAGACAATGTACTGTGATGCTTCAAAATTTGGTTGAGTTGATCCATCAAAACTAGCCGAGAAACCCAATGGGAAATTCATTAGGCCATAAAGAAGAGGTGAAGAGAGGAAAATGGGGGAAAATAACAATGTAAACCTGAAACCGATCCAACCCGTTCCAACTCGACCTAAATTATTATTTTGGGTATAATGGTTTTTAGGTTGGGTCGGGTTGGGTCAGGTTGGGTTAGGTCGGTTGGAACACACTACATTTGTGATTTGGGTTAGGTTGGGTAACATAAAAAACCCGACCTGGCCCGACCCGTTGACAGCCCTAATTAAAAATAGATTTCTTTTAGCAAGTTTCAAAAAGATTGATGTCTACAAAACGTGCCGTAGTTTCATCCACTAGTTGATTTGCATATAAAATGGAAGAGTAAGGCAAAATCCCTCATATACAGAAAACTAACACAATAAAAGAGAAAGTAGATTCATTCTCTTTTGTGGGAAAATTATCAAAAAAATCCTAAATCTCATATACGCCAACTAATTCAGTCATAAGTTTTTTAATTATTTCAATTTAGTTCTAAATCTTTTAATGATTTGCTAATATAGTTATTTTGGCCATAAATTGTTGATGTGAAAGTCACAATTAGCCTTGGCCCCCTTATGTGGTGTGGAGGGTGCTAATGTGTTTTTTTTTTTTTTTTTCATTTTTTTTTCTTAAAATTTTCCTTTTTTTCCATTCCTTTTTTGTTTCCTTTCACCAATGGCTGGCCTTATTTGAGTGAGGATCACCTTGCTAGATTTAATGAGGGTTGCCTTTGCTGGCTACACCTCCCCTAGATTTGGTGAGGGCTACGACACCCTCGCCGCACTTGTGTGAAGGCATCGCGGTCCTTATTGGCCATGCCTTGCCTATGGCCGGCACTTGCTATGGCTGAGAATCGGCCACAGGCAAAAGTAAAAGAAAAAAATAAAAATTCATTATTATTATTCTTTTAAAATCATCAACATCAATGCCAGTCATAAAACATAAGATGATAAAAATCCACATTAGTAATTTCTGATCAAAACTTACCGAAATGACTATATTGGCAAATCTTTAAAATGTTTAAAATTAAAATTGACACAATTGAAATGTTTCGAATGTAATCAACTACCATACAATATGTTTAGGATTTTTAGGACAATTATCCCAATCTTCTCCTGCAAATTGGTTTTGCATGAATAACCATGATCTAAATCAAACAAAATTAACACTTTTTTTCATTTTTAGAAGGTTAACAATGTACCTCCGTGAGATTATAACTTTCGTAGTGAAAGAAATTATGCCGTAAGTCCAATATTATTGGGGACCCTAGGAATTGATCTTGATACCTCAACTTTACCAATTGATAATCATATTTTGCGAAAAGATATGATGTATATGAAAATGTGAATGAAAGTTTCATAGAAGTTTCCTATGCATCTATTACACGACTTCGTTACTGGAAACTCGACACATCATGGGTCGGTGAACGTGAACAAGCCACAAAGACCGAGATTTGTTGATAGATTTTGCTTCGTCATGTCTGAGATATTTATAGATTTGGTGGGATGACCGTCACTTTGGAGAGATTTATCTTGCCATCATGATTAAGCTTAAGTACATCGAGGATGAAAGTAACTTTTGGGATAAAGACGAGTTAGATCTAGAGGATCCCTTCTCTACTAAATAAAATTGCCGAAACCATAGTCTTCTTCTCAATGATGTATAACAAGACAAATATAAGAAAACATACCCAACCTTTCGCCGAAGGAGCGGCCACTCTTATATTTTAACTTTGCTAATTCACATCTATACATAATACCATTTACAGAAACGTGCTTTCTACTACCAATAAAAGGCCAAAGATTTTTTTGGGGAGAGTCCATTTGATGATTAAAATATTGTTAAGTGGACGTTCACTCGGAAGAATTGTTTGGGACGAGTGGGGCGGAAGTAAAAATATAATAAGGTCATCACGAGAAGCCAACTTGGAATGTAAGTGATAGGAGGAAAGTACCTTGAAAGAGCTTCTTCTTTTCCTTTAAAGATCTTATAATTAAAAACGCCTTCACTGTAGCAGTGTGAATTACAGTAGTACCCTCTACAGTCCTGCTATAGTAACTATAACTTCGAAGGGGGACAGCCGGCCTCGGATAAAAGGAATTCAGCAAGGAAGACATTAAATCTTCTTTGCAAAGGAAGGAATTTAACTAAAGAAGATGCACGCAAGTCTTTGAAATAGAAAAAAAGGAGAAAAAAAATTAAAAGAGAATACTTGTTTGCGTTGGATGATCTTGGACTTCTTTTATCCCAAAAGCTAGCTTAAAATGTAAAACTTTCCTTCATACTTATAGACTAATCATATAAACTGATCATCAGCCTATTTCCACAATCGATGTGGGATGACTTCAACAATTTCCCTCTCATACATCAGGCCCTAGGTCGAAGGTGCAATAACCCGTAACTCTCTTGTGTAACTTTTGGATCCAAACTTGTTGCTATCCTGAGTTTTAATACCAGTGTTAGATAGTCTTGGATCTCTTTTACCCCCAAAAGCTAGTTCAAAATGCGAGGCTTTTCTTCACACTTATAAACCGGCCATTAACCCCATTGGTACAACCTCCACAATTTGGGGAGTGTTTAGGGTTCTCTTGTCGTGTAGTATCCTTGAGAGATACCTTGTCTCTTCATATCCGTTCTTACGTGACTACTATTATTAGGGTTTTGAGTATGGGTTTTGTTCTTGAATCTCACCTGTAATTCTTATTGATCGCAGAGTGAAACAAATCCTCCTTTTGTCCACGAATGTAATTAAATAGCCAAACTACGTAAGCGCTTGTTTCTGGTTTTTGCTTTATTACCTGTTCAAAATTTTCGATTATCTTAATTTGTTCACAATTGCACGGTCTGTACCCACTTTTTCCCGACATGCAAAGAGCAAAGTGAACAATCATATGCATGTCAGCTAGCCCTACTTTCCGATGTTTATCCTTATACATGGAGCATACACACCTACATGAGCACGTAAAATCACAAAGAAAAGGCTCATCAAATCGACCCTGGCGATACTGGATCTTGATCAAGTTATTCACTCGCAGATGCACATAATTAAAGGACACAACTTTGTCATTAATTCCATCGGGAGTTTTTATTATTTTCATTTACACATAATATGGATTCTTATAAGCAACCACTGGAAACTATAAAGGAAAAACATCATTTGACAGACAACTTTCATTCAACATCTAGTTCTAATGACTCTATTAAAATAAATTGAGTGGTTCCCAATCCCATATAGGTTCTTCTGTTTCCATGCTAATCGTCTCCCTGTAATTGGAAATTTCAGCATTATTTTCTATCATTGATCTTGATGTGGAAGCAGATTCGCCGCTGCTGCCGTCACCAGCATCTCCACCTTGTATCGTCTCTCCAGCCACCAACTCCAGCGGCCGTCGATCAAATGCTCGGGAGCTCCCAGACACAACGTACACTCGGCACAACGTGAATTCATGCCTCAACTACAGCATTTCAAGGGGGAAAATGTAAAAGCAAATTAGTTGCACTTGGAGAGAAAATGAGGAAATGAGAAAATTAATGTTTTCTTATACACTAGTACATGGCAATGGCAAACTAAGGTAAATGAATAATAATTGAAAATTTATCGATGCTAATCTTAATTTCGTCCAATTGAGCCTCTAATAGGTGGGTTATAAATATGAACATGACTCACTTGCAAATTTGACTAAAAATAAATCTAATAAAATTCATGCGTATAACCTACTGGTCAAAATAATGGTTTCTTTATATAAGGAAGAAGAAAAATATGACTCATCGATTCAACTGCATTGACTAAAAAAAGAGATGACGAGTGCATGCATACATTCTACATATTACCCTAAACACGGGCATCACTTTTGATTTTATTTATGTTGAATATATAGAACTTTTCAATCGATTAAGTAATGCATACTTGTGAAAATAATGTTTTCCACCGCTAATAGCTCTTACGAAAGTCCAAGACTGCTCATGCAATTAAGAAGATCAAAATTCAATTAGTTCATGCGTGCGCTTACCCGAAACATGGGCATGCTAGAACTTGAAGAATTGGAAGGGGGAGCCGAGATTATTTCTATGGCTCTATACTCGTTCAATTTCCATTTGGTTTTTCTTCCTGTTGGAGCTTTTCCTACGTAGAAGACCATAGACTTCTTCATCCCAATCATTTTGTTTTCCGATGAGTAGACGTGACAGGGCGATCCGGTGGCCTTCCAGTAGCCCACCGCCGTGCTTCTGGTCGGTCTCCCTCCTCTCGCTTCTCTCTCCTGCATAGGAGCGAAGAAGAACCACTGCTCTTTGTCTTCTCGGCACAGCTCTCCGGAAAGCTCTGCGGCAACAAAACACACACAACACCACAAGAAAAGTCAAAACTTTACTTGCAATTTGCGATGAGTTTGCACAATAATCAGAACCCAAGATTTCTTTCGGTGGCAATGAACGAGAAACATCGAAAAACGAGGAAATGCCATGGATGATTTCTTGTTCTTTAACCTGGGAGATTCCACGGCTCCGTCGCGTAAATGTCAAGGACTGGAATGATCCGGCGGAGCTGGTCTTGTAGCGAGCCCTCGAGCTGGTTGTGCAAATAGAAAGAGATGAGCTCTTCCTCCGTTGGAAAGAATCTGAAGCCTGTCAGATGATCCCCGTCATATTTCTCTTTTACTATATCCTAGGTTTTTAAAGTAGGGATGTGGTCGTGTGTGTTGTACTTGACAACAGAACTGGTAGCTTGTGTTTTGTGTTTTAGAGAACTTAATGGATCTGGAATAGACCTATATAGAGAAGTGGACTGCTTGGTCTACAAAAGAGGACATAATTTTAACGTATGCAATGAGTCAGTAAAGGACCGAGAAGAAAAATTATTAAGCGTGTTCTA
The DNA here is from genome assembly GCA_016097615.1 of Eucalyptus dawsonii. NCBI lineage: Eukaryota > Viridiplantae > Streptophyta > Magnoliopsida > Myrtales > Myrtaceae > Eucalyptus > Eucalyptus dawsonii. Next base: position 11,331,703 of record CM027880.1, on the reverse strand, counting down.
TTTTAGTGGATTAAAGGTCCATTTGGAGTGACTTTCTTTTGAAAGTTTCATTTCTTAACATTTGACAGTTGCTTTATTTGATAATGAATGCGTGCATAGAATCATTAAAAACTCATTCATATGAGCTTTTCTGATTGTTGGCTAGATTTTGTCTCTTTTGATTCATAGAAAATGAACTTCACTGAAAAGTATATTTTTTTAAAAAGCTATTTTTGAAAAATGGTTTATTTTTCCTGTATTTGGTTACTTTTTGTAAATAAGATGTAAGTCATTTTCTGATATTTGTTATCAGAAAACTCTGGTTTTTTTTTTTTTTTTTTTTTAGGAAAAAAAAAAACCTCGAGTAGAGCCCTTGGAATTCAGGTGCAGATATCGAGGTCTCTAAGTTTGGGCCGTCGAGACCTTGGATCTGAGGCATCGGGGATCCGAGTGTCAAGGTTCATTGTCCGTTAGTCGGGCGCCTGTGTTTAAGCACTCAAGATGACATAAACTGATGTCCAAATTGCAAATCGGTTTTCTAAATCTATATTTGATTTTTTAGTTGACCATCAAAAGATTCCGTTTGTTATCTCCTAAGTGATTCAAACGTCGGAAGAAAGGAGGAAAATATATTCCGACCATTAATTTTTCGCAAAAACAAAATGAGCATTCATCTCAAAAACTTTTCCACAAGTTTTTAAAAGTTGATAAATAGTGTTTTTCTTGAAATACATAAACTAACTAATGAGGCCCTAATTAATCGTGAATCATGATTGATAGGATCACTGCTGAAACTCCAAAGAAAGAGACTTCAACATGTACAATACCTGATGACATCTACCATATCTCGATTTTCACTTAAAAGAATTGAATCGGTTGAAAAAGTACAATAGTTCCCACGTGCTATATTGGATGGATGCTAAATGTGTGAATAACCATCATTTAGAAATTGCTAATTAAGGATATTTCCCCGGTCAGTCTCCATAAACATGTCCCTTTTCGTACATTATTCACGCAGGGGAAAAGAACGGAAGAATCAAGATGAGCAAGACAAAGAGAAGTAGATTTCTATCTTCGATTTCCAGAACATTAGGTATCTGACAACCATAACAACGACAAAAACAAGACAACAATAAGTAATATTCCTCGTCTCCGACCACATAGAGTCGACCTCGTCTTCACTGTTTCGCCGGCTTGCTCCTGACCATTATTTTTCCATGCAGTAATCTGATTACTTTAGCCAGTCTTTGTGGTCGGCTCAGCTAATCACATGTTCACACTCACAAAAAATTATATCCCACGATCTTCCACGAAGCTGAGAGCTTTTCTTAGATGGGGATGTGATGATTGTTTCTCATTACTTGTCGCGTTTCAAGTGGTTTCAGTCTTTGGGTGGAGGATAGAGATGGAAGAAGCGTTGAAAGAGTACTTCGACTAGCTAATGTCGACAGTCTTTACGCCATGGGCCTCTTTTTCAACTTGACAATTTTAAATTAGCACTGAATCTGGAAGAATAATTAGGGCAAGTCTTTTTTTCTCTCTTTTTGTATCATTTGGAACTATTTCATCATCGTACTGACTTTTAGATTTCATAAACAGATTCTTCAAGTTTTCCTGCGTGCTGTCTTCGCTATAACAACCTTTTCTTCTTTTCAGCCCCCTTTGTTTGTTTCAACTTAGAAAAAATGAATTGTAAGGAATGGACGATTCTAATGAAATTACAATCTTTTTTTTTTAATGTTTGCCATTTACCAACTTTTAATAGAAAAGTTGGTGAATTAGAAAAAAAAAATGTTGAAAACCGACTACAATGAGAGTTAGTAACCAGAATTAGTTGATAACTTAATGGTAGAAAAGTTAATAGTTCACTTAAATTAAAGTTAGTAATTCATCTAAGAATTGATAAATTTAAGGTGCAGTTAAGAAAGATAAATAAAAGTTAGCAAAAAATCAAAATTGGTAATTTGAAATGAGCAACCAAAATGAGAGTTGTAACCTAAAACTAATTGGTAATTTAATCAAAACAAAGCCAATAAGTCGCTCTAATTCAGTAGGAATTTAATAAAGAGTTAGTTAATTTAAGCCATTACTAAGAAATACAAATGAAACTTTGTAGATGATAAGCAAAGTTGAAAAATTAGAAAAAACACAAATAAACATCTATAAGTGACTCAGAAGAGAGTGGCTAACCTAAAAGAAGTTAGTAAATGTAAAAGGGCTTACTAAGCAACGCAAATAAGAGTTGGCAGCTCGATATAAAAGTTGGTGAATTATAAAAACAACTAATTGTTGATAAAAAAAATCAAATAAGATTTTGTAATTCAAAGCTAGTTGGTAATTCATTATAATTTAGGTTGATAATTTCATATAAGAATTAGTGAATTTGAAATCTTAGTAAGTTATGCAAGTAAAAGGTGATAAATTAGTATGAAATGGTAATTGGCAAACTATAAAAAAGTCGGATATTTTCATGCAAGTCTTGATAAGTTTCAAATAAATTCTAAAAAAAAAATTCATCTGCCATAAGCTAACAATAGGTTATTTAAAAAATCACCTACCATTCTACCAACATTTTTTTTACACTTATCACCATATATTGAAATTTAGGTGCAAAATGATAAATTTCTACTGAAATTAGATTTTCTTTTTTCCAAATTCAAACCTCTTAGAATTTCCTTATTGTACGATTTTGTGGAACTATTGTCAATTGTTCTAAATGCTTCTATCAAATGAAGTCGTTGTTTATTACCGAAATATTCTAATATTCCTTCCTCACGCTTAATTTGATCTTTTAACTTGTATTAAGCGTGGAAATATATAACTAGCGAGACAAATGAGGATGGACAAACTCGAATTTAGGATTTCTAGCTTAATACCATGTAAGATTTTATGGGACCATTGCCAATAATTTTGAAAGCTTGAATTGTTAGATAAATGCATGATTTATTATTTAAATATAATAATAATTGACATTGGTTAATTCCGTATAGTTGTGCATTGTGCTTGCACTAGGCTTGCATCCCCAAATGAATTACAAACAAGAGAAAATCAGGACAAATTGTCCGAAAGGTTTCACTTTGGCCAATTTAGCTTTTAACTTTTTAATTTTGTCAATTGAGTTTAAATATTTTAATTTTTTGCCGATTGAGTTCATCTAGCCAATTCTAGCCAGAAATTGCTAATGTGAACATTAGCCATTTTATGTGGCATGATTGGTACTAATGTGGATGGTATATATATATATAAAATTTATTTGTATGTTTCATTTTTTATTTTTTCTTCATTTTTCTTTCCAATTTTTTTACTTGCTTTCTTTTCAAATTTTTTTTTTACTTGCTTTCCTTTCAAATTTTTTTACTTGCTTTCTTCTCTCTTTTTTTTTTTTTTTCTTTTAAGCTCAACAAGGGCTAGTCGACCCTTGGCCAATGGCCACCAAGGGTTGTTGGCCCTTGCTCGTGACAAGGAAGGGTCATCAAAGTTGGTAGGAAAAAATTGAAAATAAAAAAGAAAAAAAAAAAAATATATATATATATTTTTTAAATCATAAAAAATGTCAACATTGGCATTGGCCATTCCATGGCATTACCTGCATCCATGTCAACAATTTCTAGTTAAAATTTTCTTGACAAACTCAATTGATAAAATGTGAAATGTTTAGGATTTTATTGACAAAATTGAAAGATTTGAAACCGAATTGGTCAATGTTTGATAGGTTTAGGACTTTTTAAACAATTTTCTCGAAAAAATGTATAAAATTTTGACAACATTGTAAAGTTGTGGAACTCCTTGAGGAAATAGAAACTTATATGGTCGCTGATGAATTATTAACATAAGTGAAATTTTAGGTTAAGTAATTGATTTCAACTATATATGTCATCTATTCAATGATGTTTATGGAATTTAGTTCAACTTCATGCCCAAGACATTGAAAGGATAACTCTTTCTAAATATTGAAGTCATTTCATGACTTCTTTTGGGTAAAGGGTCGTGAAGTAATCCAAGGTTAAGAATCATTAGAAAAAAGTTTCCTACTACAAGTATAAATTTGCGGCCAAAAAATAGAATAATAATAAGAATAAAGCTAAAATTGATGGGCTCATTGGCACTTTCTTTAATGAAGAAACACGTCAGACATTTGAATCTTAACTGATCCGCGCACAACGTATTGGAATTACTTTGCCTCTCCGTAGAATTTTCTTTGGGAAACCGTTTCTAATCCATATCATGAGGCAGAGTAATATACTTAAGTAAACGCCTTTGGACATTTATTGGATATGCTATAAATGATATATTGAGAGAAGGATACTAGAAGTGATAAAATTTGTATACAATGCTTATTTTAGTGCCAAAAGTTTTTCCTTTAGATTACTTAAGTGCTGACTCTAATCTAGATTGTTGGAAATTCGACATGTCCATATTTTATTAGCTTCTCAATCCAACTTGGTTCACCTGCATGCCTAATTAGTGATAACCCCTAAATGATGCCATGTAGATCGGTTGATGAGTGATTATTTGAGTGCTAAAAATTGTAAATATGGATTGTTTGAGTGCCAATTATTGTTACAAGTGATTACTTAAGTGTCAGTTGTTATTAAAAAATAATCACACTTTGGTACCAATTTCAAGTAAAAAGTGATCATTGTGCAATGTTGTCTTGGACGTCCATGTGGACTGGATTTTTTTTTAAATGTGTCAAATCATATTAAAGTTTTAATTATAAATGTCACGTAATCAATTTGGCTGAAATTTCTTGCCGAATACACTTAAGTGTTTGCTTTTTCCGATTTAGAACTTAAGTAAGTTGACAAAAAAATTTTATACTAAAGTGAGCGCTGTACATAAGCATTTTTAGTGTCCTTCTCCCATGATATATCTCATTAGAAAGTTTTTACTTATTGTGTCCATCCATAGCCTTTGTCCAAATTGCATGTATGTTGACATATAGATTTTAACAATTTTAGATATCCATTGCTTAAAAAAATTAAAGATTGATCCGACCCTTAAACAAAAATATTGTTATATGGGGTAGAAGGATACTAAACATGTCAAAAGTTATGTACAACGTTTACTTTAGTACCAAAAGTCTTTTTACTATAACTTAAGTGCTAGATTTTTTGAAAAAATGATTTTTTTATTTCCAACTCCAATTTGTTTGGCTGGAAATTTGATGTGATCTTTTTTTTTATATTAATTTTTTAAGTTGACGTGGCTCATTAGAGAGTCCATAATATCTCTAGCATAATGACATCATCTAGTAGTTTTCCACGAGTAAATATTTCAGTATCATAAGTTGCAAATAGCGATAATTTGAATGCCAAATTTTGTTAAAAGTAATCACCTAAGTATTGCTTTTTTAGTGCTACAAAAGTTTTTAAAAATGAACATGTTGGTTTCGCTTTTTTTTTTATAATTTTTTTTTCACTTGTACTGCACTAGCTCATAGCTAGTGCATCTTGCACTTGCCCCAATGCTAACTCTGTGTTAGTGCAACCACAAGATGCACCATAACTAACTCTCTACACCAACAACACATAGCTAGTGCTTCTTGTACTTGTACCAACACATACAACTGTTGATGAAATCACTGCTCCAACATCGGGCACAACCTGCAGAACTAGCACAATGACACAACCAAAAGCAAAACATGGAAATGGAAAAAGCATAGAGAAAGTCCATCGACGCTAAACTTAGTCTTTACATTTGGTCAATTTGAATAACCAACTAAAGCATCTTAACATCCAGGGGTTGGCTCTTTACCAAACAAAAATATTCAACTCAACAGTTAACAGTATCATCTCATTAGTCATCAACATTTCTCCTCCCCAGGCCAAGACCCTCCACATCAGGGAACCGTCATTGCTACTGGCCGATCAGTGTGACCACTAACATTTTCACCGAATCCGGCATTTGCGTCGACTCTTAGTAAGATCTAGCAGCTCTCCGAAGCCCACAAAGAATGGACAAAACCTAGCGATTGTTGAGAGATGACCCTTGAGTGTCGAGATCAGGGACGAAAAAGCGATCGCACTATGAGATCTGCTGAACCGAAGTAGGAAGGAGTTGGAAATGAATCAACCCCAAAATTTGGTGGGGGGGGGGAGAGAGAGAGAGAGAGAGAGAGAGAGAGATCAGTGATGATTTGAGGAGGCTGAAAATGAAGCTGACGAGCGCACAGAGAGCGAGAGAGAGAGAGAGAGAGAGAGAGAGAGAGAGGGACAAAAATCCATGTGGATTGAATTCAAAAAAAAAATACGCCAACTCATTTTATTTTTTCATTATAAAAGTCATGAAATCATTTTGGTTGGAATTTTTTGTTGTTGGTATTTAAATGATAATTTTTTCTTAGATTTGACACTTAAGTGAACTGACAAAATATTTAACAATAAAGTGAACACCGTACACAACTTTCAATACTTTTAGGATTCTTTTAATGTTAAATGGAGTAATTTTCATTTAATTGCATTAAACCCATTTAAATTGCATTTTGATTGGACTGAGCTAATGGACTTAGATAGAGAGACTCGAAACTTAATTTTTTGAGATTAAGCTCGTAAATAAAGAATTTGGACAAGTTCTCTATAGTTTTGTCTATGAATTACACACATGATAGCCAAAGTCCGCATGTTATCAAGGGAACGTTGCAATGTTTTGTTAAAATCAAGAGCGATGGGGACATGCAGTAATTTCGGTCAAATGGAAGGTCGAGAGGAAAGGGAAATTTATACATGGCCAAGCTATCTAAAGCAAAGAGCAATATTTATGCCAGGGCAAGTTCTACGGTGGTGATCGCTCAAAAAAAAAAAAAAAAAACAAGAAAAAAAGAAAGAAACCGATAGTTTGAGTGATACGTTTCCCGGAGATGGGATTGGTGATACATTCAGTCGGTGTAATTTTGGAAAAGAATATTGGAGGGCAAGTGATGATATCTCACTGTCACCCCACGTCCATCTAATTTTGGGAAAGATATGGACTGAAGAAGTACGCACAACGCACATGCAAGAGGAGGACGACAGAAAAAAGAAAGAAAGAAAAAAAAAAAAAATGCATTCACCAAGGGGAAGGCAAGATCGTAGTAAAGGATGAAGCTCTCTCTCTCTCTCTCTCTCTCTCTCTCTCTGATTGTTTCTTTCTCGTCCACACTATGCGCCACGACACCTCAGCTTGTTGCCCCCGAACCACTGAGAGACCTGTTCCTCTCTGCCGCGAGGACTACGCAGTGGCTCACATGGAAAGTTAGAAAACGCGCCAGCACCGAAAGGAGGAGATACTCGCCGATGACGACCGCGGATCTCTGGCTCGTCCATCGCCCGAACAACTTACGTTCTCTCTTCCATCCATCATCACATTGACTTCGCTAGTCTTCCATCCATCATACACGCAAAGTCAAGTGGTGGTCAAAAAGAGCAATGATTGATAACGAAGTGCTTCAGTGGAGTCGGCGACGATTTTTTGTTCGTAAGGAGACAAAATCACGCACTCAGGATCCCACGTTCTTCACACACAAATAACGCCAAAAGAAGAACGAACGCGTAGGAAAGAACCAAGTGTTCTCTGTGGTCGCTGCCTTTTTGACTATTCCCACCATTGAGCTTCGCAACCGCTGTCAAGCTTTGTCCCTGTGATCTCACCACCTCTTGTTGCCGCTGCCCAACTTGTCAAAGAGCCCCGTGATCTTCTCAATTGCGCTGTGTTCTAGTTCCTCGCTAATCACGCCACTTGCTTCGCTCCAACTTGTCAAAGAGCCCCGTGATCTTCTCGATTGCGCTGTGTTCTAGTTCCTCGCTGGCCACTCCCCTTGCTTCGCTCGGTCACCGCCTCCTGCCCGCCGGTCTCGACTGAAGTCGGACTCTAAATTTAGGTAACTTGCAAGTTTATTATTTCACTTTTTAATGCCTAGTTACCTAATCTGGATTATTACGGTTCTAACTTCATTTGCTATGTGATGTTAGGCCTATCTTAAATAGGAAATTTCCTCTTCGCGATTGTGGTTTTTAAACTTTAAAACTTAAGATCAGATCCCTAATTACATTTGCTTCTTTTGATTACAGGGAATATGGTGAATATTTGACCATGTGAGCTTAAATATAAATATCGCTTTTCATTAATTTAGAAACATTACTTTTATGTAAAATACAAAAAATTGCATAATATTTAGGATAGATTGCATTCATTTTAGTTTCCTAATTTGGAATTGCACATCATGTACTAATTAGGAAATTACCTAAATCAGATTAGGATTCAATATAAATTATTTCCTAATTAAAATTAGGAAATCAAATTTTTAGGTAGTTTCTTATTTTACTTTTAAAAGGAAATCATTAAAAAAAAAATACACAGCATGCATATCATTTTAGAATTAGTTGGATCATTGCCACATCATCGTCATTGCCAAATTTTATCTAGTTTCATGTTTAGCCTCATAAAAATTAGATCACATGTCATGTTGATTAGTTATAATCTTTTCCTATCATTAAAATTAGATCATCCATATCACATCATCAGTCTAACAATTCATGCATTTTATATGAGAATTCATGCAATCATAAAATTTAGATTAATTTGCATCCACAAGATGAAAAATGCAAAAAGCCATGCATTTATTTTTAATTAACATCTTGCAGATATTGAGACATTAATCAATGTGAAGTTATGCCTTGCTTAATGCATTGAGGTTTGCCTTATTTCTAACAATTTATTTATTACTTTGATTTATTGCATGTTACATTAATTGATTGCGTATCTGCATAATAACCCATTACATGTTACTGGTTAGTCCGGTTAAATATTTTGAAAATACAGACAAAAGGTACCGAAAATGCATTATATTATTATAATGTAATCAAGTCCTTGTATCTATAAATCTTTAGCTCACAAACATCTTACTTTGATTACTAGTCGACCCATGATAGATTAATGATAACTCCTAAACAAATTGAATTGCATGTTAAATTGATTAAATAAAAACCCCAAAGTTGCTATGATAAGGACTTGGGAGAGTTCATGCCTAGTCTTTGGCTTAGTAATCCATTAGTTTTCCTCTTGGCTGTTCACCTCTAAGGAAGTCAAGATAACTTACCAATACCCCCAACATGTTTGTGTAGTTAATTAATTTTAAGTATTAAATTGTGATAAAAAAAAAAAGACTTATAGTCGAGTCCTAACGAAGAAAGCTTTTGTGAGGCAACCTTTCGGAACCTCTTGTCTCACTATTTACTTGGAGTTGGTGAGACGAGAACTATCGTGACTTTAAGGGATTGATTTGGATTTTCAAGAAGTACAGATGAAAGTATCTTCAAAAATCCTTTTTGAAGACAAGTAAATAAACATCACAGGTGATCAATGAGTAGGCCCGGGTCAGCCTTTTGATTGGAGCTCAGAGGCTCTCCTAAACTCAAACAAAAAAATATTTATATAACCAATTTGTGGACTAGGACTTAGGCATGTTCTTAAAAGGCTCAAGGAGGAAAACAAGAGGGAGATCCGCTCTAAGATGGGAGACTCCGTGCTATTTTTCGTATCCCTTCTTCATTGAGAAGACAAAGATAGACATAATTTGAGGGTTTCACAGTGGGGAATGTAGACTCCATGTCGGTGGTACTTACATACCTCGACTACCACCGAGTAGATTGGTGTAGTAGCCACCCACACTTGGGATGAGTGAGGGTAGGTGAAAGTCTCATTACAAGGTTATCACAACTTATGGCGTTGCTCACAATCGCAAGCTAACATTGTATCCCTGGTTGTGAGCTGGTGATCAATGAGTAGGCCCAAGTTGGCCTTTTGATTGGACCTCAGAGGCGCTCCTAAACTTGAACGAAAAATATATATAACCAATTTGTGGACTGAGCGTGTCTGGCTCAGTTTTAGCCGGTGGGCCCTATCGGAATAGGGTAGCTTTGTAGTCCCCCCGAGCTAGAACAGAAAGAACATAATTCCTCCGTCTAGCGAGGATAAGACAGGAAGAGGATAGATTTTTGCTCGATCAAAAATCAAAAAATTCAAATCAAGCCTAAGTGGGCGTTAGGCAACACTAATCTAATTAAGACACGAATTAATCAATCAAATGCTAACCATCAAAGTAGTCAAAGTAGAAACTTCCATCACGACGATTTTGTTCAAAGTTCATTATCAGTGAACCCTATAGTTGCTTCAAAGAGTGCTCCGACGCTAGAAATTCAAAGGTTCACACAAGGCAGCCGAGGACGTCATTTGGGATCATGACGTCACCATCACGCGAGCAAGTGATAAGATCATGACGTCGGATTTTAGCGAGTGGTGAATTTTCATTGGAGAAAAAGGTTTCCGAAGTGCTTTTCTCCATGCAGCCCTTGTGGCGTTGGGAGTTGACGCTGGCAATTATAGAGTCAAAGAAAGGACTCGGGCACCTTCTTGAAGAAGGCACGCTCTTTATCTCTAGCATTATCACCAGAACCGCACGAGCTAATTGTTGAAAGCAGGTCGTTGATTGATATACTTAACCGGGAATATAAGGAAGCTTCAAAAGTTAGGAGAGTCAAAGAAAGGACTCGGGCACCTTCTTGAAGAAGGCACGCTCTTTCTCTAGCATTATCACAAACACCGCACGAGCTAATTGTGGAAAGCAGGTCATTGATCGATATACTTAACCGGGAATATAAGGAAGCTTCGAAAATTAGGAGAGTCAAAGAAAGGACTCGGGCACTTTCTTGAAGAAGGCACGCTCTTTATATCTAGCATTATCACAAGAACCGCACGAGCTAGTTGTTGAAAGCAGGGCGTTGATTGATATACTTAACCGGGAATATAAGGGAGCTTCGAAAATTAAGATAGTATCAGTTCAACTTCAACTGATTTCCACCTACTAAAATCACTAAAGAGTCAAATCGAGTGAGCGATGAAATCAACAAAACTACAATTCGCAAGATTCACTATGTCACGTGTTGATATCAATATTCTTGTAATTTGTTTTTCTTTATGAAAATAGTTGTAGAGTAGGTATTTTCTACGAAACTCTTATTATCCTGCAAGATGATTCTTAGGTTGTCGAGTATGTATATATATGTATATATGAGTCTATATATATATAGAGTGATGGAGAGAGAAAAGTGTAATGAAAATCATGAGATGTATATACTAAAATGTGATTGCATTCTAAAATTTTCCAGTTGATTCAAACAACTCAAGAAGCATTTTCAAAAACTGCCGTGGTGAGGCCCATTTGATGACCAAAATGTCTAAGGTGCAAATTTTCCTCGCTGAAGCTTTATTTAAGTTGTCAAAGAAAGGACAAAAAAAAAACTAGAAAATAGAATTCTAGAGATAACTTAGAGCATTTGTAAGTCCAGTGTCGGTTCCAAAACAAGCGCATTCAGACAAATGTATATATAATAAGTGAAAATAACAACTAAAAAATTTATGTCTGTATGTACTACATAACCAATTTGTACGGTCCGTACTTTTATTAAAATTTTGGGTAAAATTGCAATCTTTCGGTCTTCTAAAATGGAAAGTGGGTTTTGCCCTGGTCAAACATATGCTCACTATCAAGTGCTACTTTTGCCTGTAGCACCTGATTATAACTAAGTAAAAGGCTTTTTTCTTTTCCTTTCATAGACATCACGGACGCAGTACGAACACACGGCTCTACGCTTTTTTTGATCAAAATCCTCGTACTTTCAGTTTTCTAGCCAAGTCATACCTATATTTACAGTCTATGGTGGATGTCCTAAGTAAGCAGTTATTTATCCAACATCCCCCAATAATGTGCTTCGACGTCCATATTAATTGGATTTGGCCGGATTTTGTGCGGAGTTGGACTTGATTAGACATAGGGCCGATTTGGTTTGGCTTTGGGGATATACATATGCCTTTGAAGTAAAGAGATTTTCCGAAATATTACACTGTTTGGTAAATTGTAACCTCAAATAACATTGAAAAATAAATTAAGCAAAAATACCGTTTGATAAAACCCATATTTATAAAGGGCTTTTGCTATGTATATATTTTAATATGAAAATTTAATCCGGTGTAGGTTGGCCATTGAATGCCGCCGGCCAACCACTGGCCAACCACCGAACAGCTAGATTTGGCCACCGAACAATGAGATCTAGCCTTGGGACCGCCGAATCTGGCCTCTGGACAGCTTGAAATCGTGGAGGCTAGATTTGGTTGCTTGAGGTCGCGATCTCAAGCGACACTGCCTGGGTTGCGTGAACCTAGGTGACCGCACTTGAGGTCATGGAGGCTAGATCTGGCAACCCGAGGTCGTGCAACTTCAGGTGACTTTGCCATCGGAGGTCATGCAACCTCAAGTAGCATCACTTGATTCATGCAAGCCAAGTGATGCCACCTAAGGTCATGCACTCAGGTGACATCGCCTAAGTCGTGGGTTGCATCATCCTAGGTGGTGGTCGCTAGAGATGCATGACCCCCAAGCAATGATGACAGTTGCCAAAGAACGGGACGATGAAGATGAATGGGAAGAAGACAAATGGTGACGCGAATGAATAGTACACTTACATTTTCGAAATGCCAAGCTCAAAGTAAGTCCATGCCTGCATTGAGCTTTTAGTATTCCTAATACTGACATTTGGCCAAGGGACTTTCAAAAATACTTACCAAACATCTAATATTTTCCTCAAGGGGTTTTGGAGGCCCAAGACTTCTTGGGAAAGCTGAACTAAACGGGCCATTGTGTATGAGCAAGAGATTTGAAAAAGGCAAAAATACAAGGACTTAATTGAAAAAAGTAGTTACAGTACAAGACACAAAAATAACATTTTTTTCTTTTCTTTATTAATCCCGAGCTTCGGGCTTGTCGACATAGTTCATGCGGATTCTAGTTTTTCCTTCTCTTTTAACGAGCAATTCTAATTTTCAACAATCCATGAACACCTTGTTTATCTCACTTCTAAAAGCAAGAAAAGGACATGGACTGTTTCTAAGCATGTTTCTAAATCCCTTGGTGGTCTGAACCATAGGAGCACATCAAACAAGCAGAAAGGTTTAGGCAAAATTGCCTCCCGAGTCACTATTCTCTGCTTCTCTTCTTGGATCCTCGCACACCCTTCTTTCAACTTCGTGTTTTCTTCCGCTAAACAAGCCTTTCATCAATATGGAATAAGCCATATGAGACACTGCGTCCAATATAATCCCCTCCAATCGACAAAGAAAATTTGAACAGTTGAACTACAAACTGCAATCACTTCTCTCTTCAGGAATCTTTGATCGCATTCTTAACTACCAGGCACCAACTTTTCCAAATTTAATTTCAGAGAAAGCCTAATGAGATCCTATAAAAACGATTAAAAAGACATTCGATAAGGAAAGCAGGGTTGATTTTATTCTTTAATGAGAAATTCTTCTCTCACGTGCTTGTCCCAAAATGTTTGTGGGTGATTCTAACGGTTTCGGCTTTCATAGTCACTATCAACTGTTCAAGGGTTGCCTTTTCAGCTGCAGCTCCATCTCTTTTTCTTTAAAGCCTAATATTGTGATCTCTCGGTTGTGCTAAGTGTGCCTCTGTCATAATTCACCTGCAGATATTCAAGAAAGCCATTTAAACATCCAAAAAATGTACCAACAAAAGAAAGAAGATCTACTTATAAGAATTCAATGTGACTCCTCCATTTGCATTGAACATACGGAAGGGAAAAGAAAGAGATTTGTCAAGTATTTGGGTGGGCTACTCCAGACTATCTTCAACACACAGCATAAGGAAACAAAAATAGTACAAGAACCATAACCCGTATGCTCTGCAGATAAATACCATCGAATTCCATGCATGTAATTAGCAATCTTTCAGTGTGCTGTACAGTTTACTACTGAAATCAAAACTTAAGATCCCCACTAGCTTAAATTGCGAAACAGAATGGTGACACACCTGATCAACATGAATGTCATCCTTTATGGAAAAGAAAGCAATGGAGAATGCCCCTGAAAGTATTTGACATCCTTTCACATCAGATACAGAGATATATATCAGAATCTACTGTCATTGAATATACCTGTTCGGTGAATATACTATGACTTTGTTCATATCTCAGAGGTTTCAGGCATAGATTTTCCTCTGATTCCTGTTTTCCATGGCTACCAATTTTTTCCGACTCATTTAGGATTGGTTTATATTTAGAACAGCCACCATCAAATATGTGGCGATTTTGATGAGTCGTTCCGCTTCTGTTGTAGCAAACATAGAGATGACCACAGGGGTTGTACATACATTCTTTACATTCGCCAGGCTTCTTTTCCACCTTCGTAAAATGTTGCCATCCTCGACTCTCTCTTCCTTTTCTTTTTTCACCTGTGCTTATCTTGAAAGGAGTAGCATCTACATTGAGACAATGATTCCATTTGCTGCATCAACCATCTAGACAGAGAAGTCAACGGCATGAGTGCATTGCACTCTACGTCATGATAAAGTAATGATCCACCTAATAAGAAGGAATGCTAACTGCAGTCAAGGCAAATGAAATCGCAAAGTCTTAACGGGTACCTGAACAATAAAAAGCTTGGAGTGATAATATCGAGTTTCTAAAAGAAGAACACTCACAGATGGGGCCAACCCCCGATTCAATCAGTGTATAGGAATGCCGAACATCCATGTTGGGGACACCACTCAAAGTGAGAAATTAAAGGAGATGATACTCGAGAAGTTGCTTGGCTGAGAAGCTCCCAAAATGGATCAGAAGCTCAATACCACTTCAAATTTCCTGGGATCATGTCGATCTCACGATTTTTATTTATCCATTTACAACTTGCAGATCCAACAAAGCATGACACGGTTGAACTAGTGAATTTTCTTTTTCACATAACAACAAATTGAGACAAATGAAAGAAGAGATGAAACTAGAACCAAATTCATCCTCCATCTTCCTCACAGTTCACAGTACATATACCCTATTTAACTCTATCGGAACCAGCACATCATAATGTCAGGTTTCACCTTTGATCAGTTTAGAGCAACGCTCACCCTACATCAATAGCGTCACCAGAGACTTGTGACATGTTATTGATCAGCAAGAACAATTAACCAAAAACAATACTTTATGAGCTACGAGACAAAGATACACAAATATCATAAGAATGACGCTAAAAGTGTTATAACTTTTGTACACTACTTACTTTAGTACTAAAACTTTTCAATGAATCTCTTATATGATCGAAGGAAAACGATCACTTAAGTACATCGTTGAAAATTTTGGATACTTCATAAAAAATTTATGGTACTTCTAATATCCTTTTTTCCATGAATAGCCAACAAGCAACCGACATTACAATCCCCTAAAGAGCGTCAAAAATAACTGTTGGATATATTATTAATATAGTCCAAAATAATATGTTCACATACAAGCCCAATAGGTAAAAGCATGGTTATTTGGGTCCATATTGGCCGAAGCCCAATAACGTGCATATAAAAACTCTAGGGTTTCCCTAAGCTGGAGGTAACACTGTTGAGCATTCCAAACTTGATGTCTCTTGGTGTAATACTTCAAGCAACTACTTCTTCTCTCTCAAACCTATTACCTCCAACAATCTTGAAGTATAAGGTTCGTGTGTCGGATTTGAGCGAGTAAAGTGTGTTCTTGAAGATTTCGTTAAGACGAACTCGTGGCTGTAATTTACTTTCGATTTCGATGGTGATATTGGCTAGGATCTGAGTTTGAAGATTCGGTGACCGAAATCTTTGATTCAAAAACCCAAAATTATAGCCAATTTAAGAGAGTGAAACCACTTGGGCTTTGATCTACTCGTCGCTACGAACGTTTTGAGTGGTCACTCGCGTCAATCGGAGGTCGGACGGAGAAGTTATGGCACTCGGAAGTTTTCATCTGAATTTCTAGCGAATTTTGGGAACGAAATTTCTAGCGAATTTCGGGGGGCGAAATTTTTCAGCGAGTTTCAGAAACAAGGGCAGTCCATCTTAAGGTTTTCGGGTGCTCCGGATCCGTTTTTGGGGTTTTTTTTTGACAAATTCCATCTCTACAGAGTGGTTTGATCAAGGTTAGGGGAGTTATTCAACTTTGTTGCTCTGAGGACTTCAAGGTGCACTCTTTCTAACACTTTGCTTTGATTAAAATGGCAAAGCGTAGTTCCTATGATATTATAAAGCTGCAATCTTTTAATGTTACTGAATTTCATGGCTGGAAATTACATGTTCAATTTGGCATGAAAGAACGTGACATATTCTATATTGTATTGAGCGATTTTACATCTACCAATGAAGATGTGAATGAATATCAATAGAACAAAAATGAGGATTTTTGTAGAGATTACTTGCTGAACTCTCTAAATCCTAATTTGGCTATGACTTATAGTGAGTATAAGACAGCGAAAGAGATATGGGATCACTTGAACGCTCAGTTCAAAAAACAAGAGGGGTTATCTAAAACCCTCCTAGTGGAGAAATTCTTTGACTTTAAATTCACTATGAATTCAAGCATCACCTCTCAGTTAGTTGAATTTGAGAACATGAGGAACAAGCTGAAAGATGATAATTCTAATATGTCCGATAATCTCTTTGTTGGTCTTGTGTTGAGCAAAATGTCAACTGAATGGAGTTCTTTCAAGACTGAAATGCAAAGACTGAAGGTATAGATGGGACTGGATAAATTAAAGAGGTATATTCACATTGAGGATCAAAATATCACTAGGAAGAGTTTGGAACAAGTGGGACAACAAAAGTCAGTTGCCAACTTAGTTTCACACTCCAATAAACCTTAGAAAAAGTTCAAGTCACCAAAATGTGAATCCTCTTTATAGTTAGAGGCCAAAAAGACTATCTTCAAAAAGAAGAAGAAGGGCAAGTGCCATAACTGTGGAAAGTGGGGTCACTGGGCAGCAGAGTGTAAGTTGCCAAGGAAGCCAAATAACGACACACCACATAATGAGGCCAATATGCTAATTAGAGGATCTGAGCCTCGAGCCTTTATTGGAATGATGAAGAATGGAAAGGCCAGCATCTCTTCTGAGTGGTGGTTGGACAGTGGCGCTACTAATTCCACACAGTTGGCTATTAAATCAATTCTAGTTAGAGTATCTACAAGAGAGAGAATTCCCAAAAGTTTTGGTGAAGACTTTGTTGCTTACCATCTTGAGGATGTCCATTCTCCTATCATGAAGCAATGAGATCTAGGGAATCTCTGCTGTGGGTAGAAGCCATAGATGATGAAATGAGCTCTCTGCGGAATCACACTTGGCAGCTAGTAAATTTGCCAAAAAGGGCTAAAGCTATAGGCTGTAAATGGGTGTTGAAGAAAAACTAAATAGTGATGGATCAATAGCCGTGATACAAAGCACGCTTAGTAGCTAAAGGCTATAAACAACAGAGTGAAATAGACTATTTTGATGTCTATTCACCTGTGTCATCTATCAACTATAAGAATTCTTCTTGCTTTGGCATCTATTTAACACTTTGTAGTGCATCAAATGGATGTAAAAACAGCTTTCTTAAATGGGGATTTAAATGAAGAAATTTACATGGAACAACCGGAAGGATATGTTATGAAAGGTCTTGAGGACAAAATTTGTAAATTAAATAAATCTCTATATGGTCTTAAACTAGCACCTAAGATGTGGCATCTTAAATTTGATGAAGTGGTAAAGAGTTATGGCTTTCAGTCTAGTTATTCGATAAATGTCTTTACCATCGTTCTATGTCAAATAAGATAGTCATCATTTGCTTGTATGTTGATGACATGTTAATTCTTGGTTCCGATCATTCTGTAGTGAGTGACGTGAAAGCTACTTTAGCTAAAGAATTTGACATGAAAGATCTTGGTATTGCTAATACCATTCTTGGTATGAAAGTAAGCTTTGAACGGCAAGTCATCTCCCTTAGCCGTACTCATTATATTGAGCACAGCTACTTTCTACTTGGGGATACGATAAGTGTAAACCGAGTGAGACACCATGTGATTATAATAATAGACTGAGTCCTAATGAAGGGACCGGCGTGGATCAGTTAAAGTACTCGAAACTGATTGGTAGTCTCATGTATGCTATGAGTTGCACTAGACCCGACATAGCCTTTACAGTTGGTATGCTGAGTCGTTTTACTCGTAATCCTAGTAAAGAGCATTGGGATGCCCTTAATAGGCTAATGAGATACCTTAAAGGTATTAAAGATTATGTGCTTTATTATTCTGGTTATCCTCCAATTGTGGATGGATATTCTGATGCCTCATGGTGCTCAGATATTGGAAATAGTAAGTTCACTAGTGGGTATATATTCACTTTGGGTGGAGCTGCTATTACTTGGAAATCCAAACGGCAGACTTGTATTGCATTGTCGTCTATGGAATCGGAACTTTTTGCTTTAGCCTCAGCCGGTGAAGAGGCAGAGTGGATAAAGAATCTGATTATGGATATTCCTTTGACTTGGCTAAAGATTAATTCTTTAAGCCTATTTTGTGATAATCAAGCAGTTGTCCAAGTTGTCAAGAATACTCTCTTTAATTCAAAGAGAAGACATATGAGACTAAGACATGTGTTGTTGAATTATCTGAGAGAACAAGGGGTTATCACCTTGATCGATGTGAGATCGAAGGATAACATAGCCGATACTCTCACCAAAGGTATGCCTAAAGATCGATTATTCAAAACAAGTGGGGAATTGGGGTTAAAGACTATATAGGCAAGTCTTAACTACCATTTACTTACTTGTGTTTTGAATTATCAAATCTTTCTTTATTGTCTACAATGATAAGCATAGTTTATATGTTTCATTGATGTTCACGGTTGCTGACTAATTGAAGAGGGTGAGTTGTCTTATTCCAAATTTGATGAAGATGACTTTAACCTAATTCAAATGTTCTATCTGGAAAAATTGTGTCATTCCAAACTTGATGATACAATTCAACTAGATTGGACTATCCTTTTTGATTAAATGATCTCATTCCAAACTTGATGCTAGATTATTTGACTTTAAGGAATCAGTAATTGTGACATTCCAAATTGAAACATAGAAACAATTGTTTACATAAGAAGCCTATTTGTCTTGTTCTTAATTGAAACTTGATATTACATGACTAGGTTGTTGTAAGTGACTTGACTATTGGTCTTGTTCTTTGAAACTAGACAATAGTTATTCTCCTACAAATAAACTTAAGTTGATGGCTCTTTGTAAATCACATTGTTTAGGTCTTGTTCATAATTTATGAAACTGGCTTGATGCTTATGACATGATATTATGATGCTTTATGACATCAATATATGTTCTTCTCCGCCCGATGGAATGGTGCTAAGTTTTTATTCAATTGATTGAATTCATGATAATATGAAATTCATATTTAACATTTTACGGGATGGCGAGAGATGGAGGAGAGCTTAATGAGTGGAATCCTGACCAGGATGACCTACTTGATGAATGAATATATATCACTTAGAGCGTGTGGGGACTTAACAGTTTACCTGCTATTGCCTATTTTGATGAAGTCCATTTACTTGAGACTTGCATTTTGCTATTTCTATTTTGTGGACATTATTATGCTTGTTTCTTATATTTGTAAGGCCTTAGACTATTTTGACTGGCCTACTTATACTTGATTAATATGCATATATTGGTTGTGAACTGAATCTAAGATTTATTTTGGGATTTGGATTTTTAATCTCAAAACAGATTTATGATCGTAAACAGACTAGTTTGCACATGATGATTTAGTTTATTACTTTACTGCTGGAATACTCTTTGACCGATCCGAGTTGATTGTCTTGGACTGAATGTGGATGATTCATGTTTGTTTGAACATTACACAAACCAACTTATTGGATTGTGCTGTATGGTGAACATAGGAGGAGATTGTTAGATATATTATTAATATAATCCAAAATAATATGTTCACATACAAGCCCAATAAGTAAAAGCATGGTTATTTGGGTCCATATGGGCCGAAGCCTAATAATGTGCATATAAAAACTCTAAGGTTTCCCTACGCTGGAGGTAACACTGTTGAGCGTTCCAAACTTAATGTCTCTTGGTGTAATACTTCAAGCAACTATTTCTTCTCTCTCAAACCTATTACCTCCAACAATAACACCCAGCAAAGATCCTAAAGCTAAACAGGAAGCGAAAGCCATTTAACAGTAATTAAGAGACTGAAAATAAAGAACCTCGGAAGGGCGCAAGGGCATCCGATGAATGCATTTAAGTCGAGCTCGTAGTTACAGGACAACTGACAAAAAGTTGCAAATTCAATCCAATCAACCCGAACTGGATTTGGTTGAAATCTCGGAGCTCCTTCTACCGCCGTGCCCATCCTTGAAGAATCAAGTTGAGGGGCTTTTGCCTTTTCTCATTAATTGAGTTTAATAAAATCTCGAGTTATTATCTAGTAGTGGGAACTTAATAGACGTAAGCATAAGTAGGGATTTTTTTTTTTCAGAATAACTAAATCATAAGTGTTGATAAATGTTATAAAACCATTAGCAAAATAATAAAATAAAATAAATGACCAGCGACTTTCCTTTCAGATAACTTATTGGTGACAAATCAACACTTTCATGCAATTACCAAAAAAATTTCAATAGTTTGCAAGTTAGCAATTTTTGTGCTAACTTTCCTACTTTATCTATATAGCTTACTCACTTTTTGAGCTTAGCAACTCATACTAACATTTTTCAGTCTAAATTAGCGTGAATTACCAATATTTCTTCCATTAAGTTATTACCTAGTGTTAGGTTATCAACTCTCATTTGATTTATTTGATTTATTTTTTAAAATTTGCCAACTTTTCTTACCATTTACACTTTTATATGCATTTCTTTGTGATATCATGAATTTCATATCCTTATGAATTACAAAATTTTCTTTGGTTAAGTTACAAATTAGTTTTTCATTACCAATTCATTTGAGTTAATTAGTAAGCTTATTTCCCTTTTAATTACCAAAATTTTCTTATTTTTGACAAATTATTATTTACCTTTCTTGACTACGCTAAAATTTATCATTTGTTATAAGGAATTATTGATTTTCAATTTACGCAGTTTATAAACTTTTCTTCGGTCAAGTTGTTGGCTAATTCTTATTATCAACTCTTATCAATGTTAGTTACATATATATTTTATTGGCAAACTTAATCAGGAATAAAAAAGTTGGTAAGTCACTCAAATAAAGTTAGTAATTATATAATAATCGGTACATTTAAGGCATTGATAAATAAGTTTAAAAGAGTCATTTTAAGATAAGATGATTTTCTTATCCAAGATAAGAAAATCAGTTAATTTAATAAAAAAGGAAAAATATCACAAAAATATCAAACTACACCCACTATGACACAAATACCCCAAACCTTTTTGTTGTATAACTGAAAATCCTAAATTTATCCACTATGACACAAATAGCCCCAATTTTTTGTGTCTCGAAAAACTCAAACTTATAAATATGTGACATATATAACCTCTATTTCTATTCCATTCAGGGTATATTTGTCACATCGTTAGGATTTTTTTTTGACAATTGCTTTTTAGGTATTTGTGTTATAATAGACCAATTTAGATTTTTTAGCATTATAAGAAAATGGCAATATATCTGTGTCACAATGAGCATAATTTGAGATTTTTTGTGGTGCCAACTCTAGAAAAAACTAAATAAAAATTGATAACTAACTCAAATAAGAGAACTAGATAAAAATCAGTAATTAGCTCAAATAAGAGTTAGTGATGTATAATTAGTAATAAGTCAATCAAAGAAAAATTGGTAAGTTCATATAAAAGTTGATAAATTTGAGATGTTTGTAAGAAAGTAAAACAAAAATTGGTAAAAAAATAACAGAAGCTATTCATTTGCATATTATGCTAATTTTATAATGATGTGGATAAGTTACTAATAAATTATTGAAAAGTCAGGTAATCACTAATCGTCTTAAGGAATTATCAATTTTTTCTCAAGGTGTTCAATGACAGACAAGTTAGCGTCGACGTAGAGATAAAAGTCTGACCAACGAACAAATATTCGTCTTATTAGCTTAATCATGACGGGACGTTGGCACGGAGTCTTTTCTAATGACGGCAAATTGCTCGTCACTAACTGGCACGATGTTGTTGTTTTTTTTTTTTTGCAAATGGTCTACTGGTATATATCGTTCTTGCTTCCAGCTACTGGAATTCACGATGAAGACAAGTGGCATTTCCTAAAGAAATTTGTTTTCGTTAGTTTCAAAATCATTGATGATTAAAGAACATTTGACATAATTTCATCGCCATATTGAGCAAGGCAAAATGCCTTGTCTACCGAATTCATGCAAAGTAGGTCCATGAGATTAAAACTTTCATATGGAAATAAATTATGCCATAAGTCCAATTTCATGGCGGACTATCTGTCCAACGCTTGCGAAGAGAAATTGATCCTGTTAAATGATGTTTGTGTTTGACTTTGCCGATTGATAATCGTATTCCATGGAACTAGATATGATGTATCTGAAAACTGTCTAGAATTTAGGAAGTGAAATAAACGTTCCGAGCAAAAGTTTCGCAGAAGTTTCATATGCCTTGTAGAATGACTTCTTCACTTTGAAGCCGAAGCCATCATTGAAAAAGCCACAAAGATGAAGAATTGGTGATAAAGTCGGCTTCGTCAATTGTCAGAGGTAGATTGGGCAAAAGAAAAAATTGTCAGAGGTAAAATTCAAGAGTCTCTGTAGATATAATGCTCGGAAAACACGAGGAAACACCATCGACGGCTTGAAGACAATGGGAAGACGGTTTGGGGAAATATAACCTGCCATAGCAATTAAGCTCGAAAGTCGCTTTAAGGATGGAGACGAGTTCGATTTTAAGAATCCGTTCTCTACCAATAAAAAATTGCCGAAACTACAGTCCTCTTATCGCTGCATGTAGTTGGACAAACACCAAAACCATACCTTAACTTTCGTCCGACGAGCAATCACCTACATAACTTAACTTTTAAAAATATCAAGTACATAACTGAGTTATAATTTTTGAGACCACTTTGCACCATTACATCTACTAATTATCCTTGTGTCCCTGCTTATGATAATGTTGTTCTTTTTCAAAAAAAGAAAGAAAAAAAGCCCATTCTCAAAATCCCAAGCTTTCACATCCATAAAAAAAGCAATCAAAATCAATTAAAAACCGAACGTAGATCTAAGTAATATGCTAAAATGAATTTGCAAGAATTGGTTTTTGAACTTTCAAATGTAGGGTTCTGCTTAAAGATATATGAGCGGATGATATTTGCAGAAATTGAGGCATGTAAATGGTCATTGGATCAAAAGTGGAGTATATATCTTTTTATGTTTCTCCTATATACTGCCGGTAAAAGACCATCAAAACCTTTAAGGAAACTGGAAGCATCATTTGGTGAATAAAATATTCGTAAGTGGACGGTCAGCGGGCGGAATTATTTGGAATAAGTGGTGCGGAAGTGAAGATTATTAGGGCCATCTCAAAAAGCCAAATTGGAGTGAAGAGACGAGAAGTGACTTAAGAGAATTTATTTTTCTTAAAAGGGGAAAAGGACATTGAAAATAAATCTTACACTTAAACAATGCATTTAAGCTTTTATCCATGTACACCTGTTTATTTTCAGATCACCATCATCTGAACGGTAAGCTATGCGGTATGCTGTAGTATTATGCATTACAGGAGTACCCGTTTCAGTACTGCTATAGCAACTGCAAAATTTCTCTGCAAAGGAAGATATCATCTGAACGGTAAGCTATGTGGTATGCTGTAGTATTATGCATTACAGGAGTACCCGCTTCAGTACTGCTATAGCAACTGCAAAATTTCTCTGCAAAGGAAGATATTCAACAGAGGAAGATAGACGAAAGTCCTTGAGATAGAAAAAGGAGAAAAAATGGAAAGATAACTCTTGTTTGTGGAGTGTTCAGGATTTTCTTGTCCCGTTGATTTACTAGGAGATATCTCGTCTCTTCATATGTGCTCTTATGTGACAAGTGTAACTAGTGATTTGGATGGCGGGAGTTTGTTCTTGATTCTCACCTGTAATTTCTCATCATCTCATAGTGCAATACTCCACTTTTGCCCATGGATATAGTTAAATTGTCAAACTACGTAAGTACATCATTAGTTTTTGCTTTATTATTTGTTCGAATTTTCGAATGTCTTAACTTTTTTGCAATTGCACTCGATAGAGGAAGAGAACAAACAATTCTTTATATATGGAGCATATATACCTATATAAGCACACTTAGCAGTACAGCAAAATCTAAAGAAAAAGGCTCATGGAATCGATAGTAGACATACCGGATCTTGATCATTTTTTTATTATTCTCTTGTCTATGCGCTTAATATGAGGACGTGAACCCTTTTCCCGTCGAGAGCTATATTGTTTCCGTGGATGAGATCCATATATAAACTGGATTTTTCTAAGGACTGCTAAAACCAATTGAGTTGTTCCCAATCCCATATCGGTTCTTCTATTTCCATGCTTGTGGTCTCTCTGTCACCGGAAATTCCAGCATTATTTTCTATCACCGGCCTTGATGAGGATGCCAATCTGTGGCCGGTGCTGCCACCATGTCCACCTGCTACTGTTTCTCCAGCCACCAACTCCAATGGTCGACGATCAAATGCTCGAGAGCTCCCAGATACAACGTATACACGGCACACTGCGAATTCATGCCTCAACTACAACGTTTCAAGTGTAAAAAACATGAAAACAAATTTGTTGCACCCAGAAAAAAAAAACTGAGAATGAGAATTACATTAAAAAGAATGTGAAGATGAATGTTTTCTGACACGCTAGTATATGGCTCCGGCAAGCTAATCTAAGTGCCTAATCTTTTTTATTTACTGGCTCTAATTCTTAATAAGGGCTATAGTTCAAAATTTTGTCCTATCAATTTTTTGATAGGTGTGTTATAACTATGTACATCACTCATTGACAAACTTAACTACAAATGAATTTGGTGATGTCCACGAACGTAACTTTCTGATCAGAATATTGGTTCCTCGAATCAAGAATGAAGAAACATGTGACTCATCTAATAAATGCCAAGTTCAATTGCACTGACTAAACGAAGGGATGACGAGCATATGGATGTGTACACTTAACAGTCTAATTATTTATGTCAAATATATATATATATATATATATATATATATATATAAAGTCATTAATCGATCAAGTAATGCATGCTGTGTAAATAATATTTTCCACAGCCTGATATCTCTCACAAAAGTTCCAGACTGATCATGCAATTAACTAAAATGAAGATCAAATTCAATTAGTTCAAGCATGCGCTTACCCTAAACTTGGGCATACTAGAACTTGCACAATTGGAATAGGGAGGTGAGATTATATGTGCGGCTCTGTAGTCATTCAATTTCCATTTGGTTTTGGTTCCCGTTGGAGCTTTTCCCACGTAGAAGACCATGGACTTCTTTATCCCAATCACTTTGTTGTCCGATGAGTGGATGTAACCAGGTGATCCAGTGGCCTTCCAATAACCCACCGCCGTGCTTCTGCTTGGTCTCCTCCTCTGGCTTCTCTCTCCTGCATCGGAGCGAAGAAGAACCACTGCTCTTTGTCTTCTCGGCACAGCTCTCCAGAAAGCTCTGCAGCGGCAGAGCCCACGAAACACCACAAGAGAAAGCCAAAACTTCAGGTACAATTCGCCACAAGTTTGCACATTTATCAGAACCCACGATTCCGTTTTAGTGACAATGAACGACAAACATCGAGAAATGAAGAAATGCCATGAATGATTTCTTGTTCTTGTACCAGGGAGATTCCATGGCTCGGTGGCATAAATGTCGAGGACTGGAATGATCCGGCGGAGCTGGTCTTGTAGCGAGCCCTCGAGCTGGTTGTGCAAATAGAAAGAGATGAGCTCTTCCTCCGTTGGGTAGAACCTGAAGCCTGTCGGATGATCCTCCATCATCTTTCTCTTTAGCTATATCCTATGTTTTTAAAGTTGGGATGTGCTTTTATGTATTTAACTGGGCACCAGAACCGGTAGCGTGTATTTTAGAGAACATAATAGATCTGGACTAGGCCTATATATAGAAGTGGAGCACTTGGTCCCTAAAAGAGGAAAATTTTCAACGTGTGCAATGACGTCGACAAAAAAATATTGAGGACATTTCATTTTAGTCGATTAAGGCGCTTTAAGTTTCGTTTACTAAAATATCACAAGTTTCCGGAAAACATTTTCTTGAAAGTCATTTTCCAGGAAAATGACTCTATTTTCCTAGTGTTCGCCAATATCAAAATTTGAGTGGAAAATATTTTCCACTCGTTCGTTAGCTCAAACATTTTCCCCGAAAAAAAATTATCAAAAATTGAATTTTAATATTTTTAATTGACCCAAAATTTTATTTTATTTATTTATATTTTTTAAAATGATTATTTTATTTATTATATTTTTAAAATGATTTTTTAAATTATTTATATTTTTAAAATGATTTTTTAATTATTTAGATTTTTTAAAATAGAAATTTTTATTATTTATTATTTCTTTTTTTTTTCCTTCCTCCTTCCGTCTCCTTCTTCCTCCCGATTCCTCCTAAGCGGCGTCGTCCACCGTGGCCTCCTTCCTCCTCCTTCCGCCGCTGCCACCTCCTTCCTCCCGAGCGGCTTCCGCCACCGCCACCTCCTTCCTCCCGGGCCGGCCGACCAAGACCCGGGTGGCGATCCAGCCGAGCTCGGGTGAGATTGAGCTTGGCCGATCTCACCCGAGCTCGCCGGATCTCGGGGCACCGAGCTCGAGCTTGCCCGGATCGAGAGCCCGAGCTCTACCGCTAGATCTAGCAAGCCACGAGCCGCGTCGCGCATCCGGTGAGCTCGAGGCTCGGGCCGATCTCACCCGAGCGCGCTTGGATCTAGCGATAGAGCTCGAGCTCGCCGGATCGGGAGCCCGAGCTCGCGCTAGATCCGACGAGCCGCGAGCTCGCCCACCGATCCGACAAGCTCACGGCTCGTGGCCGCACGACGAGCGGCACGGACGGCGGGCTCCCGCGAGCCTCTCGGTGCCTCCGCGGTGCTCCTCTGAGCCGGATCCTCCCGAGCGGCTTCGAGCCGCCGGGGAAGCGAGCGCGGCGGCGCCGATGGCTTCCCTACCGGGAGCAAAAGGGGCAGAGCGGCCGGGGAGGGCGGAGGCTGATCCCGGGGAAGGACGTCGTCAAAGCCTCCTCTGCAGGGAGAGCAAGAAAAAGAGAGAGAGAGAGAACGAGAACTGATGAAGGGAGGAAAGAGCAGCAGGAGTGCCAGAGCTCGTGTGAGAGCTGCGGAAAATGTTTTCCTCTTTTGAGGGATTTTCCGCTCATTCAAGAGGGATTTTCCGTTGACCGTGTGTTTTCCGCCATCTGAATACCGGAAATTTCGGAAAATATTTTCTCGGAAGTTATTTTCCGTGAAACGAACGGAGCATAAGTTCCATATGGGGTGACTTTCTTCTTTAGTTTTTCACTTTTCTATATTTGAGAGTTGCTTTATACTGTAATGAACGCGTGTGCGGAATCTTTAAAATATTATTCATATTTGCTTTTGTAGTTTGTAGCTAGATTTCGTCTCCTTCTGTTTTTATAGAAAATGAACTTTACAGAAAAATATTTTCAAAGAAATTATCATGAAAGAATTGGTTTAACTTTGTTGTATCTGGTTGTCTCTTGCAAAATAAGATTGAAGTTATATTCTGATTTTTGTTATGAAAAAACTCTGAAGCAAATTTTTTAGAAAAAAGGAAACCTCAAGTAGTGCGTGGGATCCAAGTACAGAGGCTAAGGTCTCAGGCTAGGCAGGATAAACCGTATTCTGAAAAATGATTTCTCACTTTCTGAAAAGCAACTCATTTCCCGAATTTATATATGAAACTGATTATGGAAAGACTTTCCATCAACTTATTTTCTAAGGGATTGAAATGCTAGGAAAAAGAGGAAAATTTTGTCTATACATGGATTATTTTGGACAAAACAAATTGAGTATTCACGTCGAAAACTCTTTTTGCAGAAGTTAATAGATGGCATTTTGCTTAAAAGACCCTAATTAGATTGTGAATTCAAATTGATATAGGATCACCACGGACACTCCACAAAAAGAGACTCAGAACTCGACATGTACAATACCCGATGATTTCTACCCATCATCTAGAAATGTCAATTAAGGATACTTTCCATCGCCAAGTCTGCAAAATATATCTCCTTCTTCGAACATCATGATTTTTTTATCAGAAACATTCACGCGATCAGGACATAAAACAGCAAGACAGAGAAAGACCACCGTCGTATTCTTCGTCACCGACCATGTATAGTCAACCTCGTCTTCACTGTTTCGCCAGCTAGCTCCGAAACCCTAATTTTCCATGCAGTAATCTCAGTAAATTTTGGTCAGTTCCTGTGGTCGGCTCATCCATTTACGTGTTCCCACTCGCGAAAACTATATCCTATGGTCTTCCAAAAAGTTGATATGTGACCACTCGTCGAATTGTGAGTGGCTTTGGGCGGAGGACAGAGATAGAAGTAGCGTTTTTTTTTTTTTGAACAGTAAGTAGCGTTAAAAGAGCAATTCAATTAGATCTTGTCGACAATATTAAATTAGCACCGAATCTGGAAGAATATTTAGGACGAAGTTTTTTCTTCTTTCGATCATTTGAAATTATTACATCAACATACTCGATTTTAAGGAGTGGACCGTCCTATTGTTTCATTTCAAAGAAAATGAATTTTTCCCCCGTTATTGTAGATTCTTAAAGGAGTTGGCACATATCAATAAACTGTTGGTAAAAGAAAAATTATCAGTCAATTGTTATGTATCATTTAACTTAATAATTTGACAATAAAATTTAATAAAAAGTAACATAAGGCAAATTTATTACAAGTGTAGTAATTTGGTGTAAATTTGTCAAAGATATACCAATTTTGGGTTTTTTGTGGTAAAAAAAATAGTTTGGAATAAATTTGTCACAGGTGTACTTAGGTTTAGGGTTTTTCAGGGTATTAACCCAACTACCTTTATCTTTGCAAAAAAAAAAAAAGGCTCTTTCTATTGTTTACTAGTTTTCATTTACTTTTCTTACCAAGGGCTTAAAGTTACCCAGTATTTTATGAAAATACTAATCTTTATTTATGTGACTTATTGAGTTTACTTTGATTAATTACTTAGTAGTTTGGATTACTGACTCCCCTTTTAGTTAGCTAATTGATTTTATTTTTTAATTACCATTTTTATTATTATTTTGGATAAATAAAAGCTTCTCTTGTCTTTTATGAGCATTTATTTGCCTTTCTTACAAAAAACCTCAAACATACCCACCAATGAAATCACCTACCCTTTTTATGTGACCTGCTAACTTTTTTTCGATTAAGTTTCCATTTTATTTTAGGTTACCAGCTCTCATCTGAGTTTCTTTACCTATGTTTTTATTTTGGAAAAACTTAATCAACTATTCTATTGGGCTGCCACCTCTATTTGCTTTGCTTACCAACCTTTTTCTACGATTAAGTTATTATCTGATTTTGTGTAACTAACTCTTATTTGAGTTAGCCACCAACGCTTATTTAATTTTTTTTTCAAATAATCACCTACTCTTGTTTCCGATTAAAAAGGATATCACTTACCTTTTACCCACTTTTAATTAGCTTTTTTACCAACATCTTAAATTTACCAACTATTAAATAAAATTACCAATCTTTATTTAAGTGACGTACAAACTTTTTTCTTGATTAAGTAGTCAATAAAAAAATCTGTTAAAGTAAAACACCAAACAAAAGTTGGTAATCAATTCAAATGAAAGTTGGCAACCCAAAATTAGTTGATAACTTAATTTGGAGAAAAGTGGATAAAACACTTAAATTATTAGTAATTTTATATAGAAGTTGGTAAATTTAAGGATAGTTAAGAAAGGTAAATAAAAGTGTGTTAAAACTAAGGAAACTTGGTAATTAAAAGAAAAAATAAGCTCAGTAAGTGACTCGATTGAGAGTTGGTAGCGGCAAACTAGTTGGTGATTTGATTGGAGAGAAGCCCATAAGCGGTTCTAATGAAGATTGATAATTTTAAAAGAGTTTTACAAATTTAAGGAGTTGTTGAAAAATGTAAATAAAAGTTTCTAGATAATAATTAAAAGTTGGAAAATTGAAAGAAAAAAAAAAAGCGTCGATAAATAACTCAAACAAGAGTTGATGACTAAATACGATGTGGTTATTCACTCTGAGAAAAGTTGATAAGTCATGTTAATTTAGTTGGAAGGAGTTAGTAAATGTAAGTGATCATTAATCAAAACAAATAAAAGTTGATGAACAAGAAAAGCAATTAAGCATTAGTAAATAACTCAAATGAGAATAATTCTCTCGCGGAAGTTGCAGCCATGAAAGAGTTGTTGATGCTTTTATAATGTATTTGGCAAACTCCTTATAGTATCCCGCTCAGTTTTGAAGTATATCACAACTATGAAATATATATTATCAAACACATATTGGTTCATCCAAATCATATTTTATGGAAATAAGAGCATTATGGAAAAATTTGACAAAGAAATCTGAGACTCTGCCGCCGCCGCCGCTGCCACCACCTAAGTTGAGGTCATTGATGAAAACCCTAGGAAAAAAGAGGGTTCCGACTTCCTGGCCAAAAAATTGAAAGAATTTCTTTTCTTCCGCGGATAAATTATAGTTATTTTTGTCATGACTTTTGCCACTTTCTTTAATGAAGAAACCTGTCATTGTCTAGACCAACAAGCTGTGATTGTCGGGCCTCGTGGCCCTGCCGACATTTGAATCTTAATCGATCCCCGCACGACTTATTGGAATCTCCTTGCCTCTTTGTAAAATTTGCTTTCGTTTTTGCTAGTGACAAACAATAAAATACTAGAGTAAATGCCTTTTTGTCATTCGTCGCATATGCTATAGATGATATCTCGTTGGAAATTTCTTATTCATTGTATCCATACCCTAAGTCTAAATCGCACGTGTCAATATCCCTAACAGATCCGCGAAGTTGTTGAAAACTCCATATCAAATTGTGATCCAAAAATCATATGTTGAGTCCCAATGAAGAATGCATTTCTAGGACAATCGCTAAGCAGAGGTGATTGGATCTAGGATGGATCGGTTTTCACCTTAGAACCTAGAATGGGGATTGGCCCACCCAATCCTAGAATAGGTGATTTCTTTATTTCTTTTTTCAATTTTTTTATTCCCTACATCTAAGAGTTTCTCAATATTAAAAGAAAAATAATTTACTAATTAGAGTTTGCTTCAAAAGAAAAAAAAAATTAAGAAATCTTGGCCAGCTCGTCAATCCAAGTTTGGTCGGTCTAGTTCCTTGAGTGGAACTGTGAATAGGACCAATTATCTCAATTCCAAAAATTTGGAATTGGGAACTAGATCAATCCTCTCAAAACTAGTCTGTCAAATTCTCAAGTTGGTCTGAGACCGATGCGCACCCCTACATCTAGGAACCTCTTGTCCCAATAATTACCGAGATATGTGGGACGGAAGAACTAGCTCGACTCTAGGAGATTAATTGGGTTTTCCAAGAAAATCGAATAACAATGTCTTCAAATAGGATTTTCGTTTGCAAGTAAATATACACAAAAAGTGAGAAATGAGCATGCTCGGGTCGGGCCTTTGGATCCAGCCACAACTAGAGTTGCTCATAAAATAAAATAAAAAAAGATAATAAACTTGTAGACTGGATGTGTCAGGCAGCAGCTTAGCCTGCCCGAGCCCTTTTATTATAGCCTTGTCCATGCCTATCCAAAGACACGTTTAGACTATTATAGCTCGGGTTAGGCTTACGCAGGCCCATTGCCCACCAATTCCATTGGTGGACACTCAATGGAGAGGTATTACGTGTATACACGAATTCTAAAGGTATTTAGATCATAATTATCTTTATAAAAGGGTTCATCCACAATGAAGAATTCTTTTCCTAAATTATCACCCGACAAGTCATGTCATGTAATCAATTATTGTTGTTCGACTAACATGCATCAATCGAGTCTCAGGATGCCAAAAGGCGGTGAAAATGAGCAGTTCATCTCTTGCATAAAATCGTTAGTTTTATTTGTCATCATTAGGTTGTCCATTTTGTTTTTGGCCAGATTCATAGGCTGTCTTTAAATGATCATCTCTTCGCTTTGAATCTCGACGTAGTCCCAGCTTTATTAAAATGTCCTACCACAGTGTCGAAAAGACTAGAAAGACGAAGAAATGTTACATTGATCAGCAGTCGACATTGCCTATCCGAGCACGATGAAATTTGCTTAGTATGAATATATGAGCTTTTCTTTAGTAATGATTAAGGATTTTATGGAAATATTATGGAGATTTATCTTAATTGTGTTGCAATATTAACAGGGAAATGATGGGATCTTGCAAATTAAGTCAATGAGAATATACTAGAGAAATAAATTAGGAATAATAGGACATTGGAGATTTATGTAGTTTAATCCGAATATCGTTATATTTATGGGAAGAGCCAATAACAAATAATCAATTATAAAAAAAGAAAATTAGAATTACAATCGCTTATACGCTTGAGTGTTTTCCACAAGTAAATTTAAATTGAATCCCAAAATGTTTATAGATAAAAATGTAAACGCAAAACACAAAATCACCGATGTTTAGCCCAAGCAAGAGCTCTTGGAAGAGTCTCTTGAAGTAAAGTGGTATTTGTGAAAATTTTCAATATTTCTCTAAACACTTCTTCTTCTCCAGCCTAATAAGATCCTCTAAAAAAATACAGTTCAGCTAGTTAGAAACGTTACCATTGTGACATTCTTGAATATCTCTATGTTCTGAATTAAATCTTTAGGTAATTTGCTGCTAAAAGGTTATTCCTAAAGGGTATCAAGAACGTTGAGCGTTCTTAATTTTTTCTTCTCTTTTTTTCACTTCTTCCTGGGCGGCTCTTGTTTTTTGGAGGCTTCGCTGTGCGGTGCTTCTCCGCTTGAGCAGCTCTTCACTAGGTTTCTTCGCTATACGTGAAGAGAGGACCCAAAAAGGAATCCTTTCTTTTATACGGCTTCTGCTAGAGAGAGAGAGGGGGACTTCCTTTCTTGTCAAAAGACCTCCCTGTCCCTTGTTTTGTCTTTCAGTGCTAGACCTTTTCCAAGTCAAATTTAGATTCCTATTCGCAACAATGCGCTTCTGATTTGTTACGGAGAACCAACGCCTAAGAATAAGAAAAAACAAGTCTGATTTTGATGGGGGAACAACAGATTTTTAATAAATCAAAACCTTCCTTACGGATCAGACCCATAAAGGCTCAAAACTGAAACATTGATTTAACAAATTGAAAGTGAGGTATATATGGCAAGAAGTGCAAATCCTCTACATTTAATATGGCCAATTTACATTCGAATTTAGACCCTCTTGAATAAATAACATTACATATTAATTTATATCATAAAAGACCCCTGATTTACTATAATTTCTATGCAGACGTGAGAGTTGCAGAGACGTTGCTTGTTTCGATGTCGGATCGAGGCGCATTGATGAGGGCGAGTAGCGTGCACAGAGCTACCATTGTGGAAGAAGAAAGAAGAGAAGAATAGGAAAAGAATAAGATAACAAGAGAATCTCGACAAGAATGTGATCATTT
The DNA here is from genome assembly GCA_016097615.1 of Eucalyptus dawsonii. Lineage (NCBI taxonomy): Eukaryota > Viridiplantae > Streptophyta > Magnoliopsida > Myrtales > Myrtaceae > Eucalyptus > Eucalyptus dawsonii. The sequence continues at coordinate 11,298,219 of CM027880.1, read as the reverse complement.
CAATGTTTTTGGTTGCGTTTGGTAATTAGAATAAAAATCGGGATATGATAAAACTTAGGTTATTTCATATTTGGTTTCTGTCCAAAATAAGACAAAGTTGGATATAGTGGGATATAGCTTGAATAAAAATATCCCACAAGAGAGACAAGATAAAAGTGAATAAGATTTCTTATATAGAGTTGTATGAAAGATCAAATTTTAAATTAAAAAATAAAATAATATTTGGATTCTAATATAAAAAAATTCAAAACAAAAATAATGTCAAAATTATGTTTTTGTATATATTCCTATTTTTATTGATATATTTGAATTTCTTTCTATTCTATAAGGTATATTATGCATATATATTTATTTAGTATCTATATTTATTACATATTTTATATATATTCATATAGTTTATTATTTAACAACATTTTTATTTAAGGAGTGATGGAAAGGAATATAAAAAAGAAAAGAGAGGAAACATTATTATAAAATAGTTAAATGAAAATGAAGTAGAAGAACCTCGATTTTAAATTAATGAATCCAAACTTGAAACGAATCTTTCTAATTTACTCTGTCACTTTCTTCTTTGTATCTCTAACTCATGTTGAAGTTTCACAACTCCTATGTAATTCTTTGTTCACATCAAATCTCCATGAAAACAATGAAAGAGTTAAAGTTTCTTTTGCTTTGAAGCTCGTTAGTTTACTTCAAAGGTACACGAAAGCAGGAAAAGAGTTGAAACTCCTCATTGCTTTGTGGTTCATATTGAAGTTTCAGAAAAGTGATGAGAGAGTGGAAGTACTATATTTTTTTTAGAATCGCCAAGGTGAATAATCACATTTTCTCTTTTTTACTACATTTGAGGTTCACTAGTTGATCTACCTTGTCGATATTGGTGTAGCTCATTTAAATTTCTTGTCATTGTTCAGCCGGTTTAACATGTAGATCATACAATAATCATGAATTGATTAATGGGGCTTTTGTGCATATGTGATTTCTTTAACAGTAAATATGAGGAATTTTTACCGTTATTTGGGTTCACTTACATCAATATGCCATTCACATACCAAAGAACGAATATAATATGATATCAAAGCGTTTGGTTATATTATTACAGTTCATCAAACAATTGATATGATATAACAAAATCTTTTAAAAATATTTTCCATCATACTTGACCCTATCCTAACTAGAGATAAAGCTTGATGGTATGGAGATTAAAGTGTTTCACTCCTTTGGTGCATTACCCAATTGATAATATTACCCAATTGATAACATTATGAACTAATCTTTTGTTGTTACTAAACTAGACGTCTTAAGTATCCGCTGGCCGCAGTAGGAAGGATTCTGGTTTATCTTTTCTTAGTGGTATATCGAAGATATAGTTAAATATTTACCTTATCCTTGCTCACAAGCGGTTGGATGGGTCGAGTCAGGCCTGTGATCAGGCATAATTTTTTCACTGAAGACCATCCATAGTACTATTTGTTGCATGTTGAGCTTGGGTCTGGAATAGCTAGAGTTAGGTTGTACGCTTGTAAATTTTCATTGCTCAATAATGATAAATAATTAGTACACCCGTAAAGTTTTGTTTTTTTTTTTTCATCAGGGATAAAAAAAATATAATGAGAGATACAAAATAAAATCTTTGGGCCGGGCTCAAAATGTAAAATAGAAAATGAATAAGTGCATTGAAAGTCCTAAAACTTGTGACGAATGTGTTATTGAGTATTAAAACTTATAAAAAATACAACCAAGTCCTAAAACTTGTTAAATTAATGCAATCAAGTTTTTTCGTTAACTCCGTTAAATTAGGTTAACAAAAAATGCTGACATGATTTTTTTGTTATTATTTTCTCTATCCTACTTGGCGATTACATGGCTAAAATAATGTTGTTTAGTCCAAATCTAATTTTTAATATAAATTTTATGTAAATTTAATTTAAAAAAATAAGCTAAATTTCTATATAAAAAGAAGTGTGCATGATTTGACAGCCCTTGCATGCGGTCAATAAGGATTGTTAGTCATTGGTTGAGGCCTAGCGGCCATCCCCCACTCTCCTCGCCCTTCCCGCAACATGGGGGCTACAATTGCAACCCTAGTTGCATGATTTATAAAATTTTTTTCCTTTTAAAATTTAGCTTTCTTTTAATTTAGTGCTTTGGGTGTGGACAAAAAATCAACAAGTACATTCTTTTTTCCAGAGTATGTTTGGTTTCAAAAGAGTATTTTGAGAACCATTCAGCCCATCGGCTGCAGTTGAGAATTTGGAATCTGTTTCTATTTAAAGTTGGTCATCGAGGGAAAGATGTCATGTCTAATTCTACTAGGAAGTGATGGCCTATGAGATGAAACTCAAATTTTTTTATTCCATTTTTTACTGCTAGGATTTCTTTGAAAGTGGAATGGTAATGCATTTCAGCTTGGGAAAACTTTCCACTTTTGTGAGCACAAAGGTGTCTCTTACCATCAATTTCTTCAAACAGATGACCGCCCGCATTCATCATTGGCGTCAGTTTGAAGAATTCATTTTCCTGTTGATGGTATTTGTAATGGTGGGAGATTCTGTATAATCTCCTTAAGCTCAGCGACTTCTTTGGTTTGATTTTTTCCCCAAGGTGGGGAATTCTTTTTCAGCATGGATTGCAAAGGAATTAGAAGCTTTGCAATGTTTGGGACAAAATCCCTGAGATAATTGATTATCCCAATAAATTGCTGCACTTGTTTTATTGTGAAGTTATCTTCAGGAAACTTCAATAATTCTTGAGCGATATGGGGCCCTGGATAATATATACCTTTGTTGAGGTGCATACCAAGAAATTCGATTTCTGTCTGGGCGATATTCATCTTTCTTTGGGAAAGCATAATACCATGCTTTTTCACAATTTCTGCAAACTGCTCAAGGAGTTGACAATGTGATTGCTCATCAGGACTGTAGAGCAGAATATCGTCGATGTATACGGCTGCACTTGACAGGATTGGTTGGAAAATACGACACATGGCTTTTTAGAAAATGGATGGTGCTACCTTTAGACCAAAAGGAAGAACTTTCCACTGGAAGTGTTGGTTCGGGATATAGAATCCTGTTTTGGATCTGTCTTCAGGATGGATGCCCAATTGCCAAAATCCGGCTTTGAGGTCGAATTTGGAATAAATGTGGGCCTTGGTTAGACCAGTAAAGAGAGAATCTCTGGATGGTAAAGGGAATTTATTATCTTGGAGAAAAATGTTGAGATGTTGATAGTTGATCACCAGTCTCATTTTTCCCTATTTTGCTCGGCGCGCTTATTGACATAAAAGGCTTCACAAGCCCATTGAGAACTGGAGATTTCAATAAGGCCTTGCTGCAATAGTTTTGAGCATTCCATTTGAGCTAAAGCCAAGCGTTTTCGCTTCATTCCCATATGACTCGCCTTGGTTGGATTTATGTCTTCATTCTTTTTTAAAGGAAGGCGAACAAAGAACTCAGTTTTCCCATAAAGGATGAGAACACTTTTGAGCGAATTCGAATGAGATTCCGAACAAGATTCTAGTAACTTTTGCATGATTGGATCTAGTAGACTCATATGGATGGAAAAGAGTCTTTGAATATTGACGAACTCGGAGAATTGATCTTTATATCTAAGACCTTTTCCAGAATGATGCGAAGCTCGAGAAATTTGAGTCATGATATCCCACCAAATTATCATATCTTTATTGGGGAGACTTGATCCAAAGATCTTTGTGGTTATGGAACACCGAGGAAAAACTGGACAAGCTAGAGTGGTTCGACATTCGTGGAGAAAGTATCTCCCGGCTGCACTGAAATATCGGATGTAAGGAGTCCAGAATTCTTCGGAAGAACTTTGGTGTCCAAAATTGAACAACTTGCTCTTGTGTCAATGAGTGCAATAACAAAGAATGGGTTCGGCAAACTTTTAAGTGAGGATTTTTACAGGAAAATGGGGACAGTGAGTTTGACTTGAAAATATGTCAAGGTTTGGTTCTGGGGATGATGATGATATATGAAAAATATCTTCAGACTCTGAGTCTGATTCAGTCTCACTGTAAGTTTGGTAATAGGGAATGACACAAAGAGTTTGTTCAGTTGGTTCTTCGTCAGCAGAGAATAAGGATTCAATATCATCATTTTCAAGAGAAATACCTGTTTCATTCTCAATGTGATGAATTAGATGATTCTGACCTTTTCTTGCTTGAGGACAATTTTTGGCAAAATGTCCTTTCTGGTTGCAGATGTAGCAACGATTTGATTTCTTATGGCCTGTGCGATCCTTCCTTTTGTGTAGGTATCGCCATTTCTTCTTTTTCCGAAAATGTTTGGAGCCATGTTTGGATTTGTTTATCCAAAACTTCTTATAATGTTTCTTTTTCTGGGAATACTTGCCATAAGTACCATCACAGTCTTGCTTGGAGTATTTGATTTTTAACTTTTGTCGAAAACAAGTTGATTCAAGGCGCTTGTCATCTCGTCATGTAGGTACGAACCATCGACACTTTAAGCATAATTCTTCTAGGCATAAATGGACTTCTTGCTATATTTCTCCCAAGGGAATATCTTGTACTCTCCTTTGTTTTCCAAAAAAAGATCTTTTAACCATCCGAGATAGTTCTTTAGGGATGGAAGTAAGGAAAACATGCTTCGATTTGGATATGCGCTAACTGATAAAAAGCTGAAGCATTACTCGATAATGCTTATTAAGATGTTTCTTCCGGAGGGAGCAGCATTTTCTTTCAAGAATTCTCTCCTTTTCATCTCTATGAGATCAGTGGGTTTTCCCACAAAGACATGATATAAGAGAGTGATGGCATGGCCGAAATTAGGTGACATCAGGAAATGAATCTGGTCTTGTTCTCAAATTGATTGCCACCAAAGTTTGAGACTTCCTGTGAATCTCATAACAAAGTTGTAAAGGACATCATTCATATCATGGTTGGTGATGGACTGAGTATTCAACCAAGTATGAAAGTCTTCAAGTCTTTTTGGCCATTTATGATAAGGAATATCATCAATGGTGAAGAATTGTTTTGATGCTATGGATACATGCCGAGCATGATTGCTTGTCTAGCCATTTTTTTGGGTCATAATAGTTGGATTCCATTTCATCATCTAGAGGGTCAGCCATGAATATTGATGAAGTTACTGGCGCAATGGGGAGGGAATCAACTGTAGGAATTGAGAAGGATGAAGAAGATGAAAGAGATGCTGAATCTGATTCAGTCTCAGGAGTAGTTTGCTCAACTGGAAACAGGGACTGTTTTTCTGGAATAGCAGGATCGGGATCTGCGTTGGATAGCAAGATCAGGTTCGAGTACCCAAATCCTTTAGAAAGGATTCTAATGGATTGGATAACATCATATGATCTCGGCCTTTCTCTCGATAACAATCGAACTTGATTACGTAGGCGGCATTTTTTTTCTTTTCCTTTGTCCTTCGGGGCTTTGAGGCGGTTTCGTATTTCGCCATATATGGTTCTCTTCGTAGGGATCTTCCGGAATAGTGGCAAAAATAGACGTCTCGTGGCAAAGGAGGTAAATACCCGGTTCTAACGAAAGGTGCCAATAGATCAAAAAGGTCTCGAACCTTCCTTCTTCAAGAAATTGGATTTGCCTCTTGAGCTTTTCTATATCCGGTTTTGGACTTTCAAGATAATGATACCCAAGATGTTGGCCTGATTCCAAGGTGTGAAGCCTTTTTTGGAACTCAGAAAGTATCTTTTGGTACTTTCGATATAGCTAGTATAACCACCTAGAGGGGGTGAATAGGTGCACAAACAATTTATCGAGATACGGAAGCGATTCTAGGCAACCGATAGAAAGGAAGTTCTCTATTGATTAACAAAATAAAGTACGATCAAAGTAAAGAGAGTAAGGAAGAGAAAATTGAACACAAGGTTTATAGTGGTTCGGCTTATTTCAAGCCTACGTCCACTCTTCCGCACTGACAGCCCACCGGCTGGATTTCACTATGAACAAAAGAGAAGTTACAGCATAGCTTTTCCTTGATTCCACAGTGTAGATGTTCTACCACACCTCCTCAAGGTTTCTCACAAATATAGATTCTCTTTTGTATACAAAGTTTTGCTCAAAGGAATTGTCTAAACAACAGGAAGCTTCAGACTTTGGAATTCTTCTATCGCACACACCTCGAACAACTTAGAACATCTTCATTATATACTCCTTTACGCCATCATACCCGTTGGCACTTACCAAAGGAATTCCTCCAATCTACCCGTTGGACGGAATCAATTAAGAAGATTATTCGAGCTATTAAAGGAACGTGTCGATAGCCCATCAATCCTGTTCGCCCATACAATCAGGATTTCGGTTTCTATAAGTAGAACCTTCCAAGAATATTTAGGCAATCATCGGATCCTTAATCTTCGAGTCAATCTCGATCAATCAAAGAATTCCGTTATGTCTTTTCCAGCCAAGAGATCTTCTCCAGTCGATAAGGTCATATCCTTAATGAAACATCCAGTTCTGGATAACCTTTCTTCAACGGATTAGAGACTGTCAATGAGGATAGACTTTGAGTCTTGAGTCTGGCTGTCCGGAGGTCTTCAGACTTTAAATAGCAGAGTCTGCAAGCCTTCAGACTAGACTGATGGAAATGTTTGTCAGCTTCAAAACACTTCAAGAAGATTTCTCCAACAAACTCCCCCTTTCTTATGGTGACAAAACTTTCCTGCAGATTTGGACAATCTTGACCTACAAAACATTTCTCAAACACATATGCATATCTTATAGAGATAAATGGCTAAATGAATAATACTAGAATCTAGAATCTGCAACCACAGAAAATAGGTTAGTCTAGTATACGATAATGCCATCCATAAGATATCAATAGAAGTAGTCAAGTCCAAGTCTAGTTCAATTCTCATCCGCACACAAAAACAAAGTCAAACAACAAAACAATCCAACAATCCACACGATTAAATCCACACGATTAAAAGTCAAAGTTTAAATCTCTTGCATCTCTCCCCCTTTTTGTCAGCATTAAAAAGGTTGAGATGAAAATGGAATAAAGTCAAGATTTCTTGGGAATGCGGACAAGCTGGAAGTCTCCCATAGACTGAACGATGCCTTCCAACCTTTTCAAGTCTTCTTTCAGATGTGCAATCTCCTCAGCCTTGGCATTGGCCTGAATCTGAACAGAGAGGACTTGGATCTGATCATTCAATGAACATGAAGAAACTTGACTCGCATTTTGCAAGTTTTGAACATCGCATCCCAGAGCATAGATTTGTCCTCACATCTTCAAGAGAATATCCATGATTCTGCGAAAATCTGCTGCATTATCAGTCTGAGTACTTGCTTCGGCCCGATCTGATGGAGTAAATGCAGACGATGGTAGATCAGCATAATCTCGCAGGTTTGGCGATGAAACTTCATGAGCTTCCTCTGGAAATTGAGAGGCATAAATGTCCTCTGGGTCTGCAGGAGAGCGACTGACGCCCTCACTTGCATTAGGATATGAGGACTTCCCTCTTTTCTCTTGATCTCCCCCTGTTTTCATGCCTTCAAGTGGAGAAGAGTGTTCCTCAGGTTCTCATTCTTCTCTTTTCTCTTCTTCTTCTTTCTCAGCTTTTTCCTTTTCAGCTTCTCTTTCTTCTTCTCCCTTCTCCTCTGCTTCCTTCTCCTCTATTGCTTTCATCATTTGTTCCGATTCTTTCTCCGGGAATGTAACGACTTAAATTCTTCAAAGCCATTGCAGAAATGGTGAGGTTTTCATCATCATCATCTCCATCTTCAACAATAAGAGCTCTTCTTTTCATTCTTGAAGCAACCAAGGGCTCATTTCCTTTCCGTTTTGATGAAGAAGAAGGTTGATGAGCTTTGACTGGAGTCTTCTCCTTGAATTTCTCCAACACCTTGTTCAATTCCTTCAGACGCATTTTGGTCACCATTTTCAGTCCTACCACCATATGATCGCACGATCGAACACAAAAGATTTGCGGAGGCTGAATATTCAGATGTCTGAATAGCTTCGTCACAAGACTTGGGTAAGGAAGTTGACCTTTGTCCTTCATCATGGCTTTATACATGTGGAACATAATAGTGTGAGGAAGAGAAAACCTTTTCCCAGTGAGGATGGCATACATCAGCTTTGCCTCTGAACTTGAAACATCAGTCTTGGAAGTTGATTTCGGTCGGAGGCAATTGATCACAATCTTGTGAAGCAAGATGTTGAACGCACTCATCCTCTGTTCTTAACAAGTTCCAATGTAGCACGAGCAATAGAAACTTTGATCGGTTGATATCTTCCTCTCTCAACTCCTAACACATCTGCCAGCATATCCATATCCACAACAAAGTCTTGATCTTTGACGCTAAAAGAGAATCTATTCGCATCCAAGAAGCTAAGATTTGAATAGAAATATGCGGTTAGTTCAAAGATAGGCCTCAGAGTCGGAGCAGAACTTTTCAAGTTGAAGATATCCAAACTTTTCCCTCAAGTTCACATTCACAGCATCCAGAAAATCAAAATCCACACTCCTAGAGTTTATCACCCCACGCTTCAGCAATTTTGAGTACAAATCCTTTTGTTCCTTCGATCTGAACAAGTCTCCCCTTTTTCCTCGATTTTCAACCGCAACACCCATTCTCGGTTGAAATTGGCTGTACAGTTTGTCATCATCATTCCCATCTACAGGATTAACTCCCCAATCACGAGGATCACTTGGGACATTCGCAAGGGTTTCTTTAGCCACCCCTCTACGAGCAATTCCCAAACTTTCCATTTTTCGCAAAAAGATATATTCATTTCCATACCCTTTGTCTTTAAGAAAATCATCGACATACTTCAAAGGAGTATGAGTCCCTTTTAAAGCACGATACAGCTTATAAATAAAAGCGGGCTTTTGAACTCTTACAGGATCTGCATCCTCGATGATTTCTTCCTCTTGTTGATGATCAACGCCTTGAGGACTAGATGGAGGAGAGTGACGCTGCTGAGAATGTTGTGGGCTCTGCTGCTAATCTGGAGACACTTCTTCTTCGGTGAGATCGAAGTGCGTAGGCCCCTCACTCATTCGCCGTGGTCCCCTGCTTGCGATTCTCGAAGACTTTCTTGAAGATGACATCTTTCTCAGTTTTTGGAAGACTCCTTACTTGACTTTCCCAAGAAAGATGACTACTTTTTCGAAGATTAAACAAGGGAAGAAAACGGGAATGGAAGATCGATGCTTTCTAGGGTTTTTGAGAGTAAAGTGAAGGGAAATCAATAGTGCATGATCGGTTAAAAAGAGAGGAGTACGAATCGTCACAAAGGAAAATAAAAAGATGCCTTTTCAAAATAACTGTCCTTTTTCCATGAAAATAGTCATTTCAAAAAATAATTTCTTTTTCGAAGAGGAAACGATGTAACAATCATGTCGATTAAATATGGTAATAATTAACCACGGTTTGACGATCGTACATTTTCAAGATAAGATTCGAGAGAGAATAACTTACAAAAGGTCTTGTATGTCCGAGTCCGAGAGTCTCTAGACTTTAATTTCCTCATACCTTAAAATGTTGAGTCCGGAACGGATGGTTTCAAATTGATTTTTCTCCAAAGGCTTTGTGAATATATCCGCCAATTGGTTCTTTGAATCAACATATTGAATCGAAACTTCTCCATTTTGAACATGATCTCTAATGAAGTGATGTCGAATCTCTATATGCTTTGCTCTTGAGTGAACAATTGGATTTTTAGTGAGAATGATAGCGCTGGTGTTGTCGCAATTAATCTCCGTGCATGAATCTTCAATTCCAAAGCTTCTTAGCTATTGTTTTATCTAGAGAATTTGTGAACAGCAACTCCCAAGAGCTACATACTCTGCTTCTGTTGTAGAGAGAGCTACTGTACTCTGCTTTCTTGAAAACCAAGATACTGTCTTGCCTCCAAGTAGTTGACAGGTACCCGGGGTGCTCTTTCTATCAACTCTGCAACCGGCTAGATCGGCTAGATCTGCGTCTGAGTATCCAAGAAGAGTAAAGTCTCCTCTTTTAGGATACCATAGACCGATGCTTGAAGTAGAAGCAATGTATTTAATAATACGCTTTGTAGCATTTAAATGAGATTCTTTATGATTTGCTTGAAATCTGGCACAAATGCAAATACTAAGCAAAATGTCAGGTCTAGAAGTAGTAAGATAAAGAAGTGAGCCAATGATACTCTTGTATAGCTTATGGTCGACTTTCTTTCCTTCTTCATCTTTGTCTATCTTCAAGGAACTTGACATTGGTATTTCAGCCTTCTTGCAATTGTTCAGACCAAACTTTTTGACGAGATCATTAGCATATTTTTCTTGATGAATAAAAGTTCCTTCCTTCAGTTGTTTCACTTGAAGCCCGAGAAAGAAGGTTAACTCACCCATCATGCTCATTTCAAATTCATCCTACATAGTCTTAGAGAATTTCTTGCATAGACTTTCATTAGGAGATCCGAATATAATATCATCGACATATATTTGAACTAGCACAAAACTTTTGCTTTATCTTTTAATAAATAAAGTAGTGTCTACTTTACCTTTCACAAAACCGTTTTGGATTAAAAACTTACTCAGCTGTTGTACCAAGCTCGAAGTGCTTGTTTTAAGCCATATAAGGCTTTTTTGAGTATGAATACTGAGTTTCGTTTCCTTGGGTCTTCAAACCCAGTGGTTGTTCCACATAGACTTCCTCATGGATGAATCCATTTAAGAAGGCACTTTTGACATCCATTTGGAATAACATGAAATTTTTATGACAAGCAAATGCAAGTAATAAACAAATTGCTTCTAACCTTGCTATTGATGCGTAAGTCTCGTCATAGTCTATCCCTTCTTCTTGCGTGTATCCTTTGGCCACGAGTCTTGCTTTGTTTCTTACGACCTTTCCTTTCTCGTTCATCTTGTTTATGAAAACCCATTTAGCTCCAATAACTGATTTACCTTTTGGTTTTGGAGTCAATTCCCAGACATCATTGATACTGAATTGCCTGAGCTCTTCTTGCATGGCTTCAATCCAGCTGTCATCAGATAAAGCTTCATCTATGCTTTTGGGTTTTATTTCAGAAATAAGAGCCACAGCACTAGACTCTTCGCGCCTTTTGGATCTAGTGCAAATTCCTTCATTAATGTCGCCAATGATAAGATCTTTGGGATGACTGGACTTATGCTTCCAGTTGCTGGTTGATTTGTCAGAGTGATAATCACTTCCTTCACTTGAATCTTCAACAGTTACTTGCTGCTGGTCCTTCAAAGTCTGAGCTGTTTCTTTAGACTTTGTAGAGTCTGGAGCAGGTTCTGGATCTTCAAGATGAGTCTGAATAGATTCATTTTACATCGAATCATGGAATTTGACATTCATTGATTCTTCCACAGTTTGAGTCTTTTTGTTGTAGACTCTATACATTTTGCTTGTGATTGAATATCCAAGGAAGATGCCTTCATCTGACTTTTCTTCAAACTTACCAACTCGATCATTTGCATTTTTCAGTATAAAACATTTGCATCCAAACACATGAAAATATGAAACAATAGGCTTCTTTTCTTTGAATAATTCATAGGGGGTTTTTTTTTTCTAGAATAGGCCTTAGAAAAACTCGTTGATAATATAACATGCTTTGTAAAAACTGCTTCAGCCCAAAAACGTGAGGAGATGTTACTTTCAATTAGAAGAGTTCTAGCCATTTCTTGAAGCGATCTATTCTTTCTTTCTACAACTCCATTTTGTTCTGGAGTATACAGAGAGGAGAACAAATGCTGAAAACCAGATTCATCACAAAACCTTGTAAAATCTTGATTTTCAAATTCACCTCCATGATCTGTTCTTATACTTGAAATAACATATCCTTTTTCATTTTGAACCTTTTTAGCAAATTTTTCAAAGTAAGAGAAAGTTTCAAACTTACTTGCCAGGAAATACACCCAAGTGAATTGTGAGTAGTCATCCACGATTACTAAGCAATATTTCTTACCTCCAATGCTCGTGTTTCCTGGTTGATCCAAAGAGATCCATATGCGTGTCGCCGCAGACACGGTTAGTGGAAACTTGATTTATTGGTTTAAATGAATTTCTTACCTGTTTTCCCAATATGCATGGTGTACATAGGTCGACTTTTGATATGATAAATTGGGTAGACTACGAACAAGCTTCTTTGATGAAATTTTGGCTATCTCGCTTCATATTGATGTGCCCAAGCTTTCTGTGCCATAAACTTGCTTCGTCTTGGATTGAAATTAAACATTACGATTCATCTAGTTTCACATCCAAGAGGTAGATATTTCCATGTCTTCGTCCCATAAATGACTGAGTAGAGTCTTTACTGGTTCCTGAACATATACCCTCTTGAAAGTTGATTTTGAAACCGGTATCACATAGCCGATCGACACCGAGCGGATTGTAGTTGAGTCCTTCAACTAAAGAAACATTGCTTATTGTGAGGTTTCCAATCTTCACAGTTCCAAATCCCACAATTTTTCCTTTGCTGTTTCCTCCAAATGAGACTTTTCCACCATTCACTTGAACAAGCTTTATGAAGCAATTTGAGTCTCCTGTCATGTGTCTCGAGCATCCACTATCCAGATACCATTTCACCTTTTTCTTGATAGTGACCTGCATTTAAAAAGAGACTCAAGCTTTCTTTGGTACCCATATTTTCTTGGGTCCTTTTGAGTTAGTCTAATATACGGTTTTTTCCCAAACTTTATTGACAGGTCTCCAAACCATAGGACATTCTTTTTCAAAATGATCTGCACTATTGCATTTTGAACATCTAAGAGCATTGCGATCTACTGGTTTTACAAAGGTCCTTTCAAAATGATTTTTGTAAGCATTTCTTGTGGGTCTTTGTTCGATTCTTTCTTTCACTTTAGGAAAATCAATTAAAGGAATGGTTTTAGCAAGTCATTCCCAAACCGATTTATTGAAATAAAGTCTTTCAACGAAAAGTATTTTTTCTAGTTTCTCGATCCTATCGAAAATCTTTTGGAAATGTTTGAGATATCATTTTTCAAGAATGCATTTTCTTTTCAAAGATTATCTTCACTTTCTCTAAGAGAAGAAACATTCACATCTAAACATTTCACCTTTTCTTTCAAAATATTTTCTTGTTGTTTTAAGGCAGAATTTTCCTTTTTGAGTTCAGAAATTCTTTTAAGAGAAGTCTTAAGACTAAAACACAACTCATCAATGTATTTAGAAACTTTAATAGGGATTTTGAAGTTACTTACCTCAAATTCAAATGTCTGAATCGAGTCTGTCTCGGAGTTTGAATGCTGAATCCGATTGTGCCATCGACATATGTTGGCATAATCATCATCACTTTCTTCACATTCGGTATCACTCCGTGTTTCTCGCTTTAAGAGACTTTCGATACCTTTCGGCTTTTCCTTTCTTCTTCCTCAGAAGAGGACAGTTGGGTCTGATGTGCCCCTTTTTCTTACATTCAAAGCAGACTACATCTTTATTTGATTCATCATCTTCAACAGACTTAGTCTTTGCTTTTGAAAGCTTTGTTTCCTTGGATTGAATCTTCTCCCTTTTATGTTCAGCTTTCTAAATCTTCTTATCATGAGAGCAAGCTCCTCATCGTCCATATCGTCTTCGAGAATCTGCAAAGATCGACTCATCATTGGATTTTAATGCAATGGATTTATTACATTTTGGGTCTTCGTCTTCATTGATTCGTTCCACTTCATAAGACTGAAGAGTTCCAACCAATTCATCAACAGATAGTGGCATGATTCTTTGGGTCTCTCTGATTGAGGTCTTTATGTGATTCCAATCCTTGGAGAGTCCACGCAGTAGCTTGTTTACCTTCATGGGATCGAAATTGGTTGACCTTGATTTTCAAGACCATTCACGATATCTCGTAAACGACTAAACATGTCGGTTATAGATTCTCCGATTTCATTATGAAGGCTTCGTATTGATCGAGGAGAATGTTGATTCTGTTTCTTTCACTCGATCGGTTCCTTCGTAAGTAATGTGTAATCTATCCCGCACTTCTTTAGCTGTATCACAAGAAGATATTCTGTTATATTCGTAGGTGATAAAGCACAATATAAAAATAGATTGCTTTTGCATCAAGAGCTTGTCTCTTGATTATCTCTTCCTGAGTCATTTCGCTAGACTCAATAGTGTCTTTTCCTCTTTCTGAGATAAGTGCAGCTTTAGGAATGATTCCTTATTCTACAACATCCCATTCAAGAGGATCTTTTGATCTTAGGAACACCTTCATCTTGTTTTTCCATATGTTGTAGTCCTTTCCATCAAAATAAGGCGGTCTGGTATTGCTTTGCCCTTCTACCAGCCCCGGAGCCAACATACTAGCCATGGATCTTTAACTCTGAAGTAAAACACTTCAAACAAAGTGAGTACACGAGCTCTGATACCAATTGATATAGCTAGTATAACCACCTAGAGGGGGGTGAATAGGTGCACAAACAATTTATCAAGATACAGAAGCGATTCTAGGCAACCGATAGAAAGGAAGTTCTCTATTGATTAACAAAATGAAGTACGATCAAAGTAAAGAGAGTAAGGAAGAGAAAATTGAACACAAGGTTTATAGTGGTTCGGCTTATTTCAAGCCTACGTCCACTCTTCCGCACTGACAACCCACCGGTTGGATTTCACTATGAACAAAAGAGAAGTTACAGCACAACTTTTCCTTGATTCCACAGTGTAGATGTTTTACCACACCTCCTCAAGGTTTCTCACAAATATAGACTCTCTTTTGTATACAAAGTTTCGCTCAAAGGAATTGTTTAAACAACAGGAAGCTTCAGACTTTGGAATTCTTCTATCGCGTACACCTTGAACAACTTAGAACGTCTTCCTTATATACTCCTTTACGCCATCATACCCGTTGGCACTTACCAAAGGAATTCCTCCAATCTACCCGTTGGACGGAATCAATTAAGAAGATTATTCGAGCTATTAAAGGAATGTGTTGATAGCCCATCAATCTGTTCGCCCATACAATCGGGATCTCGGTTTCCATAAGTAGAACCTTCCAAGAATATTTAGGCAATCATCGGATCCTTAATCTTCGAGTCAATCTCGATCAATCAAAGAATTCTGTTATGTCTTTTCCAGCCAAGAGATCTTCTCCGATCGATAAGGTCATATCCTTAATGAAACATCTAGTTCGGATAACCTTTCTTCAACGGATTAGAGACTCATCAATGAGGATAGACTTTGAGTCTTGAGTCTGGTTGTCCTGAGGTCTTCAGACTTTAAATAACAGAGTCTGCAAGCCTTCAGACTAGATTGATGGAAACGTTTTGTCAGCTTCAAAACACTTCAAGAAGATTTCTCCAACACTTTCGTCATACCTTCGGAGATCTTGTTGCACATTTCCAATCTTGGAATCAGTTGTCTTGAAGGCATTATTTTGTGCTAACAGAGTCTCTAATTGCCAATTTAGAACAGCTTCAGCAGCAGGAGTCTTTCTCTGTCTCCCATGTTCATCCACATCAGTGGGGGTAGGAATCTTGGGAACATGGCGGTATCTGCCATGTGGATCAATAAACTCTTTTGAAGCAGGAAACATGAGTTTAGAACTTTCCTTGACAAGAGGAGGAAAGTCAATATCATGGAACATGGCGATGGAAGAAGTAGGTGGTGTTTCTGCTGGGACTTCAAGTGGGTAAGAATGCTTCTTGGCCCATTTGAGGATTGGCTTATAAAACGGAGAGAGAATTTGCTTTTTTCCGAGGAGGAGATGGTGGGGTGATTTTGGTGGTTCCTTAAGGCTTGGGATGTAGTATTGGACTCTAGTAGTGGAGGTGGAGCATAAGAAACCATGAATTGGTATTTATCACACTCACCAAGAATATCAACGGAGGGATCTCCGTTCAAGTACCTTTGATACACCTTATCCTTTGGCCTTTTCCGTCGAGGTGGAGATCTTGCTAAAGGATCTACCTCGTCAGGAGAATTTGTACAATAGGAACATTGGCAAAAAGGATCCCAAAAACAATGACCATAATTGTCTTTATAGTAATGAATATGATGTCTATTACCATTGAAATGTCAAACAAGCTTTTTTGGATCTAGCTTTGAAATTGATTGAGGAACACATGGTTCGATCATAAAGAGGGTCTGGAAGATAGAAAGACTTTCTTCTTTTTCCTTGCCAAATTTGATGAAAACAGTTCCATCTTTTTTTCGAACGAACTCAGAGTCCGTGGACTGGAAAGGCTTGTTATGCTGATGTAGCTTCTCATAGTTGGTGATCCAAGTCTCTGGAAGAAGCTTGGCCAACGTATCCTTTGGGATCTGTCTGGGAACATGGATGCAGGACGCCTGATCATTCTGCATAGAGATGAACAATACATCTTCATTACCATTGTTGAAGTTGAGGTCAAGAGCATGATTATGCACTCAATAAACCATTTGGTAATGTAGGGTTGCAGCTATAGAGTCGCGGTTGAGGGGCTCCAGCTGAACTTGAACTTGAACTTTAAAAGAGAGTAGTCAGGGATCGAAAGAGCGATGTTGAAGTTTGGATACAAAGTTACAAAGACTGTTCCAACATTCAAAGTAGTTTGAACAGTACCGATGCAAGCATGCTGCTATTATAAAAACTTGGTATCCAACAAGGTAATTCTTGCCACAACTGGCAAACCTTTACGACCATGAAAGGTAAGAGCAAGACGAACAGCACCATAATGAACATGAGTGTATCCCTGTTGAGCCCATTGTCTGGGAAACTCTGGGGGTATCTGAAGAGTAACAAAGTACTCTTTTTCAGTAGTAGGAATGGGATGCTGATCGAATTTGGAGGACTGGACGTACTCCTTTACTTGCTTTGGGGTTTGGTGAATAAGTTGGCGGATGGAGCGGATAGGTGAGAAGGATGAGTTAGGCTTGGCGAAAGCAGAATAAGGATTCATGAGAGGAAGTTGGGTTTCAGAAATCTTGGTTTCATCGCTAAGAGAAACTTCATAAAGATAATCTATCTTAGAAGCATTGGAAACACGAAATTCTGGAGGGGTTGAAGATGAAGAAGAAGGAGCAAGAGAAACAAAGTGCTTTGAGGATTTCGGGTTCGTAGACATGATGAAAAGAGATATTCTCAGCGCTGGATTCACCTATCAAGCGCATGGAATGGATAACCTTAAAAACGAAACCATGGCTCTGATACCATGAATGGACCTAGACTTAGAACCAAGGAAGGAGAGTAAATTTCCTGCAGGTATGCATCCCATAGTGGGCAAACAACTCCCGTTCAAGCCCTTCAGGGACAGTCTTTTAGTAGAAAACCACTTAGCCCTTTAGTTCAGAGCTTAGAGATACTCATAGATGCCAGGATGGAAACGTTTCTAACCTATCCAAGCTGCATTTCTTGGAGGATCCTACCAGCCGGAGAAAAAGAGGAATTTAGAAAGCCATGTAGAGGTTTTTCACAAAGCACTTACTTTACTTCTAGGGACTCTGCCCAACACAATACAAACTCCTCGCCTTTTATAGACGATTAGAGGTCACAAACCAACAAACAAGGACTAAGCTCATGGGTCCGGACACAAAAAACAAAGGCACCGGAAATTTCCGGGAGGGAATTATTCGCACACTATGAACAGTAACAGTACTGTGAACAGTACGTTCCCTAGCCTAGTGCTATAGTGAAATTGTACGGACTCAACAATCTCGTCCGTTACGGGCATTGTAGCTACAGACTAAGTCATCTAAGCTGTCTTCTAGGAGATGTGCTTCGTATTTCTATTCAAGGGCTTCAAGATCTTCAGGTGAGAGGATTTGATTTAGCCTTCTTGATGATGATGCTTGTTCATGAGCCCAATGGGATGCTTCTTCTTCTACCCAGTTTGTATTTTCACTTGTAGTGTTGGCAGGAATGCTTGGCTGAGGCCAATTGGATGGTTGTCCATAAAAGGATGTGTCCATATTCTGGAATAAGGACGAAAGTCCCTGTTCATAGGGATTCTGGGATAGAGGACCTCCAAAGTGTGCATAGGGGTCTTGAGTAGACTGGACAATGTCATCTTTGCTTGTCATTTCATGCTCTTGGGACGATGCAGCTTGTCTGTATTGCATGAGTGCTTCCATAGCATCTGGTGCTAGGTCATAATGATCCCACGTAGTGGGTACATTATTCCAAACATCTTCAGGAATGGTCTTGTTTTCTTGGCATAAGATTCTCTGGAGTTCTTGGTGCTCGTGTTCACAAAATCTAACAGATGTTGGATAAGATTTGTGAATCCGAACTACTCGACTGTCTAAATGAGGTTTATAGGATGTGGTTCCTATATCCAGTGGGGCATTGAGAATATTGCCATTATTTCTGAAAAAATACCATGGACGTCGGAAAAACAGGATGGTGTGGATTTCAGGGTTTGGTGTCATGGTTCTTAGTTCTTTTTCGAGGAGATGTTTCCAGTGAGTAGGATGATGGAACTAGTTTAGAAAATCTAAAAGATTTTTATCACATTCTTTTTCGATGTTTCTTCCGAGCAAGAATATCCTTGTGAAATTGGCAATGAATCTTCTCGGTTGGAATTTCAAAAGCTATTAAGTACTTATTGGTTAAGTACCATAATAACGTCTTGAGTTGATAAGGGAAATCACAGAATTTATATTAAAATCACATTTGAACCAAAATGGCATCATTTCAACCTTATAATTCATGTTTTAACCACATCAACGTCACATATGAGAGAGAAAATAATAAAAAAGTCATGTTAGCATTTTCCTTAGTCGAGTTGGAAAGAATTAATGGAAAGACTTGATTGAATTAATTCAACAAGTTTTAAAAATTTATTGCACATTTTGTAAGTTTAGGACCCAATTACATCTACATTACAAGTTTTAGAATTTTCAGTACATTTGTCCCAATAAAATAAGGCTGGAATCCTACGTGGACTATTTGGGCTGAGGAATTTCCGGTTAAGCCCAACCGTGTCTTCGGGGTTTATGATTTTGATTTTGGCCGCTACTTAGACTCGAGATAGAATCATCGGCCGAACTTTTCCATGTGAGGCGATCATCGAAGCATGCCCAATCATAGGCACTTTGAAGACTATGAACTAGAATACGACGATCGTCCCGTCAACAGGCAAAGCAAAGAGATCAGAAAGAATCGCGTTCCTGCATTCAGCGAGGATAAGCGAGAAGAGGAGAGATTTTCCCTCGGACAAAATCAAAATATTCAAATGAAACCTAAGTGGGCGTTAGGCAACAATGATCTAATTACGACATGAATCATCCAATTAAATACTAACATTATTTCCGGCAGCTTTCCATCACAGGACTTAAAGTAGAATTGTCCATGATAAATAAATATTTCATTTGCGTCAAAAAGCACTGCGCCGCCAGAAATCCAATGAGTGTTCATACACAGCAGCCGAGGACATCATCTGGGATCGTGGCGTCACCATCACAAGAGTAAGTCGAAAGGTTACGACGTCGGATTTTAGTGAGTGGTGAATTTTCATTGGAGAAAAAAAGTTTCCAAAGTGATTTCCCATGTAAGCCTTCAGGTGTTGTGAGTTGACGCTGGTAATTATAGAGTCAAAGAGAGGACGCGTGGACCTTCTTGCAGGCAGACTCTATCTCTAGCATTATCAAAAGAGCGATACGAGCTAATTGTTGAAAGCATGTCACTAAAAATCTACCTATATGGACACCAAAAAGCAAACATTGTCAACATAGCGCTTGCATAACTTAAGTGAAATGAAAATAATGTTACTTTGGCTAAAAAATCATCTAATGGATCTTTGATGAAGAGTGAAAGTGTCTCACAAGAAAAAGTTTAGGGTAAATGTAGTGGCTATAACTAGAGATTTTTGATGTCATAAAAAAAAGTTCAGGACAAATGTGTCATAATGATCATAATTTGAGATTTTTTGTAGCTTTTTCTATAAACAAAATACCTACATAGCTGTATTATGGGATGGAAAGCATAAATTCAGCACAATACTCTTATGTTTTATTACTCTTTATGAATGTTGATGTAAACACACATCCTACTATTTCATAATCAGTTTCTTTTTTTGTTAAATGAGTTTGTATTAATAAAAAAATTTGAATGGATGAAGTGCGTGGTAAAAAAATAAAATTGCAGATACACACATATATATATGGAAAAAAAATGTGTGTGTGTGTGTGTATATATATATAATTGCAAATATCTCAATTATCCTTTAAAAAAAATAAAATCCAACATTTTTTACTAGCACTAATATGTTGCAATTTATACCAGATTGACCACGGTCAACAATTTTGATAAAATGATATTCTTTAAAACCACGAGCCACAAGCCCTTCAATAGATCCACCATCAAGTGTAAAAAGATTGATATATGGAGAAGTTTGTGCACATATATCTTTTTCTCTAATAAAATTTAGAGGTTTGTTGGATCTATTCAAAAGAGCATTTGCTTTTTTTTCTTGTGCCAAGGAGGGTTGTTGACGAGGGTTAAACTATAGCACAATGTCTTGATACACATGTACCATATTATAAACTGTACATTAATATATGTATAATGATTGACAAATTAGATATATGTAGATTTACATATGGTTGCACCTATAAAAAGACAACTACACCATCAGAGTACTTCTACATCAAGTTAAATCCAATCCAGTTTCTCCCAATCCCAAATTGGTTCTTCCGATCTTGCCGTCTCCAATTGATTGGCACTTCCTGCATAGCCTGCTACTACTCTTGACGATGATGCATCTTCACATCCATCGCCGCCGCCTCTTCTGCTAGCAGCGCTGCCTCCTTGATGAACTGTTGTCTCTCCAGCTACCACTTCCAATGGCTGGCGATCAAATGCTTGGGAACTCCTCGACACCGCATGCACTCGGTACACAGAGTATAATGTTTGTTGCGTTTTGCCTGAATGATTCTGAGTAGAAACTAATCTAGACATGGAAAATCAATAGTGCGCAACTGCACGGAACCAATAAAGTACATGATAGAAAACCGAAAAAAGAAAGATTATTGAAGGTGAAAATTGGATAATCTAGATCTCATGCACGGCGAAGGTCTTTTTTTTTTTTTTGGGTGAAAATGCACGGCGAAGGTCTTTTGTCCTTTCTTTGTCTAAAAAATTGAAATAAAGTTCCATTAATTCAGAGTGCACTATCACCGTAAGAATGGAAATATTACTGCTTGTGGAATGGGGATTGGTCGGCGAGGGTACAATGGCTCTGTACTCTTTCAATTTCAACTTGGTCTTTCTTTTTGTGGGAGCTTTTCCCACGTTGCAACCTACGGAATTCTTCACGCCGATCATCTGGTGGCCATCCAGTAGCCAGTGGCCATGCTCCGGCTGGGACGCCGTCTCCTCGCCTCCTCTCCTGCATGGGTGCGAAGAAGAGCCACTGCTTTCTGTCTTTTCTGCACAGCTCTCCCGAAGCTCTGCAACACAAATTCAACAAGGAGAATATGGGGAAAAGAAAGTTTACTGGTAACATGCGGCGAGATTGAATCTATAATACAAAGATTTCTGAAACCCAATTTCCTATGAATCCATATTCTGCTTTTGCTAAACCCTCTTCATCATTTTTCCCCATTTGTACTATCGGACATCTTATCCACCAAACTCCCAAAGGAGTGAAAGAGTACGTGCAATCCTCTAAATTTGATCTATTCCGGCCACTAAAAGGAGTACTTTGTTACTCTTCAAATCCCTCTAGAATTTCCCAAACATTGGTCCCAACAAAGATATTCTCATATCCATTATAAACTGTCTATCTCGCACTTACTTTACATGGCGGAAAAGGCTTACCGGTTGTGGCCAAAATGGCTGTATCAGATACTCAGTTTCCAGAATACCAACATGCTTGTATTGGTAGGCGGAACAATCTTTGTAATCATATATCCAAATTTTAATCTTGCCCTTTTAGATCCTCAGTTGTTTTCCTTCTTGAATGTTCAAATTTAGCTCACTGGAGCACCTTAGACTACTGATTCCATTGCGGCGACAATGCACTACCCGAGATAATCTATCGACCGCAGAATCACACCCTTGATCTAAATTTCCAAAATGGAAATGAAGATGCCTTGCTCATCGCTATGTAAAATGACCAGGCATTCTACATCCACGTCACTAGGCAAATTCCCAAAGATAAGTTGGCCAAACTTCTTTCGAAGACTCATATTACCAACTATAAAAAGTTGCACTAGAACAATAAGCCTCTCTAGTCTTCAGATTTTGAATTTGTAAGGAAAAAGGATGGCACTATTGCCATTAAATTCGGCAAAGAAAATGAAGAAAACTCTTCCATCTTCTAAACTTTGTTTATGATTGAACATTTTGTTCCAAAATCAATCTCTAAGCCAAATTCAAAGAAGTTTGTTAAATACTTCCAAAGTAATGGAAATCATGTCCATTACTACAAAACCGATTGGTCATTGTTTTGGGATCCTTTCTATCAATATTCTTATTATACAAATTCTCTTGATGAAGTGAACCCGACTATAAGACTCAGACAAAAACCCAAAAAACCAAAGAATGGTGTATACCAAAAGTATTTGAACGAAGACCCCTCTGTTGATACCATTGGTGAATGTGATAAGTTCCAATTCATGGTTTCTTATACTCCATCTCCACAACTAGCATACATATCATCACCTCCCATTCGACCAGCTTTACCACCTACACCACCTCCCTCACCTTCTCACAAAAAACCAGCCATTTCCCTATTCTATAAGTCAATCTTGAAGTGGAAAAAAAGCATTCATACCGCTAGAACTCGCAAATGAGATACCACTCAACCAAGAAAAGTAAGAGAAGGATAATCCTTCTATCTCCATGTTCCATGATGCAGACTTTCCCTCTCTTGGTCAAGAAGGCTCTAAACTTTCTCTCCTTGTTACGGAAGAATTTGTTGATCCATAGGAAAGGTACCGTCACGTCCCAAAAACACTTGCACCAACCGATGTGGATGAACATGGAAGGCAAAAGAAAACTCTTTGTTACTTTGGCTGTCTAAATTGGCAATTAGAGAATCTTTTAGCACATAATGATACTTTCAAAATAATCGATTCCAAAATCACGATGTACAAAGAGATCTTAAGAGATATGATAAAACCGCCAAGAATATACTTTCAGACTTCTAGAAAATGCTTCATGCCCTAGAGTTTGGACAACATTTGGGATATCATCTCGAAAGTTCAAATGCAGAAATAGAGAAGCTCAATAGGTAAATTTAACTCCTTGGGGAAGGGAAATTCAAACCTTATAATCCATTTCTAACCCCGCCACAATCGAGTATTCTTTTTCACCACCACAAAGCACTTCAATCTTCAAGTTGCTCTCGCAAAGACCTCTACCATACAAGATAAAACTAATGTAATAGAAATGCGAAACCATCTTAGAGAAATGGACCAGCTAAGGAGAGAAAAGGGGAAAAAAGATTCCTAAAAATCTTCAACTTTTAAAAAGGAGAAGCCAGATTAAATAATGTTATCCAATCCATTAGAATCATTTCTAAGAGATCAAAGCAATCAGAAAAGAAACGACTTGATCCATCTGTCTTGAAAAACTATATTCAGCCTCTTCTAGAATTGATTCTTTCAATCGATTTAGATTCGAACCCAATTCGGTATCTTTTAGAGGTGAGCATTGTTCGAGTTGGGCCGATCCACCCCTAACCTAAGATTAACCCATACGGTGTTGGCTCTCAATTTTGAGATTGATGACTGACCCTATTGAGCTTAGGACCAAGGATCAAACCAACCTAATGGGTTTGGTCTAGTTCCAAGGTCAACCCAGACTAATCGATAATTTTTTTATTTCATTTTTTGTATTCCCTGAAAAGGTGATCAATAGACCGGACTGGCCCAATAGGTTCGGTGATGAGTGAGTCGGCTAAAAGAGGCGAGCAGCAAGCATTGAGTGGGGGCGATCATCGAGCGTCGAGTAGGGCGAGTGATCAAAAGTGAGCGAGGCGAGTATTGAGCAATAAGCGGAGAAGTTGTTTTCTTCAATTTTGGCAAATTGAAGACTAAGAGAACAAATAAGACAGAAGATGATGAGTACTAGAGGAGGATATCATAAGGAACTGTTTATGCCATTTTAAATGTCGTGAGGACTCCTCACAAAAAAATTTCATCCTTCCTAAATTATGACTATTGACACCATAAAAAATACTAAAAATCTAAGTTATTAAAGAACAATATAAAATTATTTGGATTCCTTACTAATGAGCTATTTAATGTTGTTAACGCTATTTGTTTTAGAGTTTTCTCTATATAAAAAAATTATAAATGATATATTAGATATTATATATATATATATATAGGATTGGTTCGAGTTAGATCGACCCTAAACTCTCAGAATCGAGGATCAACCCACACAATGCTTGTTTAAAAATCTCAGGACCAAGGACCGATCCAGGGTAGGTCCAAGGTTGGCCCTAAACCGATGCTCACCCCTAATATATTTTTCATCTTTCTTCTCCTTTTTGATTTCTACTATTGAATCATTTCCTATTATACCAACCACTTCTTCAATATTTATGGCCGATTCTCTAGATCAGGAAATGAATTCAAATCCTTCGAACCGGAAGTCATCCAACCAAATAATCTATCATAGAATCTAACTTTTTCCTCTAAATAGTTTTTTTGTTGATGATATTCCTTATTCCAAATGGCTAGAAAGATTTGAAAAGTTTCGTACTTGGCTAAACACCCAAGCTCCCGCAAATTACAACAAGTATGATATCATTTTTGGATTTGTCATGAGGTTCATAGGTAGCCTCAAACATTTGTGGTAATCAGATTCTAACAAGATCAAGTACAATTTTTGTTTTTGGCAAACTTCAGCCAAGCTATTGCTCTCATTTATATTGGCAAACCCGCTGACCTCCATGAGCTCAAAAGAAGAGAGTTAAAAAAAAAATACTACTCTCTCCAAAAAAGGCAACTTCGACAAGTATTATTAAGAACTAATCAAACTCTTCTATGGCCTTGGAGCTTATGCGAACCTAAAATAGATTTTTCTAACCTCTATTCCTAAAGAGCTATCTCAGCAAATTGAGAAACCCTTTCTTAACAATTAAAAGAGAATTTTGGATATTTCCCTTGGAGAAATACAAGAAGAGATCCATTTGTGTCTTGATGATTTGTGTTTAAGACTCCAAATGATGAAAATCTACCCCAAAGATAGGCAAAGCTTGTTCGCGTTAGAATTTGAAGATTACGTGTTCCAAAAAGATTGTGATCGCTCTTGCAGAAAATTTTTCTAGAAAGAAAAAGCATTTAAAAAAGTATTGGGTGGGAAGGTCCAAGCATGGATCCAAGCATTTCCGAAGAAAGAAAAAATGACGATTCTTACGAAGAAGGAAAGATCGCTCGTGGGCCGTGCAAAAATCAATTTAATGCTTCATCTACAACAAAAATGGTCATTTTGCCAAAAATTGCCCCCATACGAAAAAAATGTTAGAGTGCTTCGGGACTCCCTTCTGCGGGGCTTAACAGACACCACCGATCTATCTTAACTTGGCTCGATAAACCAATTAAGTCCTAAACTTTTTACATTTTGTTAATTAAATCCATTCAACCAATAGTCGAATCCGCCAATATGGACGGCTAGCACGATATGGCACTTTTTGGAATATTTTAATAATATTTTGAATTTTTGTGGTTTTTTCCCTCTTTTTTTTTTTATACTTTTCTTTGCTTTTTCAATTTTTTTTGTTATGGATTTATGGCTGGTTGACCTCGTCGGCCCAAGGCGAGGCATCACCGCCCTTGCCAACCACGGCAAGGTTGTTGTTGGTTGGCCACCCTCACCGGCCCTCTCTTCAAAAACCTTTATAAAAAAAAAAAGAAGAAGAAGCAAAAACAAGGAATAATAATAATAATAATAATAATAATAATAATAATAATAATAATAATAATAATAATAATAATAATAATAATAATAATAAATTCAAAAAAATTATTAAAATATTATTTAAAAAGTGCAAAATCAACTAATTCCGGTCAAAATTGGCGGATTGACTTAATTAAAAATTGAAAGGTTTATAAGCGAATTGATAAAAAACGCAATTAGTCTATAACTTTTTGGACAAATTTCCCCTCAATGTGGTCATCATTCACCTGTAGACATCCAAGAAAGCCATTTAACATCCAAACATTGTACCAACAAAAGAAAAAAAAGAAGATCTATTTAATGGGATTCAATTTGACAATCTTCTCCAATTAAATTAAACATAAGGAGGGGCAAATGAAGAGATACACAAAGTATACGGGTGGGTTGCTATGAGCTATCCCCAACACAACACAAAGAAACAGAAAAACGACAAGAACTCTGGTCAGTATGTTCAGCACATGAATACCTTCAGGTTCTGTTCACGTACTTAGCAATCTCGGAGCTCATTGCTCATTCTACCGCCATGCCCATCCTCAAAGAATCAAGTACCGGGGTTTCCACCTTTTCTCATTAATTTAGTGAGATTTTATTTGGAGAAAATACCATTAAATGAGCCAAAGGATTATCATTATATAAAAGAAAAAATCTGCAAACTGATATGGTGATACATTTACCAAGTATAATATTCTTCTTTGAAAATCCCAAATTGATTTATTTGAACACATTTACCCTAAACTAATTTTTTTTTTATCTCGTAAAAAAAATTCGAATTGATGCTCTTGAATCAAATCTATCCTCCATTAAAATGTATACGTGTCATGGCATATTCACCATATATATACCCTTAGAATTACTCATATAAGTGAGGCATTTCAAACTTATCAACAGATCTTGAAAATCCAAGAAATAGTTTCATAACAAATGATATCTTTCACTAACTACTTCAAGTGAGGCTACGTTTTTCTTTAACCTTAAACAATTCCCTATACACAAAATGACTTCATTTTGGTTTTGTGAAATATGTTTTATATAAACAATGTCACCTGGTTAATTTTTATTTATTTTTCGACCTAAATAATTATTTTCTCCATTAACCAAAAAATTGTCGTATTCCCGTGTGGTCACTATGTAAATGACCTTAACTTAAGGTAACTTAACAAATCGCTCATCAAACCAATTATAGAAAACACCACTTCTCTTGTTTTTGGTTTTACAAATCTTCTATCCCATTACACAATTCACAAATAATTGGTCTATTTATCAACCAATTTAAATTTAGACACTAGACCTATTGGTTTTCAAACTACAAAATACACGGTAAGCACATTGCTAAGGCTTCATCCATTTCATGAAAAGCAATTTCTATGAACACGTTTTTCAAATTTTCCAGCATTCATTTCATGAAAAATGAATTGGTTGGGAAAAACATTTTCCATCAATAGAAAATAGTCTTCTAAAACCGGAGAAAATATTTTCCACTTTTCAATAAGGGAAAATATCTTCCTTGCTC
Organism: Eucalyptus dawsonii; assembly: GCA_016097615.1. Lineage (NCBI taxonomy): Eukaryota > Viridiplantae > Streptophyta > Magnoliopsida > Myrtales > Myrtaceae > Eucalyptus > Eucalyptus dawsonii. The sequence continues at coordinate 11,270,901 of CM027880.1, read as the reverse complement.
ACTCTCTCATCTCACACCCTTGCTAGCCCTTACTTCTTTCCTTTTTTTCTTTTTAAAAACAAAATCTAATTTTTATTATTTTTCTATTTCTTTCCTTTTGTTTTCCTTCTTTCTCGGCTAATTGTCGGCCCAATAACGATAGCCCGTGACTAGCCATAGGTGAGCCTCAAGCTGTCTGGCCGTCCTCATGGTTGATGATCAATTGAAGAAGGAAAAGAAAAAATAAAGAAAGCAGAAAAAAAATAAAAATAATTAAAAATTAGATTTTAAAAAAATAAAAAATAATAAGAAAAAAATTTTATTAAAAGAAGTGCAAGAGGAAAATTGAATCAAATTTTCCATATGGAACAACGAAAAGTATTTTCTAGTTTATTTTCAAGTTTAAGCTAAACACCGGAAAATATTATCATTTTCTTGGAAAATGGCATTTTGGAAAACACTTTCCAAAAAACGTCTCATTTTTTGCAAAGCAACAGAGCCTAAGGCTTCATTGTTTTTTTTTGAAAATAAATGATTTAGAAAATATTTTCCTAAAAACTATCACTCATGTTCCATATAAAAACAAATGAACTAAAAATTATTTTCATTTTTTTGTGAAAATATTTACACATGAATTATTATCAATAATGAAAGCATTTTCATTAACTAATTATTTCAAACAATATAAACAATTACTTTTAGGAAAAAAATTTCTAAGTCATTCATTTTTTGTGAAACAAACAAAGCCTAAGTATAAAATATCTTGAATTCTAGAGAAGAAAATTAGTAACACATGCAAAAATTTTATTGACAAATAAATCGTCATCGCACCAGATAAATTAAGAACTCATGTTATCCCAACTAATGATATTTATTAGCTCTATCTTTACGAATTATTAGCTCTATTTGTAATGCTGGAGGATGCCCCTAAACTTGTACTTCATCTACTTTATAATACTTCCATTTTACACCAAAAAATTGACGATTATTAGCTCCATCACGACAAGATGTCTATAAACAGTCTTTTTGGATTATTAGCTCTATTTTTAATGCTGGCGATGCCCTTAAGCTACTATACTTCATTTGCTTTGAAATACTTACATTTTACACCAAAAAATATAGTTATTACCTTCATCATGACAGGATGTTTACAGGCAGTTTCGTCTAATGATGGGTTCTATGTCGCCGCAAATGGCACGATGTTTTTTCTAGTTATTTTTATTTTTTTGGCAAACGGTCTGCTGTTATATGCGCTCTTGCTTACTGCTACTGCAATTCAAGATCGAGACTAGTGCCGTTTTCACATACAGATATGTTTTCATAGGCTTTGAAAAGATTGGTGACCTAGAAAACATTTGCCATAATTCCATCCATTAATTGATTTGCGTTTAACATAAAAGAGAAAGGTAAGATGGCTCATCAACTGAATTCATTTTTAGGAGATTTCAAAGTAGCTCCATGAGAGTACAATCTTCATACCGAAAGAAACTATGCCGCAAGTCCAATCCCATCGTGGACCATCCGTCCCAACGTTTTCTCGGAGAAGCTGATCCTGTTGAAAGATCTTGATTCCATGAAGTTAGATATGATGTATCTGAAAAATGCATGGAATGAAGGAAGACGAATATGCACTGACTTGAGATTTCGTAGAAGTTTCCTATGCATCATTTTTGCTGACTTGAAGCTAAGACATCATTGGCCCGTGAACGTCACAAACCAAACAGACGAAGCTTTGGTGATAGATTTGGCTTGTCAATTGTCTGAGATAATGTTGTAGACATTCTATATATATAATGCTCGTAGAACACGAAAAACTCGCTTGACATCTTAAAGATAGTGGGATAGACGGCTGCTTTGGAGAAATTTAACTTGGCATAATAATTAAGCTCGAGTACACCGAGGACAAAAGTAACTTTAGGAATAAAGACGAGTTAGATTTAAAAACACACCTTACCTTTCACATAGGGATCCATCACTTGCACAACTTCACTTTTCAAAATAACAAGTACATACAAGAGATCTACCTCTGGAGACCATTTTACACATTCACATCTATCATCCGTACTTATCCATGAAAATATAATTTTCTTTCAAAGAAATGTCTATCCCCAAATCCTGAATAGTCACACCCAAAAAAAAAAACTAAGAACTAATTAAAAAGGTAAACAACCCAAATCTAAGCAATTGCACAAAAGGCAATTTTGTTTGTTCAAAGTGGGATTTTGTTTAGAGGTATGTGAATGACATCTGCCTAAAGAGAGGTATATAAACTGTCATTAGGTCAAAAAAAGTGAAGTATATAATTGCTATTTTTCTTATATAATACGATTAACAAAAGATGCTTACATACCGGCAAAAGGCCATAATTTTTTTGGGGAAAGTGGAAGTATCATTCGGTGATTAAAATATTGGTAAGTGGAGGGTGACTGGGAGGAATTATTGGGATGGTGGGGCAGAAGTGAAGACAATTCAGGCCATCATAAGACGCGACATTGGCAAGAAGCGACCCGGAGGAAAGCGCCTTAACGGGAGCTTTTTTCTTTCCTTAAGGGAGAAAAGGAGATTAAAAGCAGATCTCACACTTAAAAAATGCCTTAAAGATTTTAGTCAGGTGAACCCGTACACCTATCGCCGCCATATGAACAGTAGGCTATGTGGTATTCCATAATTCTTACGAATGACAAAACCACACGGCACAGTACATTTGCAGCTTGTGAATTTTCTCTATAAAGGAAGGAATTTAGCAAAGGAAGATGCACGATAAATCTTTGAAATAGAAAAAGGAGAGGAAAATGGAAAGAGACTTCTTGCTTGGCAAGTGTTCAGGGTTTTTAAGTCTTGGAGAATCCTTTTGATATAAGGGAGTGAAAGTTTGTTCTTGATTCTCACCTGTAGCTCTTCTTGATCACAAAGTGAAACAACTCCTTTTTCCACGAATATCGTTAATTTGCCAATTCCTCCTTTGGTCTATTACTTGTTCATATTTTTAATTATCTTGATTTATCTGCAATTGCACACTATGTACCCACTTTCTCCGCTCACAAATTGAACAAAGTGAACAATTATATGCAGGTCGGCTAGCTCTCCTTCCGATGTTCATACATTAGAGCATATATATTTATAAAAGCACACTTAGTAGTACAGCAAAATCTAAAAGAAAAGGCACATAAAATCTGTACTAGACATACTGGATCTTGGTCAAGATGTTTTATAATTCTCTTGTAGATGCACATAATTCGAGGACACACTATTCTCATTAACTCTTTTCCCATTGGGAAGTTCATTTAATCGGTGGATGACCATACTTAAACTGTAGTTTTTAAAGAACCAAACGGAAACTATAAAGAGAAAAAATCAACTGACAAACAACCTTTTGTCAAAGGTGGTAATTCATCCAGAGGAAATCTGTTTTGTAAGGTCTGCTAAAACTAAAATGGTTCCGAATCCCATATAGGTTCCCAATCCCATATAGGTTCTTCTGTTTCCATACTAGTCGTCTCCGTGCAATTGGAACCTCCAGCATTATTTTCTACCACTGATCTTGATGATGACACCAATCTGCCATTACCGCCGCTTCGCCTGCTGCAGCCCCCACTTCCATCATCTCCACCTTGTATTGTCTCTGCAACCACCAACTCTAATGGCCGACGATCAAATGCTCGGGAGCTCCCGGACACAACATACACTCGGCACAACGCGAACTCCTGCCTCAACTGCAATGTTTCAAGGGGAAAAAATGAAGAAAAAAAAATCGTTGCATTTAGAGAGAAAACGTGAAATGAATGTTTCTGATAAACTAGCATATGACACTGACAAACTAAGCTAAGCGCATAATATTTTAAATTTACTGGCAAGGGCTACATCTTTGAAATTTCGTCTAATCGAGCCTCCAATAGGTGGGCTATAATATGAAGACTACACGCTTGAGAATTTAATTATAATAAATCCGGTGACATTCATGAGTATGACCTATTACTCATAATATTGTGAGATTGTATGAAATCACTACTAAATGTTGTAAATGTTTAAGTTATTAGATAATGACGTAATTTAATATTTAGATATTCTAACATTACCTCTTACAGGTAAACTTGACTTGGCCTGGATCACAACGTGGAAATATATGATGGGGAGGCAAATAGGGGGCCTAGAAAAATTTAATCATGAATTCCAGCTCTAATATTATATGAAGTTTTCTTCATCCTCCAATTGGGACGAAGAAACACGTGATTCATCAAATGAAGTCCCAAAATAAATGGTTCAATTGCATTGACTAAAATAAGAGAAGAAGAGTGCGCGCGGGCTTAGACTTTAAAGACCCTAAACATGGGCAGGGCTTTTAAATTAGTTATTTATGTCAACTATATAGAAAATCATCGATCAATCAAGTCATGAATGTTTGTAAAAATAATGTTTTCCACCACTGACAAAAATCCAAGACTGATCATCCAATTAACTAAAATGAAGATCAAAGTTCAATTAGTCCATGCATGCGCTTACCCTAAACACGGGCATACTAGAACTTGGTGTATTGGAATTGGGAGGCGAGATTATTTCTATGGCTCTATACTCGTTCAATTTCCATTTGGTTTTTCTTCCTGTCGGAGCTTTTCCCACGTAGAAGACCATGGACTTCTTCATCCCAATCGCCTTGTTATCCGACGAGTGGACATAACCGGCCGAGCCGGTCGCCTTCCAATAACCCACCGCCGTGCTTCTGCTCGGTCTCCCTCCTCTGGCTTCTCTCTCCTGCATCGGAGCGAAGAAGAACCACTGCTCTTTGTCTTCTCGGCACAGCTCTCCAGAAAGCTCTGCAGCAGCCAAACACACACAACACCGCAAGAAAAAGCGAAAACTTTACGTACAATTCGCAACAAGTTTGCACATTTATCAGAACCAGTGATTTCTTTCGGCGACAATGAAGGAGAAGCATCAAGAAATGAAGAAATGCCATGCATGTTCTTTTACCTGGGAGATTCCATGGCTCGGTGGCATATATGTCGAGGACCGGAATGATCCGGCGGAGCTGGTCTTGCAATGAGCCCTGGAGCTGATTGTGCAAATAGAAAGAGATGAGCTCCTCCTCAGTTGGATAGAACCTGAAGCCTGTCGGATGATCCTCCATCATGTTTCTCGTTTACCGTATTCTAGGTTTCTAAATTGGGGATGTGCTCGTATGCGTTTTACCGGACAGCAGAAATGGTAGCTTGTGTTTTAGAGGCACAATAGTTGATGGATCTGGACTAGACCTATATATAGAAGTGGACCACCTGGTCACCATAAAAGAGGAAAAATGGATTTTACGTGTGCAATGAGCGTGTGCAATGAGCGTGTGCAATGAGTCAATAATGAGGACAGAAAGAAAGAATATATTAACGCATTTCATTTTAGTTGAATAAAGGTCCATTTAAAGTGAATCTTTCTTTCTAATTTTTCATTTTTTGAAAATTTGAGAGTTGCTTTATTTGATAATACGCGTGCATAGAATTTTTAAAAACTTTTTCATATGAGCTTTTCTAGCTAGATTTCATATCCTTTTATTTCATAGAAAATGAACTAAACTCAAAAATACATTAAAGAATGGTTTAATTTTCCTGTACTTGACTGTGAAAATAATTTTCCGTTGATTTATTGCCTGAGTAACTCAGACACCAGAAAAAAAGGAAAAAAATTTCCAATATAAAATTTTTACAAAACAAACTAAGCATTCATGTCGGAAACTTTTCCCTTAGTTTTCAAAAGTAAATAAATAACGCTTTGCTTGAAATACGCCAAAACTAATTAAAGAGGCCTTAATCAAATTGCGAATCAAGATTAATAGGATTACTATTGACACTCCACGGAAAGAGACTCAAAACACAACCCAATAGCTAATGAGGTCTACCATATTAATTCGCATCCCAATTTTCACTTGAGAAGATGTAACAGAAACTGAATCGGTTAAAAATAATAATAATCCCCACATGCAATAGTAGATATATGATAAATGTGCAAATAACTCATCATTTAGTATAATTTGTCCTTTTTCCGTACGTCTTTTTTTTTTGCTTTACTGGAAACATTCACGCGGGAACCAAAAATGACCAAGAGAGGAAGACCAAGAAAAGTTGATATCTGTCTCCGCATTCCAGAACATTAAGTATATAATAATAATGTTTGTCCTCTCCGACCACCTGAGTCAACCTCGTCTTCAGTATTTCGCCAGCTTGCTCCTGGACCCTAATTTTCCATGCGGTAATCTAGTCGACATTGGTCAGTTTCTGTGGTCGGCTCATCCATTAACGTTTTTCCCACCGACTAAAAAAAAAAATATATACTGTGATCTTCCACGAAGCTAAGAGTTCATTTAGAATAGGATGTGACATCATCTCTCACCTCTCGTCATGTTTCAATTGGTTTTGGGTGGAGGATAGAGATAGAAGAAGCGTTCAAAGAGGACTTCCATTAATTTATATCGAACGCTTTTACTCCTTAGGGCTCTTGTGCAACTTGACAATTTTAATTTAGAACCCAATGTGCAAGGATAACTAGATCAATGAGTATATTTATTCTTCTTTTGGTAATTTAAATTTCACAAAAAGATTCTTCATGTTATCCTGTGTGGTCTTCTCCACTAAAATTACCTTTTTCTTTTTGCCTTTGCGTGAATTTCAACATAGGAAAATTGAATTTTAAGGGAGTGGATGATTTTGTTTTTCCGTATCAGAAAAAAATGGATTTTGTTATTCTCATATATTTATGAAAAAGTAAATATGTATTAATAAACTGTTGGTAAAGAAAATTTATCGATCCCTTGATTTATTTATTTTTTTGATAAGTTGTCGACAACTTATAGACATTTTAGTGAAATTATCGACTTTGATAGTGTGCAAATTACCAATTTTATTTTGTCTTTTTAACCAACTCTTCAAAGTTACCAAGTCTTACAAAAAACTTACTAATCATTATGTGAGTGGTTTACCAACTTTTTCCAATCAAATTAGTAACTAAATTTGGATTGTCAACTCTCATTGGAGTCACGTACTAATATTTATATGCCTTTCATTGTTTACCAATGCTCTTTCTTATTGATGCCTCAAATTTGTTGACTCTTATATGAATTACCAACCTCTATTTATGCTACCAACTTTTATCCAATTAGGTGACTGAGTAATTTTGGTCTATGAACTCTCGTTTAAATTGCTTACCAACGTTTATTTTTATAAAAGAATTATCAACTTTTCTGTTGACTTACCAACTTTATTTGCCTTGTTTATACGTTTCCTTTTAAGGTTTTAATTTCCAAATTTGGAAGCCCCTTAGATAAAGGATAGAAATTCCAAATAGGAAATTTATTATGTGCATTCGAACTTTCTTTGCCATGTTTTTGGACATCCTACTTGAGTCGGACTTCAAGCAGTCCCCACTCTTCATTTCAATTTGGATAACCTTAAGGACTCAAACTTGAGATATAATTTAATAGTTTTTTTTTTTTCAAAATTTAAAATTACTTCACAAAACCAACCATAATTATAACTTCATGATTCTTCATTTTATTACTTTTATATTTAAGCCTTTCATTGTGATAACGCATGATTCCACCGTCAAGGGCGGCCTTCGCCTGTTATCCCTCTCCGGAAGAAAAAGAGGTTTTTATTTTTTTATTTTATTTTTTGTCATAGCTAAATACTGTTTTGGGATGAAAATGGGTTAAAATCCACCAAGACCTATATAAACTTGGGTTTTTCTGTGTAAAAACCACTATGACCCATAATAAGTTTGAAGTGATTCATTTATGACTTACTTTCATAATTATGGGTTAAAAGTATGGTATCATGACTCTTTTTGACAGCCCTAGTATTAATTAGGGAAATTCCTCGGTCTCCCGGTCTACAAGCAATTTCATTTGTAGCCTTGCAGACTCTTTAGGTGGAATGAATGCTCAGAAATAGTAATTTTTTTTTATTTATAGAAAAATAGTTAATTACGTCATAAGAAGCAAGAGATGCCGAACTTAAGTTTGGTTAACTGGAGTTCGTGTCTCTGGCAACTATAACTACTCTCCTTTTTGGTCCATTTTGTTTATCTCTTTTATCTCTCTCTATTATGCATCTACAATCTTCTGAATTGAAGATCCTACTCTTGACTGTTGATCGGACCCATCAGAAGAAGTGAAATCTTAGGTCACGTGAGAACAAAAGTGATGAAAATATGTAGTTGGCATGTTATGAAAAATATGGACGTTTGAATGTTTATGTATGGAAGTTTCTTTTGGTTTAGAATTTTGATCGCCCTTCATTTGCAATTATTTATAAAAGTCATGCGCCAACGATTTTATTATTACAATAATGCCACGTCATCGTTTTTATGATTCAAGTGGAGTAATTAAAAGAACAAAATTCAAAAGTTAAGATACTGAAATTATATTAGAAATAATTATGGCACTAAATCGAGTATTGTAAGAACATTTAGAACTTCTATTGCACTTTTCCCTATCAAGTACAGTACAAGGTTTGTGCAATAAAATAGTTACGGATCTTGAATCTAATTTGGTACGCATCAGCATGTAACAAAAGTAGCATAGAAGTACACCTATACATGCATGTATGCAATGGGAGATATCATAATCCTTTAACCTTATTAGGATATTCATTACCCATTGTAATTTTGATACTATAGCTACAGTCAAACTTAGTTTTTTCTAATTGCTATAATATTCCCGCAACAGTTGTGGTTACGCGAGAGTTGTTGTGACTTTTATAAGGTGTTTGACCAACTCCCTATAATGCAGCAACTTTGAGGAAGATGCGGCATTCAGTTTTACAGTATGCTGTAACTTTAAAACTATTACCGGACACATTATCGTTCATCCAAAACATAATCTATGTAAGTAGGGGTAGTGTTGAAAAACCGAACATATCAACGAATGTGATTATCGAGACATCGATGAAGATAGACGACGGGTAGAAAAAGCATTGTCCAGATTTTTGTAATTTTCTCTACCGCTGGTTTGTTTATTCTCTTTTCTTCTTATTGTTAAGGAAACTATGTCTTTTTTAGGTTTTTCTTTATATGCGACATATGTTTCCTCATCTATCAAAGAACTTGAATTTTTGGATAAAAATTCTTGGTGATCTTAACTAATCAAGTCGTTGGAGAAACTTTCTCCAAATTTGACAAGAAAATTTACGGAAATGATTTTCGTGGATGTCGATTAAATATTGTCCTTATTTCGCAAATATATCCGAGCCTCCCCCTGCCACTTAAGCTGAGGTCAATAGGAAAACCCTTGGAAAAGTCGGGTTCCTTCCTAGGGTAAACGGTCGTGGAGTGATCCAGGTTAGGAATCATTACAAAGATCTTCTCCGATACAAAACTTTCCGGCCAACGTATAAAATAGAAATAACAATTAAAGATATAATTGATGGGGTCGTTGCCACTTTCTTTAATGAAGAAACATGTCATTATCCAGACCAATTAGTTGCAATTGTGGGGTTCGTCGACCTGCCGACATTTGAAGTTTCACCGATCCAAGCACGACATATTGGAATTACTTTGCCTCTTCTGAAGAATTTTTCTTCGGGACCGAATTAGTCAAATAAAATACTGAAGTAAATACCCTTTGTCAATTATGTAATTGCTTTAACCGATATATCTCATTGGAAGTTTCTACCCATTTATTCATACACCGTCGTCTAGATTGCGCATGTGTCAATACCTTGGTTAGAACTCAATAGTGAGTTATGATCAAAGATCATAGATAGAGTCTTAATGAAGATAGGTATTCTAAAACCTCTAAAAGGGACCTCTTGTCTCAATAATCACCTAGATACGATGGCATGGATGAACTGTAAAGTCGAGGGGATTAATCGGGTTTTCCAAGATGTACAGATGACCATGTCTTCAAAAGAGTTTTTGTTTGTAAGTAAATGAATGGGATAATTATCCAAAGAGTTCTAGATCAATTATATAATGGTCAATTTAGTGTCAAACATTTCAATTTAGCCAAATTTAATCTTAAATTTCTTGGCAATTTTTTAGTGAAAAATTGCTGATGTAAAAAACTTTACTAGCTGCCCTGCGTATACAAAATTGACATTGACATGAATAATTTTTGCAAATACATTTATTTAATTTCTGATTTTGTTTTTCTCTTGTTTTTGTTTTTTTCCTTTTTCACTTGTTGCCAGATCTAGGTAAGCCTAGCCCTCACCTATGGCCAATCGTAGGTTAATGCAAGACCAGCCACAAGCAAAAAAGAAAAACAAGAAAACAAAAAACAAAAAAAAAGAAGGAAAAAAACCCAGAAAGTTTATACAAATTGCAAAAAACGTTCTACTTAATGATTTCATATTAAAATTGGCTATAAAAATTACATTAAAATTGTCAAAAAGGTTCATAACTAAATTAGCCAAATTAAAATATTTAATATTCAATTTGCCACTATATAATAAATTTAATATTTTTTTTGGATAATTTTCCCATAATGAACACTTCCAGCATAAATTATAGCCTAGACCCACCATTCATGAAAGATATATAATAGATTTATGGATTGGGCATGCCTTGCTGGCCCCTATAAATAGGACCTCACCCCATGCCCGAGCAAAAATGTCTAGGCACTTATAGCTCGAGCCGGCCCTAGATGAGACTTATTAGCCATCAAGCTCATGATCAGGTTTAATGGACGCTAAGTGAAGGTATTAATAAGATATGAATTCTGAAAGTATACACATCGCAAATGACCTTTGTTAGATGCGATCCACAGTGGGGAAATTTCTTCCTAAATTATTATCCAACATATCATGTCTATGTCAATTATGGCGGTTCAATGAATTCCTCTGCTGTCATAGTGCCAATTAACTTATAGTCTACTTTCTAATATGACATGCATCAATCGTGACTCACGACGCCAAAGGTTGTGAAATTGAGCTGTCTATCTTCTTGCATAAAGCCATTTTGCTTTATCTGTCTTCACCAGAGTTGTTATTGACTCATCAATTTTCGCTTTGAATAGTAGTATAATCTTATTAAAATAGGATTCTCTGATGCGGAAAAGAAATAGGAAGACAAAGAAATGTCACGTTGATTGGCAGTCATGATTGCGTGTCCGGGCACGATGGCCACTTGAGAAAATTTTAATTGCAATAAAGATGTAGTATGAACATATAAGTTCTGAGTCGGCAATGATTAAGGATTATATGTGGGATTATAGAAAATGTCGTAAAGATATTCATTTGGGGAGCTGGCCAATTCTTAAACTGCAAGAAAAGTATATATCGCAATTTATGTTGAAATTTATCCCTCTTGAATAATCAACATTACGGATTAATTTACATCGAAAAAGTACCCTGACCTTACTATAATATCTGTGCAATTGAGTTAAAATCAAACGCATCCCAACCAAACCCTAGCCCCGTTTTTCTATCTTGTCTCTACGCGGCACCGCGAATCCGTTGCTCATTGCCACCGCATCCGTTGGAGCCGCTGCCACCGGGCTACCCCCCACCTCTTCACTCGCATTAAAGGTGTGCGTCTACATGTGTGTGTGAAATGCGAATCACGGCCAAGGAGGCCTTTGATCTCTGGTGACTCGCTTGCACTGAGGTTGGCACCACACAAACAAAGATTTGGTGTCTTATGAGGCAAGCGACTTCCACAAAGTGAATTGACAAAGGTTGCAAGCTCCTTGACCGAGAGATACGAAGGGGAGGGGATCGTATAGAGAGCGTGTGAGATGCAACGACGTTGGTGGTTGTAATGTTGGATCGGAGCGCATTAGTGGGGGTTCATGGTGCGGGGAGCCATTGTGGAAGAAGAAGAAAAAGAAAAAAAGAGAGAAAAGGCCCATCAACCATTGAATACTTAAAATGTTGATGCGTTCTTCATTGATATGGGTTAATTGTATATACAAAGTTACTCCTTAATCTTAATTCATTAAAAGGTTCGACCAAAAAAAATTATTACAAGTAGATATCGTCTACATATGAATGTGAACCTAAACATGCTCTAATGGATTAGATGGGTTTCACGTGGCCAATGCCATAGAAAAAAATACATATGAACTAGCCCAAATATGAACTGTCTTGAAAAGTTTGGGGTAGGCCAAAAAATGTTTTCGTTATTAATGAAAAAAATTATCAACTTGTAAAATTCCATTATCTAATAGTATAGAAATTAACTTGAGGGATATTATTGGGCAATGGAGATGCTTTAAACGTTCCATTTTGATAATAGTATAATAATAATTATACAATTGTAAATTTTCGTTTTTTCCATCTAAATAATTACGTATTACTGAAAATATAAAAAAAAAAATTGGAATAAAAATAAAATCTATGGGCATAGCAGGCCATTTCGGGCTCATAGATTGAATCTCAAAGGCCGGGCCAGCCCAAAATGTAAATACAAGCTTGAAACCCCGGTTTCGATTATTTTGGTTAAGGAATTATAGGTGGGGGAGTTCGATTGTATTCATAATTTTTATTTTTGCCCCCTGTTGGACTTAAGATATAATTATCCGGCTGGACATTTCCATGTAAGGTGACCACGAAAGCATTAGGTCTATCACTAACTTCTACTCGGAAGTGGGATGGTGAAAATTCTTGTACTTGTTGCAACCTACATTTTCCATCTAAAAGGGAAAAAGCATTAGGCTTAGAAGTATTGCCTAAAAGCATGGCCTGCAGCGCCCCGATTGGGCGTGGTATTTCTTCAAATTTATACGCTTGAGTGATGTTGAGGTATTCAATTTTAGTTTCAATTGACACTATGAGGGATATCAAATGAGAATTGTCACTAGTTTATTAGGGTTAGTTAGAAAGCTAAGTAAGAAGCGTGAGTATATACCAACTTCACACAACTAAAATCTAGGGTCAAGGACTTAAGTATACTAGTTAATTAACTAGTGCCATTTCGATACTTAATCTTGTTCAATTACCAACCAAAATATTCATGCAACATTCTTGCCTAATTAAATTGAGTCACTAGGTTGAATCCTAAACAAGTTAAAGGAAAACAACAATCAATGTAGAAATGTGCAAATGACAATCTAATATTAGTTTTGTAAGAGCACACGATTTCCTGTCATTGAAGCTACAATTGCTTGTTCAATTTTGAGTAAAGAAAATTATATTGATTAAAGATTTTCACACAATTTAAATGAAAACTAATCAAAATTCTAATTTATAATCTTTTTCTAATTTTAGATAAAATAAAGATTTTCGGAATTTTAAATAATTTTTTAATCTGAAAATAGGGAATCCAAACCCATTTAACTAAGCCTGGCCCAACTCACCAAACTACAGCTAAAGCTCGACACTTACACCGAAACCCCAAACCCATTTATCATCATCCGTCACCATCTCTCTCTCAAATGATCAGCTTTTCCCTAGTCGGTCCTCTCCATCCGCCCCAGAAGATCAACTTATCAATCTTCAACATTTGCCCATTAAACCCTGAACGGGAAAAAATTGAACAACGATCAAAGTTAGACTGTAAATCACAGATTACACCATTAACCAAACATCACCAGGTCGCATTCGTGAACAGATAGAATAAAACAGAATGAGAACCGCTGTTGCTCCTCGGCCAAGCCAAACCAAGCGTCCGCGGACTGGGCAACGCCAGACACAGCAACGACACTACCACGGAGCAAGACAAAGCAAGGACGATTCGGTTTCGACTGAAAACAGGATACGACACTGGATCTCATATGGGCATTTCGTCGAGCGGGTGGCGTGCGGAACTTAGAGAGGGGTCGGCTCAACAGGGATTCAAACTCGCGCCGGATCCCTTGACATGCGACACATCAGACTGACGACGTCGAGAAACTGAAGGCGATGGAGGCCGGAGTTCGCGTGAGCTGGACGGCCGCGAGCTCCGGCAGCTTGCCCAAACTACAGAAAAAAAAAACAGAGCGTACCGAGAAGGAAAAAAGAAGGGGTGGCTACGTCGGTCGTCTCGCACGCCTCCGAGCTGGAATCTTCAGAAAACGTCCCCAAATTGAAAAAAATCAAAGAAAAACCAAACCAACACCTACCGTGGCTTTGGTACGGGGAAAAAGGTCCGTCGGGGCTCGTCAGCCGTGGTCGAAGCGCGGTGACCACCGGGAGGCTCTCCCTCACTATCTAGCCCCGCTCAAACTCTCTCCCCCCCTCACTCCCCCTCAATCTCTCTCTCGACTCCGTCTCTTTCTCCCCATTTCTTTTTCCGGCAACCCCCTTGGGTTCGCTCTCTTCTCTCCTTCTAAGCCGTCCCGGTGCGCGTGGCCTCTTGCCACGCCAGCTGCTGCTGCCGGCCTGGCCTGTCCACCTACTCCCGAGTGGACGCTCTGCCCTCTGTCCTGCTCCCTTACTCGTACGAGCGTGTCGTTCTTTGCCCCCACTTCGTCCCTTTATTTTTGCGTGCGAGCGTGTGGGAAGAGGAATGAAGAAGGAAAGAAACGAGGCTGGGCCGGCGGGGAGAAGGAAAAGAAGAGGCCAGGCCGGGCCCAGCGAAATGAAAAGGAAGAAAGAGAAGAAGAAGAAGAGGGAGGAGAGAGCCAGCCAGGTCTTTTTTCCCTCTCTCTTTTTAAAAAAAATATAAAAAATTAAAAAATTAATTTTCCTTTTATTTCTTAAAATATTGTAAAAACTATTAAAGAAAATGCTTCTAATATCTATATGCCATGCAACTAATAAAAATTATTTTTGCTAAGGTTTAAAAATGAATCCCTAATTATCTATTACAATTAATAAATGATTAAACAATTAGTAAAATTTAGGTCTTGATGGATCGTAATTTATGTCAATTCATCTCGTTCCCAAACATTTAAGAAGGACGCATCAATAGGGATTTTTCACTTTTACATTAGTTTAGGCAAACTATAGACTTAAAGGAGGGACTTTAGCCGCAAATAAACGCTGACCAATTACAAATGCTTTTGTATAACATCAATGTTTTAGAGATCACATACTTGAGATGTATATATAAAATAAACGAGAAAGATTATAACATAGCTAACCTGTGGTTTTCAAGCATGTTATGCTTTCGTGCTCCTGCCGGGCTCTCTAGAAGGATGATGATGCAACCAACCGTTATTTAGGCAGCTTGGGAGCATGAACATTTTCCTGGGCAGAGAATCACTCCTGCCGCCCTTCCGACAACTCTGAATTGTTTTGAAGATACTGGAAGTTTATCAAATAGCAGGCAGTGTTCTCAATCTTTCTTCAATACATACATACATACATACATACATACATACATACATACATACATCACAGAACAAAAATATTCACTGGCTGAGAGTTTGAATTTCTAAGTAGGAATTTTTGTAAATGAAGGTGCCTGCTATAGAAGTAGTATAGCAGCACACATATACATGCATGCACGCGCATGGAGAGAGATTATGATCATTTAACCATAGAGGACAATTATACCGTATTGCCCAATAATACTTCAACACATCACTACAATCCAAATTTATTTTCCTAATTGGATTATTTTCTTGCATCAGGTGTAGCTGTGAAAGAGCTGTCGTCAGAAGTGTTCGACAAGCTCTTTATAGTTGCAGCAACATTTAGGAAAGTACCTCCTCGGTTTTAATACATGCTGGGGTTTAAATTAGCTAGTACCCAACACATAATTGTTCATCTAAATTATTATCTATATAAAATATGTTAGTATTGGAATTTATGATCGCACATGTAAATGATTGTGATTTACTGAGACATCATCGGAGATACAGCAGGAGCAGAGGATCATCGTCCAATTCTCTAATTTTCTCCGGCCCTTTGGTTTGCAAGCCCCGACTTTTCCTTATTTATCAAACAACTTGAACTTTGGATGAAAAATCTTCAGTGGACGTAACTTCAGCCCAATTAGACCATAAAAAGACGAAAGTTTTTTTTTTTTTTTTGTCATGACTTTTTTGTGTGGACAGTCTTGAAGTGATCAAGGACAGAAAGAAGTTGTCTAATACAATAAAACGATCATATAAATGAAGTTAGAATTGATGGGCTCCTTGCCCATTTATCTAATGGAGGAGCATGGCCCTGCCGACAATTTGTCTTGATTGATACACGCCCACCTTATTGCACTTACTTTGCTTCTTCTTTGCAATTTTCTGTCGGTTTTCTACTTCATCTCAGGTGGAACGAGGCAAAAAAAAAAAAAAAAAAAGAGTAAATGTGCCCCTTTGTCTTACTAGAAAGTTTCCATTTTGTTTATATTGCAAGTACTAGTACCCCAGCAGATTTATGAAATTGGTTAAAACCCCATATTAAATCGTGAAAAAAAAAATCATAGGTCTGAGTTAGAACAAAGCTTTTCTAGGACAACCTCTAGGGACGTCTCGTGTTAATAGTTACATGGATATGGTGAGAGGGAAGAATTGCCATGACTCTTGGGGATTAATCAAGTATTTCAAAAAGTTCAAATACCAATGTCTTCATAGAAAACCTTTAATTTGCAAGGTAAAAGAATGCTAAAGGTGATCAATGAGCAGACTCAATTGAGCCTTTGAATTTGGCTGAACTAATGGTGTGACCCCACCCTTGAACGGAAAAATATATAATAAATTTGTGGACTGCATGTACCTAGTTAGGCTTTATAATTATAGGGCTTTACCTATGTGAACCCATAGATGCCTTCAGCCACTTGTGGCTTGTGGCCTGCGCCAGGCTAGGCGAGCCCAAAGACACAAAGTCATCAAGGTTGAATGGACACTAAATGAGTATTATTATGATATGAATTATGAAAATTTTCAAATCACAAATGATCTTTATTTGATAAGTCTATCTATAGTGTAGAAACTTGACATTAAATTATAATCCGACATATCATACCATGTTGAGTTATATGTGTCTGCACTCTGATGCCAACATGCATCAATCCATGACTTGTCCAAAAAGGTGTTGAAAATGAGCTGTCTATCTTGCATAAAAATTGTTGTTTACATGTCTTCATAGGTTCTCTTTTTCTTTCTAGCCAGATTCATACGTTGTCTCTGAATCGTCAACTTTCCCCTTTCAATGTCGATTTAGTCCAAGCTTATTAAAATATCATTCCCCTATGCAGAAAAGAATTAGGGAGATGAGGAAATATTACGTTGATCGGCTGTCACCATTGCGTGTGTGCCTTTGCGAGAAATGTGAATGACGGCCATGGAGGTCTTGGAAATCTAGTGACTCTTCCTCACGGAGGTTGACCACCACAGAAACAAAGATTGGGTGTCCAATGAGGCGAGTGACGTCCATACAAGTGAATGGACGAGGGTTGCCACCATCATGATTGAGGATCGTGACATTCAGAGAGATAAAAAGAGAGTGTGAGAGGTGCAGCGACGTCGGTGGATTTAATTTCGGATCGAAGCGCATCGATGGGGGCTTATGGTGCATGGGGCTACCATCGTGGATGAAGAAAGAAAATCGATAACTAAGCTTGAAGTTACGAACTTTCGAGCGCTTCACTCCTACAGTGCATTACCAATTGAATAATCGATAACATTATTACCATTACTCGCACTTCACTTTCCTTCCTAAAGGTTTGTTTTACATGGTGATAACATGAATGTGGTGAAACACATTAACAGTAGCGAGATACACAAGAATTGTTCAAGTGCCAGCACATCTTCTCCTGGATATTTGCCGACTGTTCAAGCTTCCCTGTAAAACCCTACTTGGCTGCTGGTGCTGACTGCTTTTGTGGTCGATAATCGTCTCGTCACAAGGCAAAAAAGGTAAGAAAGTATCATATTCCTCAGTTCGCGAGGATCAGAGAGAAGAGGGAGAGATTTTCCCTCAGTCAATGTCAAAACATTCAATACAAACCTAAGGAGGCGTAGGCAGCAGCAACCTAATTAAGACATTTGTTAATCAATCAAATGTCAACATCATAGTATTCAACTTAGAAATTCCCACGATATGTCAAAGTTCCACACCAATTTTCCCTATAATTGCTCCAAAGAGAGCTTGGCCGCAAGAAACTCACGAGGTTCATACGCAGCAGCCGAGGATGTCATCCGGGATCATGTATTAATCATCGTTCACATTACACGAGTAAGTGGTAAGGTCATGCCTTCTAATTTGAGTTAGTGGTGAAATTTTTGTTGGAATATAATCGGCAAACGATTTTGCGAATTTATGCCAATACGAAATCACCAAAAAAATAAACGAGAAATAATAAGGACACCGTAAATTTACTCGTCCAAATCCAAATATCGATATTTACATTCACGGAAATGGAGAGAACAAATAATCCACTATAATCAGAAACTCGGAGTTTATAATCGCTCACAAACTCAAGTATTTCATACACCTAAATTTAATCCCAAACTCTAAGTGTGAAAACTTGTGGCTCCTCTCTTTCTCTGCTTTCGTAGGGTTTTTCCTTTAAACTGCTTCACTGAAGAAGAAAAACGTGTGCCCAAAGGTCAAATAATTAACCTAGGCACACTAGCTCTCCTTTTTTTCGGCTCCACGTGCAGACTCCACCCTTTAATTTCCATCAGCGAAAAAGGAAACTCTGGCGTGGAATATGTGTTTGTGTGCCAAAGTCAAACATTTGACCTTGGGCCCCACATAACTAACCTTATTTGGCCTCCTCTGCAACGAAAAAGAAAACTTTGCTGCCCTTTTTTATATATTCTATTTTATTTGCTCTTTTGTAAATCTTCAAGATTCTAGCGAATCGCGATTGCGAACGTTTAAACTTGAGACATAATTTAACAATTTTCAACCAGAGAGAAAAGCTTCCAAGTGCTTTCTCCATGGATGCCTTCAGGTGTTGAAAGTTGTTGCTGGTAATTATAGAGTCAAAGAGAGGAGAGGAATGATGGACCTATATGAGGAAGCACTCTTATCTCTAGCATGGTCAAAAGAACCAAAGAATAAAAGCACAAGCTAATCGTTTGAGAACATGTAATTGATTGATATACTTAATTGGGCGGAGAAAGAAGTTTGAGGATTAAGACAGAATTTTAGATCAACTTGAATTAGAATTCTGTCCACCGCTAGAAATACTATAAAGTTAGAGTAAGCGATAAGATCAACCATGACGCATTTCACAAGATTTACTTGTAATTTTGTTTTTCTTTATGAAAAGAGGGGTAGAGCATATATTTTCTACTAAATTCTTTCTTTCATGTAAAAATAAAAAAATAATAAAATAATAATAATAATAATAATAATAATAATAATAATAATGAGGTTATCGACCATTTTTATATTTATAATCATGGATAGAGAAAAGTATACCAAAAATCTTAAAATTTATACACAAAAAAATGATCATATCATAGATCTTTCTATTGATTCAAATTTCAAGTGTCTACTTAAAAGTGCACCGATAAAGTCCTTTCGATGAACAAAACACTGGAGGTGCAATTTTTCAACATAGAAGCTTCGTTGAAGTTCACAAAGAAAGGACAAAAGTTAGAAAATAGAAAAAGGACACAAAGTTAGAAAATAGAACTCTAATTTAAACTTATTTCCTATGTATCAAAAATTAACAAAAAATGATTTTGGCAACTCAAGAGGTGGCCCGGACCGGGCTTGGTCGTGCTAGGCTATCCCTAGGAAAGTTGTCGATACAAATTTTCTTTGGAATTTTTTTTTTTTTATCCTCATACTTTCGCTATTTTTTTATCTAAAATTTTTGTAGTTTCAATCCTTCTAATTACATAAAATATCTAACCAAGTCCCCGTGACTTAGAATCCAACAAACGTGGCTATCAAATGACACGAATGTGTGATGTAGATCAATATTGCCTAAGTGAATACCAATCGTGGATACTAAGAAGGCGGGAGCATAAAAGTTAGTCTTCGTTTTTTCATTGAGAAATACTATTTCTCACAAAATGATGTCAGACCAATTGACATTTATATAGCTAATTAACCTAATCACGAAATGATTTGAGATTTAAGCTACACATGTCAATTTCTCACGCCAATATCAGAACAAATTAATAATAACAATAATCTCCAAAGATCCAAGACAAAACCTTGAGACGATGGTTATCTTACCAAAAGTAAATTGCGCAGAAGCCAAATGTATTGTCATAAATAAATCAAAGCCAATAATAACTCAGCAAATCATCCGTCCGTTTTACATTCTGGGAGAATTTTATCCTCTGAAATTCACTGTTCTCGATCCATATAATCCCTTTCTGTAGTATATGGACGAGCAAGTGGGGGCGACTTGAGAGAGCAGACGAAGACCATGTGAAGAAGGGGGCATTGCATTCAGACCAAACAGACGGTTTAGCAACAAATGGTTCACTTTGTGTTGATATAAGAACATCACTTTTGCCGCTTGGTCTAGATGCAATGCTTGTTCTGAAGGTTGGGATTTCAATTTAGCCCCAAATTGTCAATTTGAGCAACAAAAGGATTATCCGGTGTCGTTCTATACGCTTGCTCATCATTTTCCGAGTCACACTGGATAATTTGATATTAAATTAATTTCATGTCTGATTTTTAGGCAAGGGAAATCATCCAGATCATTCAATTGAACTTTTTTTTTTTTAAAGTTATGGCACTAAATTGATCACATAAATAGTAATGGCATCGTTATCATCATTTTCCAAACTATAAATCAACTTTTACTTATTAAGTGACAATTACAAAGAACAAGTCACCCAAGCTAGATAATCCATCCAGAAATTAATGTATAGGAATATGTGATATAGGGCATTCTCATTTTTTTTCTTTATTTGATAAATAATTTTTTGATAAGTCATTTGAGATAATTTAGATATTATAGACTTTATTTTATTGACAGTAGAATTGAAAAATATTTGTTGCTCCTCGTGCATTTCCAATGGGCGAAATGAAGAGGAGACGTGCGCAACTCTCCTGCAATTTGATAAATAAAATCAAGTGTTGTTCTCATTTATGCCGCTTTAATCGTATGGTTTCCCGTTTTAAGAGGTTTTGTTGAAGTATTCTTGAAGCACTTTAAATAACTAAATAAGAACATAATGGCAATTTTGATAGCACTAACTGTCATCATAATATGAACTCGTTTAGTATACCTTAGACTTTAGATTTTAATAATCAATAAATGATTGTGACAAGTAGACCCCATTCAACGATAGAAAATAAAGTTATGATACTCTGTGTAGATTATTGTGCAAGGTGATGCTTAAATCATATGAACTATGTGAGAATATGGACATATAAAGGTACAAAGGTCGTGCAATTTTTTTATTTTTTTACACAATGTTAGCTTTAAATCTTCAATTTGAGTGGTTAATTAATGGGGGAGGGTTGTTTGAAAAAAAATCACAGTCTATTTATCAGGAATTATTTCTTCGCTTGTGTACTTCTCCTTACAAAGGTCGTGTAATTTATTTTTTTTACACAAGTTACCTTTTTAAAAGCTTCAATTTGGATAATTAATTCATGGGAGTGGGTCATTTGAAAGAAAAAAAAATCCCAGTCTATGTATCAGGAATTATTCCTTCGCTTATATACTTCGCCTTATTTATTCCAAAGACACATAAAGCAAGTTTTCGATCAAAGAAATCTTTAAAAAGTTATCTAATTACACTTCTGGACATAATGCAATATAAACCGTCATAATCTAAGGTTTTTGTGGGAGAACGTTATAACGATAGGGTACTATAATGCATTTTCAAAAGGACATACATATGCTAATAAATATAAGAAATTTATAATTCATTTATGGTTTTATAATCTTTCTTTCAGAAATCTTGATAAGAAAAACAACATGCAGAGCTATATCATGAGATGGAAAGAACATCTTTTGCACTTCAGTTGTGCAGTGTAGTTTAGTTTAATCACTCTGTATGAATGTTGATAAATACACGCATCCTACTAATTTTAAATTATTCACTTTTTATGTTAAATTAGTTAGTATTTGCCAGGAATGTAATGAATTTTTATCAATGACATATCTTTAAAGGATGGAGTGACTGTATCTCAAATATTGCTTGTTATTCTACAATATACTCCGACATTTTGCTAGGCTTGATATGCTAGATTTTGATTAATTGTGTTGTTCAATTTTGATCGAATGATTCTCTTATAAACCATGAGTCACAAGCTCTTCAACACATTGACCATTGACTTTAAAAAGATTGATATATGGAGATGCTTGCTAACAAATATCTTTTTTTTTTTTTTTAATTAGGAGTCGAGGTTCACCGGATCTCAATCTTGTGAAACAGTTTCCTTCTTCGAGCCTAGTCTAGCGAGTTAGACTTCCTAAGGCCCAATCAATTTTATATGAAAAAACATAGATGCTTAGGATTCATTTCCAACGTTTAGGCTGGAATTCAAAGTTCAGCCTGCCTGTTGATTGGGCATCAAACACAATGTCTTCATACTCGTAGATATACATATGATGCATCGATAACCAGAAACTACATTGTCAGAGTACCCTTAATGGAAATTAGAGCCAATCCAGTTGCCCCCAATCCCAAATTGGTTCTTCCCAACTTGCCGTCTCCCATTGATGGGAACTTCCTACATTGGCTGTTGGCGCTACAGATGACGATACATTTCTACATCCACTGTCACGCTGCTAGCAGCACCGTCGCCTCCTGGTATGTTGTCTCTTCTAGCCACCGGTTCTGGTGGCTGGCGATCAAATGCTCGAGAGCTCCCCCGACACCACATACACTCGACATAATGTATTTCCCGTCTTAGCTGTAAGGACATTATTTCCAGATAATCAACACAGAGAAAAATGTTTGTTGTAGTTTCTGTGAAAGCCCTGAGTAGGAACTAAACTAGAGACGGAAATTCAATAGTCCGCAACTGCACAACACCGATAAAAACATGGCAGAAAGCTATTACAAGAACGATCCAAAGATAAAATTAGATAAACTAGGTGTCATGTGAAAACCAAGTTATTCCATCGTTTTTTTATGTTTGAAAAAGTTGAAATAAAGGTTCGAATTTCTTTGATAACACGTTCACCTTAGGAATGGAAAGATTACTGCTCGTGGGATTGGGATTGGTCGCCGGGAGTCTGGTCGCCCTGTACTCGTTCAATTTCCAGTGGCTTTCTTCCTCTGGGAGGTTTTCCCCACATAGAAAACCATTGACTTCTTTACGCTGATCACCTTGTTGTCAGACGAGTAGACATAACAGGGAGACCCGGTGGCCTTCCAGTATCCAGTGGCCATGCTCCGACTGGGCCGCCCTCCTCTCGCCTCCCCTCTCCTGCATGGGTGCGAAAGAAGAACCACTGCTCTCTGTCTTCTTTTTGCACATCTCTCCCGCAAGCTCTTACAAATTCACCAGATAAAATATAGGGAAAAGAAAGTTTACTGGTATCGCGCCACAATTTCGGAAATTTTCAAGAACCTAGTTTTAGTGCATACTTCAAATAACGGAGGGGATGTGAAGAATTGCATCAAGTAGTGGTCTGTCTTTTACCGGGGAGATTCCACGGCTCAGTGTCGAAAATATCGAGGACTGGGATGACACGATGGAGCTTGTCCCTGCTTAAGGCCGTGAAGCTGATTGTGCAAGTAGAAGGAGACGAGCTCCTCCTCAGTTGGGGAAGAAGCGGAAGCCTTTAGGATACTCCTCCATATCTAGTTGTTTTGTCTACTAAGGATTCGGAATTGGATCGGTAGTGAAACAATTCTATGTTGTAAACAAAAAGGGTGTGGTGAGATGTTTGATTTAGCAAGCGAATCATGGATATATAGGGATCTGCGCAGGAGGAGACTGTTGAGACGATCTAGGTTTCTGAAGAGAGAGAGCAAGAGGGTGGAGACCAAGACGAGTGAAGTGATGATGTGTCTTTTGCAAACTCTTGCACCGATGGCAAAATCAACGCGGTAACGTCAAGGACGATACACAAAGATATACATATCTGATGATTTGATGTCCATAAGTGACGTGCTAAGTAATTTTGTTGTATCACAGGTGATCTTGAAAATAAATGCATTACGCTATCCACTCAATTAATAAAAATATATCACGTTATTAGGGCATTGATTTTATAAGAGTCTTGTGATGAGTTCCCCAATATAACACATAACACATGAGAAAAGCAATATATTAAACACGGCAAATCTTTATTATTAATTCAGGTTTTTTCTTTCGTAAAATTTATAGCATTAATCATTCTTACAATTCATAGTCTAATTAGAGAAAGGCATTATTAGAAATGGAAACGCAAGCCAGCAAGAACTCTAATTTGTGTTCTCCACGATGCAACTTTTTACATGCTTCTTAAAAGATACTCCTTCTTAGTTGTTTATATTTTTATAAATTTGCTTTAATTGAAAATTTATATTGATTTCATAACTAATGCGATTTGAAAAAAACTGATATATGTTTTTTTTTTTTTGCTGTGTCCAAAGTTGGGTTTAATACTGAAATTTGCCTGTTCTATTAACATTGTATTGAAAATTATCTAGCCAATTGTGGACAGGATAATTATTTCTCTTGGGAATTGTGACCCAACTTTGTTTTGGATTAGCAAAAGAAGGATACCGAAGGATACCGAAAGTGTGTTTCGCGTTATGATGAT
Source organism: Eucalyptus dawsonii (assembly GCA_016097615.1). Lineage (NCBI taxonomy): Eukaryota > Viridiplantae > Streptophyta > Magnoliopsida > Myrtales > Myrtaceae > Eucalyptus > Eucalyptus dawsonii. Next base: position 11,246,448 of record CM027880.1, on the reverse strand, counting down.
TCTAACGATTACATCGTACTACAAAAATCTTTTCTCAAATCGACGGGAAACATGATCTCAAGTCGGCATTCTTCTTGAAAATTAAGTAGCTCAATAGACATAGAAACGTCTCTTCATTTTCTCTGATCAATTAATCGATTTCTACCATTATATATAGAATCATTGACCAATGTACATTGCAGCTCGTACTGCTTTAATTCGAACCCAGTTTTGGGCTGAGCAAGCAGATCGGTTAGACGTGTTCTGGATGGACCGAATGAGTCACTACACGCACTACCAATCCTACTCTGTCACATGGAGTTTTGCTTAAACGGACCTAGGTTTTTTATTAGGTATTACAATACTACATCGAATCATCAAAAAGTTTTTCTAATACCATTTAAGCAAGCGGCAACCATCGCTGTCATCATAGCTATATCAAGTTGAATTCCATGCAATCTCAGCATATTTAATGATGAATAGTTCCTGAAATGTTTCAACCTTCTGCCGCATTTACCGGTCATCTTCATCAATCACGTTATAGCTGACTCGTGGAGGATTAATTATTGTTAGCAGAAAAGTGTAATTTACTCGAGGCATCGAGGCTGGTGCTAGTTTGCTCCAGTCAATAAGTTACGTAAAATTTAGTTAAGAAAAACATGTGAATTAATCAATTCTCATTCTTCGACTAATTTAATTTCAAAATGAATCAAATGAGAACGGAAAGTAATAGAGAAATTAGGGAGAATTCGACCTGAGACGATACGAGGAACCAGGTGAATTCTCAAGAGTGGACTTTGCCAATGTGAAAATGCTCTTGAGTGGGCCCACTCATACAATATGCTCAAATCGAATGTGTTAAAATAATTTAAAACGTACGAAACCCATCAATTATCGTGAAGACCCAAGTTGGCTCAGTGGGGGCGTGGCGTGCCCCGACTTTTGAAATCTGGGTCAATCCCTACACAGCTTTCAAGGACGATGTTTTCTCGCCGTTTTAGATGTGTTTGCCACCCGTGGTTGGGGTTGAAATTTTGGCTGATTCACTAACTTAGATTTGGTTCCGACAAAAAGACAGGAACATCTTCATTTCAGACGTCCTTGCGTTCATTTGGGAAACTGTACATGGACATACTTTGGGAAAGAATATGTTACCGACAATCCATCCTTATATCATGTCTCTTGATGTTCATATTTTGTTGATTCACTCCTTAGCCTAAGAAATACTCACGTATTAATTTCCCTTCAATTTTATCTTTCCACTGAGCCGAAGTATGCTAAAAATCGTTGTTAACTTGTTGGCGTGCTGCTAACATTGCCTACACAGTGAGAATATTTCTTATCACAGGCCTAAAAGCCTATCGTTACACCCGATATCACACGAGTCCGATAGGTTGGAAAGAACTCCTTTGGGCAGGAGCAAGGTTATTTACTAATTAAGCCCGGTATGATGGGGTAGGGCTCAGGGATTTACTTGGTTCGACACAAGATACTGCGATGATGATCTCTAAAGGAGAAGTTTATTATTTTGATATGGCTATGCTATATTATACCAAAGGAAAAACAAAAATTTCTGCGAAGACCCCATGGTATGTTAAATACTTTGAACAAAAGATACAAAACTATTGAAAAAGGAAAATGAGGAAGGTGGCACCTCTCCTACCTCTGTCAATTTTACGATCCTATGCTTTTGCTATCAACCTTCAATTTAATTTATCACCTTTTTGACTCTGCACTATTGCATGTACTATTGTGTTTATGAGGACAGTTTGAATAATCAGACCATAGTTTATGCAAGAAAAGAATCATTAGAAATTAGTATGAAATAACGTAATATGAGTAAACTAATAGAGAACGATGCGAATTGTCATCAACAAATATACAAGATGAGTTAATTGTAGTTCTTTCTAATTTTGGGGAGGGAAGAAAAAGAGAATCCGAAAGAGAATGATTGAAGCCATTGACTTAGCCAATCCGATTTGGTGCAGCCACATTGGGTGATGATCCTAGTTTAGCCATGATGAGGGAGTGCCTAACCAATTAATCTCATTGTCCATCTGATACGGATCCCGATCGGCTTTTTATGTTTAAATTTCGAAGCTCTACTCTTTTTGCGTGGTTTTCTCCAAACCGTCTAATAAGTTGGTCCCTTATAGGAAAATTTCTCGGCTTTTTCCGCTTTGACTCCGCGTTCGCCATCCCTATTTTTCACGTCCTTTCCGGATGAGAACGTTGAAACCACGCTTTCTAAAGCGAAACTGATTGAAGTGAATGAGCCCTTCATAGACCCTAGGAGCACCCCAAAGTCTCTGACATCAGTCACTTCAATGAATGACCCAGTTCGCTGTTCTCGCATTCATGGGTTTTGCCTTCAAAACCTCGGCTTAAGGCTCGATGTTACTCATGTTCAAGACAACAGGACTCAGAATTTGCATCGTTTTAGGCAGACTAAAAGTTCAAGCGACATGTGATCAGGAAGCTTCAGCCAGACAGCTGTGGATGGGGGGCTTTAGCGCATGCTTATAGACTAGCCCATTTCAAATGCTTCTGTATCCCTGCAATATTTTGGAGATCGCCCACTTGAGATGAAAATATTAACCAAACCAGAGAGACAAATGTTGCAGGCCAATGCACAAAATACGTCAGGTGAAGCCGCTTGCTTCACATTCGCTGACATACGACGTTATTGTTGAATAAGGAGAATTTCAATGCGTCAATATCAATCTATGATTCGTTCGATCTACAAAAAAAATATTGTAACGTGTTGGAAGAAACAGCTTACATTCACACAGCCAGCAACATTGCCACTAATCCAATCCAAAAGGGTGGTTTTGAAGTCTCCACTGGCAAAGTGAACACGTCCCACGAGGAACAACCCAGCTTCCTAGAACACACATCAAGAGAATCCAGCTGCACTCATGAATAGGCGATCAACGTCTACGCGATAAATGGAATATCATGCCTCGCACCTCTCGCACTCCAATGCCCATTCACCCTGTCTTAACTAGTTATTTTCAATTTCATTCCGTTACAAACATGGTACTAGTTGATTGCCCAGTAACAAACAACAGCCATCGAATCACAGAACTATTCATAATTAACAACTGAATCCAACCAGTTCAGAGATGAACGTGAGATTTGTGTGTGCTAGAGAGAAAGAGAGAGAGAGAGAGAGAGAGAGAGAGAGAGAGAGAGAGAGATCAACATGAAAATGTACCTGTAAAGGATATCAAACATCCAATCCACTGAAAAATGCAATGGAATTATGAATATGATCCAGCTACCTTTATAGTCGTGGTCCTGGAGCATCACTAGGCATTGACAAACTTGACATATAATCTGCATAATTGGGCGGATCATAGATGGGAGATTTGAAAGGAGCCTCCAAAAGAGAGTTGCTGTCCACTAATATACTAAATGATAGTAACAAGTAAGCTCTGACGTGATATGAGCGGCAAACAACCTGAATTCAAGCATTAGGTTACTACTTATACGTCACTCGACAAACTTACCCACAAAAGCAACTTTAACATTT